>CM031376.1:77758416-78358416 GCA_018208015.1 Medicago ruthenica
CGCGTAATATGGTGTTGAGGTTAATAATCGAAAGCCAGTTTCTTGAGCAAATTCTTGCATCTTTCGTCCAGTAAAAACTGAACCTTGATCAGTGGTAATTGTTTCAGGAATACCATACCTATAAATAATATGGTTTTGAATGAAACTAATTACTGCCTCCTGATCGACATTTGGTAAAGGTACTGCTTCAATCCATTTAGTAAAATAGTCTATTCCAACTAAAATATATCGTTGGTTTTTAGACGAAGCAGGCTTAACCTCACCAATTAAATCCAGAGCCCATCCTCTGAAAGGCCAAGGTTTGATTATGGAGTGTAACTCACTAGCAGGTACATGCTGTATCCCTGCATGCTTTTGGCATTCTTGACAGCCTTTAGCAAATTATATGCAGTCTTTTAACATAGACGGCCAATATAAACCTTGTCGAAATAAAAGCCATTTCATTTTATGTCCTGCTTGATGTGACCCACAGGCACCACTATGAACACGGGAAACTGCTAAGTATGCTTCTGATTCACTTAGGCATTTTAATAAAATTCCTTCTGCAGTCTTTTTAAATAATTCATTTCCCATAATCACGTAGTTCAAAGCCCTATATTTGATCTTTCGAGTCACATTACCTGTTGGATTTTCCAAATATTCAACAATGGATTTTCTCCAATCATTATCCAACATATTGTCAATGGCAAAAATTTGAATTTTTTCCTGAAGATCATCCACGTTTTCATCTTCACTATCTTGTGGTGTACTTGCCCCCACAAGTTTTGGCATTGACAATGTAGTGCTCAATGGTTCTTGTAACACCAGTTTATCTTTTATTTCGATCAACTGAGTTAACTTTTCCTTCGACAATTTGTACCCTGAAGCTATTTGGGCTAAATCATTTGCTTCTTGGTTTTCTAGTCGAGGTACATGTTCAATATTAATATAATCGAAATGATTCAGAAGAGAACTTGCTATAACAAAATATTTTGCTAAGTGTTCTTTCACACATTTGTATTCTTGTGTTAATTGTCTCAACACTAACTCTGAATCACCCCTTATGTTAACATTTCTTGCCCCCAAGCTAATTAAAATTTCAAGGCCTGTGATTAAAGCTTCATATTCAGCCTCATTATTTGAGCAAAGACCTTTAATCTTATACTTGAACTTAGTTGGGATTATTGTGGGGGATATTATTAAGATTCCAATCCCAGTTCCATGTTTATGTTTAGAACCATCGAAATACAAAATCCAAGGTTCAGTATCTACATAGTTTTGAGGCATTTCGATCACTGAGTGATCTACAATAAAATCTGCCACAATTTGACCCTTAACAGATTTCAAGGGCTTGTAAGTTAAAGAATATTCAGTTAATGCTAAAGCCCACTTTCCAATTCTACTGTGCAAAATAGGCTTCGATAACATGTGTTTAATAATATCATAATGAGAATACACATAGACATCAACAGGCTTTATATATTGCTTAAGTTTATTACATGAGAAATACAAACAAAGACAAAGTTTTTCTATGGCAGTATATCTAGTTTCTGCATCATTTAATACACGACTAAGATAATAAATTGCATGCTCCACGCCTTTTTCATCTTCCTGAGCCAACATGCTCCCAATGGTCTTGTCAGACGCAGCAATGTACAACTTCATAGCTTTGTTTCGACTAGGGGGCATTAGTACAGGAGGCTTAATCAAATACTCTTTAATTTCATCGAAAGCCTTTTGATGCTCTTCACTCCATTGGAATGGTTCATCTTTCTTGAGTCGAAGCAATGGCGAAAAAGTTTGAGCTTTGCCACTTAGATTCGAAATGAATCTTCTCAAGAAGTTGATTTTCCCTAGCAAAGATTGAAGCTGTTTCTTGGTCGAAGGAGGCTTTGTCTCAAGAATAGCCTTTGTCTTGTTCTGGTTTATCTCGATGCCTTTTTTATGCACCACAAAACCAAGGAAATCTCCTGCATGCACACAAAAAGCACACTTTAATGGATTCATTTTTAATCCATGTCTCCTCATTCGTTCGAAAGACTGCCTAAGGTAATCCAAATGGCTATCTTCAGATGAGGATTTGATGATTATATCATCTATATAAACTTGCATGAATGTGTCTATAAAGTCATGAAACATGGAATTCATGGCCCTTTGATAAGTGGCCCCAGCATTTTTCAAACCAAAAGGCATAACAACCCATTCATAAGTGCCTAATGCACCAGGGCATCGAAATGCTGTTTTTGACACATCATTTTCAGCAATAAATATTTGGTTATAACCAGAATAACCATCTAACATACTTAAAAATTCAAAGCCAGCTGCTGAATCTACTAACATTTCTGCTACTGGCATAGCATATTCATCTTTAGGTGTAGCATTATTTAAATCCCTAAAATCTATGCATACTCTAAGAGTTTCATTCTTTTTAATAACAGGGACTATATTTGCTAACCATTCGACATACCTGGCAGCTCTGATGAATTTACACCTCAGCAGCCTTTCGATCTCATCCTTGATCTTGGACATGATTTCTGGTGCGAACCTTCTTGGTAATTGTTTTACTGGCCTCTTTCCTTCTTTAATAGGTAATTTCAGTTCGACCATTTCTCTGCTTAACCCAGGCATTTCGTTGTAATCCCAAGCAAAGCAGTCTTTGAATTCTTTAAGAAGAAGCACCAGCTTTTCTTTTAGACTTGAAGTGATATTGCCGCTGATATAAGTTGGCCTTTTAATCGAGCCATCTCCAATATCGATCTCTTCCAAAGGATCTTGTGCTTGCATCTTTGGCGCCTCACTCATAGGATCCTTCTCGAACCCCAGTGGCTCATCGTCATAAATGTAGTCAAGTCTTCGATCCTTTGTTTCTTTGATTTTCTGATCTTCGATCTTGGCTTCCACTGCCATATTTTGTTGAAACTCAGCCTCAAGGGCCGTATTTAATCTATTTTCGGCCATATAAGCCGTAATCCTGGCCCATGCAGTGGCCTCAGTCATAGTAATCTTCATATATATTCCACCCAGTTGGTGGAATGACTCCATCTTCAGAAGAAACAGCACCAATTTCTTCCCTCTCCCATATAAAGCCATGGGCAGGATGGAGCTTGACAGAATGGATAACATTGTCACTTGGCTCGAAAGCAGAGTCCTTGTCACCACAAGGTGCTATATTAGCCAAATTTTTGTCAAAGGTTTGTGGAGTGACAATGTCAACCTCTGACCTATAGAAGCTTTGATCTGCCTCTATATTTTCAACAATCCCATCCTCCCTCCAAATAATAAGTTTCTGGTGGAGAGTAGATGGTACATCCCCAACTCCGTGGATCCATTCCCTTCCTAACAGCAATTTAAAGTTAGCCTTGGATTGTACCACCAGGAATAGAGTTGGTCGAACTATATTGCCTACATCAACATCAACTTGTATGGCTCCCAACGAATAGCCAGTTTTGCCCTCATAATTAAAGAGCACAATGTTGTGGGCAGATAGATCAGTGTCATATTTCCCAATCTTGTAGAGCATAGATTGAGGCATCAAGTTGACAGCTGCTCCCCCATCTATGAGCACTTTGTTGATCCCAACATTTTCAACCTTTGCTCTGATGAAAAGGGGTTTGAGATGGCTTTTCATCCCAAGACTTGGCTTCTCGAAAGAGGCTAATTGCTCTTCAACGCATCCATTGTTCATCACATAGTAACATACTGGCTTTGGGTCAGCCATATCAAGATGATCGAATTCACCTTCGATCTCAGTAACCTCAGATTGGACATCATACTCAGATGGCAAGATGGATACCACGCAGATGACATCGAAATCAGGTTCAGAATCCAGCAAATCCTCGTCTTCCATCTTATCTTCATCCACTGGAGGAAAGAGTCTTTCTTTTGCTAGCCTCCTAGACACTTCCTTATATTGGCCAGTCTGCAGATTCTGTTGGGCCAATTTCTTTTGACGCTGAAACCTGCGCCATTGGGTCCTTGTCATAGGATTCTTACCCTTGTAATTGTTCCTATAAGAATACTTATTAGCCTCCTGTGGGCCAACTTGTTTCATTCCACTGGAACCACCCACTTCCATGGTTCCTTTGTTGAACCTTATGAGCCCCTGGTGCATCCATTTTTCGACAGGAATTGAACCAGGAGGAACAAAAGTATTCTTCCGTCCAGATTTCTGGTTGTTGTTCGACTGCACCATAACCCTCTTGCCTTTATCGAAACGCTGGTTTTGCTTTGTCCCCTTGTTGATAACTTGGTACTTCTTGAGGCCCTCAGTAGCCTCTCTATCACATACTGCACTGCAGCGAGGACACATCATTACATTCTTGTTTTCGAGTTTGCATCTGTTCAAGAAATCGATCAAATCCTCTTCAGTCTGAGGATACACAACTTTCATTTTTCGTTGTAGTCTTCTTCAGATATGTCTTGAACTTGCACCTGAGACACCTCCATGGCTTCGACCATCATTATTCCTTGAGATTCCGCATAGAGAGTTTCAACAGCTTTAGGTGTTTCAACATTCGCCTGAGTGGTTTTTGGTTTCTCACCAAATTTGAGTCTCCCTTCATTGAGAGCCTTTTGGACCAGATCCCTGAAAAGAATACAACGTGAGGTTTTATGGCCAAGGAAATTATGAAATTTACAATAACCCCTTTTCTTCTGTTGTTCCATTGGGGGTACTTTTAAGCCCTTAGGAACAATAATCTGGCCATTTGTAACTAATAAATCAAATATTTCATCACATTTGGTTATGTCAAATGTATAAGTTTTAGACACAAATTTATCATTTTTAGGTTCAACAGGATTTTTCCCATTCGAAGGTCTAAGGAGTTTACAGACATAAGGAGGTCCAGGTTTTAATTATGCTAAATCAACCTCATTGTCTTCGATATCTTCATAAGTGATATCGAACTCTTGGTCACTGTCATTTGCTTCGACATATGCAACCTTTTCCCTCTTATGAAATTTAGAATTTCTAGCCTTTTCAGCTTTTAGCCGTTCGACTTGTCGAACTCTATCAGCCAACTGAGCCATGTCCCTCAAATACTGAGTATCTAATTTCTTTCTAATCGAATAGTCTAGGCCACCAGCAGCCATTTCGACTAATTCATGTTCAGGGACTTGGGTGAAGCACCTTGCTTTCAAAAGCCTAAATCTATTGAGATAATCATCAATTGACTCAGGTGCTTTACGTCGAACACTTGCCAATTCTTTAAGGCTTATTTTTGATTGTCCCATGTAAAACTGTTAATGGAAAACTCTCTCTAATTGATTCCAATTATGTATGGAATGTGGAGGGAGGGTTGTGAACCATGTAAAGGCATTTTTTGTGAGAGAATTTGGGAAATACTTCATCCTTAAATTTTCATTATTTGCTATGTCTCCTGCTTCTGTCAGAAATCTTGCAATGTGTTCAACAGTTGATTCGCTAGTGTCACCAACGAACTTAGTGAATTTTGGGATTTTGACACCCCTTGGTAGTTCAGTCTGAAGCACATATTCTGACAAGGCAGAAACAAAATTTGGTCTATGTAAACCTACATTCAAACCATTTTGGACTAAGATAGCTTCGACCAAATTTGCTATGTTATTTTGTGCCCCTAAATTATTTTGTTGGACATTTCTAACCACTTCATCAGCATTTTGATTTCGATTTACTAAGACTATCCCTGGATTTGGTTCGATTTGTGGTTGGACTTGTGGTTGAACCTGTGGTTCGATTGGACCCACTTGTAATTGTCCTTGATTAGGCTGTACCACTATGTTATTGGGCATAGGCACCATAGCATTATTTGGTATTTGGATGTTTTGTATGGGTGCTAGATTCTGAATCTGGGGGACTGGTTGATTAGGAACATGAGGAGCCCCAAAGAAATCAGCCATCCTACCCATCTGGGTGGCTAACAATTGATAAGTCTGGTTAGTATTTTGTATCAAAGGATTAAACACTGTACCAATTTGCTGTGTCAACATATTAACCATATCATGATTACTTTCATCCATTTGTTGCCTTAAAGACATCAAGGATGTATTAGTTAATGGTGGCACTGCATTTCGATTAACAGAACTA
This sequence comes from Medicago ruthenica, assembly GCA_018208015.1. Classification (NCBI taxonomy): domain Eukaryota; kingdom Viridiplantae; phylum Streptophyta; class Magnoliopsida; order Fabales; family Fabaceae; genus Medicago; species Medicago ruthenica. Next base: position 77,764,460 of record CM031376.1, read on the forward strand.
GAGGCCAAACGCTGGTTTGTAGGCGAGTAAACGCCAGGCACAGTTTCTGAATATAATGAAGGGCTAGTTTGTAACCCCTGCATCAGTGCTGTAGGCATACCATATGGTACATTCCTACTGTTGCCTTGATTCATATATTGTGAAAAAGGCATACTGAACGTAGAGCCTATTGTGCCTCCTCCTCTTGCTGGGGATGGCTGGCTCCCTATATTTTGGGGTATTGAAACTGCAGGGCCTGCAGTGGTAAAAGGCATCGTTGTTGGCGCATTGATAGGCATAGTAACGCCCATTGTCGAAGAACTGGGAGCGGAGATGGTTGCTCCAGTCACATTCGCAACAACGTCATTCGAAGTGTTCAATGCACTCGAAGGCGCTGACACATTGTTATCATTCATATGTGCATTTTCCATATTATTTGTGTTTGTATTTCTGGGTGGCGGTCTAACCATTTCAGGGAGTACTTTCCCACTCCTCAAGAACATGCACTAACGCAATTTCCAGAAAGAATGCACAAATAGAAATTTACAAATCCAAACACAAATATTTTTTGATAGAAAAGATTCAATTAAAGCACAGGTCCCACTGGGCGTGCCAATTTGTTTACGCTGAAATTTGGTAAACAACCGCTAGTCTGGGTTAATTACTTGCGAGACCAACTAGTGAATCTCAGAAGCATAGTGCTTTGTTTGAATTCTTTAAATTGTTTGAATGTTCATTACGCATAAACATTTATTGTAGTTTTGGGGAGAATTAAACGTAAAAGTCACTTGGATTGCAAACAACAAGGAAAACAAGTTCTTAATAAACAAATACTTTGTTTCGATCGAAACAGAAATGAATAGAATTTAAATGAGAGGCATTAAACTTTACATGAAACTTAAAGTGTTTGAAAGATAAATTTACATGAAAAGTAAATTGCATAGAATTGTAAAATGTGCTTTACAGAAAAGAATGGTTCACAGATTCATACTTGGATCCCATTTCACTCGTTTCTCTCGATAGCATGGATACATTGAGTTTACAAGGATTTTTTGTATAAATGAATTGCGACCTTGTTTCTGACTAAAAAAACTACTATATATAGACTTTCGAAAATAAACTGTCCTAACGGTCAAACACTATCCTACTGCCAAATGTCCTGCCACGTACACCCCGCATGCACTTAACTGCTCCTTAGAACGGTTGTATCGCTCGAAGTCGAATTGAGTTTTGTGAAGTTTGTCAGAATTGTGCTAAGTCCAGAAATCTGTTGCTTCGATTCGATCATACGCTAGGTCGATTTGCCTTATGGTTAGAAGTCCTCTTTCTTGTCTTAGCCTTGTATTTGTAAATATTCCCTTGAACCTGTGAACAATTCCAAGAGTCTTTCTGCTCTTCGATTCGATAGAATCCTACAAGATTCCCTTCAGCATTTAATGCGTGTTGAGAGCATATTTTTAGTTTATAAAAATATGGGCTAACACAGTGATGATTTTGTTGGGGAGTCCGTAGCGACATATTATCTCCTTTTTGATGAATCAAACCACCACTTGCTTTGTTACATTGGCATATGAGGTAGCTTCAACCCATTTGGTGAAGTAGTCGATGGCGACTAGGATGAACCGGTGTCCATTTGAAGCTTTAGGTTCAATGGGCCCAATCATGTCGATGCCCCACATGGAGAACGGCCAAGGTGACGCCATTACATTTAAAGGGACTGGAGGTACGTGCACCTTATCCGCGTAGATTTGGCACTTGTGGCATTTCCTAGCGTAGCTGAAACAATCAGATTCCATGGTCAGCCAATAGTACCCTGCCCTTAGGATTTTTCTAGCCATTGTATGTCCATTGGCATGGGTACAGAAGGACCCTTCATGGATTTCTTTGATGAGCAAGTCCGCCTTATGTTTGTCTACACATCTGAGAAGAACCAGATCATGGTTTCTTTTGTAGAGCACATCACCATTCAGGAAGAATTTAGCTGATAGTCGTCTCAAAGTCTTTTTATCCCTACTTGAGATGTGTCATACCCCATTTTTTGACTCATATTTTTTATGGGTTTGTTTTTATTACCTTTTATTATTTTATTATTGCCATAATATTTTATTTTTATTAACATTATTATTTTATTTTCCTTTAATAACAATTATTATTATTACTATTAGTTTTTATCTTTTTAATATTATTAAGTTTATTTATTGTCATTACTATTTTTATTCATTTTTTATTACCATTTGCATTTTATCATCATTATTATTGTTATATATAATTATTATTTTCCCCATTTTTCACCTTTTATTTTAATACAAAAATCAAAAAAAAGTGAAGTTCGCAGTGCGAACTCACCTTCGCACTGCGACCTCTGCGAAAATTCTGCAGATTTTTATGCAGTTGTTTATCCTTTTTGCTTTCAACTACAATTATTATTATTAGCATTATTACTTGTATTCTTGCTATTTTGTGACTGATTTGGTGCAGCAAGGCAAAAATTAATGTGTGACATTAAAGGTGAAAGGAAAGAAGAACTTTCTTCCAACCTCTCATGTGATCAAACAAATTGGCTATCCTTGGTCAGTTTTTGTCCCCTCAAATTGACCCCTCACCCAACCTAAACATGCCAGCCAGCTGCTTGATCCATTTCCTTCCCTTTTTCCCTGCCAAAACCAGTCAATCCCAAGTGGTTTTTGTTGCAAAAAAGCTGTGTGACATGCCCTGTTTTGACCTGAATTTCTCCCCCCACACATAAGCCCACATGCTGATTTTGATTCCCCCAATCTCCCTGTACATGGCAGTACACGTTTTGATTGTTTGACCATCCAAGATTGCAAGGTTTGATCCCAAGAATCATCCCTTTTGCAGCTGCCCTGTTTTACAGATTTTGCCATCATTACCTTCTAGAATCAATGGCTTTTGTGGCTGAGATCAGTCAAGACCTTGCCCCTTGGCACAAGGCAAAGCAATTCCTATCCATTAGCATTAAATGCAAAGTGATCTAGCCTGAGTTTAGCTCATGATCAGCTAGTGTTTTAGGATTTTATTCATCATTACATAGATTGCATTTTTGCCTATAAAAGGGAATGCAAGGCACAAGGATTTCATACCATTGAATACACAACTGAATACATTGAAAACCAGTCAAAAACATACCAATCCAGAGAGCCAACACACACGAAATTCACTCCTAAAAACCCTTGCATTGCAACACAAAACCAGTTCATCACAAACACCTTGAACCTTGTTCATAACCTTTCACAAAGTAAGCAAGCTACTTCCAGTCTTAATCAAGCATTGCTAGGAGTTCTGTAAGTCTCCTATAACCTTTCTTTTTCATCGTATATGCTATTTACATATCTTGCTTTGTCCAATTTTGTTTTGTGAACCAAAACCTCCTTTGAACCCCAAAAAGGACCTCAAAGGGGCCAAGCTTTAAAACTGTGTTTTTCCATCCTTTTTTCTTCCTTTTTGTCAAGTTTCTTAACCTCCTTTAGGTTCTGAATCTTGCTTAGAAGCAGTTTCTGAACTCATGTTCAGAAACAGCTTCTGAGTTGGAAATTCGCATACTTCGCAGAGCCACGCCTTGCTCGCACTGCAAACACACCAGAACCTGACTTCGCAGAGCCAAGTTCCGGTTGCTCTGCGAAGTATGTGAAATTCAGAATATGAATCAGGCATTCAAATGTCAAATTTTTGGGATTCTAGCCCTTGATTCAGAACCTAAAGAGGGTTAAAACCATTTTGGTCCAAACTCAACTCATAATCTTGCACAAACTTTGAAGATTTTACAAGTTCGTGCGACAAAATTTGAATAACTTGTGAAACAAGTTATGTTCTTAACATTTTCAAAACAAGTTTGAGCAACAAGCTAAGTTCGTCTATTTCAAAAACAAACTTGAACAACCACGTTGTTCATAATTTTCAATCCAAACGCGAACTTAAGCCGAGTTTGCTCATTCTTAAAACCAAGCTCGAATTGAGCCGAACTTGTGAATTTTCCAACATTTTTGCATGTTTTATGATTGTGTTTGCCATTCAAACTTGAACCAAACTTGTTCTTGAGTTTCAATAACTTAAGTAACAAGTCACGTTCATGATTTTTAACAAAACCGAACAACAAATTTGTTCGTGTTGTTTTTCTTTTCTTTAAACTTTCCTTTTAAAGCTTTGGTTCCTTTGAGATTCCTTAGCATAACAAAACCAAACTTGAATGAAACGGGAATGGCTTGACGTATGTCTCCCCAAACCTCGATTGCACGAATGCGTGACGTATGTCTCGTCGCTCGGGCAATCGTCATTCCACCCTTGACGCGTCTAGCACGCTCAACCTTCCCTTGGCCCCCTGTGGCCATTTTTTACCCTTTTCTTGGCCCTCGTGGTCAATCCGAACCCTTTCGCGCCTTGCGCGTTTTTATTTTTATTCTTTACGCCTTGCGCGAACTTTTCGCCTCAGTGCGTTTGTTTTTTGTCTTTATTTTAAAACATTCACGCTTTGCGCGAGCCTATCGCCTAGCGTCCATCATTCACCATTTTAAAACTTTGTACGTCTTCGTACGTTTTTAAAACCTTTGCTCACGTCCGAGCGTAAAATTTTTTTCATCAAATCATTTACTTTTATGCATTGTCGTCAGTGGCCAGCTCGGCAACAACCCGAGCAGCTGACTTTTACTTTCTTGTCGTCAATGGCCAGCTCGGCAGCAACCCGAGCAGTTGACATTTACTTTCATTACACTCATTTTTCTTTATTTTCAAACTTTTTCGCTCGGACGCGATCAAACTTTTTTAACTAAAACGAATCAACATACAAACGTTTTTCTACCAAAGAACTACGTACGCTTTGAATTCTCCGACTACCGGGAGATACGTAGGAGCAAGATCGACATCTTGTCAAGCCCATTAATAAAAATTGTTTTTTCCCTTTTCGTTTGTTTTTATCTCTTTCTTTATCCCGCATTTTGTCTTTTATATATTTCCTTTTATACATATTTAAACACGTAAGTAAAATATCAAACCATTTTAAGCCTAAGCCGACTAAGAGGTTCCCGTTGGGTACAACGGATGTGAGGGGTGCTAATACCTTCCCCTCGCATAATCGACTTTCGAACCTAAAATCTTTTCTCAAGGTAATTTAGAACTTTTTTCCTTTTTTCCCCGAAAAATTAAAAGTTCAGTCGTAATTTAGAATTAGTGATTCAAAGCTTCCCCAATAGCTTGACATCCGAAATTCGACGCGACAGAAATGGCGACTTCACTGGGGACATGCATAAAACACTTTGTTTTTGCATAAACGAGTCAAGCCTATCTCAGTCGGCTTTTAGGCTAGTTTGATTTATTTTACCTACGTGTTTATGTCTTCTTGTCATTATTTGTTTTGTTTATTCTTATACTTTGCATATATATATATATCATTTGTGCTTCATATTCATATATATCTCAATTGTGGGGGTTACTTGAGCGATGTTACTCCACATTGTTCGGGTTAATGCCGGACGTGTGAGGCTCTCTACCCGAGCTCGAGAAAAAACTAAGTTAGCAGGAAGTTGTGTGCGGAAGCCCGCGTTGACGTATGTCCGTGAGGTAGGATGCCCAACTCCGCTTAGACGAGATTCTCATATGGAATTAATTGAAGTCATGTCGACGTATGTCCATAGACAACCCTAATTCCATATGAGGTTAATGACTCTAAGGACCTCTTCTTAGGAATCTTACCTATTAGAGCCTACACGTGAGGATGGGGGGAAATTTTGAACCTACATATCACACCCTTACACACCACCCATTCATTCACTCATGCTTGTTACTTTGTGTTTTGTTTTTCCATCAGGGGCAATCAGCATTTATTTACTTGTTATTTTAATTATAGTTGAAATAATAATGACCATTGTGTTGAGAGGGGGTTTCCTTTTTCAAAAATTCGAGCACTTCGCAGAGCAAAGGTATATTCGCACTGCGAAGTTGATTTTGAGGTTCGCAGAGCAAACTTACTTCGCAGTGCGAACCCTGCGAATTTTGTCAGCCCAGATTTCAAAATTCACTAATCAGCATTAACTCCCTCCAACCACTTTCTTCCACTATCTTATCTAACCGTTATTTTATTATTTAGCTTGTATAACTAAAAAAAAACAAACAGTTTTTCTTTTCTCACAAAAACAACTCTTCAAAAAAAAAAAAAACACAAAAATCATACCCATTTCTCCATTTTTTCTTCTTCTTTCCTAATCCAAGTAAGAATCACTCTTTCTCTGCAAGCAGTAAGGTACGATTCCTCTTCTCTATCCTGCTTTACTTCTGATGCGTGTTATGGGTCTTAGGCTTTTTGCTAAACCTTTAAACTTCCATTTTAGGGTTTAAGGATTGTAATTAGTTCCTGTTTTTTTTGCCATGCTAGGAATGAGTTATGATCTAGTAAATGTATGTTATGGGTAGTTAAAGTAAGCTCATTTCCTTTCCCGTCTGTGAGCAATCTTATGCGAAATCCACTCTACCCATTTTATAGAAATTAGATCAAAACAAGTTGCCATGTTAGTTGTAACCATTACCCATGCATTTATCCTTAATCATTCATCTAACATGCTTTGTTTAGGGTTTAGTTTAAGAGTATAGGGTAGTTGTCCAAGGTTTTTTTGATTTGTTCTGTCAGGGTCGCAGAGCAACGATGAACTTCGCACTGCGACCCATCCTTCTGGGCAGCCCAGAATTTTCGCATGGCTTCGCACTGCGACCATATGTTCGCAGTGCGACTGTAGCAGAAACAGAACACATGTTTTCCTTATTTATGCCTTCCAATTCCATTTGTTTCACCTCATATCACTTTTAATCATATATGCTATCCACTGACTTTGCCTTTTTCTTGCAGATGGCCCCAAAACCAATGGGAAAACGCTCGAGGGGTGAGGCATCCGGATCCAGACCCCAAGGGGGATTCGATGCCTCTCGCTTCCTAAGTCTGCGGAACCAGGAAAGATACGAAGAACTTCTTGGCAGAACCTTCTGGCCGGAAAGACAGTTCACCATAAGCGAGCAGGGCACTTGGCGGGAGTTGGCCCGATTGATAAACCATCGCCGGTGGGGAGTCTTGGTGAACCCTCCCCTTAACCTTAACTACGACATAATCCGGGAGTTTTACGCGAATGCCATCCCCGTGGATCCGGAGGGGGAATTCACATATCGGACTATGGTGCGCGGCCGGGTCATTAGATTCGATCGCGACGCCATCAATGCATACCTCCACAACCCTTTTCAATTAGAAAATGACGAGCTGTGTGCTTTTCATAAGCACCAAAATCGTGGTAATTGGAACCACGATCTTTATGCTCAAACCATTTTCCAATCCGGAAAGGGATATGAGCTTAACGCAGCAGGGCAACCCACTAGAGCCCTCAAAGGCAACCTTACCACTTACGCCCAAGTCATTTTTCACCTCATAATCCACAACATAAAGCCCAAAAGCCATACCTCCTCCACCACCATGGATGTCACCCCCCTTATCTACTATATCCTCACCGGTAAACAAGTAGATGTGGCCAGGGCTATTTGTCAGGAGATTAAGATAGTGGTCGAGAGTGGCATCAAGCCGCCGGCCAAAAAGATGTGCCCGCTTGCTTTCCCGGGTCTTATCATGGGACTCTGCCGGGAAGCCCGAGTCGCCATTCCTCCCCACGTGTCCGAAACCATTAAGAACCCTATCACGGACGAGTATATTTCCAGACATTGCACGGGGAGGAGAGCGAGGGTACAGCAGCCACGGCCTAGGCCTCCACCGGCATCAGGGGATTGCCGCACTTGCACTTTCATTTTGGAGCAGAATGCCTCCTCCCATCGATACATGACTATGATGCATGATTCCATGTATCGTCTTCAGAGGCAGTTAGGGAGGCCGACAGATCCTGATGATCAGATACCGACACCCCAGATGTTCGCGGCTCATGGTCGTTGGCCCGGGGATAGGCCGGAGCATTCAGAGGCTGGAGGCAGTGGCACAGCGACCGGAGGCCAGGAGGATGAGGATGAGGATGAGGAGGAGGATGAGGATGAGGAGGACGAGGACGAGGAGACGGAGGATGATGAGGCTCTCACTCCTTGAGTGACCCCCCCTTTTTTGATGTTTTCTCATGTTTTATGTTTTATGTTATTTTTCTCATACATTCACACTATGTTTAACACTTTGTATCCCTATTTGTACTACGTATTTTTTTTTTTTTCTCTTGTTATGTGGCCTTTTAATTATCGTTATTTATGCATGTTCAGTTTTAATGTGTGTTGAATGTCATTGTTTGCTATGAATTGTTGGTGATTTGAGATTAACATTTCTCTCTTAACCACGGATTAAGCCAAAGTCAGTTAATTTAGCCACAGATAATTGGTATTGATATTTTTGATCAATTTGCGCAAAGCTAAATGCATGCTTCCTGTTCTTATATGATTAAACTCAAAATGAAAATACATACTTAACATGGAAGCTATATTATGCAATTTGCGTGGTTAGCATGTTTAGTCGATGAACCATTTAGAACCAGCCCAAATGTGAGGAAACCTCAAATTTACAAATGCAGGAGACCGGCATTTTGTTAACTCGAGCTTTTTATGTTAAATCTAAATGTTGTTTTAAACTGTATAAAAAGCATTGGCATGATCGAGGCATTTCTTGAATATGAGCAAAAACCTTTGACCACAAATAGCCCACCCTGTGAGCAGTGAGCATCTGTCAACCCTTTGAGCCTAATGAAGCAGAATTATTGACTGCAAACTGCCAACTCTCATAAAGCTCAATTGCTTAATATGATTGCCGGAGTTTGTAAAAAAGGAGAAAGAAGAAGAAAGAGAAAATCTTTTTTCTATTCGTGGTTAAATTGTCACTAAATTCTGATATTTTTTATTGTTTTTGAACCCTCAACCATCGTGATCATCATCCCTTGCCAAAGGAAGAAGGAACATTCAATTAGGGCTTCACCTTTGATTCAGTTGAAAAAAAAAAAAGAAAAAAAAGAGAGAAGGGAAGTTTGTAAAAGCCAAGGAATAGTGAATTTCATAAAAGATCTTGGCAAACCAATCGAGAAAAAGAAAGAAAAACAAATCAAGAAATCTCAAAGGAGAAAGAAAAAGAAAAATCAGTACATCAAAAGGATGTCAGGATCAAAGATAAATATTTGTGAACACCTCAGAGTTTGTGATCTGATAAGAAGAAGGGTGTTTAATCCAGAAAGAATGTTCCTTCTTGCTTAACCTTTTGAATTCAAGTTCCCCACATATGACATTTCTTTTGTAACCCAGCCAAATTACAACCCTTAAAGACCTTGTGATCAATGCTTTTGTACTTTTAGAAACAATGATCGGATGGACACATAACTCGATCGGAATGTTAATAAACTTACCGGATGAGCGTTCAATACCCCCCTATATGATATTCAATTTGTTCGTCTACTTAAATGAGTGGTAGGTTGGTTCATTAATGTACATGTTATTAACTTGAAATGTATAATATAAACTTTTGTGTGGTATTTATTTCATATTTTTCAGAGCAATCTCGGAACGATGGGGGCATTAAAACAGCATGCGCAAATTTCGCATGAATCACGCCACATATCAAAGCCCGACCTCGTTCGGCACCCACATATCAAAGCCCGACCTCGCTCGGCACCCACATATCAAAGCCCGACCTCGCTCGGCACCCATATATCAAAGCCCGACCTCGCTCGGCATCCACACATTAATGCTCGACCTCGCTCGGCATCCAAACAAAACAAGAGTCCATTTCTCTTTGACACCCATAAAACCCAACTGTGCCCAGTGCACAATTATGCAAAGGGCCTAACTGTGCTTGGTACTCTCCCCACAGTTCATAGAAAGCCCAATCATCATTAACATTGGTCCCCTACAAAAGGCCCAGTCGCCATCAACCACCTAATAAGATTTGTGGAGCCACGCCTTTGGCAGGCTACCACCCCTTTAATAAATTTCATTTCCCAACATTCTTTACATCTTTTGTCATGTTTTTTTTCTTTCATTTTTATTCTTGATGATAGTATTTCCAAAACAAAAAAAAAAAAAACTTTTTCAAAATTTATTACATGAGTCTTTCATTTTTTATCCAATGACAAACACATTCCTTTTCGAACGTGCGAATACTCGGAGTGAACATCAATGTCTATCCTTAAAGCAGATAACGCTTCGCAGGCCAATCATGGTCAAATCAAAAAAAAGAAAAGGGGATCCCCCAACAGAATCCTCGGCGAATTAATCAAAAATTCCCCAGTGAATTAAGAGCCCGAAGGGACCTTTCAGGCAAGGACCAACCAAGGTATAAGCATTCCAGACGGAATCGCCAGTTCTTCCCTCCAGCGGATTAGCATAGTCCCCAATGGACTACCAATTCCCCAGGAAGTCAATACTTGTTCTATTCTCACAAGCCCAATTACCATTGGCATCAAAAGCCGGATATCGATCATGCTTCCAAAATGATCTTTATATCCCCAGTGAATTCACGAGCGAAGCCCAATCTTATTGGCACCCCCCCCCCAGTGGAGTCTTACATCATCCAAGCCCGACTTTGCTCGGCATTCAAACCATAGTTCCTCAGCGTCCCACGTGATGTCTGTCATCCCTCAGGTCAGCATAATTCATGCATCATATCATAATCCTTCATTAGCATGCATCTCACATCAAGGGGCAATTCCTTAACAAACAAGTTGGGTATCCCCAGTACAAATTCATCCCTCACATGACGTCCTCCGTGACAGTCGTACATTCATGCATTCATACATATGCATACAGCATGTCATACATGGTTATTTCTAACCATCATGAGTCTCACCAAACAAATCGCGAGCAATTCGTGAATTCTTTTTTCCCAGTGTCATCCCCAGTCCTTCTGGTTCAGAGATGTCATCCTTTCACGCCAAGTGGCAGTTCAAACGAACAGCTTGTGCGTCTCTTTGTCAAATCTTTACGCCAAATGACAGTTCTTTAATGAACAGTTTGTGCGTACTCCCCAGTTTTGTGCCAAGTGGCAAGTTCTTCAATGAACAGCTTGTGCATTCTTTCTCCCCGATTGAAGGGACATTTTTTGTAAGGAACGGCTTGTCAGCCGCATCCCCAGTATCGTCAATGGCAAGTTCGGCAACATCCGAACAGTTGACATTTTATTTTCATGTCGTCAATGGCAAGTTCGGCAACATCCGAACAGTTGACATTTTATTTTCATGTCGTCAATGGCAAGTTCGGCAACATCCGAACAGTTGACATTTTATTTTCCTGTCGTCAATGGCAAGTTCGGCAACATCCGAACAGTTGACATTTTATTTTCATGTCGTCAATGGCAAGTTCGGCAACATCCGAACAGTTGACATTTTATTTTCATGTCGTCAATGGCAAGTTCGGCAACATCCGAACAGTTGACATTTTATTTTCATGTCGTCAATGGCAAGTTCGGCAACATCCGAACAGTTGACATTTTATTTTCATGTCGTCAATGGCAAGTTCGGCAACATCCGAACAGTTGACATTTTATTTTCCTGTCGTCAGTGGCAAGTTCGGCAACATCCGAACAGTTGACATTTTTATTTTCCTGTCGTCAATGGCAAGTTCGGCAACATCCGAACAGTTGACATTCTTTTCATTCTTTTGTCGCCAGTGGCCAGTTCGGCAACAACCCGAACAGCTGGCATTTACCTTTTCATTCTTTGTTGTCAGTGACAGTTCGGTGACCACCCGACTAGCTGACACCTATCCCCAGTGTGGTCTTCCTTTTTATCATCCTTTGCATTCATGTTTACATTCAAGCATTCATAACATTTGCATTGCATACATTTATAGCATTTATAACTCGGGAAAATATTTAGTCAAAAAATGGCGTACTCTATATTTAAGTCTCTTCGGCCCGTCCATTTCAAATCACATTTTCAACCTCCGGGACGAAGAAACTTAAATAGGGGCATCTGTCATACCCCATTTTTTGACTCATATTTTTTATGGGTTTGTTTTTATTACCTTTTATTATTTTATTATTGCCATAATATTTTATTTTTATTAACATTATTATTTTATTTTCCTTTAATAACAATTATTATTATTACTATTAGTTTTTATCTTTTTAATATTATTAAGTTTATTTATTGTCATTACTATTTTTATTCATTTTTTATTACCATTTGCATTTTATCATCATTATTATTGTTATATATAATTATTATTTTCCCCATTTTTCACCTTTTATTTTAATACAAAAATCAAAAAAAAGTGAAGTTCGCAGTGCGAACTCACCTTCGCACTGCGACCTCTGCGAAAATTCTGCAGATTTTTATGCAGTTGTTTATCCTTTTTGCTTTCAACTACAATTATTATTATTAGCATTATTACTTGTATTCTTGCTATTTTGTGACTGATTTGGTGCAGCAAGGCAAAAATTAATGTGTGACATTAAAGGTGAAAGGAAAGAAGAACTTTCTTCCAACCTCTCATGTGATCAAACAAATTGGCTATCCTTGGTCAGTTTTTGTCCCCTCAAATTGACCCCTCACCCAACCTAAACATGCCAGCCAGCTGCTTGATCCATTTCCTTCCCTTTTTCCCTGCCAAAACCAGTCAATCCCAAGTGGTTTTTGTTGCAAAAAAGCTGTGTGACATGCCCTGTTTTGACCTGAATTTCTCCCCCCACACATAAGCCCACATGCTGATTTTGATTCCCCCAATCTCCCTGTACATGGCAGTACACGTTTTGATTGTTTGACCATCCAAGATTGCAAGGTTTGATCCCAAGAATCATCCCTTTTGCAGCTGCCCTGTTTTACAGATTTTGCCATCATTACCTTCTAGAATCAATGGCTTTTGTGGCTGAGATCAGTCAAGACCTTGCCCCTTGGCACAAGGCAAAGCAATTCCTATCCATTAGCATTAAATGCAAAGTGATCTAGCCTGAGTTTAGCTCATGATCAGCTAGTGTTTTAGGATTTTATTCATCATTACATAGATTGCATTTTTGCCTATAAAAGGGAATGCAAGGCACAAGGATTTCATACCATTGAATACACAACTGAATACATTGAAAACCAGTCAAAAACATACCAATCCAGAGAGCCAACACACACGAAATTCACTCCTAAAAACCCTTGCATTGCAACACAAAACCAGTTCATCACAAACACCTTGAACCTTGTTCATAACCTTTCACAAAGTAAGCAAGCTACTTCCAGTCTTAATCAAGCATTGCTAGGAGTTCTGTAAGTCTCCTATAACCTTTCTTTTTCATCGTATATGCTATTTACATATCTTGCTTTGTCCAATTTTGTTTTGTGAACCAAAACCTCCTTTGAACCCCAAAAAGGACCTCAAAGGGGCCAAGCTTTAAAACTGTGTTTTTCCATCCTTTTTTCTTCCTTTTTGTCAAGTTTCTTAACCTCCTTTAGGTTCTGAATCTTGCTTAGAAGCAGTTTCTGAACTCATGTTCAGAAACAGCTTCTGAGTTGGAAATTCGCATACTTCGCAGAGCCACGCCTTGCTCGCACTGCAAACACACCAGAACCTGACTTCGCAGAGCCAAGTTCCGGTTGCTCTGCGAAGTATGTGAAATTCAGAATATGAATCAGGCATTCAAATGTCAAATTTTTGGGATTCTAGCCCTTGATTCAGAACCTAAAGAGGGTTAAAACCATTTTGGTCCAAACTCAACTCATAATCTTGCACAAACTTTGAAGATTTTACAAGTTCGTGCGACAAAATTTGAATAACTTGTGAAACAAGTTATGTTCTTAACATTTTCAAAACAAGTTTGAGCAACAAGCTAAGTTCGTCTATTTCAAAAACAAACTTGAACAACCACGTTGTTCATAATTTTCAATCCAAACGCGAACTTAAGCCGAGTTTGCTCATTCTTAAAACCAAGCTCGAATTGAGCCGAACTTGTGAATTTTCCAACATTTTTGCATGTTTTATGATTGTGTTTGCCATTCAAACTTGAACCAAACTTGTTCTTGAGTTTCAATAACTTAAGTAACAAGTCACGTTCATGATTTTTAACAAAACCGAACAACAAATTTGTTCGTGTTGTTTTTCTTTTCTTTAAACTTTCCTTTTAAAGCTTTGGTTCCTTTGAGATTCCTTAGCATAACAAAACCAAACTTGAATGAAACGGGAATGGCTTGACGTATGTCTCCCCAAACCTCGATTGCACGAATGCGTGACGTATGTCTCGTCGCTCGGGCAATCGTCATTCCACCCTTGACGCGTCTAGCACGCTCAACCTTCCCTTGGCCCCCTGTGGCCATTTTTTACCCTTTTCTTGGCCCTCGTGGTCAATCCGAACCCTTTCGCGCCTTGCGCGTTTTTATTTTTATTCTTTACGCCTTGCGCGAACTTTTCGCCTCAGTGCGTTTGTTTTTTGTCTTTATTTTAAAACATTCACGCTTTGCGCGAGCCTATCGCCTAGCGTCCATCATTCACCATTTTAAAACTTTGTACGTCTTCGTACGTTTTTAAAACCTTTGCTCACGTCCGAGCGTAAAATTTTTTTCATCAAATCATTTACTTTTATGCATTGTCGTCAGTGGCCAGCTCGGCAACAACCCGAGCAGCTGACTTTTACTTTCTTGTCGTCAATGGCCAGCTCGGCAGCAACCCGAGCAGTTGACATTTACTTTCATTACACTCATTTTTCTTTATTTTCAAACTTTTTCGCTCGGACGCGATCAAACTTTTTTAACTAAAACGAATCAACATACAAACGTTTTTCTACCAAAGAACTACGTACGCTTTGAATTCTCCGACTACCGGGAGATACGTAGGAGCAAGATCGACATCTTGTCAAGCCCATTAATAAAAATTGTTTTTTCCCTTTTCGTTTGTTTTTATCTCTTTCTTTATCCCGCATTTTGTCTTTTATATATTTCCTTTATACATATTTAAACACGTAAGTAAAATATCAAACCATTTTAAGCCTAAGCCGACTAAGAGGTTCCCGTTGGGTACAACGGATGTGAGGGGTGCTAATACCTTCCCCTCGCATAATCGACTTTCGAACCTAAAATCTTTTCTCAAGGTAATTTAGAACTTTTTTCCTTTTTTCCCCGAAAAATTAAAAGTTCAGTCGTAATTTAGAATTAGTGATTCAAAGCTTCCCCAATAGCTTGACATCCGAAATTCGACGCGACAAGATGTTTGCAGGATATTCTTGATTTCTGAGGTAGACTTTGATGTCATGGTACCATGGCTTGCCGTCAGACACCTCTTCGACTGACAAACAAAATGCAGGCTTGTCTCGGCGCTCCACCTTTATAAGCGGCGCTTCATTTTGAAACTTTACTTTGTACATTGAGGATAACGTAGCCAAAGCATCTGCTACTTGATTTTCTTCTCTTGGGATATGATGGAAGGTGATTTCATCCAAGAACTCTATTAGCTTCGAGACATGAGCATGGTACATGATCAGCTTGGGATGACGGGTTTCCCATTCTCCTTTTACTTGGTAAATGACTAGGGCCGAATCTCCATACACCTCCAGAATCTTGATTCTTAGATCGATGGCAGCCTCAAGGCCCAAGATGCATGCCTCATATTCTGCCACATTATTCGTGCAGTCAAAACATAGTCTTGCTGTGAAGGGGGTATAACCACCTTGTGGAGATATTAGAACGGCTCTAATCCCATGCCCCATGGCATTAGATGCACCATTGAATGCAAGCTTCCATCGTGCCCCTGGTTCGGGTCCTTCATCATCTCCTATGACCTCATCTTCCTTCAAAGTCATAATATCTTCATCTGGGAAATCAAACGGTATGGGCTGATAGTCTTCCACCGGTTGATGAGCCAAGTGGTCTGCTAGCACACTTCCTTTGATAGCTTTCTGAGTCACATGCAGGATGTCATACTCGGATAACAGCATTTGCCAACGGGCAATTCTTCCAGTCAGAGCGGGTTTCTCAAAGATGTATTTGATTGGATCCATCTTTGATACCAGCCATGTCGTGTGACAGATCATGTACTGTCTCAATCGGCGCGCGGCCCATGCCAAAGCACAACAAGTTCTTTTCAGCAGGGTGTATCTGGTTTCGACATCAGTGAATTTCTTGCTCAAAAAATAAATGGCGTGCTCCTTCCTACCAGTTTCATCATGTTGCCCCAGCACATATCCCATGGATTCCTCCAATACTGTTAAGTACATAATAATAGGTCTTCCAGGAACGGGCGGTATCAAGATAGGTGGTTCTTGCAAGTATTGTTTGATTCTTTCAAATGCCCCTTGACAATTCTCATTCCATATGACGGCCTGATCCTTACGTAGCAATTTGAAGATTGGCTCACAAGTAGCGGTGAGATGAGAAATGAACCTAGAGATGTAGTTCAGTCTCCCTAGAAAACCACGGACTTCTTTTTCAGTACGAGGAGCTGGCATATCTTGGATTGCGCGTACTTTGTCGGGGTCAACCTCGATCCCTCGTTGACTAACGATGAAACCGAGTAACTTTCCGGACCTGACACCAAAGGTGCACTTAGCTGGATTGAGTCGCAGTTTGTATTTCCTTAAACGTACGAATAGCTTTTGCAAGTGAAGGACATGGTCTTCTTCAGTTTCGGATTTGGCAATCATGTCATCCACATAGACCTCTAGCTCTTTGTGCATCATATCGTGGAAGAGAGCCATCATTGCTCTTTGATAGGTTGCTTCAGCATTCTTCAAGCCGAAAGGCATTACCTTGTAGCAATATGTTCCCCATGGGGTGATGAAGGTGGTTTTCTCCATGTCTTCCGGAGCCATCTTGATTTGATTGTAACCGGAGAATCCATCCATGAATGAGAACACCGCGAATCAGGCTGTATTATCTACCAACACGTCGATGTGAGGTAATGGGAAATCATCCTTGGGACTCGCCTTGTTCAGATCTCGGTAATCGACACACATTCGCACTTTACCATCTTTCTTTGGTACCGGTACTATGTTAGCAACCCATTGTGGATATTTTGCCACGGCTAGGAATCCTGCATCAAATTGTCTTTTGACCTCTTCCCTGATCTTAAGTGACATGTTCGGTCTTGTCCTTCTCAACTTCTGCTTTATCGGCGGACATCCTGGCCGAAGCGGTAGCTTGTGTTCAACTATCTCGGTATCCAACCCTGGCATGTCTTGGTATGACCATGCAAACACATCTACATATTCCCTCAAAAGTTCGACCAACTTCTCGCGCTCTTTTGCCTTTAAAGACGAACCGATCTTGACCTCTTTTATATCATGCTCAGTTCCCAAGTTGATTACCTCCACAGGCTCTTGATTCGGCTATATCTCTTTAGATTCACGCTCTAGCAGTCTTGCCAACTCTTCGGGAAGCTCGCAATCGCTTCCACCATCCTCTTCAGCTTGGTTAATGGGGAGTTCAAGGTTACGCAGGATTGTAGCAGTATCACATTCAATGGGTTTGTTCAGGTATCTGCATGCGTTTTTATGATGATTTTTATTTTTAGAAGGATGAACGAAACAAAAATAAACAAAAGAACGGAAAGGACTATCATTTTTTTAAGAAAAATAAATACAGAAATGGAAGAATAAAGAATGATGGAAAACGAAATGCTTTTTATTGATGATTCAACATTTGAAATAAAGGGTGCCCTGCAAAGTTATCTTTAAGCCTTGGGCAGAGCAAAAGGATTTGAAAAACATGATTATTTTGAAAAAGAAAATATCTTTGGGATTTCAACGGCAGTCCATTTGTTGAGGCTTACATTCGGAGAGCAACGACAGACCAAACAAGGTGTCTTATGTTCGATTTCCTCCATGATCCTTTGTGCGTTTATTCGAGTGAAATGCGAATGCCGATGAATCAGTTTGGATTGTTGGAATTTCTGGTTAAAAGAAGGGGAATGAATTTTGGGTGTGAAAACGAATGTATGCATGTTATGGATGATGCTAATGCAAATGCATGAAAAAGTTTTTTTTGTTATGATTAGTTTTAGGGGACTGCAAGAGATTATGTTAGACATTTGCAACACAATTTTAGCCTTTGCAATTCCCTGAAACAAAACTTGTGCATTAAGAAAGTGATTTTATGCATGTGGATGCAATGCATGTATGCTTTGTGTGGGTAGGGATAATTGGGAAATAAAACTTAAAGGGAAGGCTCCCTAGGAGGGCTTAGTTCTATGTGCTTTCTGTATCAAGGTTCTCACCGAGGGTAGCTCTAAAGTTTTTGTTTTAGGGGTACCTAGAGTCATAGAAACGTCTCGGAATTTTGCCATAATAACAGGCTAGCCATTATATGACAACCTTTCGCGAATGCGTCTCCTCTAAGTGGGGTTTGCATTAACCAAAACGAGGTGTCTACCTCGAAAGCTAATACAAACACCCAATATTTGAAAAGGTTCTAAGAAGAAGGTCCTTAGAGTTAGGGGTCCAATTCGGAATTTCGCCATAATAACGGGTTAACCATTATACGGACGACCTTTCGCGAAGAGGACCATCTCTAAGCGGGGTCTTCATATTGACTAAACGAGATGTCTACCTCGAAAGCCAATATTACGCAACCACCATCCTAAAGTACAGAGCTCCACTCAAAAATGTTTTGAATAACCCCGATATGATAGCACAATAACATAAAAGGTGAAAAATAAACAAAGCGGAAATAAAATAAACCAAATAGACCAAAGATAAACAAACATGAAGGAAAGAAACTAACACTAAAAGCTAACTAACTAACTAGGTTTGATTCTCTAAGGGTCACTAGTGAAGTCGCCAGCTGAAGCGACGGGGAAAATGCGCGGGCGGAAAACGCTCGCTAGACAGCAAAGTCGCCACCGAAGTTTTATTTTTGAAAAGGGGAACGTCGATAAACCCCTTTGAGAACGAGAATAAGGTCATCGCAACCAAATTCGGGTTCGAGAATCGGTTATGCGAGGGGAAGGTATTAGCACCCCTCACATCCGTTGTACTCAACGGGAACCATTAGTTAATTAGCTTTCAAAATGTGTTAGTTTCATAAAAAATGTTTGTAGAGAATGGAAGCGAAAGAAAAATGATTTAAAGACTAAAAATGAGTTTTTTATTAGGGTGCTTGACAAGAGTTTGATCTTGCTCCTACGTATCTCCTGGTGCGATGGAGAATTCAAAGCTACGTAGTTCTTTGTAGAAAATGTTTGTGTGTTGATTGATTTTATTTATGAAAATGGTTTAGTCGCACTTGGGCGAAAAAGTTTGCTTTAGAAAAAAGACGGATCCGCACTTGGGCGATGATATCCATTTGAAAACGCACATGGGCGTGAAAAAAGTTTGAATAAATGAGCGGACTCGCGCTTGGGCGATGACATCCGTTTGAAAACGCGCATGGGCGTGAATGTAATAAAATTTGGTGGGTTGAGATTGATTTTAAGCGGAGGACGAATATCCGAAAAGTGAAGTGTCTACCTCTTTTCCGAATATTCGGGGAAGCGTCGGGTGTCTACCCAAGTTTTCCTTTTTCACTCACAAAAGAAAAATGTTTTTATTATTTTAAAAGTTTAATCGAACGACGAATACTTTTAACGTGACCGAGACGGGGATCTCGCGTTCCGCATTCGGGGAAGCGTCGGGTGTCTACCCAAGTTTTCCTTTTTCATTCACGAAAAGAAAATTGTTTTTTTATGTTTTGGTATATTGAAAATGGAATAATAATTTGATAAAATAAAAATAAAAAAACATGAAAAGATTAAAGCATTAATACTCAAAATGAAGTTAAATGCGATAAAATAAATTAAACGCGAGGGATTAGATTACAGTGTTGGCTCAAAATGAAAATCCCCCTTTTTTGGATTATGGATTAAACTATAAAAAATGAAAAAATGAATGCAATGCATTTTTATGTTTACTTTGTTCCTAAATGCATTCTAATGACATAAAATGCAAAATAAAAATGACCAAATAAAATAAAATGCATGAGATGATGTGATAAGTAAATAAATAAGATGTTAAAAATAAAAGAACAATAAAAAGGAAATAATAATAAAGGGAGATAAAAATTGCGAAGAAAAATAAAAGAAATAAACAGGGAGGTGTAAAAAATAAAATGGGGGGTGCAGGAAGTGAGAAAATAATCAGATTTAAAACAAATATGCCCAAAATGCATTGGGTCAGCGTGATTTAATCTGGGCCGTCTGATTAATCAGAGGGCCCTGATCTGATCACAAGGGGAGCTAACCATAGCAGTCTGATTTAAATCAGAGAGCCTGAGGGGCAAGGGTGCATGCTAACGCATACACCCACGTGCATAGGGTTAGAGAGGGGGTATAAATACCCCTTCCATTACTAGTTTTTTTCATTTTCTCTTTTCTTTCTCTCTCATCTCTTCTCTCTTCTCTCTTCTCTCCCCTCTCTCTAAAAAAATCAGCGCCGCCCCCTCTTCCCTCTCCGGTGGCCGGAAAACTTTTCCGGCGCGGTGGCCGCTGGCGGCGCCACCGCGCCGGAGTTTTAAAACTCCGTTTTTTCAAAAAAAATTAGTTTTTCTTACTCCTCTCCTCACTCTCTTCTCAAATCTAAACTTAGATTTCTCAAAAAACTCTTCAAAAATCCTAGATCTAAGTTTTAAAAAACGAAAAAAACTACCTTTTTTCCCTTTTTTAATTCAGTTTTGTGCTGTTTTTTTTTGGCTTTGTGCTTGCTGTCGTGTGTGTTATGCGTGTGTGTATTGCGCGCTACTGTGTGTTTGGGTCGTGAGACCGTGTGTGTGTGTGGTTGTTTTGGCCGTGTGTGTGTGGGGGTAAGAGTTGATGCTGCAGCTGTGTGCGTGTGTTGGAGTGGTGGCGCGGTTTGTGCGGGTGGAGGAGGAGGTGATTTGTTTTTGAGTGTGTTGTTTGTGTAGTGTATAAGGCTGTTGTGGTGGTTTATGTTGCTGGGTATTGTGTTTATGTTGCTGGGTTTTTTGTGTAGTGTTTTGCTTGTTCTGTAAAATCTTCCTCTTTCCTGTTTTTATTGAAACTGGATGCACAAAAGAGGATGTGCCCAGAGCTGTTGAGACTAAATCTTTGGTTTAATCAGTAACAAGGCAATAAACCAAGCAAAAGGGACAAAAAACTGATGGAGAAAGTGATGAATCAGATGGAGAAAGTGATGGATAGAGCTGTTTATTAATTAATTAAGTAATTAAAATAAGTGATAAAAACAGAAGCATAAAAATAAAAAAATAAAATAAAAACAGAATATAATTAACAGCAAAAAAAATAAAAATAAAAAACAAAATTAATAAAATAATAATAAAAAAACTAAAGTAAAAATAAAATAACAATAAAACTAAAACTATCGTTTTTGAAATCCTAAATGAGGTATTTTAAAATACCTCCCTGCCGAACGTGAGTTAACTCACGTTGGTGTATGACCTACGTTGGACGTGAGTTAAGTCACGTAGGTTATACATAATTTTTTGCGGATGTGCTTGTGTGTGGGGTGAAAACTCACGTTGGTGAATAACCTACGTTGGACGTGAGTTAAGTCACGTATGTTATACATAATTTTTGCGGATGTGCTTGTGTGTGGGGTGAAAACTCACGTTGGTGTATAACCTACGTTGGACGTGAGTTAAGTCACATAGGTTATACATAATTTTTGCGGATGCCTTCTCTTTCAATCACTTTTTCATTCCTTCCTTTCAATCACTTTTCCATGTGTTATATCTTATTAGCCCTATGGTACTTTTCAATAAAGCACGTGGAAGCATGAGTCCATTTCTAAGCATCGCAAGCAACATAGAAAAAGCAGACAAGCCTTTCATGTTCTCAGGATTGAGAAAATTTGTCCACTAGAAAACAAAAAAAGGGTTATAAGAAAAATGCATAGGGGATAAAAGATGAATTACACTGCTCTTAAAGCCACAAAAATTATCATCATATATAACGTTTACCATCTTGAGGCTGTTATTACTGCCTTTAATTTTATTCATCTTAATCCTCTTGACAATGGTAGCGTTATCAGAACTGGATTCTATTCTTCTGCCACCCAAATTCATAATTACAACAATGGCTAAAATACATTAATTTTTTAAACCATATTATCATATCATCATAGAAATAAAAGTGTAAGTGCCCTTATTCACCATCAAACCCCTCTCTGATCTCTCTCTCTCTTTATAATATAATTTACACATGTAACAATATTTTTTTTTTCTTTTTTACAGATGTAACAATAACAATAATTAACAAATCAAAACCTAACAATAACATGGTAAGCAAAACCACACCATTAGTAGTGGTGGCTCTCCACGTGTAAAGATTCCTTGGCAGAGTATACACCCATTTAGCAAAAAATGCAACTAAGAAAATTGATCCAAAAAATGCAACTAGAAGAATTAATTTATGGTGTGTCTAGAAGAGGATCATAAACTATTGGGTAGTTGTTTCATACAGTGGCAAAGAGAAAGAGAAGTTGTTTTAGGGGAATATATTTCGTGCAGTGGAGATCCCTCCAGTCTTCTGCAGTGACACAATCTACATTATTAATTATCTTCTCTATCTTATTTTCAATATTTAAAATTCTCACATGCATTAATTTTTAATTGATAGAATTTCACTAGACTCTCCTGTGACTGGAGAGGATCCAAACCCTTGTTTTAGTTAGTGGGATTGTAGTCGTGGAAAGGTAGGAATTAGAGAGGGGATTGTAGTCGTGGTATTAGTCAAGCCATTGGCTTGCATGATTTGTTTGTTACCAATGTGAGTTAAGTCACGTTGGTATTCGGAACGTGATTTAACTCACGTGAGTAGTTAACTTATGTTGGAGGTATTTTGGTCAGTTCATATGGGTGTGAGCAATTTTGTAGGACGGAAGAGCAATTTTCCTTGAATATTGCCTTTCAAATTCATACCTGAACCTGAATAATGTTGTTCACATGCTCAGAACTTGACAAAATGCCCAATCCAATTCCGAATCAAAGCCCAAACCAAAATTATTAGTAAGTACCACAATCTTTTGAGAGATGAAATAGTAAAACTGAGAAGTAAGTTACCACTCCACGTGAAATATTTTATATCTATTTTTTTAAGAACCTCTTTTTAATTTAGTTTTTTTTTTTAAGAAATAGATAACTAAGTATTTAATACCCCACCTCAAACTTATAATGTTGATAGTTACAAGAGCAACCCTAAACTTACGAATTCGTTACGATAAAGAAATTAAAATTTCTACATCACTTCAAAGAGGATGAAAAGATTAACATTTTAGGTCAATGGCTTATAATATGGATATGTCACCTAACAAAAGGGTATGTAAGCTCAAAGGGGATTGGTAAAGGACAAATTAACAACAACGTGGTTTAAAAAGGATTAAAATATTGAACAAAATTGTCTCAATGTGTGTAAATATCACAATCAACTAACTATAAAGAATAATCATAAGCTATAGACAATTAACACAAGCATGGATACTCACATAAATAACAAAAGAATTTAAGTGTTTGTTAGCAAAAGCTCACATGTTAGGATAACAGAGAGTAGAGAAGTTAATCTGTTGAAAACTTATCTCCTTGCATGTTCTTCAATCACGTCTCTTTGAACAACCATTTTTGATAACTTTTGTGACAATTTTCTCTCTCATACTCACATTATGTTTTTACTTTCTCTCTCTCATACACATTTTTACTCACACCTGGCACGGCTGGTGTGGTGGATAAGTGAAGTCAAAACCATAAAAAACATGGCTGAAATCAACGTCCTGGTGCTTCTCATGAAGTTAATCTTGTAGATTGAAAATATCAATATTTTGACTAGCACATTCCAAACATGGACATATTTCTTTGTTCAAACATTGGAGAGTTTCTCCAATGTATTGAAGTTTCTTTTTAAGATATAGATGCGGGAATTCAAGCCATTATTAAAGGGAAGAGATTGATGTAGGAGATTTAATCACTGATACCATCGCCCAAACATAAAATGATACCAAGAAGGGTTTGACAATTGGCTATTGTAAAATTTTTTTAATGATAAATTTTAGTATATTTCTTAATTAGTATGTTAATTGTGTTAGTATTTTTTTTCTTTGTAAGGATTTAAACCATATATCTTTCACTCCACAACTCTTTAAATCTCAAGGCTCATAAGTTTTTTTTTTATAATAAAAAATGTTAGTGTCATAATTAGTACTTTAATTGTGTTAGTATTTGTTTTCCTTGTCAGAACTTGAACCACGTGTCTTTCACTCCATCTTTTAATCTTTTAGCTCAAATAAGTTAAACTATACAACCCCAAGGTTCATAACTCATAACATAAGTTTGTCAACAAAAAAAACTCATAACATAAGTTAAACCTTTCAATCCCATCTTTAATTTAATACTAGAAGATAATTATTGAAAACTTTCATTCTCATTGACACTATTTTCTAACAACTTTCTCTATCAACATATTAGTTTCTACCCGTTTAACCAACTTTTTCCATGACTTTGAAACTTATTTTAGCAACATGATAGTAAAATGTGTTCCTTTTCATTGACACTATTTTCTAACAACTTTCTCCATCAACATATTGGTTTCTACCCTTTTAACCAACTTCTTCCAAGGCTTCGAAACTTATTTTAGCAACATGATAGTAAAAAAAACTCATTATCATATGACCATTCTCATGAGACAATTTTATTATTTTGTCTTTATTTTCCTCCTTCTAGATTGGAATAAAGTTTGTAGTACCTTAGAGCAATAATATAAAGTAGGCGTGGCGTGGACCCCCTATTTTAAACAAAACGAACCTTTAGTCCCCTTCCTAATATTTAAAAATTATTTCTAAAAAGTTATCAAGATGAGTAAAACATACCAACACACTTAGTTGATTTGATTCTTCAGGTTTTATTTATTCATAATAAAATTAAAAGGCTTGTAAGATCACGAGAGTAATCCAACAATTACAAACGAACTTCAATGACTTAAAAAAATATGCATACAATTATTATGCTCTTCCACATTATACATGTTCCATGTGTCAACCTTTTTTAGGGAAACTAGATCGCCCCGTGTTATCGCACGGGTCAATGATGAGCACAATATATTAACAATTTAGAACTACAACATCACATGAAAGGTGGTAAATTAAAACGTGAAATATGTTATAATTGAAACTTCATTCCAACATTACATGGGCAATAATAATATTATTTAACAAAATATTGCATTTGATTCATTGCCTCGTAATGCATTTGTTCAACAGTGCTCAATTAATTGTGTGGCATTTCAATTTGTATATGGCTTTTGACAATTCACTCCAAATAACCGTAATCATAAGATTACAAATCATTACACATTATGTTGATAATATATCATTAAACATTCAGTGGTGGAAATATAGGACTGGGCTTCTCATAAAACAGGTTCACTCTTGACTAAAGTCATCTATGGTTGTTTGGTGGTATACGTTTTGCTACCATTCAAGAAAAACCATTGCAGAAATCCTCCAAGCTATCCAGTGATCTTTTCCCACTTGGTTTTCTCCTATGAGGTTTCTCCACAAATGTGAGGACCAAGGACAACATCAACTCTAAACACAAAAAACCAAGCTATTATTGAGAAAGTTAATCACAATTATATAGTATAAGATACTCATGTCAAACTATAGAATTGTATGACACTACTGTTGAACTATCATATGCTAACCGGATAAAAACATCATTAAAGTCAACACACTTCTCATTAGATTTTTTTCAACCAATTTTGTTTATCAATAATTAGACACAACAGTAGAAAAAAATTCCATCGAACGAAATTTAGAAAAGTGATATAAATCCTTTGGGGAGAATCAAGTTTGTAAAAGCAAAAATTATACTCTAAGCCCTTTGCATACTTGGAAAGAAGACAATTGAAAATGAAGTCTCAGCTCTTATCCCTCAAGATACCAACGGAGCAAAAGCTACAAAAATCAAATCCTAGAGTTAAAAATAATATTGTATTTGACCAATAAACAAAAAATGAATTTCACAGTCGCACTAAACTACACTACAAAAACTATACCCATCACGGGAAAAGCTAATGAAGATACCGTCTGTGACATTCTCCAAAACCACATTGATAGATTTTTTTTATCTCAAATCTCAATCAAGAGGACCTATTTTTTAAAAAAAAATACTTAAGGAAAAGAGCATGAAACTATAATTAAAGTCATCTATGTATATGGCATTGTTAACATGCTTAAAGCCATGCAGTATATATATGCCAGGCCCTTTTCACAATCCTAATATGTCACTTTGTTACATATGACCATTGACAAATATTATCACACTTGAGGTATAAATGTAATAGATTATAGTTATGATTACGATAGGATGAGACTTATAGATGAAATAAAAATTGCAAACCACTTAGAACATAATTGACGTGGTTGTGTTTAAGGACATGACCTCACCAAAAATATAATATGTAGAACACTCAAAATGAAATCTTTTCATATAATTTTGATGAGATGAATTTTTTTTCTTGAACCTTGGAATTCAAAACAAAATATTTTAGGTACAAACAAAATAATTTTTTTGAATAGTTAAATAATAAAAAAGAACACTACTCACCTTCCATGTCAATTGTATTCAATCTTAGCAGCAGATTTTGCAATCGCATCTTCTACAAAACAATACCAACAACACCTTTACTCTTGACTACAACATCATTCTTTGGCTTTAAAAGGACACATGTTTCGTAAAAATAAAGTCTCAGCAACAACCTAAAAACCTATTCCAAGATCAAACAAATAATTCATAAAAAATACATGAGAAATAAAAAGCAGCAAACCAACTATCAACCATCTACATGAATTAGATTATAGTAGGCCTAAATACTTTATCATTCCATCATTTCTTCTTCTCTTGCCTAAAATCATTCAGGGCCTTCTCCGGGATAATGAAATTAAAGCGAACCATGAATCAGTAATTGAACCATGACTTAATCAAGAGAAAATTTGAGATAATCATGAATTAATTAAGAGAAAAATAATTAACTGTACAATGCTCATAATGAGCTATTGTCCCTTTAAATTCTTTTATGAACCAATTTCTATCGGTGAACAAACACTACTAAAAAAGCTAATGACATTAAACTGAAGAAGATTAGGATGTGATCCCAAGAAAACTTTAAAGAAAATAGACATTTGTGAGTCAATCTTCCATTGAAGTTTGCAGGGCCATTTCAAACCTTTCATCAATAAATACAAAATGAGTGGCAAAATTTGAAAGAGCACGCTGAAAAAGCTAATGGACAGATACACCATCAACCAGTGGCGTAGCCAGGACCCTAAGACAGGGGGTTCAAACTTTTAAATTTTAATTAAAAATAAAAATTATAATAATATATATAAAATAATACATACTCAAAAAATTATAATATTGTACTTAAATTACATACATATTCTATAATTTTTCTTTACGCGGTTTAATGTTTATAAATTAATTGAATAATAATCAGTGTTATCGAACACATATCTCTCAATATAAGTCAGAAGACAATTATTGGTTGACATGACATTAAAGATGAGGCCGTTGATTTTAATGTTACCCATCATGTTAAGTGGATTTTTTTCTTATAATAGAATGTTAATTGGATTTATTTGGACCTGAAATTTGCCATCGTTTTGCATCAAATAAGACTTTTTTTTTGTGAACATATAATAAGTAAACTAAAATGTTCTTTAACTAAGATATATAAGACAATAATGGAATTATTCACACTGTGTAAACAAACCAACTAAAGCCAAACTTCTTTTGCTTTAATTTTATAAACTGTTTTTAGACAACATACTCACTCCATCCCTTTTTATAGAAGTAGTTTATAAAAAAGTTGTGTCCTTAACTATAAGATTATATACAAATTCCTAAATGCATCATGTTTTTCCTAAAAAAAAAATGCAACATGTTTTAATTTTTATTCCCAACATTTAACTCATTAATGATATATGAAGCTGCTTTTCCTAAAAAAAGACATATAATGAAGCTGGTAAATATCTTTATTCAATATTACAACTGGCCCCATAATATCCAGAGTTGTGAAAATATAAAATGCTATTGTTTTCTTCTTTTTCTCAACAGATCCCCACATGCTCAAGAACAATAGAGTCAAATGGAAATGACGTAGTTACTCATAATTTATCTACATTAAAGTGTCACAACAACATTCTAAGCAGTGTCGTTAATTCTCAATTGAATTGATCAAGTTGAGTAAAAACATTAATTCCAATTACAATGTGTTTTGACTTTATAGTATGCACAACTAGCTGATATTGGACTATAGACTGCAGTGTGTGCAACTTTAACTGATAAAGGTGCAACACACAGCTTTCTCTGCACAGAGGGTTCAAGCTATAAATTTGAGGGTGTTCAAGTATTAAAATAACATAAAAAATATGTGTAGTGTAAAAAAGTGAGGGGGTTCATGTGCATCCCCTGGACATAACGTGGCTCCGCCACTGCCATCAACAACCTCTTTTATGATAGTTCTCCATAATCAAACAGGATACATGAATGACATTAATACCATTGAACACAGATATGAACACTTTGATGATTGGCATGCATCGTTTTTGCAATGCTACTTGAGTTAGAAATCACTTAATACCCACCACAAACTTCTCAGTTAGAATTGTATATCAGAATATAATTTGTTAGGTGGCAATGAAGCACATGGTGATGAATAATTTCATTCTTTCATATTTTTTATTACAAACTTGACTGGTAAGAAAAGGAAAGTAATAGTACATTCCCATTCACTATGAAATGGGAGTGGAGAGAAGCATAAAGAGAAGTATGACTCAATTTAAAGCTTGAACCATTTGAAAGAATATAAAGAGAAGTATGAAATTGCAATGAAGAGAAGCATAAAGAGAAGTATGAAATTGCATCACATAGACTTCAAAAACTAAGAAGCCATGAAATTGTTCACAAAGCATAACCCAATCTAAAACAAAATGAATTGCATATGACAATAAAGCTCTTTATAAAAACCATGAGTATATCCCTTTCCAAATTTATTCTACAAAGTGGATAAAGAATTCTCAATTATTATATATCCATCAAGATTATAGGCCATTTTATTTGTCAAAAAAAATAGTTAGTTAGTTATGCAAAACTCACATCAAAGTGCAATCCATCTTACCCACCCGATGCTTTTCAAATCACTCTTACCCAAAAGGCTTGTTACAACTTATCTATCAACACCACAAAAGATCTAAAGGATTCCTATCTCATTGGGTTTATATTTTTAGACGGAGTGTTTTCCATTTTCATTGAGTTAATTACAGGAGTAAAAGGTAGCAGCAGAGGAAAAGAAAAGGGTTGCAGCAGAGGGATTCATCATTGAAAAGAGAGATTCAAGAATTAATTAAGAAAAATGCTTACCTCCCTTTTAGGACAAAAGCAACACACTTTTGAAGTACGTATCTAATAATCATTGTAAACTTCTCATTAGTGAATGGATTTAGTAGGGGAGTTCACTTAACAATTAACAATATCGCTACTCTTCAAACACTGAATTTTCATCGAATAGAAGAATGACTTGAATAAAAAGAATAGAAGAATAATAACTTTACCATCGGTATTGAAGAATGACTTGAATAAAAAGAATGATAACTTTACCATCAATATTGGTATCCATTCCAAAGACCAGAAAAAAACTTAAATCAACTTATCATTGCTTTCCATTCTACAAAATTAAAAATAGAAGAGGAAGAGTAAGATGAGAAATTCGAATATGTCAAAAGCATCAAATAAGCCTACATAAACTTAATGCAATCTAAGTCATTAGTCCATGTTCGCCAGACTAATTTATGATAATATGTAGAGTTACACATAAAATAAACCTAAGTAAGAAGAGTTTACCCGTATCAATAATTGATTATTGAACAATAGGACCATTTATAACCAAGATTCAACAATTACTACCTTCAAATATGTTTACATAGTTAAGATAAATGGCTAGAAGATTACATTCAATACATCTGTTTATTTTCCATATTTTCTCAAAAAGGATGGTTTGCATAAGAAGTTTCTCGATTTTAGTTACAGGATGTCATCGAACCTCTGATATTTTAAAATTTTAATGATAGAACATATGCAATAACAGGACATATTAAGCACATACCGCTGAATGCATGAGAAACTTGTGCTGATAGTAGAGATAAATGCAGAATGAAAGAAGATTGAAATAAAAAGAAAGCTTGCATCACCAAGGAAGAGTACAGCTTGCATAGTAACAAAGGAGGTAAATGTCATGCTGCCATTATGTTCTCCCAAGATAGTACATTTGCTTGTCTCGTACTTTAGTTAGCTGCAAAATTAAACAATTCAAACTTAGAAAGAAACAAAACAAATCATACAAATTGTCATTTTAAATGAAATTTAAACCTTAATGTGTTACAAAAATCTAGATATAACATACTTACAGTCTGAAGATACACCTTAAAGTATTGCCTATGAAGTTATTCACCCACTCCAACATTTTCAACCTGAAATTTAAAATGCAAAAAATAATGTAATTTTGTTTGCCATAAGACAACCAATTACTAACTATTCCAAACAATGTAAAAACTTTGCTTTTATATCATTTAAGGACTTGAGGTTTGGATAACTATTCCATTTTTTAGCAATTTCACAACCCTGAAATACATGTGTGTTTGTCTTTCTTTAAAATTTCAAAACAAACATAAAAATTAATACAAAACACTCATGTAGATGAACCTAAGAAAATTAGGCAATTAACATGTAAAATATTGAGTGTGAAATAAAGATGAAAAGTTTGTCAATCATCCTTGCCCAGATGTTTCAACAAACTGTTATGAATTCAATTTAATGACTGAAACAGATTCAAAAAGGAAAATAATAATCTAAAGTCTATTTTTAGCTTACGACATTTTTAGACATTTTTAGCCAACAGTAATTAAAGAAAAACTTTAATATGACTGCCTAAACTCTACCAAGTCAACCTTCATATCGGAGCAATTACATGTGTGAGTGAGAGCAATTACAGTGTCATTTTTGCTGCTATTTAACTGGACTGCATTGGCATATATGAAGCAATGCTCAGTTTGCTACCAATATCAATAAATTGACTCTTAAACAACATATTAATGTTGAAGGTAAATATTTAATGAACCAATAAACTAATTAGTGAATGCACTATGAACATTTGAGAAACTTACCACTGTATCGATCCATCACCTCCAACACCAATACCATTGTAGCCCTTTGAGCCTCCTCAATTCTAGATTGTCAACTGAACTGCAACAAAACCATAGTGGTACTAATAACTCCATCTAAAATCCTTCAAAAACTAATTATATGCCAGTACCAAAACCAAAAAGACAAATGCATAATAATAATAATAATAATAATAATAATAATAATAATAATAATAATCTAAAGTCGAGCGACTCAAAAAACACACTATAAAATCATAGTTTACTACCTTGGAAGATGAAAATCTCTTGAAAGGGAGAACAACCATGTCTCCTGCGTTTTCAGTTCCAGAAGTAGGAAATCCTTAATGCTATAACTACACAATGCAATCAAATATCTGAAATGTATATGCTTTTATAAGTAACAATCTTAATGCAACGAAAATACTTAATGCAAAGGAGTAGCTCAATTTTACTCATTCCTAACAATCTTATCACTATCGCATACCACACAACTGTCATCCCCTATCTGATATATACTCCCTTTCGATGTAGTCAAGCAACACCATAACCAAAAATCAAACTACAAAATGAAATTTGATATCAGATAATTTCACAGTGTCAAAATCAAACAAAACTAAACAATTCAAATGCTCTCAATTACACAACAAATTATCTGATACCATAAGATCAGCAGATCCAAGCATTACCCCACTCAAAATTGAATTGTCATTGAAATACTTATATAGTGCCATGTGTGTACATGCTATACAATGCATACTCAAGTGATTTCTTTTCCACAATGTTCACATGCTTTTAGAGTAAAATATGTGCTTCAAAATTTAATAAGAGTAGCACATTCATAGTGGTGACTAAGAATTATCATTCAGGTAAACTTATATCAGGTTTCAACTATCTGAGATGAACACCTATGACATCTAACATTTAAATGAATAAAAAAAAGTAGTGAAAATTAAAAGAATATCAAAACTACAACAAATTAATTAAGAGATATTTGCAGTAATGAATATTGAATATAAGATAATAGCAAATAAATAAAAGGCTAAAATATGCTTTTAGTCCCTGCAAATAGGGCTCGTTTTGCTTTTGGTCCTCGGTAAAATTTTTTTTTTAAAAACACCCTTGCAAAATTTTCTGTCTTTTAAAAAAGTCCCTGGGCCCACTTCAGTGATGATTTGGCATGGTTTGTGCCACGTGGCAGTTGCTGACTGTGCAACTTTTGCCACGTGGCGATGACGTGGCATGCCACATAATATTAATTTTTTAAAAAAAATTAAAATTCTGGAAATTAATTTTAAAAATTAAAAAATATGAAAATAAAATTAAAAAAAATCAAAAAATCAAAAAAAAAATAAAAAAATCAGAAAATTCCAGATTTTTTTTTTCAAAAATTCCAGAAAATTCCAGATTTTTTCGAAAATTCCAGAAAATTCAAAAAATCAGAAAATCAATTTTTTTTTTCGAAAATTCACAGATTTTTAGATTTATTTTCAGATTTTTAATTTCAAAAAATTATTTTAAGGATTTTTAATTGTTTTTTTTACTGTTTAGGGTTTTTTCCAAAATTATCAAATTATATAATTTTAATTTTTGAAAATTAAATAATCTGAAATTTTTTGGAAATTTATTTTCAGTTTTTAAAATTTTTAAATATATTTTTCTGATAATTTTTAATTTTTTTATTTTTTTAATCTGAAATTTTAAATATATTTTAAATATATTTTAATTTTCGAAAAAAAATATATTTTAATTTTCGAAAAAAAATATATTTTAAATATATTTTTATTTTAATGTGAATTTTCGAAAAAAAAAATTGATTTTCTGATTTTTTGAATTTTCTGGAATTTTCGAAAAAAAAAATCTGGAATTTTCTGATTTTTTTATTTTTTTTCTGATTTTTTAATTTTTTTTTAATTTTTTTTCATATTTTTTAATTTTTAAAATTAATTTTCAGAATTTTAATTTTTTTAAAAAAATTAATATTATGTGGCATGACACGTCATCGCCACGTGGCAAAAGTTGCACAGTCAGCAACTGCCACGTGGCAAAAACCATGCCAAATCATCACTGAAGTGGGCCCAGGGACTTTTTTAAAAGACAGAAAATTTTGCAAGGGTGTTTTTAAAAATTTTTTTTTACGAAGGACCAAAAGCAAAATGAGCCATATTTACAGGGACGAAATGCATATTTTAGCCTAAATAAAAATCAAATTAAACAAATTCTCTTACTCTTATTTCAACCCCTAATAACAAAATTCATAATCTGCAAAATCAACACAGAGAAGGAATTGAAAGGGAAGAAAGAAAAACTGCAATTTAAATTCGAGGTTAACATTGGTCACAGAGAAGGGGAGAAGTTAAAAATCTCTCTGATTTCACTTCTCAATCAAACAATCACCTTCACAGAGAAGAGGAACAACCACCGACTTTGCTTCCGCAAGTTGCCGCTGCCGTCTCAAAGTTTTGGACGATGCACATTGCAGAGAGAGATATGAAATGGATATTGATGTTATTTTTTTCATTGCTTCTGATCCTGGTTGTTTGCCATTAAAAACAGATCTAGAATTTGAATTTCATTGTTGATGGTTGTTTCTCTCTCTTCGGTTTTTGTAGAGAGAAAGGGAGAAAAGAAAAGTTACAGAGGAAATGAGACATAGAGAGAGCAAAAGAGTACTACTGGGGAGAGAATTATCGGGTGAAGCAACATCTTCAATTGGTTTATTTTACTGGTTGAGTGTGGTTGTACTAATACTTGAGCAGTGTGCATTCTACATCTGTATAGTACTTGTAACATCCCGCTTCAGACTCAGGTATTTATCAGTATGAGAGGAATTACGAGTAAGAAGGGCAAATTTGTAAATTCAAGATGGCAAGGCTTTAAATATATGAACCAAGATATTTTTCATTTCATTTTTCCTCTCCACTCTCTCTCTCTCTACAACTCTGAATTCTCTCCCTCTCCCTCTCTCTAACTCACGCCCAACCTCCCTTGCCTTAATCCATCAAACTTTCATTCAAATCTTGTGGAAACACTTCCAAGCAAGCTCACTTTGGGATTGCTAGGGCAAGAGGAAGCTAAGGAGAATCAAGAAAGGAGTAAGATCAAAGCAAGGTTTTGGAGTTAAGAATTTAACAAGCATCAAGCAAGGATCTAGGTGAGCTCCCTATGGTTTTAGAACCCACTTTGAGTAAGTTTGAGTGTATATCTCATTTTATGCTAAGTTAAGGTTTTGTGCCCTATTCCAATTACTAGTCAATTCCTTGCTCAATCATGTTTAAAAATTGTATAATTTCATTGGAAAATCATTCCTAACATCTTTGGGATGCTTGGGTAACTTGGATGGAGTTAAAATGGTGAAAAATGAAATTTCTGGACAATTTCTGTACTGATAAGCTCGCTACAGCGAGCTGGAGCTCGCTATAGCGAGCAGAACCATTTTAGACACTGCACAGGGTCTCTATAGCGACCAGCCCGTCGCTATAGCGAGCTCACCAGAACAACAATTACCAGCTGAGCTGTTTTGGGTGTTCTGGTGCGTGTAGGCAAGGTTTTTCGCAACCGTTTTCTCCAAAAGCTTTAAGGAATCAAAGGACATCATTTTAACTCATCCTAAAGGCCTTTAGTGGGCAAAATCATAAGTGAGCAGGGATAGACAAAGTATAGGAAATGCAAGAACAAAGGGTAGAATGCAGGAAATTATTACAATGGGATAGCAAGCCCTTAAGCATGACATATGAGAACGATATGTCAAGAACCTTTAATAGGTAAGAAGGATTAGAGGTGTATTCAGTTTAGAATACGAAGATAATAGGAATGTGTCGGTACATTCAAGGCCTAAGATAGGCCTAAGGGGGTTTAGGTACCCAGCATGACTAAGTGGCTTATGAGAACGATAAACATAGAACCTTATACTATATATTAGGTAGTTCATGGTTAATTACGTGATGAATGCATCAGATATGCATAGGTTCAGATGATGTATTAGATATACACATGTAAGTTAAGAATTATATTATATTATAAAGAGTATACGTGTTCATCAGACTCCGGATTATGCCGGATGGGATTTCTCCGAAAGGGCTATCCACACGTAAGTTTATAAGACTATGTTTTAACGTGTCCAGCAGGCTCCGGATTATGCCGGATGGGATCTCTCTGAAAGGGCTATCCACACGTATGTTAAAGATTAAGCATGTTCAGCAGACTCCGGGATACGCCGGATGGGACTTCTCCGAGAGGGTTGTCTACATGCAAGTTAAGTTGTGTTCAGTAGACTCCGGGATACGCCGGATGGGACTTCATCGAGAGAGTTGTCCACACAATGATAAGAGGAGTCCGGTGTTAGCCTGATATGATAGGAATTTCACCGGTATGATTGGAGATGTACTTCGGGGTTACTCCACCCGGATGCACTCCGTAAAATGAACCAAGATAATGTATTGTTTTTTCAACGCTAACTTCTAACTTTATGTTACGAAAAAGATGAATATGTATATATATTATACTAAGAGATAAGACAAAGTAGTCACCAGTGAACAGAAAGTGATCGTAAGATGTCCCCAGATCACTAAGTATGAAATTAGACATAAGTATATAAAAGTGTATATGCTCGTCTTGTACCAGCTCAGGAGGTTGTCAGATTATTGTGCGCACCTCGTTTTTTTCCTCGGGAAAAAGACGCGCAGATTCCTCCGAGCACGTCCTCGAACGCTCGGAGGTGCCTTTGTGAAGCCGCCACCAAAGTTTTTGTGTAAAGGGAACGTTGATAAACCCTTAAGTTTTTTTTGTTGTAAAGGGAAACGATAATAAAACCCTTTTGACGATGAGGATAAGGATTAGGTCATCGCAACCATTGTCGGGTTCGGGAGTCGGTTACGCGAGGGGAAGGTATTAGCACCCCTTACGTCCGTTGTACTCAACGGGAACCTTCTATTTGGTTAAAGATTGAATTGCTTTTTAATACTTTGCGTGCATGTTCATTTATGTTAAAAAATATATAATAAGGGGGGGAAAGAGATAAAAACAAACGAAGAAAAGTTTTTTTTATTATTGTGCTTGACAAGATGTCGATCTTGCTCCTACGTATCTCCCGGTAGTCGGAGAATTCAAAGCATACGTAGTTCTTTGGTAGAAAAACGTATGTGTGTTGGTTGATTTTAATTGGACGATGTTTTAACCGAATTCTTGTGATTAAACGTTGCTTGTATGCTCGCACTTGGAGACTTATTAAGCGTTCGTTCGCGAATCACATTAGAATTGTTAAAAGGTACGTCCGTTAGGGTAGAAGGTTGAATTGGTCGCTATGGGACCAAGGGAGGTACAATGGACTCATACGAGTCAAACATTGACCGAGTGGACTCCGAAGAGTCGGGCGATTGTTCGATTGATCCACTGAGATCAAGAACGGGTACAATGGACTCGGACGAGTCGAACACTGACCGAGTGGACTCTAACGAGTCGAGGGGTTGAGTCTAATGGCCAACGGGGGACCAAAAGTTTGGATTGACCACAAGGGGCCAAGGTTTGGTTTGGTTAGGGTTGTACATATTAAAAGGGCATGACGATTGTCCGAGCGACGAGACATACGTCACGCATTCGTACAATCGGGGCGATGGAGAGACATACGTCACACCATCCCTTTTTCATTCATGTTTTTGGATTGAATTCTTTAGAAATCCCAAGGTAAGTCAAAACATTTGGTTTGAAAACCCAAAAATGGGAAGGTTTAGCAAATTTGCTAGAAAACGCGCAAGTTCGTCTCATTTTGCGAAAATGCGAATGTAAACGGTGTATGTTCATCTTTGAGTTTTGAACATCATGAACAATATTTATTGTTCAAGTTTAGATTGAAAAGTTGAACATAGCTTGTTTATTCATGTGGTTTTGAAAGTTTGGGAACATAACTTGCTTTGCAAGCTATCCACAAAATGGCTATACGAACTTGTGATTTTGCCAAAATTATGCAAAAACCTTGTTATGGTTTGAAGAACAGAGGTTTAAAAACTCTTAGGTTCTGAGCTCTGGGGCTAGAACCTCAAAAATTGGTTGTTTGGACACAAAAACTCAGGTTCTGAGTTCTGTCATGGTCGCACTGCGACCATGACTTCGCACTGCGAAGCATGCGAAATTTTGGGTTCAGAAGCTGTTTCTGAACTTTTGTTCAGAAACAACTTCTGAACACACTCAAGACCTTATAGATGGGTGAAAAGCTTTGAGTTTTTGGGGTGAAAAAGGTTGTACAAACCAATTTTGATGTTTTGAAAACCTTGGGATTTCTTTGAAATTCAAAAGGGGTTTTTTAGAACCAAAA
Organism: Medicago ruthenica; assembly: GCA_018208015.1. Taxonomy (NCBI): domain Eukaryota; kingdom Viridiplantae; phylum Streptophyta; class Magnoliopsida; order Fabales; family Fabaceae; genus Medicago; species Medicago ruthenica. The sequence goes on from CM031376.1 coordinate 77,801,830, forward strand.
GGTTTTGAGCCAAAATGCTATGCAAACACAATTATAAAAGCAAGATAAAGAGCTTAGTAACTTACAGAACTCCTTAGCAAAGCTCCAGCTGCACTTGGTTTGATTTGGTTGAAGGCTTTCACCAAGGTTTGAATATTTGTGATGGTTTTGGAACTTTGGAAAGCTTTGTGTGGATTGATTGTTTCTGGTTATTTGTGGAGATTTGTAGGTTGAAATGAGTAGAGTTTCTGCTCTTGAAAATGCTGTGTTAACTGTTAAAATGTAAGTGTTTGTAACCTTGGGCATTGCCTTGTATTTATAGGCCAAAATCAAATCTTTGTCATCATTACACAATCCCAAAATTCAGCTGATTTGTGGCCAAGATCAAGCTGAATCCCTTTGCATTAAATGCTAATGGATAGAGGCAACCCTGCCTTGTGCCAAGGGGCAAGATCCAGCTTGATTTCAGCCACAAATTCAACCTATTCTAGAAGGTAATGATGAAGAACAAAGCTGTTTTGCAAATGGCTAATGCTTGGGGATCAATCCTTGCAATCTCAATGGTTGGTCAATAAAAACGTGCACTGTAATGTGCAGAGATTGAAGGATGAAAAGGCTAAAATTGGCTGGTGTGAGAGGGTGAAAAGCTGCTGCAAAACAGAGTAGGCACTCATGGCTTTTCAAGTGAGAAAATCCAGCTGGTTTGACTGGTTTTTGGGGCAGCAAGCAGGAGGAAAGTCCTCAAGCAGGTGGCTGGCAACCTTGTGGTGGTTAGCAGGTCACCTGGGAGGGGCTAGAGCTGCCCAAGGGCAAGCCCACTTGCTTGTCACATGCTAGGTTGGAAGAAAAAGCTTCTAACCTTGGCATTAATGGCAAGTCCCTCAACTCTGGCTTTGCTTGGCCCAATTGGCCATGAATGCTACTTAAAATAATTATGGAAGTGATGTGCAACAAAATCTGGAATTAAATCCAAGAAACCAAAAATCTGCAGAAAAATCGCAGACTTCGCAGTGCGAAGTGAGCTTCGCATTGCGAAGTCCTCAATTTTGAAAAGTTGACTTTTCTGTTGACTTTTGTTGACTTTTGACTTTTTCCCCTCTTTGATTTTTTTTGATTTTTTTGGTTTTAAAATGCGTAGGACAAAATTAGGGTACTACAGCTGCCCCTACTTAATTGTATCTTCGCATAGAGTACGTGAGTGCCGAGGGCATCTCATGAACTCTTTGCGGAGATCAATTAAGTAAAAAGAAAAAGAAGGACCCGAATTTTGTCCTTCGCGAAATGCAAATGCGATAGTTGGTAGGGGTTGATCGTATCCAGCCGCTAACACTGGAGGTAGATCCACTGGGGGATGAAGGTAATCTTATCTAGGCACTGTCACTAGAGGTCGATTCCTGAGGGTGGTGATTTACTCTAGGCACTGTCACTAGAGGTGGAACGTTGAGGTAGGTGATCTTATCTAGGTAATGCTTCTAGATGTCGATACCTAAGCTAGGTGATCTTATTCAGGAACTGCTTCTGAATATCGATTCCTAACGAGCTGTGATCTTATTCAGCCGCTAACACTGAAGGTCGATACACTGGAGGAGGTGATCTACTCTAGGTATTGTCACTAGAGGTCGAACATTGAGGTAGGTGATCTTATCTAGGTACTGCTTCTAGATGTCGATACCTAAGCTAGGTGATCTTATTCAGGTATTGCTTCTGAATATCGATTCCTAACGAGCTGTGATCTTATTCAGCCGCTAACACTGAAGGTCGATACACTGGGGGAGGTGATCTACTCTAGGTATTGCTTCTAGAGGTCGAACATTGAGGTAGGTGATCTTATCTAGGTACTGCTTCTAGATGTCGATACCTAAGCTAGGTGATCTTATTCAGGTATTGCTTCTGAATATCGATTCCTAACGAGCTGCGGTCTTACCCTAAATAGGTGCCCCTGGTTGAATGTTAATGGATGTTGGTGAATATGTGATACTCACTGGAGGATCCTTGTTGAGGATGCAGGTTTTATGAAATGAAATGCATGTGTATGAATGGTTTTAAAATATGCATGCATGAATAAAATAATGTTGGTTGGGTGCCGAGCAGAGTCGGTCTTGGTTTGTGGTTGTGGTTGTGATTGGGCTCTCTTTTTTTTTGTTTGTTTTTGGTTGGTCGGTTTGGAAGGACAAGGTCCTTTGCCTACATACCCAAATGGGATCAAAACCGGTGTAGTTCGAGCCTAAGCCCGAAAATTTGTGTGGGTTTGCCAATAATGATTGGACTTTTGTTTGGGGTTGAGACTCCCTGGGGAGTATCAAGGAGGTTTGGCTTATGGGGATATAAGGATCATTTTGGAAGCATGATCGATATCCAGCCTTGGTTGGTGTTTGGATGTTCAGGGTGTTTATTGGGGAATTTTGTTCCACCTGACCCTTGGGGTTCTTGCGCTCCGCGTGCCGCGAGTTACACACTTGCCTTAGCTAAGGAGCATAAGTCTTTTGGTGCAATATTTTGGTGGGAACTACCGAAGATTCAAAATAAAGCAAAGTTTGTTTGTTTTTTTTTTTTTGGAAGAAAATTCTTTTGTTTATTTCCCATGTTTTAAAGCATTTTTATCATGAATAAAACAAAATTTTATGCGCTACTGAGAACATAAAATAACAAAAGGAAATTTATTCAATGCAGATTTGACCTCTTGAATGGGTAAAAAATACACAAAGTGAGAAGTGAGATAGAGAAAGACAAGAAAAAGCAAAAAGAAAATGTTGGTTTTGGCACAACACATGCTATTTCCTTATGACTTCGATATTTTCGTTTGTTGGAAGATGCTGACGAGACCAATTCCTCTCCTCTTGAATCTTGTCCGGAGCTTGGATGCTGCAGTCATTGCCTCTTTTTTTTTGTTAACCCCTAATTTTTGCCTGGATCGCTCTTTCGAGTTTTCAATCCACCGGGGTGTATTTCCTTTTTTGATGTCCTTAATTTTTGCCTAGACCGCCTTTTCAGGTTTTCAATCTAGCAGGACGCTCTCTATTGCCTAAACCGCCCTTTCAGGTTTTCGATTTAGCGAGCTTTTTTCTTTCTTTTTTTCTTTAGGCATAATACCTCTTGACTGCATCGGAGTTTATTGATAGTGGGAACTCCTCCCCGTCCATAGTGGTGATGATCAGGGCTCCGCCTGAGAAAGCTCTCTTTACCACGTACGGCCCATCATAGCTGGGAGTCCACTTCCCTCGGGGATCTTTGTGGATAGGTAATATCTTCTTGAGCACTAGGTCTCCTTCTTTGAACTCTCGAGGACGGACCTTCTTGTCGAATGCTCTCTTGAGCCTCCTTTGATAGAGTTGTCCGTGACATATTACCGTCAGACGCTTCTCCTCTATGAGATTCAGTTGGTCGAACCTTGTTTGGACCCATTCAGCTTCTTCTAGCTTGGTTTCCATCAAGACCCTTAGCGAAGGAATTTCCACCTCTACGGGGAGAACAGCTTCCATACCGTATACTAAGGAGAAGGGGGTTGCCCCAGTTGAAGTGCGAATGGCTGTTCTGTAGCCATGTAGCGCAAAGGGAAGCATCTCATGCCAATCTTTATATGTTGTCACCATCTTTTGGATGATCTTCTTTATGTTCTTATTGGCTGCTTCTACCGCACCGTTCATCTTTGGTCGGTAAGGAGAGGAATTATGGTGCTCAATCTTGAAATCTTTGCACAACTCCTTCATTGTCTTGTTGTTTAGGTTTGCCCCATTATCGGTGATGATTTTGTGGGGAGTACCATAACGGCAAATGATTTCCTTCTTGATAAATCGGGCTACCACTTGTTTGGTTACGTTTGCATACGAAGCTGCTTCTACCCATTTGGTGAAGTAGTCGATGGCAACGAGGATGAAGCGATGTCCATTTGACGCTTTGGGCTCGATCATTCCAATCATGTCTATGCCCCACATAGAGAAAGGCCAAGGTGAAGTCATGACATTCAGTGGAGTTGGTGGCGCATGCACTTTGTCGGCGTAAATCTGGCACTTGTGACAAGTCTTGGCGTAGTGGAAACAATCAGCTTCCATGGTTAACCAATAGTAGCCCGCCCTTAAGATTTTCTTTGCCATTGCATGCCCATTAGCATGGGTTCCAAAAGATCCCTCGTGGATTTCTTTGATGAGCATGTCCGCTTCATGTTTATCCACACATCTGAGCAGGACCATGTCATAATTTCTTTTGTAGAGGGTATTTCCACTGAGGAAGAACTGGGATGCCAATCTTCTGAGGGTCCTCTTGTCGGTGTGCGAGACATTTTCTGGATACTCTTGCTCTCCGAGGTATCGCTTGATGTCGTAGAACCAAGGTTTGTTGTCAAGTTCTTCTTCGACTGACGCGCACACAACTGGTTTGTCTCTACGATCCATCCTTATGATTGGTGTCTCGTTGTAGGAATTTACTTGGTACATTGATGATAATGTAGCCAAAGCATCTGCTACCTGGTTTTCTTCTCGAGGTATGTGGTGGAAATTGATTTCATCAAAATGCTTGATTAATTCTACAACCCGAGCTTGGTAGGGAATTAAATTGGGATGTCTTGTTTCCCATTCTCCTTTGACTTGATAGATGACTAAGGCTGAGTCACCGTATACTTCAAGGTTTTTGATCCTTAGATCAATTGCTGCTTCGAGGCCTAGGATACATGCTTCATATTCTGCCATGTTATTGGTGCAGTCAAAGCACAACCTTGCTGTGAAGGGCTGGTATCCATTTCTTGGGGAGATTAAAACTGCTCCGATACCGTGTCCCATGGCATTCGAGGCGCCGTCGAAAGCGAGCTTCCATTGAGCTCCTGGTTCTGGTCCTTCATCATCGCTTGTGACCTCTTCGTCATTCAAAGCTACGACATCTTCGTCTGGGAAGTCAAATTGTATGGGTTGATAATCCTCCAATGGTTGGTGAGCAAGGTGCTCGGATAAAACACTCCCTTTGATGGCTTTTTGAGCAACATATTGGATGTCGTACTCAGACAGCAGCATTTGCCAACGGGCTATCTTCCCTGTGAGGGCAGGTTTTTCGAAGATGTACTTGATGGGATCCATCTTTGATATCAACCAAGTTGTATGGGTCAACATGTATTGCCTTAGACGTCGAGCAGCCCATGCTAAAGCGCAGCAAGTCTTTTCAAGTGAAGTATACCTTGTTTCACAGTCGGTAAACTTCTTGCTTAAGTAGTAGATTGCGTGCTCTTTCCTTCCCGTTTCATCTTGTTGTCCTAACACACAACCCATTGATCCTTCAAGTACGGTTAGGTATAAGATGAGGGGTTTACCCGGAACCGGAGGTATTAAGATTGGTGGTTCTTGCAGGTATTGTTTGATCTTGTCAAACGCCTCTTGGCAATCCTCGTTCCAGTGAACGGCTTGGTTTTTCCTTAGCAGCTTGAAGATTGGTTCGCAGGTAGCTGTCATGTGTGAGATGAACCTGGCGATGTAGTTCAATCTTCCTAAGAAACCCCGGACTTCTTTCTCGGTATTTGGCGCTGACATTTCTTGGATGGCCTTTACCTTATCGGGATCCACTTCAATACCTTTTTGGCTGACGATGAAGCCCAATAATTTTCCGGATCTAACGCCAAATGTGCACTTGTTGGGATTTAAGCGCAGCTTGAATTTTCTTAGGCGTTCGAAAAGCTTTTGCAGATGGACTAGATGATCCTCCTCCGTTTGGGATTTGGCAATCATATCGTCGACATAGACCTCAATTTCCTTATGGATCATGTCGTGGAAGAGAGTCACCATTGCTCTTTGGTATGTTGCCCCGGCATTTGTTAATCCGAAAGGCATTACCTTATAGCAGAATGTTCCCCATGGGGTGATGAACGTAGTTTTCTCCATGTCCTCTGGAGCCATCTTAATTTGGTTATATCCCGAGAAGCCATCCATAAAGGAAAAGACTGAGAATTGGGCTGTGTTGTCTACCAATATGTCGATGTGTGGTAGCGGGAAATCGTCCTTTGGGCTTGCTCTATTCAAGTCCCGATAATCCACACACATCCTCACCTTGCCATCCTTCTTCGGAACTGGCACAATGTTGGCAACCCATGTTGGATACTTGGTTACGGCTAAGAAGCCGGCATCGAATTGCTTTTTGACCTCCTCTCTGATCTTGAGAGCCATATCGGGTCGAGTTCTTCTCAATTTCTGCTTCACTGGCGGGCATTCCGGCTTGAGTGGCAGCTTGTGTACAACGATGTTAGGGTCTAAACCCGGCATGTCTTGATACGACCAAGCGAATACGTCCACGTACTCTTGCAGAAGCTTGATCAACTTTCCTTTCACATCCTCGTGCAGGGAGGCTCCTATCTTGACCTCTTTCTTATCCTCTTCGGTCCCCAAATTGACCTTTTCAACTGATTCTTGGTGAGGTTGTATTACCCTATCCCCTTGATTTGCAAGTCTAGACAATTCTTCAGGCGGTTCATAATCGTCCTCTTCATCATCTTCCGTTTGATTAATCGGGCAATCGAAGTCATAAGGGTTTAAGGTAGTGTTGTTTTTGGAGGGTGGATTTGTAGATCTGCATGAGTATGATTTTTTTTTTTTTTTTTTTTTAGGCTTTTTGTAAAAAAAAATTTTTTTAAAACAAAATGCAAAAAAGGAAAAGACTCAAATGAACATAAAAGATTGCTTTTATTCATGATTGTAAATAACTTATGAAAACATGGGGGCCCCACACGACTAATCATTTGCCTTGGGCAGAGCTAAATGATTTTTTTTATTTAAAAGTAAAAAACAAACAAACATGGTTTATTACTTGATCCTGGTAATGATCTCGGGAATCGCGATAGCCCTCCAATTGTTCAAAGCTTCATCCGAAGCGCAACGGTACACCAATTCGGGCACGTCTTCGTCTACGTCTTCGAGTAGAGCCACTTGATCTTCATGGATAAACCCCGCACTGATGAATGTTTCCGAGATGGGGAAGATCCCTTGCTTTAGCGGCTTTGAGAAAGTTTCGGCCGATGGATGATACCCCAACCCGAAGCGATTTTTCTTCTCCGGTATGTCCACTAACTTGCCCCATCCGGTGGGTCGGCTTTCTTCTAGGGCCTCTCTTATCGCCCTCCATGATGACATGGCTGTCCTAGCCTCCTCCTTGGGCTTTGAGCTCAATGTCACGACATTTGCCACTTCCAAAGACTGGAATGGGACGTCCACAGCTTCTTCATCCGTTTCTATGTAACGGAAAGATGAGAGATGGCTTACCATCATGTCCTCTTGCCCGGAAACTACAATCATTTGGTTATCAATGATGAACTTCAGTTTCTGGTGCAGGGTAGAGGTAATGGCTCCGGCCGCATGGATCCATGGTCGTCCGAGAAGACAACTGTATGTTGGGTTAATGTCCATGACTTGGAAGGTTATGGTGAAAACCTTAGGTCCGATTTGGACTGGTAAGTCAATCTCCCCCATAACGGCTCTTCTTGACCCATCGAAAGCTTTTACGACCAAGGCGCTGGGCTTCATTACGGTCCCTTCACATGAGAGTTTGAGGAGGGTAGTCTTGGGCATGACATTCAATGATGACCCCGTGTCCACTAGCACTCTTGAGAGGATGTGGTCCATGCATTTCACGGAGATATGTAAGGCGCGATTATGAATGTGTCCCTCGTCGGGTAGCTCATCGCCATTGAAACCCAAGTACCTACTTGAGGTAATATTTCCGACTATCCCGTCGAATTGGTCCACCGGAATGTCCTTGGTGACATGTGCCTCACTGAGGATCCGTAGTAGTGCTTCCCGGTGTGCTTCCGAGCTGAGCAGTAAGGATAGCATGGAGATCTTGGAGGGAGTTTGACCTAGCTGGTCAATGATCTTGTACTCGCTCTTTTGGATTATCCTTAAGAACTCTTCGGCCTCTTTTTGCGGAATTGTCTTTTGAGAAGGCCCCGCTTGGTTCTCTTTGTCCTCCACGCTCTTTTCTTTGAGCGGCTCCTTTGGTAGTACAGCTGGCGTCTTCCCGAGTTCTTTCGGAGCGAAGACTCTACCACTTCTAGTCATTCCTCCAACACCGGTAATGTTAGTGATGCTGGGCTCAATTTTGGCTAGTGGTTTTCCTTCCACATAAGCCACAGGTTGGTAATTCCATGGTACCCTCTTTGTGCTTTCAAAAGAGAAAGGTGCAGGTACGTGGAATGTTATGGGTTGTATTGGCACTGGTACCTCTCTCCTTTGGTATGGGATCTCGAGAGGTTTTGGGCCGTTAGACTCTAAGGTAGCAACGTCCGTGCCCTCCTTTATGTAGCCAATTTGGATCCAACCTTGGTCCATTAACTCTTGAAGGCAGTTCTTCAACTCTTCGCACTCATCCGGGTTGACCTTGCAGGCTTCACAGTTGGCGTGCACTTCCTCGAATAATCCAAAGCCGGTTAAGCGCTCCCTTATGGTTGACAGGGGAGTCCTAACATTGGATACCCTTTTGACTGGACCAAAGTCCTTTTGTTCCTCCACCGCATTTACAGAGGGACCCGTATGCCCCGGCAATGGGTTATTCTTCACATTGGGGCTTTCCTCTTTGAAGGATAACAGCTTCTTGTCAATAAGATCCTGTACCTTGTGTTTGAAAACCCTACAGTTTTCGATATTGTGCCCCACGGATCCTGCGTGGAAATCACATTTGGCATTTGCGTCGTACCACTGTGGATATGGTGGCGACATTGGTGGTAGTAGTCTCGTCTCGACCATACCCTTTTGGATTAGGTATGGCAAGATCTGACCATAAGACATGGGTACAGGATCAAACTGCCTAGTATAGTAACTATTCCTTGAGCTCGCCTGATTCCTTGGTGGGTACCCGCCTTGTTGCTGTTGCTGTTGATTTTGCTGCGGCAACACTACTGGTTGTCGAGGTGGATTTGCGGGAATTACTTGAGGTGAGTAACGCCCTTGAGCCGTTGCTGCTGCCACGTAAGGATAGTGGTAGTGAGGCATTTGATTTGGTGGCGGGTAGGATGGACCCATTAGAACGGCATTTGTCTCCCCCTCTTTCTTTTTGTGAAAGTTGCTGGGGGGCTTTCTAGCTCCACTTTGAGCTTCTGAAGAGCCTTGGATTTTTCCTCTCTTCACTCCGTCTTCTATTCTTTCACCGACCATGACTAGATCGGAGAAACCGGCAGACGTACTTCCAATCATCTTGTCGTAATATGGGCCTTGAAGTGTGCCCATAAAGGTGTCGACAAGTTCTCTCTCCAACAGTGGTGGTTGTACACGAGAAGCTAGTTCTCTCCACCGCTGAGCGTACTCCTTGAAGGACTCATTGCTTCTTTGTAGGAGGTTCTGTAGTTGCATCCTATTTGGAGCCATGTCCAAATTATATTTGTATTGCTTTAGGAAGGCATCGGCTAGATCCTTCCAAGTTTGGACATGGGTACGCTCGAGCTGCATGTACCAATCCAAAGACGCTCCGCTTAAACTATCTTGAAACACATGTACCATGAGTTTCTCGTTCATTGCGTAAGCCGCCATCTTCCTACAGAACATCCTTAGATGATTCCGAGGGCATTGGATTCCTTTGTATTTCTCGAAGTCCGGTACTTTGAACTTCGGAGGAATTACCACGTCGGGCACTAGGCACATGTCCAAGGCGTTGTGGGCACCATATGAGCTGAACCCCTCGACAGCTTTCAACCTCTCTTCCAAAACTCGATACATTTGGGTGGTATCATTGTCTTGGTGGGTGGTGTCGGGAGCAGATTGCCTTAGCTGGCTATTCTCCACATCGTGGGGAATTACTTCATGCTGAGTAGTGGAGGTTCCTTGAGGACGACGCTCTTCATTCCTTACGGGGATTGAGAACGGTGGTGGAGGTGGTCCTTGACCTTCATTCTCAAAGGGTGGGGTATAACCCACAGGTAAACCATAAGGAGGCCATTGCACATTGGAGGCATCCGTTGTTGGGCGAGGGTGGCTTTCTCGTGCCGACAGAGCTTGCATTAACTCTAGCATCTGATCCATTTTTCCTTTCATTCCATCAACTTCCTCTCTCAAAGCCGCTTGAGTTTGTTCCAAATTGTCCATGATCCTTTGCTTGTTAGCTCGTGTTCCGTACGAGTGTTGAATATCTGGTTCTTGGACCGAGGGCTTTCGGGGTTTTCGGGCTATGATTGCTTTGAACTGTTTTTAGGGAAATGAATGAGTTTTTTTTTTGAAAAATGCATGAAGATGCATGTGGATGTATGTATGCTTATGAGTATGCAAAATATGCGTGTTTTTATTTTTGCTTTATGGAGTTTAAAGGTGCACGATTAATATTAGCAAATTCGAAATATTAAAGACCGAGAAATTGATTATACTTCAAAACATATTTGATTAAATAACATTTGTTTACAAAGTGTAACTAATGCTATTACAAATCAAATGGCCGCTCGCTTCTCGGCTTTGCTCATCTCCTCCCTATAGAAATCTATGGTGTCCTTGCAGAACTTCATAAACTTCTGGATCTCCATAGGGATGACAAAGTAGGGCATGACCATCTCGGCCTCCGCTAGCTTCTTTGGAAGTTGGGTGATCACCAAATTTGAGAATGCAACCAATTTAGTGAAATCCTCACTTAATCGGGTGGCGTCTTGCCATACATACTCAATCACTTCCTTGCGCTGGTCTAGCTTGACTCTTGCACTTCTAATCTCATCGTGTAGTTGTGCAATGTGGTCTTCATGAGCTCTTGCAATCTTGTCGAAGTACTCTTCGAATTTCTTGATGTCTTCCTCGAGAAGATTGCACCTTAGCCTCCCTTGATGAGAGAGACTCTCATGTCTTTGCCGCTGGACGCGTTCGGCTTGAAGCTGCTCTTTGTAGTCTTTCACTACTTCTTGGAGCTGTTGATTTTTCTCTTGGAATTTCAACCTCCATTTCCGTTGAGCTTCGATGGCTAGTTCGCCAAACTTCTTGAGCTCTTGGTTGGAATGTAGAATTCTTTCCAACTCTTCGTCCTTGGCCACAAGGTTAGCATCCGCACTAACCAAGCCGCCTCCTATCCAATCCCTTTTCCCTTCGGAGGTTCTTAGCCGTTTTTGGCATACTAGGAGAGAATGTGATACTTCATCACGATCTCTCTTCGTCCTAGTAATTTCTCCTAAAGCTTGGAGGTGCTTCAATTCTAAGTCTCCGTTTTTGTTTTGGAGTTCTTGAATTTTAGCCTTGAGGTCCTCCACTTCTTTGTTGGGAATGATTGCAATAGGTTTAGGTGTAGGAGATTTTGGAGGGTTTGTGACCGCGAAGGGTAACTTGATTGCTTTGACCCTCTCCTTCACCCATTGAGTATAAAGGGGTTTGGCGACACAGTTTCTCTTGCCGACCCTTCCCTTGCGTACTTGGCTCCATGCCCCCCGGATTCTCTCTAGCAATGCCGGGTCTTGATCGCCTTCCCTTAAGTAGAAAGCTTCCAACAAAAGGTCGTTAGGTTTATCTTCCATTGAAAAACCTAGTTGTCGGAGAGAGAGGACCGGATTGTAATTAATACATCCCTTAGTACCAATGAGGGGTACGTTAGGGAAGTCCCCGCAGCTGAGGATAATTTCCGGGTCATCTAAGTTTGGTGAAAACCAATGGATGTCCTTCTCGGCGAGAGTTGTCATCCGTTGCGACCATTTGAGCTTGGCCCGGTTTTCCACAAAGTCTCGGTTCCTTGGCATGTGGGACATCATCCAAATTTGCACCACGGGAGTGCAACAAGTAATTTTGCGTCCCCTTGCTTGTTCATGCCTTGAATAGAGGGTATGATAAAAATCCGCTAAGATTGTAGGAACTGGATTTTTAGTCATAAACACCTCTAGAGCCGGAAAGTCTACGAAATCATCCATGTTGGGGAATAAAACAATCCCGTAGACTAAGAGGGCTAAGATGGCGTTGAAGGCCATTACCTCTTTGCTGGCTAGTAAATCCCGAGCTTTGGCTTCCAAAAACTTTCTTGAAAATCCCTTAAGGTTCCCTCTAACTTCCAAGTTAGATACCACTTCTTGGGTGTCGAGGTATAAGGATTCGGCGATGGCTTCAAATGTAGGATCCTTTCCCGGACCGAGATAGAGTTCATGACCTTTCATGCTACAACCCAAAATCTTCTCAAACTCTTCCAAAGTTGGCGCTAGTTGGAAGTCTTGAAATGTGAAACACCGTAGAGGTGGGTCGAAGAATTGCGCCAAAGTGGTTAAGGCGGTTGAATCTATTCTTACGGGTAAAAGATCAAGGATTAGCCCATAGCTTGCCTCGAAGATGTTCTTGTGGACCGAAGAGAGCCTCTTGCTTAGAGCTAATAAACTTTCCACCCTAGGAGCTTTAATTTTGAAGGCGAGCGTATTCTTGTTCCCGGAATCCATATTTCTCTTTTGCTAATATTTGTTCGTTCTTTTTAAACTCCTATAAAGCAAAATGATGCGAAAATTACTTTCATGAATGCAAATGTTATGCAAGGGTATGGTTTATGAAGGTTCAGAACTTCCCCCCATCCTCACATGTAGGCTCTAAATTGGGAAATTTCCTAAGAAGAGGTCCTTAGAGTCATAGACCTCACATGGAATTAGGGTTGTCTATGGACATACGTCGACATGACTTCAATTAATTCCACGTGAAAATCTCATCTAAGCGGGGTTGGACATCCCACCTCACGGACATACGTCAACACGGGCTTCCGCACACAACCTCCTTCTAACTTAGTGTTTTTCTCAAGCTCGGGTAGAGAGCCTCACACGTCCGGCATTAACCCGAACAATGTGGAGTAACATCACTCAAGTAACCCCCACATTTGATATATAATATGAATATAAAGCAAATAAAGCAAATATAAACATAAAGCATAAATATAACATGCATGGATAAAATAAATAAACATGGCACGCAAAGAAAATAAAGCAATTGTTTTTAACCCAAATAGGTTAGGCTTGACTCACTAGTGGGAACAGGGTCCCCAGTGGAGTCGCCAGCTGTGCGCACCTCGTTTTTTTCCTCGGGAAAAAGACGCGCAGATTCCTCCGAGGACGTCCTCGAACGCTCGGAGGTGCCTTTGTGAAGCCGCCACCAAAGTTTTTGTGTAAAGGGAACGTTGATAAACCCTTAAGTTTTTTTTGTTGTAAAGGGAAACGATAATAAAACCCTTTTGACGATGAGGATAAGGATTAGGTCATCGCAACCATTGTCGGGTTCGGGAGTCGGTTACGCGAGGGGAAGGTATTAGCACCCCTTACGTCCGTTGTACTCAACGGGAACCTTCTATTTGGTTAAAGATTGAATTGCTTTTTAATACTTTGCGTGCATGTTCATTTATGTTAAAAAATATATAATAAGGGGGGGAAAGAGATAAAAACAAACGAAGAAAAGTTTTTTTTATTATTGTGCTTGACAAGATGTCGATCTTGCTCCTACGTATCTCCCGGTAGTCGGAGAATTCAAAGCATACGTAGTTCTTTGGTAGAAAAACGTATGTGTGTTGGTTGATTTTAATTGGACGATGTTTTAACCGAATTCTTGTGATTAAACGTTGCTTGTATGCTCGCACTTGGAGACTTATTAAGCGTTCGTTCGCGAATCACATTAGAATTGTTAAAAGGTACGTCCGTTAGGGTAGAAGGTTGAATTGGTCGCTATGGGACCAAGGGAGGTACAATGGACTCATACGAGTCAAACATTGACCGAGTGGACTCCGAAGAGTCGGGCGATTGTTCGATTGATCCACTGAGATCAAGAACGGGTACAATGGACTCGGACGAGTCGAACACTGACCGAGTGGACTCTAACGAGTCGAGGGGTTGAGTCTAATGGCCAACGGGGGACCAAAAGTTTGGATTGACCACAAGGGGCCAAGGTTTGGTTTGGTTAGGGTTGTACATATTAAAAGGGAATGACGATTGTCCGAGCGACGAGACATACGTCACGCATTCGTACAATCGGGGCGATGGAGAGACATACGTCACACCATCCCTTTTTCATTCATGTTTTTGGATTGAATTCTTTAGAAATCCCAAGGTAAGTCAAAACATTTGGTTTGAAAACCCAAAAATGGGAAGGTTTAGCAAATTTGCTAGAAAACGCGCAAGTTCGTCTCATTTTGCGAAAATGCGAATGTAAACGGTGTATGTTCATCTTTGAGTTTTGAACATCATGAACAATATTTATTGTTCAAGTTTAGATTGAAAAGTTGAACATAGCTTGTTTATTCATGTGGTTTTGAAAGTTTGGGAACATAACTTGCTTTGCAAGCTATCCACAAAATGGCTATACGAACTTGTGATTTTGCCAAAATTATGCAAAAACCTTGTTATGGTTTGAAGAACAGAGGTTTAAAAACTCTTAGGTTCTGAGCTCTGGGGCTAGAACCTCAAAAATTGGTTGTTTGGACACAAAAACTCAGGTTCTGAGTTCTGTCATGGTCGCACTGCGACCATGACTTCGCACTGCGAAGCATGCGAAATTTTGGGTTCAGAAGCTGTTTCTGAACTTTTGTTCAGAAACAACTTCTGAACACACTCAAGACCTTATAGATGGGTGAAAAGCTTTGAGTTTTTGGGGTGAAAAAGGTTGTACAAACCAATTTTGATGTTTTGAAAACCTTGGGATTTCTTTGAAATTCAAAAGGGGTTTTTTAGAACCAAAAGGTTTTGAGCCAAAATGCTATGCAAACACAATTATAAAAGCAAGATAAAGAGCTTAGTAACTTACAGAACTCCTTAGCAAAGCTCCAGCTGCACTTGGTTTGATTTGGTTGAAGGCTTTCACCAAGGTTTGAATATTTGTGATGGTTTTGGAACTTTGGAAAGCTTTGTGTGGATTGATTGTTTCTGGTTATTTGTGGAGATTTGTAGGTTGAAATGAGTAGAGTTTCTGCTCTTGAAAATGCTGTGTTAACTGTTAAAATGTAAGTGTTTGTAACCTTGGGCATTGCCTTGTATTTATAGGCCAAAATCAAATCTTTGTCATCATTACACAATCCCAAAATTCAGCTGATTTGTGGCCAAGATCAAGCTGAATCCCTTTGCATTAAATGCTAATGGATAGAGGCAACCCTGCCTTGTGCCAAGGGGCAAGATCCAGCTTGATTTCAGCCACAAATTCAACCTATTCTAGAAGGTAATGATGAAGAACAAAGCTGTTTTGCAAATGGCTAATGCTTGGGGATCAATCCTTGCAATCTCAATGGTTGGTCAATAAAAACGTGCACTGTAATGTGCAGAGATTGAAGGATGAAAAGGCTAAAATTGGCTGGTGTGAGAGGGTGAAAAGCTGCTGCAAAACAGAGTAGGCACTCATGGCTTTTCAAGTGAGAAAATCCAGCTGGTTTGACTGGTTTTTGGGGCAGCAAGCAGGAGGAAAGTCCTCAAGCAGGTGGCTGGCAACCTTGTGGTGGTTAGCAGGTCACCTGGGAGGGGCTAGAGCTGCCCAAGGGCAAGCCCACTTGCTTGTCACATGCTAGGTTGGAAGAAAAAGCTTCTAACCTTGGCATTAATGGCAAGTCCCTCAACTCTGGCTTTGCTTGGCCCAATTGGCCATGAATGCTACTTAAAATAATTATGGAAGTGATGTGCAACAAAATCTGGAATTAAATCCAAGAAACCAAAAATCTGCAGAAAAATCGCAGACTTCGCAGTGCGAAGTGAGCTTCGCATTGCGAAGTCCTCAATTTTGAAAAGTTGACTTTTCTGTTGACTTTTGTTGACTTTTGACTTTTTCCCCTCTTTGATTTTTTTTGATTTTTTTGGTTTTAAAATGCGTAGGACAAAATTAGGGTACTACAATTATATATGTATATAAAAGTGTATTTTATGGTACTTGATTGGTTATATATACGAGCATGTTCGTATTCATTCAATTGTATTGTATTATTATTATTGAAAATTTTAATGTATCCAGTATCAGATTAATACACATGCTAAATATTCTAGACAATTTAGTATGGGTGTTACAGTACTCATTACACTGCTCTGCACATACTTGAGTGTTTCTCGATTTGGTTCAGCCTAGGAATGTTACACTGCTCTGCACATATATATGGTTAGATTGGGGTTAAAGTTGATACATTAAGGACTAAATTGTCATTCCATCAGTTTCAAACCCTAGGGTTTTGCTGCCAAGCCTGAAATCAGTACAAAATTAAAAGGATGCATAGGGTTTTGCTAGTGTTTGTATGCAAAACTTTCTTCCTTTTATATTATTAAGATATCAACCAATTTATCTTTTGAGAATATAAACCCAAGTACACAAAAATAAAAGGAAAGGAATGAAAAAACAAGGAGAACTAACTCACATAGCAAATCAGAAAAGAAGAAGTCATGGAGATAGAGGAGGACAAACATGTATATATAACATGTGACAAAATTTTGTTAAAAAAATAAAACGTTCATTTTCATACGATGAATGCAACTTTTAATATTAGGACTGAGTTTTATGTTTTGCCAAGTCTTTTCATGTTTCCGTCTATATACAATTTGATTACTGCAAAAAATACAAAAAGAAAAGGATTTGATTAGTTCAAAAAAATCTATTACTTATTGGTACACTCTCACTTTATGCTTAATTTTTTTTGAGGCAATCATACGTTACTATTATAATACATATGAACTATATCTTTTTTTTTTTTGTATTATTTGCTTTTTGAGAGAACTTGTATTAATTGTTGTTATATCTCGCATTTACATATTTGACTAATACATTCATTTTTATTTTAGAAGTTGTATCATGTGCTTACATAACTCATGAATAAGAGAGGTAGTCAGTCAAGTTTTAAAGAAAGAAAGAGTGAGTATTTTAGCTAAATATGACATAAAGAAAGAGTGTGTACTTTAGGTAAATGTGACATATAGACAAAATCCTTGTTTAAGAATAACCTAATTGCATGACAACAACTCAAATTTGTTTTACTAAATAAGCAAGACAATAATCTCATATGACTAAATATGCAAGACAATAATACTAAATAATAAATCAAGAAATTTGGATTTTGTAAAACATGAATCTTAGCAGGCACAGATCTACTCATGGAGGATTGGGGGCAACTGCCCCCACTACTAGTCCCATTATATTGGTTAATTATTTGATATTTTAATTATTGCCCCTCTTAAAATAAAAAATTGTCCCCACTTAATGGAAATTTTTACTATAAAAAGAGTTTTTCTCATGAATTTTATAAAATCAAATGTGCAAATGCATTTGAGATGAAATTTTGAATGGTTTTTTTTCCGCATACATAGAGACATATTTTTTATAGTGTTGAAAATGAAAAAAATTCTACCACACTTTTTAATATAATTAAAGACACGTAAAGAACAATTTTAATTTGTAGATGTTAAAGAGTCTTTAATTTTTCTAATATAATAATAATAATAATAATAATAATAATAATAATAATAATAATATAGTGTTTACAAGCTCAAGTATTTTACTCAATGATAATAATGTTATTATTGGCTATTTCTTTTTCCACCCTACTCTCTTCTTGCGCGCCCTATGGATTTCAGATTTTATCAACCAAACAACATAAATGCCCTTCCAAATCTTTCAACACACGTAAAAACACCCTTAGAAACCCTCAATTTTTTTTTTTCGGATTTTATAATCTGAATAGAGTACGCGGGAAGAAAGTATGGTGAAAAAAGAAACAACCGTTATTTTTTTAGGGTAAAATAGTCGTTATTATTTGATCACTTTTGCATTGCTAAAAATTTTGTATTAATATTTATTATATAAAATCTTGCCCCCTCAAAGCGAAATTTCTGGATCCATCACTGAATCTTATTAACACTATAAAATTGAGTAAAAAAAAAAGTAAAACCATAATAGAAGGTAAAGCAAACAATTATTATAAGATCATTTCTTATTAAACAATTTCATTGCTTCTTGATGCTAATTTCCTCTCGCTAGACTGGAATGTAGTTTTTTTTTATTTGGTGTACAAGGCTAAAACAAAACAGAAAAACAGAAAAAAGAAACAAAGAGAGCTACTCTCTCAAATAAAAAGTTCTAGCCGCAACACTTTGAAGGAGATTCATGAGGTTCGCCGGAGGAGACTCATGCCGAATAAACTCAACATCAGAAGAGGCACCAGACTTGGCAAAAAAAATTGTGCACTGATTCCTTTCCCTAAGGGTGTGATCAATAACATTTCCCTGCTCCAATAACTCTTTTATGTCTTGGATTAAAACAGCATAAGCATGAAACCTCATTTGGGGACCATTGAGGATGTTAAGACAATGTAAAGAATCAGAGTAACAAAAAAATCAATAATACCCATTTCTTTGGCTAACAAGATATCAGATGAATTTTGAATGTACCAGAAAAGCCTGACAAGAAAAGACCTGCATCATTTCTTAAAATTCTTCCATAACCAGCTATAATAGGAGAGCCAAGGCAACTTCCATCAACATTAAGGATGACACAAGAATGATTATTGTAATTCCACTTGAGGAAATGGTCTTCATCGGTAGTATTAGAGATGGAAGAATAACAAGTTTTGAAAGTATCAACCATACCTTAAATGTTGAAGGATAATTTAGCGTTTGACCAGTTCTCATTGCCTAAGCACATCATGTTGCGGTTTCTCCATGCCCACCAACTTGTCGCTGCAAAAAAAGGAAAGAGTAAGTACCCATAGCCCCATTCTTGATCCAATTTATAGCATCTTCATTGGAGAAAAAATTAGATTGATTGAATCCAGCCTGCTGCCACCAATGTTTAGAATGGGTACAATCACGAACACACTGAAGAAAAGTCTCATCATAAAGGCCGCACCTACTACACACCGCAAAATGAGCTATATTTCTATGATGCATCATAGAAAGGGTAGGTACCAAATTGTGGCAAGCTAACCAAAAAAGAAATTTATTCTTCTTCGACAATTGTAATTTCCAAATCCAAGACGAAGAAGGAGGAGAGTTAGAAGTGATTACCAGATTCATGAGAGCCAACAACCAAGAATATCCACTATTAGCGGTATAGATGTCATTTTTGTTATGAGTCCATATGAATGCGTCCTCAAGAGAAGCATTGAACTTGAGTTGCATATTATTTATGAGGTCTATGGCAAAAGAAGGAAGCTGAGTGTAAAGTATGTGTGCATGAGGGCTGCCAGAAGATAATACATCTTTAACTGACAATTGTAAATTATGAATGTGAATGTAGGGTGCAAGAGATCCTATGAAACAAAAAAAACTCCAAGGGCAGGACCAGAAAGAGGAAGAACCTGACCCGACACACCAGGAGAAACTGTCTTTGAGAATATTTCTAGCACGGAGGATAGATGACCAAGTAACAGAATGACTAGAGTGTACAGGAGCATGAAGGACATTTGGACCTGCAACATATCTGTCAGAGAGAATATCAACCCATAACTTTTTTTGAAGATTGAACTATATCTTAAACAAGCTTTCCCAATAAACATATATTTGTTTCCCTTGTCGTTCTTATCCCAAACAAGCTTTTCGGTAGAACAATTATTTTCCACCCAACCAGATGAATGCCCTTATTATTTGCATTCTTCTAATTGAAATTGCGAGTGGTTTGGTCAATGCTATCATAAATACTTTGAGGAAGCCAGTTACCTGCATGTAGTAAGATGGGATGGAGGAAAGAACAGATGATGCAAGAGTCACTCTACCTGGTTTATTCAACAGTCTATGTTTCCAAGAAGCAAGTCTGGACTGAATTTTCTCAATGATAAAGTGAAAGTTGCTATGCTTGGCCCTTCCTTTTAGAATAGGGAAGCCCAAATATTTATCAAAAGAGGTAGTGCCTCTAATGCCAGTGATGGAAGTAAGTCTATTAATTTTTGCATGAGGGGTACCTGATGAGTAGAAAGCCCGAGACTTTGACAAATTAATTTTTAAACCAGAGGCTTGACTGAATCGATTAAACATATCTGTGATGAACCGAAGTTGAGAATTTTTTGCCTTAGTGAAGATGATGACATCATCAACAAAGAGAAGGTGAGATATATGAGGTTCGTTGGCAGAGATTTGGATAGGATCCCAAGAACCTGCCTGGACGACGCTGTTGATAGCTGTGGAGAGTTTTTCCATGCAAAGGATGAATAAATAGGGAGAGAGCGAGTATCCTTGTCAAAGGTCATGGGAAGGCTTGAAAGGAGGCAATTTGTTCCCATTCCAAAGGATAGACATTGTTGAGGAGGTGACACAATGCATTATGAGCTTAGTTGTAATATCTGGGAAGCCAACATCTTGAAGGCAAGATTGAAGAATGGCCCAATTGACGTTATCAAAAGCTTTTTTAGATCAAGTTTAAAAGCAAGAAGTCCCTTCTTCTTCTTGGATCTTCTCATGTAATGAATGATTTCCTACAAACCAATGGCATTGTCAGAAGTGCCTCTACCTGGAAGAAAACTGCTTTGGTAGGGGCAAATAATTGTATCCAAAATTGGTTTAAGGCGGAGAACAAGAACTTTAGTGATGATCTTGTAAACAATGTTGCGAAGGCTGATCGGTCTAAAGTCTTTGTAGGTTTTGGGAGGTTCACTCTTAGGGATGAGAGCAATTAGAGTATCAGAGAGATGTCTTCTCCTACTATGTGCCAATATTGTTTGAAAAAGATGCATTGAAAACCATTTGGACCAGAGGCTTTGTAAGGTTTCATAGAGTTTA
This sequence comes from Medicago ruthenica, assembly GCA_018208015.1. Classification (NCBI taxonomy): domain Eukaryota; kingdom Viridiplantae; phylum Streptophyta; class Magnoliopsida; order Fabales; family Fabaceae; genus Medicago; species Medicago ruthenica. Next base: position 77,822,408 of record CM031376.1, read on the forward strand.
AAGCTGTGAACACCTCGGCTTTGGTGATGGGACAAGTTAAGGAGGTTTTATCAGGTTCATCAATGGTTGGGTGGGTACCTTTAGAAAATGAGTGGTTGGTGCCATATTGGTTACTACAAAAAAGCTTTGTGAAATATTGTTGAGCTTAATTCTGGAGGACATTACTGTCATCTGACCAAGTACCATTCGGGATTTGGAGTCTATGGATGCTGTTTCTCTTTCTTCTGATAATGGTTTAGGTATGGAAAAAAGCACTGTTTTTGTCTACAAACTTGACCCATTGCTCACTAGACTTTTGGTACCAATGCATTTCTTTTTGGGAAAGGACATGATTATATTCAATTTGAAGCTCTTTTTCCAGAAGAACATGATGGATAGAATCAACTCGCTCAAGATAGAGTTGGATGCCCTTGAGCCTCTTTTCAACATGCCTTTTATGCTTAAAAATATTACCAAAGACTTCATTGTTGAAGATGATGGAATTCTCTTTGACATTGTTGAGAGCAATAGTTGGATTATGATTAGAAGAATTCCAGGTTGAAGTAACAAGGTCAACATAAGCTTCATGATCTATCCAGACTGCTTCAAAATGGAAAGGAGGAGGCCCTCTGGCTAAAGGTAAGCCACCAAAGTGGAGAAGGATATGATTATGGTCAGAGTGGAGTCTACAAAGTACCTCAACAAAAGCCTCTGGGAAGGCTAGGCGCCAACTCACATTGGCTAGCTCGCGGTCAAGCTTCTTGGAAAGAATACGACGTCCATTGTTGTTCTAGTGCCAAGTTTAGCGGCCACCATTTGTTGTAAGATCAAGAAGGTTACAATTATCCATAAAGTTTGCAAAGATGGCAGCTCTGGAGTTGTTGAAGATGCCCTCTCTTTGGTCACTCGGGAGGATAGTTTCATTAAAATCCCCTAACATCCAAGGGCCGGTAATGGTTTGGTTGAGGTCGGTGAGGTGGTTCCAAAAATTATTTCGTACGGTTGGGTTAGGGTTGGCATAAACACAAGTGCAAGTGAAGGAAGCTACACCAAGATTAACGGTAAAAGTGATGGAATGTTGGGTGGAATCAATAATGGTAGTAATGGAGGTATCAATAGAGTTTTGTAGGAGCTTCAACAATATGAACGAGAGTGTAATGGTTAATCATCCAAAAATTGGAGAGTCTGGCAAAGGGGACATGAATTTCTATAATAACAAGGAAAATAGGATTATGTTATCTAATCACCTCTTTCATATGTCTTCTGGCATTATTGTTGTTAGCCCCTCTGATATTCCAAGAGAGGATTGTAGTATCATTAAAGGCTTCCATAACAAACAATAATTCAGGGAGGTGAACAAAAATGGAGGTTAAGTGACCATGTCTACCTCACAACCATGAGGAGTTTCTTGAACTTTATCATAATTATCAAGCTCTTGGTCAATATTGTTGGATGAATCAGGCAAGGGGGTGTCAACAACATCAATGAGTTGATGGGAATTGGTTATACTGGGTAGCGATGTGTTAGTTTCAGGAGGGAGGTGTTCATTGGCAATTTTGTAATTTTCTTCTTGGTTGGGGGCATTTCTGTCCACGTGGGGGTTTGTTGGAGGGGTAGGTTTTTGTGTCAGATTTTGTTGGAGCAATTAAAGTGGATTTAATGGTTGGTTTTTTTTCTTCTTTTGACTAAGAGCCAATCCCCATGCAACTCATGATTGCCTTCTTCATTGCCATTTAAAGCAATAATTTCAGTTTCCTTTATAGTGTGTGTGGCCCCCACCTGATTGGTGATTTCTTGTCTAGGTTTAGAATTTGTATGGTTTTGACTAGGGTTTAACGTTTGAGTGGGGGTGGGAGGTTGGTGTTTTGTGGTGACGCTGTCGTTTCAGTTACGATAGGGGTGGTGGTGCAGTTTCGGCCAATATGGCCATAACAGTCGCAATTTGTGCAAATAAGATGGAGTCCTTCGTATTGGACCTTGTACCAGTGACCAATAACCCAAATTTTTCCAACCACGGGTACAGTGAGATCCACTTCCACACAGACTCTAACAAATCTTTATCTTTCAACTTTCAGAGTGTTAGTATCCACCTTTATGGGTCGACCAATTTCCGAAGCCATAGCTAGGAGGAAACTTTCATCATACTAAACTAAATTAAGACTAGGGAAACGTACCCAAACCGCAATGCGTTCAATCTTAGCACGTGACGCAAACTCCGGTGACCAGTGAGAGACCGCCAAACAATGATCAAAGATTAACCAAGGTCCTCCAGTGATGATTTTTTCTTTATCTGCTAATTGATCGAGCTTCACCATGTAGAACCCATTGTCATTGTCCATGATTTCGAAGCCACCTTGTAATTTCCAAACTTTTTGTAGGCGCTCCTTCATAGTGTTGTAGCCTAGAGTTTTACCCAAGAGCTTGACCACTAATGCATCTTTCCAATGGGTACATAATTCTTGAAAGACTTTTGGCTCTAAATGGACTTTGGGAAGGAGACGATTTTCGTTTTCCAGTTCTATACGAACCAGTTTCTTTTCTATCATATCTTCTTTTTCTCTAAGAGGGACTTCTTGGGTAGATTCCAATAGCTTTTCTCTTAAGGATGGTTTAAGGGGCGAGGTTCTTGGGAGGTCAGGAGGTTTTTTGGACGGTGGAGGTTGAGGGTGGCCATGAGCGGAGAAGACACAAACCATGCTCTCTCTCTCTAGGTTGCTCTCTCTCTCTCTCTCTCTCTAGGTTTTTCAAAACAAATTAAATTCATAACAGACTGGAATGTAGTTTCTAATTACATATTAGTTTAGGTGATAGTGATTGCTAATATAGATTTAGTGACCTGAAAAATATATAGAAGATATTATTTTTTGTAAGATCATGTGAGTTGCCAAACAATTACAATTTACAAACCCAACAGTTTTCATTTGTAGACAAATTTCTTAATAATTCACGTAGATCATTGAAACGCGAGGTTGTCTACGCATCACCTACCACTATAAAAACAACTTAAAATGAACCCTTAGACAACCTTAATTAGAATACAAATAGATAAAAAAAATGATAAAGAATATACAAATAACTTTCGTACATATGAATGTGGGGTAAATGAATACAATTGTCAAATGTGTGGAAATGAGTAGAAAATAAATGTAGGGTAAATGACGGTTATAAAGGGTGAGATTGAATGTGAAAAATTTTGCACTAAAATGTTCAACTTTGTAGGTTATATTTGGAGGAATCTCACATTACCATGCCAGCGATACCCTCCTCTTCTCCCGATGTGCCGCTGTCAAAATGTCATGAAGCTAATATAACAATCTTCGAGCATGAAATTATGCAGACCATCACTCATTTATTTTAATACACAATAGCTATTTCAATTCTATACACATGAAAGAAGGACGTACAATATTCTTATACAGACAATAATATATAGTAAAATCAATTGAATTAATAGAAATCTTTCAAAATTAAATACATGTTTCTTCTTCTAGTATATATCAGGGAGACAGTCAATTGAAAAAATAGGTTGCCAATTGTCAGCGGTCAAAATCTATAACAAAGATCCAACATGCGATCCTTTTAGTAGAAGACATACTATTTTTTGGTGCAAAGTAGAAGACACAATATATGATAAAATTCACTGACCACAATTTATGTAAGACTATTTAAAAAGAAGACTCTTGGTTGTATAACATATATATGTAGGAATTCTTAAAATTATGGCATTTAAATCAGCCTCACACATACTTTTTTTTTACTGCAATTGAAAGAGTTACATTTTTTGTCTTTCCATGTGTCTTGGATGATATATATTAGTGGTTACATTTACCTATTTAGCTTTCATTCAATTTAATTTAATTTTTATCATCATAATTCTCATAATTCTATATATTAATTCTATATCATCATAATTTAACTTTCTTACTGGTGTCACATTACCATAATGCTAGCTTAACATAAATCCAAATTTAGTTTACAAAGATGTTAATTTAGAGATGCCACATCATCAAATTTATTTTATATATAGATATAGATAGATAGATAGATTTGTATTATTTATTGACTCAAGCAATTAGGTGGAATTAGTGAAAGATTGGTATAATGACAACAATGCTACATATCAAACATGATAAAATTAATATTTTCATCACTTATTTTTACTTAACCAAATAAAATTGAAGTACTACAAACTTCAATATCCATCCTCAAACCTAATGCGGGTCCTATATTGTCAAATTCTCACATTGTTATGTTAACTTACCTGACTTTGATACCATATTACTACATGGACTTGAATCTCGTTGTCAAAACCTAACTAATAAAATGGTGATAGCAAATCATATATTTACTAATATGTATGAATGGAAAATGTTTAAACAATGTAACTAACCAAAATTTAGTTTTAGAGAAATTATTTCCCATCACATATGTTAATCCAAAATTTAAGCTAAAGTCTTTTAAAACACGGGATCATATCCTTAAATTAAATACATAGATGGATTTAAACAAAAGTTAGTAGTAATTAATTTTTTCAATATTAATTAACTCCCCTAAACTTCCTCTCAAAAATAACCCCCCTAAACTTAGTACACAAAGGTCCAGCACCACCTCATCCCGTTTGACTCGTGCCCAATTGAAAGTAAAGGCCAACAAAATGAGGTCTAAAATTGAACTATTCACAATCCACCAACATCCTTCCACACAATCAACCCCAATTATGAAACCATTAATTTCTAAATCCAATATCCTCCTCACCTTCCCCTAAATTATCTCACATACCTCAAATATTTTCTCATTATAAATAATCTTTCTATTACAATTCATTATTCATTCTTACAATAACTGCAGTTATTCTCCAATAGAGAACAACTGCAATTACTCTAAGAATCAGAAAAAGTTAAAATAATATAATGGCTCGTCAACTAATTGTTCTTGCCATCATTTTTGTAGCCATGGCCGGTATGGTCATGGCCGAAGTATCCCCATCAGCATCCCCTAAATCATCACCATCACCATCACCAGCACCAGAAGCATCATCAGCACCAGCATCTTCTCCGAAAGCTACCTCTTCAGCACCAACACCACCACCTTCAACCTCTTCTCCCATCTCTTCACCTGACGCTTCACCCGCCTCTTCACCCTCTGCTGATGAAGATATTTCATCTCCACCAGCACCATCTCCTGCTGATGATCTCTTCGCTCCTGGACCCGCCCCTGTTGCTGATGACTTGGCTCCCGCAGCCACCCCAACTGCTGCTGATGAGGCCGCTAGTGACGCGTCATCTCTTCGCTTCTCTGCTGCCGCTGCCACCGTTGTCGTTGCCGGCTTCTTTGCCTTTTAATTGAGAAAGCTATAACTATAATTGGTGTTGCTATTTTTGACAAGGTCTTTTGAGACGTGTTTGCGTAGCAAATCGTTGTTATAACACTGTGTGTTTTGTACATGCATGGTTCAATATTACTCATTAGGTTGAACCAAATATATAATGAGGAAAAAGTTGCATTAGTTTTATAATTAAATTCTATAAAATAATCAAATCTCAGTCATTCAATTATGAACCAATTCTATATTGCATTAGTTATATCACTGTGTATTTTGTACATGCATGGGTTCAATATTACTCATTAGGTTGAACCAATTATTTACTCAACGTCTAATGAAAATTTGCCACATAATAATCAAAACCCTATATGTTTACGAACTAAATGTGACTAATTTACATCCTTGTTGGATAAATTAGTCACAATTCTTCGAAGAAAAACTTAGGTCTATAAAAAATGAATTTGATCATGTGGTGCCTCAAACCCGACCTACAACCTTCTCCGCATGATTGGCAAGTGAATTAACTTCAATTTTTATTTATATTTTTTTAGTTTTCATTGTTTCCTTTTATAAAAAGTAATTATGATGGGAGGCCCTAACAAACACTACATATGAACATATCTTTCGGTTAGAATTCAAATATTAGTTTGTCACGTTATGTGAGTCTATCTCCTTACGTCAAACCAACCCTATAGTTAATTAACTTCAACATTTTAGTAAGATCTTTTTATTATGCATGTTAAATAGGGTCAAATGATTAACAAACTAAGATGGGCCTAGACCAAGACGGTCCAAATTTTATTGATCATTTTACTATTAGAATCTACTTTCATTTTAACTGCCACGCATGCAAAGGTAGGAGGACATTTTTAGGTAGATGGGTCAAAATATGATCATAGAATAGAATGGAAAAAAGTGAAGCTGCTCTAAATTATTAGCATACCAATGCAAAAGATGTATATGATAGACAAGGCGTGCACATTGAAAAGTACATACTAAGATAAGACCAACACTAACTGCATTCATTTCCTTTCCATTGTACAAGCAACATGGCCAATATGATTACAATATATGAAAAGAAAAAGGCATAGGTTGTAATTAAACCCGAATGTAAATAATTTAATAACCATACACAACTTGTAGTTGCAAGCTATATATAAATATGATATTGGTAATAACTGCAATACGAGGTGTCAACTCGGTATAAGAGTTTGACATTGTAACCTCAAGGAACGGAGTTAAAGTTTCTTTAAAACCAGTTGTAAAAGGGCTACAGATGAGAATCAATAAATTAAGCATAAGCACTAAGTCTCATTCTTAATTACTTAATCAATTTTTGTTTCTCTTCGGATGTATTTAAATTTCTTAGCTATTAAAGTAAAAATAATCATTAACCACTATTAAAAAAGTTAAATTATTGACGAAAATCAGAGACGGAAAAAATGAAACTGATCTCCAATTTTCATCGGAGATTTATTTCATATTTTTTGTCCCTCGTCATTTCAACTTTTTTTAGTAGCGAATTAGCAACGGTTGCCCTTCTTGCAACTGAGCACACCAGAAGTAGTAGTGATGGAACCAACAAGAGAGGCTGGTCTTGCACTAAGACTTGAAGCTCTAGCATAGATTGAAGAAGCTTCAGCACCAGTTTGTCTAAAGAATGCTCCATTCAAGAACAAATCACCCTCTGATCTCCAATTCCAGCTATTATATTCACTTTCTGGTGCATCCTCATGCTTTGTTACTTCCTTGCTAAATCTATTATCTGGAGCAAGAAATCTGTTCCCTTGGCTGTTGATTGTAGGGTTAGCACTACCTCCAATTGCATACATTTCCCAATGTGTGTAATCATTGTTCACCACATGAAAATAGCCATGTCTGCACCTGTAAACAATAATTACTTATGGTTAATGTACTTTCATGCTCATAAATACATGATTAATTTTCATGTGAGTTTTGAACAAATTAAGAAAAAGAATTAATATAAAGCATAGATAGCTCAATCGAAAAGCCATGACATTCACTACTATAAGAGATTTAGAGTGTTAGAAATGACATAGTTTTCAACAATGAAGTTTGCATTTTCTTTTTATGTACGTTGTTGGGTTCCAGCGTGTGGGGATATCTACCGAGATGGAGAAGGGGGTCGGAGGACATTTTTTGTGACGATGATAAAAAGTTCCCCGCCACTCAAAAATGTCCTCCACCACTCAAAAACTAGAAAATCTCTCAAAGAAACACATTTCTTTTTTTACTACTATGATATAAAAAAAATACATTAAAGATAAAAAAAGCGTTCTATATTTTTTTTTTTTAAAAAAATAAATAAATAAAAAGTGAGATTCTAGTGTCATATATATATATATATATATATATATATATATATATATATATATATATATATATATGCATACCTTGGCATTCTTTGGACAAGCCCTTCACCAAAATGATTAAAAGCTATAGTGACCTGCATGTCCTTGTCTTGTGTATAAGAGTCACTATGTCCCAAAAGCATGACTTTGTCATGATGAGTCATATAGTTATTAGAAATGGTAATCGCATTAGATCCATGTATAACATCAATAAGACCATCACGACAATTAGACAAAGAACAGTGATCAATCCAAATATGCTTTGAATTAAACACTGAAATTCCATCACCATCTGAAACAGTCCAAAATCCACTATGTTCTGGTGAGTCTCTAATGTTTGTGTTCCCCGTTGGAACACAATCATGAACATGAATACCATGTATTATAATGTTATTAACATAATGTATTGTAATACATCCACCATTTGCAATGTGAACACTAGCACCTCTTCCATCAATTGTCTTGTATGAATTTACCAAAAGCTCTTCTTTTAATTGAATTACCATATCTCTTTTGAATATGATCCATAATGGTTCATCTTGAATTGCACCATACCTTAATGTTCCTGGTTTAGGGTTAACTGCATCATCATCACCTGAATCAGTGACAATGTAGATTTTACCATTTTTACCACCAATTGCATCCTTTCCAAATCCAATTGCACAATCAGCTAGTCTTTGTCGGTTGTTCTCCCAATTTGGGTCACATCTCCAACAATCATCAATTGGGTTGCCAGTTCCACATGATAAATAGCCTAAGTTTCTCCTAGAGACATTGATGCTCCTACAAGAAGAGAAATTAAATAATTAATTCAAATATGACAATTATTATATTAAAATTTAGTTTGTTTTCATAATATATAATTAACTTGGCGTGTTAAACATAGCCTATTTGAAGTTGAAGTCATTAATTGATGTAAAAACACACATTCAGAGTAAAATAACTTTACACCGTCGGTGTATAGTAATTAAAATCTTTGAAGCTAACATATGACATAAGTATTTGCAAGTAAATGTTTGAAGAGAAAAGGGATAACTAGTTTTACACTAACAACTAATTAAAAACAAGAACTTGACTTTTTGTTTTTTTTTTTTTAACAAGCCAAAGACTTTTTTTTCTTTCTAAATGGGTTTATATGACAATGTGGTGAATTATCATTGGATGTTAGTGTAAAATGATGTTACCGTGACAATGCACTTCTATTAAACTCATGTTTAGAAGAGTTTAAAAAAATAACTCACAACATTAATAAACTGATTTTAATTTAATCTCGGCTGATATTGAGATATTTTGATTTTATAATCAAATGTAGAAATAACACATATATGAGTTTTGAGATTAACTGCTATGCATTGATAGTGTAAAAAGAAAACTACACATGCACTCAAACAAATTACTCTATGATATCACTTTGTTATGTTAGATGTATAAAATATTTATTTTATCATATGTCATTGGATTGGATGCATGTGAAAACACATTTTATGTAGACATTAGATAAGATTTTCTTTGGACATTACATATGAATAAAATCCAAATTTCTATGCAATAAACTTTTATATATATTGAATAAGCACTTAATGAAATTGTAGATCGAAATGCTCATGAAATGAATAATGTAGCTAGAGTGAGTCCACATAACACAACATAATAAAGAAATAAATAAATGCTATAGAGTTATTACCTTTGTACATCTTGCACAACAAGTTCAGGGTCTTGAACTGAAGAGGATGAAACAAAATTTGGGATTAGAAGAGAAAGAGCAAAAAGAATGAGGAAGTATGAAAGGGAAGTCATTTTTCTTTTTTGGCTATTCCCTTTTGAAGTTGTGAGAGTGATAGTTTGTGGTGAACTTGGAGGATGAATAAAGGAGTTTTATAGATAGAAAAAAGCCGAGAGTGATGGCGTGATTAATATTATCAATTATGTGGGGTCCATTAATTTTTATCGTAATTTATGGATTTGATAAAGTGGTTTGTTGCATGATAGTATTAGTTAGTTTGAAACTGTTATATTAGCAACTGAAATGAATTCAACAAATTAACTGCTCAATCCCCAAAGTCAAATTGGTTGACCTCTGTGCATGAATGTCAATGGCCCACCAAATGTTAATTGTTTTGAAGGGCACTAAATGTTAACTAGTTTTTTTTTTGGGTACAAACTAAATGTTAATTTACTCACACCCGTCCGTAATTATAAGATCATAAAACACATTTTACGCATATTAAAAAAAGAGTTGTGTTATTTGAACATCAATAATATATTACAACTTTTGCTTGAACATAACTCGGTTAATATGAACCTCGCATTATATATATAATGCGCTAGTCAGTAGACTAAAGAGAGTATATATCCTCATTGTTACTAACAATGTAAATATTACTCTTTCTGTCTCAAATTATATGTCGCTTTAGAAAAAAAATTGTCTCAAATTATATGTCGTTATACAATATCAATGAAGTATTAATGTTATTTTTCTTATTATATCATTAACTATTTATTATTATCTTTTTTTTCAATTCTTTAATTTATCTTTCCGATACCATTTATTAAGGACGATTGTGTAAAACAACTCATAATATCCCTTTTACATACAAAATTGTAAAATGACCAAAGTGTCATATGATTTGGGACGGAGAAAATAGATATGTATTGACATTCGAAATCTAATAGAGCTATTCATTTTTATTTTACTTTTTTGACTAAAGAAAGTTATTAATAAAGGCATTAATATATATTCTTAATATTAAATCCACATGCATTGGTCAAGTGGTTTAGGCCTATGACTTTTGAGTGTTCTTTTATGGTTTCAGGTTTGAATCCTTTCAATATTAATTTATGTGAGTTAGTTCATAAGCTCTCACTGTAAATGGGACTCCGCTAGTGGACAGTAGAGTTGGTCTCTAAATTAGTCTGTCGTTGAACCGGATAATGTGTTTTCAAGTTTTATCTTATCTTATTGTATCTTATCTTATCTTACAAATATTAAAGTAATAAAGTATGCGATATATTCATCAATATCTTTTTCCCGCTCATTTTAGTCGTTGTTTTGTAATAATTCACTCAATTTGTCCACTCACATTATGAGCCATTAATGCTTCACTTTTGTTCTTGCTAAGGACAAGTGGTTAGACATAGTCGACAATGTGCTGTTACCCTGGCCTTGTGTATGGGTGTATATGGGGGTAAAATAAATCATAGGGTTAACGAGTAACATGACATCAATATATTTGGGTTTTTTCCAAAGTATCATGCTCCTAAGAATTCAGAGTTTCACGATGTTTGTTCCTTAAGATCTTCTTGCATATCTTGCTTCTCAGATAAGACACTACTATGGTGGTTTACCCTGATTGGATATGGACTAAAGGGCCTTTTGTGTTGTGGGCCGACTAATGCAAAATACATGTCAGCCCAACTTTTTTAACCATCTATTCTCTCATTATGAAACTTAATGTCTACCAAAAATACAATCTTATCCCTTCTTAATTTTTTATCACGTCATCAAAATTATATCATTTTGTGTCTTTTGCGTCAACATTCCCCTATTTTTTCTCTCTTAAAAACAAATTAAAACAAACTTACTCCATAAAACACACTAAATTATATATTCTCTAATTATGAAACTTAATGTCTACCAAAAATAAAATTTTATCCCTTCTTAATAAGTACTCCCTCCGACCTTAATTATAACAAGAAAAAGAACTTGTTTTCACATTTATTAAGAAAGATAGTCAAGTTCTTTTAATTTTTTTGATTTGATGAAGAAAAATAAAAACAATTAAATTTACTAATCTACCCCTAATTAATAGTCATCTCATCACAATATTAAGCAATTCGTGAACCGATATTAATGAAAAAATGAGATTAAACATGGATAGATTAGTATAATTTATGCTTATATACTTTTAAGCTTAAAAGAGAAAGTAACAACTACATTACACGTCGAAGGTTGACAGAGTTGTCCATGATGGGTTGACACCAATAAAAAAACATTTGTTTGTCTTCCACTATTTATTATATATCTATAACATATAAAATAAAAGACGAATGAATGATTTTGATTGGTGTCAACTCAGAACACATAGCTCTACACACCTTTTGTTCTTGGTAAATAAGAATTTGCCAAACATGAGTAATGCTAGAAATACACTCTATTTTTAACACTTTTTCTAACACCCACTCTTTTATTATGTGAACTCATGTGAGTATTACCACTTTATTTAGAATCAATTTCCAAAGTGTGAGACCAATATAAATTTTATCCAGTAAAAGAGTGAGTGTCAGAAAAATATTAGAAAAAAAATGTCAATAGCACTACTCTTATCTAAAATTAATTAAATAAAAAAAATTTAACCGTAATTGCTTAGAACGCATGTAGAAAACTTAATAATTATTACAAAATTACCACTAAAATGAGCATAAAGAGATAAACAAATATATCTCAGACCTTATTACTTTAATAATATTAAAATTTCAACTAAATGCATAAATAAATGGTCATGTTAACAAGTGTCATACAAATATTGTTTAATGAATCTATAAAAATAATCGTATTAAAAATACAAATCAAATACTCCTTCCCAGTGGAGTGGCGGAGGGCCTTTAGGGCCAAGGTGGGCCACGGCCCACCCCACTAAAAAAAATGAATTTTTTTTATATGGGAAATTATTAAAATATCTTTGATTTTAACTAAAATTACCTTGCGGTCCACCCTCTTCTCCATTTCAATACGTTTTATTAGCACAATTTCAAGTCAATCGAAATGTATAGATAATTATCTTGAATTTTTAAAGTATACAATTTAATTTTTTTATGTTCAATCTTGTGTTTACTGCTTATTATAACGTAAATTTTGTATATATATTATAGTTTAATTTTGTGGCCCACCCAAATAATTTTTTCTGGCTCCGCCACTGCTCCTTCCGACCTCAAGTATAAGCAAACTTACACACATATTCGGTTACCAAACATGCATCTAAACAAGTGCTAACAATATAATCAAAATATTAACGGTGTTAGATTTAGCGGAAGGGGATAAACTTTACAACGCAACAAACCAAAACTTAAATCTTGATTGAGATTTATCACACTTAGGGTAACAAAACTAAACTATTATGATTTTGAGTTTGTGGGGTCAGCTTATCACAAAGTAGGCTAGGGGATTGCCAAGTCAAATTGAAAATATTGTAATATAAATATTTTATAAGTCGACACATATTATTATTTTCATAACTCTACTCTTACTTTGAAATCTCATTCATCATGTTCATAAAAAAAAAAAAAACTCATAAAAGTATATCAAAAACATTCTCATTCATTTCATAGTGTGAAAATTTTCTTGGTCAGTCATTGCATTGACATTAAATTACTAAAGTGCACATTATTCTTATGTCTCCATCTCCAGTTTTTCTTTTCCTGAAATTGTGCCATGTTCTATTACAGTACTGTGATCCACATGCAAAATACCTGATTTGTAGCAAACTAAACTAACTTTGGGTTAATGTAAAAAGACTTTCAGATATTACGGTTTGTAAGTGTGTTAATTTGACTTTTAAGGTGGCTCTTTGCCTTTTTTTGACAGGAAGGTGGCCTTTTGCCTAAATCTGGTTTTAATTAACACTTATTGCTGTTATTCATGGAACATTTTATTGTTGCACTTTCTATTACATATTTTCTTATTGAGTTTGTTGCTAGGACTTAAGCCTAAAGTGGACAAGAATAGTGAACTTGGTTTGAGAGTCGTATGACTTATGTGTAGCATTGAACATTTTTATCTATTTAATGTGAGACTCTTGATATTGTCATTGATTTAAGAATCGATTTTCACAACGACTTTCACTCTATCTCTACTGACTCCGTGGTAGCTGATAGACTCTAAACACTATCATTAACAAAACTATAAGAAGCTATATGAGAAACTAGGGTTGTAAGCTAATTAAAAAGACAAGAGAATAGAAACTATCTAAGAGAAAATAAAATAACTTTTTTTTTTTCATTTTGCTTCTTCACTAAAGAGACAATACAGTCAATATTAAATATTTTAAATAGATCATAATCATCCTTGTGGCATAACAATTTATTGGCTCGACTAAGCATCCTATTAACAGTCATATTCTTTTTGGCAGCTTCACTCATCTATTAGTGTTTGGTGGTGATGCTTAATCCCACTATAAAAAGCTTTTTCGGTAACTCAACTCTCAACGAAAAATTAGGGCCGGCCCAAGGCTAGGTGGCTAAGCTTAGGCATCAAACTTTTGAGGCAAAAAAAAAGGCCTCCAAAAAGTTTAATTGGTTATAAATATATAATATGACTACTAGTTACATATTTTTCTTTAGTTAGTTGGTAAAGGTGAGGGACGCATATCCTATATGTCTCGTGTTCAACTCTTGACCTTAGAAAAATTCAAACTTATTTTATTTTCATAAAGCCTTGTGTAATTTTTCTTTTATTTTAGACCTCTAAACATGTTGGGCCGACCCTAACGGACTTAAGCCATGAGAAGAGCCAAACACAAAAAATTAGTATATTAAGTGGAAGAGCCTCAACCTAAGTACCACAATGAATTTTTATCTACTCAATAGGACTCATAACATTTGTTTCCTTAATTATATATCATACATTCTAGTAATAAAAAAAGGAGTGATGTATTTAATTTTCTTAAAAAAATACATCATTGTGATTGTTATTAGTGAGAGAGAACTTAAAACTACAATTTTAAATATGAGTCATCTGATCGTATTCAAATATGTAACTACGTGATTGTGTGACTATTAAGAACTTGTGTTGGAAAAACTAGTTATGGAATGGTATCGATGACCATACCACAAGCTCTCTAATATTTCAACTTGACTAGCCACGTTATACTCAGAAACAACTTGACCAATCATGTTATGTCTAGCTCATCTCAACATCAGGACCCACTCAACACCAACTTGGCCATTAGGGTTGTGCCTAGCTAACCTCAACATGCCAGGTTCTACTCAACACTTGCTTGACCATTCAGGTAATACATAGCTCAGCTCAACTAACCAAGTTATTCTCACCACCGACTTAACTATTCATGTCATATTTAGCTCAGCTCAATCAGCAACCTAGGTCACAACGAGGTCCACCTTGACCATAAAAATCACACTTGTCCTCACCTTGACCATGCGGGACAAATCGACATGAAGCTACTAGTGAAATGAAACTTGTGGTCCTCCTAATAATTTTCTCTCTAGATTTCCACACATCTTGCATATAAGTATTATAGGATATGTGTGCTCTAGCTTCACATGTCATGTACGAAGAACCAACAAGTTTGAAGTGTGCCTCAGATCTACACGCCATTTACAAACGAACTGGACTGAGAAAGGACAACTAGCTTTGCGCGTTGTCTTACGCGTAGAGATCAATATTGTGAAATTTTGAGACAAAACCTATTGGACCTTGGTGACCTAACACGAACTAATTAGGTCAAAAAGTGAAGGCTATAAAAAGAGCCACTTGAGAGGCAAAATGTATTAGATTCATTCTAGCCTAAACAATGTATTTTTAACTTAGCCATTTATGAGTATTCCTGAAGCTCATCCTAGACAACTCTACATGATAGATCATCACTTGTATCTTGTTTTTACATATGTGAACATTGACAGCGACCGTGTGTTACAATAAAACTTTCAAACGATTGAGCTCCATCTTTAATCAACTCATCATTAAGGTGCGATGCAGATTCACATAGACTTTACCTTGTTGTAGACTGGATGACGACTTTAATCCACAATAAGCACAACATGTTGGACGCCATTTGAAAACTTCAAGAGGAAAACGTGGAACAATGGCTCAAAAGGATGAGCAGCAAAAAGGCTATAAGAGGAGGAACTTATGAGACCAAAGGTATCATATTCATTCTAAACTAAATACTGTATTTTTACCTTAGTCATTTATGGGTATTCTTGAAGCTCCTCCTAACCAACTTCACATGATAGCTGACTATTTGTATCTAATGCTTATATACGTGAACAAGTTGAATTTGATGAGTTTATCTACTTATCTAAAATTTTCTTAACAAATTTAATTGATATTTCAAACTGTTCAATTCGTTTTAATCCATCCTACATAATGTATATTTGAATTCGCAGTGAGTTTGACAGAGTTACAAGAATCCACGGTGATTTGTAAAAATTACTCTTTGGAATGCATGCTTACGACTTTCAAAAATGTAACAAAAATTGTTTTATTTTGTTGTGCGGCAATCTCTGTCACAAAAGTTTCCACACTTTTTTTCACCAAAAAAATAAATAAAAAATCCACAATTTTTCTATTTCATCCAAATTAAGAAAAGACAATGAATGACGAAGAAAATAATAGTTTTATCAAATTATCCTTATTAATCAATGATGAATCTATCATTAACATAAATATAAAATGAAAATATTAACATGTGACTTGTGACTTGTGAGTGGTGTATATAATATTAATTATTTTAAGAGGTATAATTGAAAAAATAATAAATAATATTACATACATCTGTCCTCTTGAACATAACTCAGTTGATATAAACATTGCATTACATATGTAGGAGTTGGTGTACGAATCCCGAATTCACGACTTATTCATCTTAATTAAGGGGTGAAATTTTGGTCTTGACAATTTATTTATTTTAAAATGACATCTATTTTAATTTTTTAAAAATGTGACGGAAAGAAGAAATAACACTCTCCTATTTTGGCACAAAGAAACAATATTCTTTTGCTAGAACTAGAATTGAAAATCTTCAATTAGTGGCATTGCCAGCAGTATATTTAAATTACCATAACTTTATCCTTTATGTGCCTTAGTTGGGCAACAATTTTACCTTTATCGTTGGGCCAATAGAACAACCGATGCCTTATCAAATTTCTAATTATTGTGACTTTTTTTTTCTTAACTCCTACTTTATTATGATGGCTGTTGTTGACATTTTCACCTATATGTTTCACTAATTCAGAAAGAGCATCTTAGTTATAACTAAGTACGTACGTACTTGTTCATTCTCTATGATGACTTTCCTTTCATAATTATTTAAAAGATTTTTCTATCGTGTAAGGAGGAAAGATGATGGTTTTGGATAAAAGAAAGGAGAAAATGGAAGGAAAAGAATGCTTGAGGAGTTCATTTTTTTTTTCCGTAATACAAAATCTTTCTTATTTGTAAGAATTTAAAAAATGTATTGGGTGAAGATTTTGGACGATTTTGGAGAGTTTAGAAAACTTCTTCAAATCATTTCCATGTTGTTATGATACTCTAAAAAATTTAAAAATATTAATAATAAGCATTATCTTATCATTCTATACAAAATTCACTCTTTCAAATAATGTAGAAGATTCCTTCATATCTTGCAATCTTGCAACCAAACCCTAAAAGTCACTCAATCATAACCATAAGATGCATCCGATCTTGATCCCTCAATTATGTGTCATTCATTCGCCCCATCTACTCAAATATAATGATATTTATTGGCAAAAATACCTCTCACTCACGCTAACGGATAAAAGTCTACCCCTCCGTTTCACCTCTTACTCACCTCAATCACATATTGACTTGAATGTTAAAGTATTATGCAGGTTCTGCACCATCTCCACGAACAAACTCGCCGCCGTTTGCCACCACAACCTTTGCGTCTTCATCATATTCCGGCCTCCTCTGAAATTCCCCTCGTATCACAATTTATTTTACATTACAGATTTGATGCTTTCTTACTTTTTTCCACTAACTGCGGAACACATTTATCTTATAATCTGTTACCTCTATATAGTCAATGGTTGGAGAGAATTCTATAAGTAGTTGTGGACCACTATTTAACCGGTGAAATATAATGCATGTAATAAAGTGGTTGAGCAGGGTTGGTGCAGTAGAGAATGGTTTGTGAGATTTTTTGCTACTAAAAATAACATACATAAAATGTGTGGAAAAAATAATTTATTTATTCATTTAAATTAATATCTATAAATGTAAGAGAGTATTACAATTAAAATGATTATTATTTTGTATTTTAATTAATTCATCTCTCTTTCAATCCCTTAATTTTCAAGCTGGGAAAATTTAGAACTTGTAGACGGTGGTGTTTAGGACCCCTATATCACCAGATGCAAACTATTTAGAAATAGATTTAATTGCACTTTTGTCCTCTTAGGTATTGTGATTTTCGCTTTTAACTTTTTTAGCGACTTTTGTCCATAGTGATTTTTCCCCTTTATAATTTGTAGTCCTCCTTCAAAATTTCCCCCCAAATTTTGGCCCCTATATCATCTATTGACACCGCATTCATCTTACACATTCAACATGACTTTTAAGTAAAGTTAATAATTAAAAATGTTAGAAAGTTTGAAATTATATTTAGGGAATTCATTTGCTCTTACATGTACACAGTGGCGGAGGCAGGTATAGTCTTGTGTGGGCACCTGCTTGCACAAATTTTTGTGAAAAAAGTAATTTTAATAGTAACTGTCATCATCTTCAGATGCTCATGAACATAAGCAAACAAAACGGCAATTTAAATATTCTTTAATCAACCAACGTTGACGTGAATTCCATTTGGTGCAGATAAATCACAAATGTGATGCCTCTATACCTCTTGTGGTTTAAAATACAACACATGAATGTTTATCTCTCATTTCATAGGGATTACATGTCCAACATCTTGACACATATGCACAACATACACATTGATTTTTTTATCTCTCATTTAAAGTGGAAAAGAGAGATGAGAATGGAAAAATCAGATTAGTTTTTTTATAAATTATATAATTATGTACTTTAATACTATTTTATATTTACAAAAGCTAAATTATCAAACATTTTAATTTCAATTAACTAACTTTTCTATTATAAGGTATCAAATATCTTGGAACTGTATAGTCGATCTCTAAAAAGTATAAAAAAAGTTTTCTTTAATACAAAATTTACTTATTTTTTCCTTCATAAGTACACGATGGCATTAGTTAGCATGACTTATTTTTTTTATTATTATTAAACACAAACAACAATTCAGACATGCACAACATAAAAAAAGTGAAAACGCATCGTCCCACACCCACAACCAAAGAAATGATACTAAACTCACACACTCTCGTCTTCCTCAACCTTCTATTTTCCATTCTTGTCTCTCTACTCTTCTTCTCCCTTTATTCTACTCTATATTCCTCCATTACTGATTTTCTAAGAGGTAAATCTAAAATCTCATTATTTTAAATTTTAATTTTATGATTTCAATCTACTGCATTTTTTTGTTACAAATTTATACACATACGATGCCCCCACCATGCAAATTTTCTGGCTCTGCTAGTGCATGTACATATTGGTTTTTTGCATTTTTATTATTAGTTTTAAAGAAGAGTCACGTTGATTATGAGAGTTTGATTTGAGATCAATAACTATGTAAATTTTGGAGAAAATTGAGAGAAAGGGTACCAAATTACAAACAGAGAAGGCCAAAATGAAAATCTCTCAAAAAAAGTGAAGAGTCAAAACGACACAATTATAACACTTAAGAGACAAGAATGTAATTAAACCTAAAAAATATTAAAATTATCAATATTATTTTATCTATAACAATATACAAAGGGTACACCCATTTTGGGATAAATATTTTCTTTTATTTTTCTTGTCATTTAAACTATTTTATCATTTTATACTATTATTTAAATATTATCAATTTAAAAAATAAGTTAAATCACATTAAAATAGGAATAATATACAACAATAGAACGACAATTATACAACAATGAAAACAATATTGAATGTTATATATACTATACTTCCTGAATGTTTCACAAATTATCGCTCTAGCTTAAATTTGAGGGGGTCAAAATTAAAAAAACATATCCCTAAAAAATATTAAAAAAAATATAGAATAAGTAGAAGTAAATTTTTAAAATTTTTATTTGTGGGTGCAGCTGGTAGTACTGAGCCCAATGTTGGTATGTCCCTTCTCGTAGGCCCATCAAGAATTTTTCTTTCCTTTCCCTTAGTTTTGCTTCAACTAAAAAAGGAGGGAACACTTTTTGAGGAATGTGTTTTTGTTAGGAGTCTCACATCGAATAAATTAAAGTGTTTTGATATGGTATTTAAGTCATGAGGTTCTCCCACCTGATGGACTAGTCTTTTGGGTTGGACTCTCCTCATGGGTTTAAATCCTAACAATTAGTGTTTTCATTGAGAGTTAGACCACAAAAAGGACTACATATAGGCTGAATTAAGGTGTTCCACCGAATACTGATAGGTGAGTGAAGTCGCCAAAAAGGAAAGGCTACCATCGGGTCAGTGCCGATAGAGTGAAAGCCGTGGACGTCGGCTCTTAAAGAGCGTGGCAATGTTAGGAGTCCCACATCGAAATTAAAGTGTTTGATGTGGTATTTAAGTCATGAGGTTCTCCCACCTAATGGACTAGTCTTTTGGGTTGGGCTCTTCTCATGGGCTTAAATCCTAACAGTTTTCCTTCCTCTTTGTAGTTTTCTATTATGATATGACTATTCAAGCACAATTATGGATGTTTTGATGTTCAGAGACTATCCAAACAGCAGATTGCTATAATCATGGACTTGTGGTAATCTTTTATTAAGAGTTGATGTTTTTAAATTTTTAGAGACTATCCACGAAGAATATGATCTTAAAGATGTTCAATTAGATTGTTAAACATTAAATATACACAAGTACATTTGTCTTTAAAGAGAATAAATGTCACACACGGGATGATGATGACTTTGCGGTTGAATTTACAATCTTATGTGCAAACTATTGTCTTCTACTTGAGTTTAGTTTTTTGATAGTTTAAGGTAAAACACTTTTCAGTAGGAATTAAAAAGTTGATACTCATGTATAGATAACATGTTAATCATACAAAAAACAATGTATTTCTTCTACTACAATATTGTCACTTATTGCTTGGTTGTGTATATCCCGTGGTCATTTAAAATTTCATTTTTTGTGCATTTAAATTTGTTGACCGTATCTCTTTTATTATAGAGAGATGGAGTTCATCTTTTTTTTGAAGAAGAGATGGAGTTCATCTTATTTTCCAAAAAGAAGATTTGCAATGCATATGAGAATGATTTTTCAATATAAGGTTTGTAAATGTTAGGCCAAAATGGAAAAAAGGCCAAAAAACCAAAGTAAAACCCGAGACTTAAGGAAAACGGCAATTCGAAAGCCCAACCCGGTCTCTAAAAAAATCCTGACTAATAAAAGCGGGTAAAACATCCCACCATAAAATAGAATTCCAATACCATGCAGTATGATGCGAAAAAGGTACCTTAGGTTCAACAATAAACAAAATCTTTGGTCTATGATTTCTATAAAAATCATGAAGTGCACTTCGGGATTTCGAATTTCCGATACCTCTAATATTCCAAAAAAATATCTTCATTCAAAAGGGGATGGAGGATTACCCTTTGAACGAGTATTGTAAGCCAACCTATTGAGAGCCTTGCATTGCTTTTTTTGTCAAAACAGGAGTAAAAGGCGCATTGCTCTCATCTTGTTGTTCCAACACATGTCGAACCAAATCAATATCTTTACGGAGTGTAGGACAAATCTCCTCTGTGTTCACCCCCACAATTTGCGTCACCGGATCCGAACTCGCAGGAGAAGAGAAAGTGCTACTACCCTCGGCATTCAGCACCTTCTCCAAAGGTTCCACCTGTTCTAATATTGGTCGTGTAGTGTCTAAAACCAATCGAAAGGCATGACAACAGCTTGAACGAAAACCTAAAACCAAGTTGGAGCTGCTCTACAAATTGTTTATTATGTGTGAGATAGCTGAAGAGAATAACTCAAACCTGGTCTATTCAATTGAAAGTACTCGATGCTCTTTGGGAAAACTTGGTGATTCCACACGCATTCCACCAAGTACTAATTCCACCAAACAACTAGTCCTCTAATTCCAAAGGAATCGAAATTCCAATTGGAAGTTATGTAGCAATCCAATACAACAATGAATTGAGAGACCAATAACTCTAAAGTGCAATTCATCAATCAATTGAAGGACATGACAATTTTAACAAATCTCTAGACACTAGGCATATGATAAAAAAAAAAAAAGGAATTTGACCTCAACAAGTTTACGGTGTTCTATAATCTTCTTTTTATTTTTAACAAAATCCATTCTTAAAAACTAACTCAAAAAACCATAAAGATTATGAATCCATCTAAATAATAAGACTAGCACATTTATAAATGAAGAAATGGATCTAAAGAGATATTTTTCATAAACAATACAAACAATCCATAAAAATACTAACACACCCTAAATCTACAACAAAAATGCAAAAGTATATACAAATGGTGATCTAAACAGACAAAATAAAATTGAAACTTTGAATTGTTTTGTTGCATGTCTGAGATGTGTCGAGAAGAACAAGTTGTGTCATTCAGTGGCCAGATCACCAAATAATTAGGTCTAAAAAAAGCTTACAAGATGAAGATTATATATCTGGTGCTAAACTCCATGGATGATGTCAAAGGTGACCTAAATGAAGCTTTTTGTTGTAGAGGAAAAAGAGGATAATGACACATTTTTCAAGTTAGGGCCTTTAAAAAACCGCCTTATATAGAAATGTAGAGGAGAACTATAGGATAAAAAATATGTATTTTTTTTTTGGGTAAAGGTGATCGAATTGGCAGTGATATGTTGCTTCAAAGTGGCTGGAAGCTAGGGTTTTGAGTGTGACGAAAGAGAAGAGTTGTGAGAAAGAGAGAAGAAGATGAAGAAGAAGAAGAAGAAGAAGAAGAAGGAGAAGAAGGGAAGAAAATAATGACAAATAAACTAATGGTTGAGATTTTTTGGGTACAAAATACAAAAGGAAATGCATGTGCATTGTTTTCCGCATGGATGAAGGAAAAAATAATCATGGGAAGAAAATTTGACACTTAAGGATAAAAATTACTGGTTTAAATTTTTTATTTTTGGTAGAAATTGGTTGAGTTACTTTTTTGGTTAAATTATTATTTTTCAATTTTTTTAAAAGAAATTATTATATTTCATGTCACAAATATATATTTTGTCAAAGAAAAATGTTACAAATGTATATATATCAAACATTTACATGATATTGTCGCCTAATAATTTAGATTTTTTAATTTATTTAGATATGAAAAAATTTAATGTCAATAATATATATAGTATTTCATTAACAAAAATTTTAAATATGTTTCAGAGACAAATGTTAATAAAAAAATATAAATTATAATTTACTAAATAAATAATACACAAACAAATTTTACAAGGTTGCTCCTTTTGCAAGAAGAATATGTAAATTTTTTTAGGCAAGGAGGCCAAATGGAGGAGTTGGTGGCCAAAAAGATAGTGGCAGTGGCTAGGGTTTCTAATGGGATTTTTGAACAAACTGACGAGAAAGAGATCATGAACCAATTTATTTTGTTTTAGTTATATGTTATATTGGGTCAGAATTAAAATAAGCTCGTGGTTTTTTAATCTCTCATTAAATCAATTTTTGTTCATTACTCATTGATCCTTATATAGTATTTTATCGATCAAACATAGTACGTTCTCAAATCTCAATGAGTATTCTTCATTTGTTAAGTTTTTGGTTTTGTTAATTTATTTGTTTTATGTATAGCATAACCTTTACAAATATATAAAATGATATATGATATATAATAAATTTCCTCTAACAAAATGATGTATAATAAATTTAGGGGGTTAACAATATAAACCATATAATAGCTTCAAAAATTCTTAGATGTCTTTGAATTCACTGAACTCTCAGTATCTTTCTTGTGATTCATCCTGCAAGGACTTCACAAGCCTTTTTAATTCCCTAAGCTTCAGCTTAGAATTGTTGTTAACTCATTCATGGATTACTCCTCCGCTGCGCAACTCTGATTCTAATAACTCGCTATGGAATAGGAGCAATACACCACTATTACCATATGAATTCTTTTAATTAATCTCGTTCCTTAAGAACTTTATAGCTACCATAGCAGAACCATTTACGTTCGCTACTTCACTTGTGACTTAGACTACCCGTTTATCCAAATGCGGTAATTCTTCCTCGAAGTCCTCATACTAATAACAAGGTTAACTTCATACTATGCATCGCTTCGAAAACCAGTTACCTTACTGACTGGTCACCTCCTGGCTTGGTGTTTTCCTTTAGATGTAACATCACACTTGCTTTCACAATTAATTTTCTGGGATACTCTTCCAGATTCGCTTCTCTCATATACTGAACCCACTGATGGTTCGAGTCTTGTTTACATTCCTTTTATTTTTATCCGTAAGGATTCCATACTCATATTCTTTCCCGAGACAACTTCGGTCCCATAACTCTTTCATATCCATTAGGTTGATCCTCGTGTTTCCTCGAGAACAAACCGTCTAAAATAGATTTAAACTCCTACCAGCTCTCCTGTAACCCAATCATAGGTTACGTCTCTTCGAGTACCCGACTAACTGATTTGAACTTCAACACTTTATCTTTACCTATTGGATTCATCCAGTAACTCGTTACTGCATTAACAACTCAAAATCTAATTCTATTATATGAATGACCCTCCATTATATGGCTTGAACAATCCAAGACCTGGACCTTTTATCACCTTCGGAAGCTTACCAACCTAAGGCGATCTCTTTCAGTTTTCCAAATGATTTACGTAAGAAAGCCCATCAATTGAAAACATAAAACTCCTTAACATTATCCACGACTTTAACTTGCGTACTAGCGACGACCTTCCTGATACTTAGGCCTCAAAAGTCTCGGTAAAAATTCTGATTAATCCTCTAAAATACCGGTCTGCTATAATCAGGTGTTATCTTAAGCTTGCTTCTTCTTCCAATCGAGGAAGTTCGATATTGTTCATCCATTAGTTCTCTAATTCCAGCAATATATAATTCAATCTCTATTTCCCGATTCTACTGGAGATTTACATCTCATCACATGCCCTACTAAGGGTCTCTTTCACCTGTCGCTAAGCTTGCGTTTCTCATACCAAAAACATCTTAGTAACTCATGCTAAAGAAAAGTAGTCTGATCCATTTTTCTTTGTGTAAAATTTTCGTGGAGCTTAGCTTAATTTCCAATCTTCTCTCCTTAATTTACAACTATGGCACTTAAGGTTCGGGAGATGCGGCTGATCTGATGGGGTTAAACTCGCTTGCGCTTCACCTTCAAGACCACGTTGAGGGTTAGCTTCATCTGTCCAAATAATTCGCTTAATCCATAATTAAGTCTCTTAACTGTTTGAGTATTAAAATCTCATCCGGTCCAAGTGTGCAAGTATTATGATTCTTACACACTCTATCCTTGCTGAAAATCTAGAGCTTCCAGTAATCGACTGACAATTCCTCATTCCGAGCTTCTGGGTCTGGTACTGAAATTCTTTAACTCTGCACCCGGAATCATTACTTTAATTTACACCTCACCTTAACTCTTCAAACTACGGTCCCCGTTAAGGTTCCAAATCATTCCTTAGAATATTACATAATTCCTTACTCTTTACTTTACCTCGGAGAAGACATCGCCCAACGACGCTTCCAACTGGGTTAAGGTACTCTACCTTGTTCATAAATATCCTTAAATATCTCTTATATTCCTGAAACTTCACCATCAACAGGCTTAGTTACTTTACTGCTAGAGGACCATCCTTTGGCATTAAATACTTATTTGCCAATTCCTGTCTTAAAATCTGTCACCTTAACCTTCACTCTTCATACACTTCATTCCTCCTCGGTCACATTCGGCTCTCAGACATTTATCCTAACTGCCATATACTAGATTGAGTTGATCAGGCTCAACTAGATGTGACCTTTAGAACAATATCTGGAACCCAATGGTCCCACTACATTCATTGAACTTTTAATGACCCAAGGCACGATCTGAATCGACCTGCTCTGATACCAATTGCAACACCCATACTAATTTTATCTAGAATATTAGCATGCGCATTATACTGATACTGGATACATTAAAATTTTCAATAATAATAATACAACTGAATGAGTACAAATTGGCTCGTTTATACAATTATCCAAATACCATTACAAATACTTATACATATGCCTGGTAAGCTCCTGAGCTAGTACAAGACGAGCAACTGCACTCCATCCAGCGTCTTCCTGAAGAACTTCATCACGAACCTCTTGCTTACCTGAAAACCTGCACCAGAAGGATTGGGATGAGACATAATGTTTCAGTGAGCTCCACCCAACTTACTGTTGGCAACCTCGGGGAAACCTAGTGTCGCCATGCACTACTGGAGGCAATCTTGGGGGAAAAACCTATGATCACCAAGCTCTAACCCTTCCCATATAGGGTTATTCCTGCTATCCTATGTAGTCATGAAATCTGGACTATGTCCTGCTAATCTAGTGATTGAGGGGAAACCTAGGATCACTGCCTGATAACTGAAACCTGATGCCTGATAACTGACTGATAACTATTTCCTGCCTGATAACATAATAAAGTATTTTCCTGATATTATTATTGTTGAGTATTTTGGTGTTGGCTGCATGTTTTGGCAAATCCAATGTGTTGAATAGAAGCATCTCCATGTTTAGAACAAGTCTTCAGTTGCAAGAATTTTGATTTGAAGCTGTTCAGAAGCACTTTTGGCCTTCAGAAGCTGAAAGCACCTTCAGACGCACTGTAGTACTTCAGAAGCTGAAATGTGAGTCTGATGGCCGCGTTGACTTTTGTTGACTTCATCAGAAGCTGGTTTTTCTGAATTGTTTTGGTGCGAATCTTTGCGAGATTTAACAAGGATTTATTCAAGCATGTTGATTCTAGAAGGCCTGATTAAATTGGAGAAGATCTTTGAAGATTTGGCTCGTGTTTATGAATGTTCTTATTTTACTGAAGCAATCTTTGAGAGATATATTGCAGTTTTATTTGTTTCCTTTTTCAAGCCATTCATTATTCAGAATCATATCAATTCAGAAGATTTAATTCAGATTAATGTTGCTTGCTGAAGACTATATAAGGAGAGCTTTGCTGCTATTCAAGACGTGTGTATTATTGAAGAAATTCAGAAATTGAGTCTGTGTTAGTTTTAAGCTGTTAGCTTTGTTTTGTGCACCACTCATATGTTTTGAGTTGGTTTAGGTTTAATTGAGTTGTAATTCATTCAAAACTTTTAAGCAAGAATGAAGTTTTTGTATTGAAGGGTGTTCTTCAAAAACTGGGTAGTTTTGTTTTCAGAACTGGGTTTACTTCAAGGGTTGTTCAAGTAACTGGGCTGTTACTTGAATAGGAAGTTAGTGGATTCTAATACTCATGCGTGGGTAGAAATCTGACTAGGTGGAAGTTGATTGCTTAGGATAGGAACTGGGAGTCAGTGTCTGAGTCTTAAGGATTAATTCCAATAGTGGATTTCCTTCCTGGATTGGTATCCCCCAGAGTAGGAGGTGTTTACTCCGAACTGGGTTAACAAACCTGTGTGTTCTGTTTATTTCTTCACTTTTAATTTCTGCTGCATAACTGTTTTTAATTGTGCTAAGTATTGGTTCAGAACCAGTGTAATCAGAACCAGTTAACTCTCATTATTGCTAAGCCAGAAATTTCAATTGGCATCAGAGCAGGCACCCTGCCTGTGTTTTGGGTGATATCCAGATGAGTTAATATCTGGCAAGCATGGATAGAGAAGGAGGCTATGTCAATAGACCACCCCTACTAGATGGCACAAACTATGAGTATTGGAAGTCTAGGATGTGTGCTTTTCTAAAGTCTATTGACAGCAGGACTTGGAAAGCTGTGATTAAAGGCTGGGATCATCCTGTGTTTACAGACAAAGATGGTAATAATACTGAGGTTTTGAAGCCTGAAGAGGAATGGACCAAAGCTGAAGATGATCTGTCACTGGGAAATTCAAAAGCTTTGAATGCAATTTTTAATGGTGTGGATCAGAATATGTTCAGACTCATCAAGCAATGTACAGTTGCAAAGGAGGCCTGGGAAATTTTAAAAACAACTCATGAAGGAACTTCTAAGGTGAAGATGTCCAGATTGCAGTTGCTGACCACCAAGTTTGAGAACCTGAAGATGAAGGAGGATGAATGCATACAAGATTTCTACATGAATGTGCTGGACATGGCAAATTCTTTTGATTCTCTTGGGGAAAAGATGTCTGATGAAAAGATAGTAAGAAAAATCCTCAGGTCCCTGCCCAGAAGATTTGACATGAAAGTTACAGCCATAAAAGAAGCTCATGACATCACAACCATGAAGGTTGAGGAGCTGATTGGGTCTTTGCTAAACTTTGAGACTGCCTTTTGTAAACAGCCTGATAAGAAAGGGAAAGGAATAGCTTTTGCTGTTAATTCTGAAGCTGATAATCATCAAGAGCTTGATGAAGATGAAGATGATTTATCAGAAGCTGTAGTGTTGCTGGGAAAACAACTCAACAAAATTCTGAAGAATGTTGACAGAAAATCTAGAACTAAAGGTCAGAATCTCAGACTCAACAATAATAAGCAACAATCTGAAGAAAATAGCAAACAATCAAGAGGTGTGCAGTGCTTTGAGTGTGAGGGTTTTGGACATATCAAGACAGAATGTCCTAATTTTCTCAAGAAGCATAAGAAAAGCCTTGCTGTATCTTGGTCTGATGAGGATAGCTCAGAAGGAGAGGTTGAGAGTAAATCAGCTAAACATGTTGATGCTCTTATGGTTTCAGAAGCTTGTTCAAAATCTGTAGTCTATTCAGAGTCTGAAACTTCATCAGAATCTGAAGCCTGTGATGAAGAATTGATTTTTGTGGAACCAGCTGTCTCTTATGAAGAATTGTATCTCAGAAATCAAGAATTGATCAAGTTATTAGAGACTGAGATGGAAACTGTGTGCCAGTTGCAGTCTGAAAGATGTGTTCATTTGGGACAAATTTCTAATCTTAATGAAGAAGTAACTCAATTAAATTCCCAACTTGATCAGATGAAGAAACAAGTCAGGATGTTGAACTCTGCTACTGATGTGTTGGAGGAAATTTTAGAAGCTCAGAAACAAGGAAAACATAAGGGTTTAGGATTTGTGGATGAGAGTCTGAACCTCAAGAAGAAAAATCCTGTTAAACAATTTGTACGTGCTTCTGAATCTTATGATTCTATGATTGGGACATCAAAGATGAGATCTCAGATGCAATCTCAAAAGAAAGCTCAGAAGAAAATTCAGATGCTGCCTCAGAAGCAACCCCAGAAATTTTTCAGAAACAAAAGAAGAAATCATACTTGGGTTTGTCATCACTGTGGAAAGAAGGGGCATATCAAACCATTTTGTTTCAAACTATATGGTTATCCTGAGCACTTTAATCACAGAAGAGTTGGACCTGCTCCTAAAAAGGTCAATGTTCAGAAGGTTTGGAGACCTAAAGGTGAGACTGTTGGTCTAATGGCTAATACTTCTCAGAAAGCTCTATCTAAGAAAGACTGGTATTTTGATAGTGGCTGCTCCAGACACATGACTGGTGTGAAGAAGCTGTTAAGCAACTTAAAGCCTTATCCCAGAAAATATGTAACATTTGGTGATGGAGCAAAAGGTGAGATTATTGGAATAGGTGATTTAATTGGTGATGGTTTACCAAGGCTTAATGATGTGTTGCTAGTTAAAGGGCTAACATCTAATTTGATCAGTATCAGTCAATTGTGTGATCAAGACTTGAAAGTAAATTTCAATAAGAAAGAATGTTTGGTAACTGATCAAGAGGGTAATGTTCAGATGAGGGGCTGCAGATCAGAAGATAATTGTTATCTGTGGAAATCTGAGGAAGAGGACAAGATCTGTCAAATGCTTGGTCATTTACACATGAAAGTTTTGAAGAATATCAAGTCTGTGCAACCCAAAGTCAAGGTTGATGAACCAGGAATAGCAAAGAAACTGGATGATAGTGAATCTGAGGAATTTGCTGCCATCAGACTCTCTGTGCAGAAGAGAATTGATAGACTTCAGAAGAAGATTGATGAGAGAAATAAGTATGGTTTGAATTCTTCAAATGTTTGCCTGTACAAGGACTTATAGCAATTACAGCAAGCTGGATGTGAGGAAGAAAGAGTACCTGCCAGTTTTGCTAAGGCTGAGAGTGTTCCTATGTCTAAATTTGAAAATGGGATTATTTTTGCAGATTTTTGTGCAGTTGCTTATTTGATTTCTGTCCCCAATGTGAAATCAGTGCTTTGTCATAATTTTGTGGCTAAAAAGGGGGAGAAAAACTTATGTTTAAGATCAGACATGAGCTGTTTAGAGTGTGTGCTGTCAGATTGTAGTGTGGTTCAGAAGTTGCATGTTTTGCTCAGAATTCATAACCAATGCAACATGAGATGTGTTGGTGATATTGAGGGGGAGTGTGTGTCTCAGGGGGAGTACAAGGGTATTATATTCCTGAGTGTTGGTGTATTCCTGAAGTGTTTCAAAAGTTACTTGTTTCACAAGTTACTGCAGTTCATAAATAAAGGGGAGTTTTTATGGAGTAATGTTGAATGCTGAGTTGCAGGGGGAGTATTGTGAAGCTTCAGGAGTGTTTGTGATGATCAGGAGTTGATCAGTGACTGTGTTTTGTGTGCTTCAAGTTGATCAGAAGCTGCAATGTGTGTATCAGTGTTCAGAAGCTGAAACTGATTGGTTTTTAATGTGAACATAGCTTGAATCCGCTGCTAATCTCTTTGCTATGTTATATAATTGTGGAGTTCTTCATTGCTGAGTTAATTTTATGGGAGATTGAAGAACTTGGGTGTGTGAACATTGGTTTTAGCCAAAAATTTGCCAAAGGGGGAGATTGTAGAGTATTTTGGTGTTGGCTGCATGTTTTGGCAAATCCAATGTGTTGAATAGAAGCATCTCCATGTTTAGAACAAGTCTTCAGTTGCAAGAATTTTGATTTGAAGCTGTTCAGAAGCACTTTTCGCCTTCAGAAGCTGAAAGCACCTTCAGACGCACTGTAGCACTTCAGAAGCTGAAATGTGAGTCTGATGCCCGCGTTGACTTTTGTTGACTTCATCAGAAGCTGGTTTTTCTGAATTGTTTTGGCGCGAATCTTTGCGAGATTTAACAAGGATTTATTCAAGCATGTTGATTCTAGAAGGCCTGATTAAATTGGAGAAGATCTTTGAAGATTTGGCTCGTGTTTATGAATGTTCTTATTTTACTGAAGCAATCTTTGAGAGATATGTTGCAGTTTTATTTGTTTCCTTTTTCAAGCCATTCATTATTCAGAATCATATTAATTCAGAAGATTTAATTCAGATTAATGTTGCTTGCTGAAGACTATATAAGGAGAGCTTTGCTGCTATTCAAGACGTGTGTATTATTGAAGAAATTCAGAAATTGAGTCTGTGTTAGTTTTAAGCTGTTAGCTTTGTTTTGTGCACCACTCATATGTTTTGAGTTGGTTTAGGTTTAATTGAGTTGTAATTCATTCAAAGCTTTTAATCAAGAATGAAGTTTTTGTATTGAAGGGTGTTCTTCAAAAACTGGGTAGTTTTGTTTTCAGAACTGGGTTTAGTTCAAGGGTTGTTCAAGTAACTGGGCTGTTACTTGAATAGGAAGTTAGTGGATTCTAATACTCATGCGTGGGTAGAAATCTGACTAGGTGGAAGTTGATTGCTTAGGATAGGAACTGGGAGTCAGTGTCTGAGTCTTAAGGATTAATTCCAATAGTGGATTTCCTTCCTGGATTGGTATTCCCCAGAGTAGGAGGTGTTTACTCCGAACTGGGTTAACAAACCTGTGTGTTCTGTTTATTTCTGCACTTTTAATTTCTGCTGCATAACTGTTTTTAATTGTGCTAAGTATTGGTTCAGAACCAGTGTAATCAAAACCAGTTAACTCTCATTATTGTTAAGCCGGAAATTTTAATTATGTTAGTATGTTAGCATGTAACAAACATTATTATCTGAGTTGATTTTACGGAATGCCCCCGACTGGAGTAACCCCGGAGCACATTCCCCTGATAACCGGTGAAAATTCCTATCTGAGGCTAATCACCAGACTCCTATTCCCTGTGTGTGTGGTTATCCTCGCGGAAAGTTCCTCCCATTCCAGATGTAACTGGAACCCCCTGTACTCTCTAACTGTGAGAATACAGAAGAAGAAGGAAGATCAGAAGGGTTGCTACAACTGCAAGAAGACTGGTCATTTCATAGCTGAATGTCCTGAACTACAAGAGGACAAGTCAAAGGAGAAATCCAAGAAGACCAGATCTAAATTAAGCAACTTCATAAACAAGCTCAAGAAAAGTCTTATGGCAACATGGGATGATCTTGATAATGAATCTGAGTCTAAGAAGGAAGATGGAGAAGAAGCTAACCTAGCTCTTGTGGCAACATTATCTTCTGATACAGAGTCAGGTTCAGACTCTGAAGATGAAGACGAGGTATATTCTGAACTTACTCGTTCTGAACTTGTTGAAACAGTTAAAGATCTTATGAACCACCTCAGAAGCAAGTTGAGTCAATTAAAATCTTTGAAAAATAAATATAACTTGCTGACTGATGAGAATCTTCAGAATCACATCAATGAGATTGAGGAAGAAGTTAAAGAACGCAGAGAAATGGCTCATAAGAAACCTGATGAAGTTCCAAGTGAACAAGAAATTGCACTTCAAGACTTTATCTTAACTGGAATCAACAGAAGTAAGGTTGCTTCTATGATTTATAATATTAACATAAACAGAGGAGAAGGTATTGGTTTTAAAAATGATCCATTCAATCATTCAAAAGAAACAAACATACCATTCTGTTCTGGAGATATTATGAAAGGCACCAAGGTGTGTTTTGTATCTGCATCTGAGATTTCTGAGAAACAGAATTTACCAAAAATTGAGACTACTGATCCTGAAGTTCTGAACAACTCAGAATCGAAAACTTCTGAACCTAAGGGAAAGATGAAGGCAGAATCTAAAACTTTGCCAAAGTCTAAACCAAAAGGTTCTAAGTCTAAGACTATGAGGAAAATAGACTTTAAATCTAAAAAGGTTCAAAGTCTGAAGAGTTCAGAACCTAAGACAAGCAAGTCTCAGACTCTGAAAAATTCAGACTCAAATTTTCAAAAGGCTGTGTTTATGAAATCTTCAAAAGATACTAAACCAGTTTATACAAAACCTTTTAAATCTCAAAATGTCAGACAAAGGATACGAAAGAAGCCATATCCTTTCAGAACTAACCAAAGAGGACCCATAAAGATATGGGTACCTAAATCTGAAATAATTTCTGTTGCAGATAAGCTTAAAAGCCAAAGAAAAGGAAAAGTCTTGGTACCTGGACAGTGGCTGCTCGCGTCACATGACAGGAGAAAGGTCTATGTTTCAAACCCTGACCATGAAAGAGGGAGGAACTATGAGATTTGGAGGAAATCAGAAAGGCAAGATCATTGGTACTGGTAAGATAAGTAATTCTTCCCTTTCCATTGATAATGTCTGGTTGGTAGATGGACAAAAACATAACCTACTTAGCATAAATCAATTATGTGACAGTGGTTATGATGTCTTGTTTAATAAGAACACTTGCACTGTAATCAACAACAAAGATAAATCTGTTGTGTTCAAAGGAAAGAGGAAGAACAATGTTTATAAAATTAATTTTTCAGAACTGGTTGATAAAAAGGTAGTTTGTCTTCTGTCAGTGAGTGATGAGAAATGGGTATGACACAAAAGGTTGGGACATGCTAACTGGAGACTCATCTCTAAGCTTAGCAAGTTACAACTGGTCAGAGGCTTACCAAACATTGACTATCACTCAGATGCTCTTTGTGGAGCATGCCAGATAGGAAAAATTGCTAAAACTTCTTTTAAATCCAAAAACATTGTTTCTACCTCCAGACCCTTAGAACTACTTCACATTGATCTGTTTGGTCCTGTTGGGACAACATCAATCAATGGGAAGAAGTATGGGTTAGTAATTGTTGATGATTACAGTAGGTGGACTTGAGTTAAATTCCTCAAAAACAAAAATGAAACATATGATGTGTTTAACAAATTCTGCAAGCAAGTACAAACTGAAAATGAATTAAAAATTTTAAAAGTTAGAAGTGATCATGGTGGTGAATTTGAAAATGAACCATTTGAAACCTTTTGCGAAGAACATGGAATTCTCCATGAGTTCTCTTCTCCTAGAACTCCACAACAAAATGGAGTTGTAGAGAGAAAGAACAGATCTTTGCTAGAAATGGCCAGAACCATGATTCACGAATCTAACATTGCAAAGTACTTCTGGGCAGAAGCTGTTAACACATCATGTTATATTCAGAACATAATCTATATTAGACCAATTCTGAATAAAACAGCATATGAATTATTCAAGGGAAGAAAGCCAAGCATTTCTTATTTTCATCAGTTTGGATGTACATGTTACATTCTAAACAATAAAGTCTACCTAAAGAAATTTGATGCTAAGGCTCACAAGGGTATCTTTTTAGGATACTCTGAGAGATCTAGAGCATACAGAGTGTACAATTCTGAAACACATGTTGTTGAAGAATCAATGCATATTAGGTTTGATGACAAGAAGCCTGATAATAAAATATCCGAGCTAGTTGAGAGTTTTGAGATATTCGGCTCTCAAAGGACACTTCAGAACCTGAACAGATTTCTGAGTCTGAATAAAGTCCAGAAGCTGAAAATCCTCCAGAAGCTGAAAAACTCTCAGAAGCTGACACTCCTCCTGAAGCCAATCAAGATCAAGATGTTTCTGAACAAGGTCTTAATGATTCTCAAGAAGCAAATCCACCCAGAAACTCATTCAAGTACAAGTTTTCACATCCTGAAGAGTTAATCATTGGAAACAAGGATAGTCCAAGAAAGACCAGATCAGCATTCAGTCAGAATGACTCTTTGCTTGGATTACTGTCAATGATTGGACCTACAACAGCTGATGAAGCACTTGCAGATGATGGATGGATTGTGGCTATGCAAGAAGAACTCAATCAGTTTCAAAGAAATGATGTTTGGGATTTAGTTACGAAACCAAATCACAAGAACATTATTGGAACAAAATAGGTGTTCAGAAACAAACTGAATGAACAAGGAGAAGTAGTCAGAAACAAAGCTAGACTTGTTGCTCAAGGCTACAGTCAGCAAGAAGGAATAGATTACACTGAAACATTTGCTCCAGTTGCAAGATTGGAAGCAATCAGGTTACTTCTTTCCTATGCAGTAAATCATAATATCATTTTATATCAAATGGATGTTAAGAGTGCTTTTTTAAATGGAGTCATTTCTGAACAAGTGTATGTCAAACAACCTCCTGTTTTTGAAGATTTAAAACATCCAGATTTTGTTTTTAAGCTTAAGAAATCACTGTATGGTCTGAAACAAGCTCCCAAAGCTTGGTATGAGAGACTAAGTAATTTCTTACTTAAAAATGATTTTGCACGAGGACAAGTTGACAATACACTGTTCAGAAAGACACTTAAGAAAGACATCTTAATTGTTCAAATCTATGTTGATGATATTATATTTGGTTCTACTAATGCCACTCTTTGCAAGGAATTTTCTAAGTTAATGTAGGATTAATTTGAAATGAGCATGATGGGAGAATTGAAGTTCTTTCTTGGAATTCAAATCAACCAGTGCAAAGATGGAGTGTATGTTCATCAATCAAAATATACAAAGGAGCCTCTGAAGAAGTTCAAGCTCAAAGATTGTAAATTGATGACAACACCAATGCATCCAACCTGAAACTTAAGCAAAGAAGACACAGGCTCAAAAGTATATCAAAAGCTCTACAGAGGTATGATTGCTGTCAAGATTCCAATCAGATCCTAGAGAATCTCATATGACTGCTGTCAAGAGAATCTTCAGGTATCTGAAGGGAACAACTAATCTTGGACTTCTGTATAAGAAATCCTTAGATTACAAGCTGGTTGGATTCTGTGATGTTGATTATGCTGGTGACAGGATTGAAAGAAAATCCACCAGTGGAAATTGTCAATTCCTTGGTGAGAATCTGATATCATGGGCCAGCAAAAGACAATCAACTATTGCATTGTCAACAACAGAAGCAGAATACATTTCAGCTGCAAGTTGTTGCACACAACTACTCTGGATGAAACATCAGTTGGAAGACTATCAGATTCATGAAAACAATATTCCTATCTTTTGTGATAATATTGTTGCTATCTGTTTGTCTAAAAATCCTATTCTTCATTCAAGAGCCAAGCATATTGAAATTAAACATCATTTTATTAGAGATTATGTTCAGAAGGGTGTTTTGGATATTCAATTCATTGATACTGATCATCACTGGGCTGATATATTTACAAAACCCCTAGCAGAAGATAGATTTGATTTTATTAAAAAGAATCTGAACATGCATTTCATCTCTGAAAAAATTGCTTGACTCTGAATAGAAACTGAGAATCTGAAGTTCATCAGAAGCTAAGACTTATCAGACACTCACTTTGAGAGTCTGAAGAAAGTTCAGCCTCTGAAGACATCAGAGTCTGAGTTTCAGAATTTGAATTTTTGACTTATGATAAAACTCATTGTAAGTGGACACTTTATACGTGGCCCACTAATGAGTGTGAATCTGAACAGTATTCTGACACATGGTCAGAAACTGGTAAGTTATAACTGCTGGGCAATGATGAGTTAGTTTTGAAAGTTGTACTTTGCGCCCCTCCTAAAGTCATTAATGTGCAGTTGTGTTTAATGTTTTTTTTTCTGCTTTCAGTTTCTGAAACGATTTAACAAAAACACTCAAAACACAGTCACACTTTCACTTTCTCATCTTACACGTTCAGTTTTCAGACCCATTTAAAAACTCTCAAACGTTTTCTGAAAGAGTTCAGTAGTACTGAACCATATGCTCTGAACAATTCTGTCTGAAAGAGTTCAGTGGTACTGAACAATATGCTCTGAACATTTTTAATTTTAACTCTCTTTTGTCTTAAATTCTTGAATTTTTTTTTTTGTTGATGACAAAAGGGGGAATAAGTAACAAGTATTTCAGGCTCTGAGCCATGTCAGAATATAAGTTAATTTTTGAAAATTAATTAACTTAGGAGAACATCTTCTCATCTCTTAGCCTCTGATTAATCATTTGTGAGATAATTCTGTGAAAAATCAGTCAGAAACATTTTGGATTTTTCACCTGTTGATTTAAATTGAATTTAACTAACCTGGATAAGACTCAGGGGGAGCTTACAAACCTCACCTTGTGAATTATCAGACTCAAAAAGGGGGAGATTGTTGGAACAAAATGTATGAACACGTCCCTTTTGAGTTTTGATAATAACAAAGTGTTAAAAAGAAAATTGGATATGCTAATGCTTGTTCTAAGTGTGCAGGACCATAATCTGAAAGTTATGTATCTAATAGTGGTTCAGAAAGAACAAGTTAAGAGCAAAGGAAAATATTGAAGCTTGTGTTGCAAGTATGAAGACAATCAGCGTCTGAGGATCAGCGTCTGAAGGTCAGCGTCTGAAGGTCAGAGTCTGATGAACAGTGTCTGAAGGTCAGCGTCTGAAGGTCAGAGTCTGAAGTTCCGCGTTTGATGAACAGTGTCTGAAGACTGGGAGTCTGAAGAACAGCGTTTAAAGACTGAGAGTCTGGAGTCTGAAGTCTGAAGTCTGGAGGAAACTCAGAAGTCAACAGCTGTCACTGTCAACAGTACAGTACGATAGAAATCTCAGAGTCAGAATCGCTCTCTGCAATTTTGTCTCCTTGGACGAAACACTTAACCCTTTTTAAGGAAACAATTCAAAACGTATTCCTCTATTCGCACACCATATCAAGGAAGGAATTAACGTTGGCTGAAGCTTCAATTGCAACGACTCTAATTGATGACCTGTCATCTTCTCAACGGCTCTTTGTTCCTCTATAAAGGATTGAAGATTTGAAGAAGAAAACAAGACTCTGCAATTCTGGAAATGCCATATACTCTGCCAAATTTGAAAGTCATCAATAACTTAGAAATTCTTACAAATCTTCTTATCTTAGAATTTCTTAAGTATAGAGTCTGAAACTGTGTTGTATTCTGTGAACACCACTGATAGTATATCAAGTGTTCAACTCAAACATTTTTATTTGTAACTCTGTTTGATTCAAAGTCTCTCGCCTGTGTGCTTGAGCAATCAGAAGTCTCTTACTTTGTGTTTGAGCACAGAAAGTCTCTTACTTTGTGTTTGAGCATAGGAAGTCTCTTACTTTGTGTTTGAGCATTGAAAGTCTCTTACTTTGTGTTTGAGCATAGGAAGTCTCTTGCTTTGTGCTTGAGCAATTGTAATCTTTGTGATTATAGTGAAAAATCTCTTGTAAGTGACAAGGGGACTAGACTACTTCCGAGTTGTGGAAGGAACCAGGATAATTGCTTGTGTCATTCTCTCTCTCTCTCTCTCTCTCATTTACTTTATATCCGCTGCAAAACAACTCTGAAAATAGCTTCAGAATCTGATCAATATCAGACTCTGAACTAACATAAGTTTTTGAGAAAGAAAAAGGCCAACACAATTCAACCCCCCTTCTTGTGTTTTTCTCACCTCCAGAGAGAGGATCTTGGTTTGGAGAAGTTTACAGATATAGAAATCAGGTCATCTGTCTCAGGAGTAGAAGTGGTCATTACTAAGGGAACAATTACAAAGCTTCTCAAGAAGTGTCTTGGACAATTCCTCTACGATTTTGATGATAACAAAGTATTGAAGAACAATTGGAATACTAACATATATTTAATGTGAAAAATCATAGAAAGATCTATCTATCAAGGATGAACAAATGAAGAGCATCAGAAGGAACAAGAGAAGCTGAGAAGATTATGGTAGAAGACCAAAGGAAGGTCAACCAGAAGTCAACGTCCTAAAAAGACGGGTACCACACAGATTCTGGAGAGGTAACTCAACAGACTCTATGATGGTCATCGGACTCAGAAGAAGAGACTATATACTTGGATCACCCTATGACTTAAGTAAGTTATGAGGGACGCAGAATCCACGTAGGTTTTGTCCTATTTTGTGA
Source organism: Medicago ruthenica (assembly GCA_018208015.1). NCBI lineage: Eukaryota > Viridiplantae > Streptophyta > Magnoliopsida > Fabales > Fabaceae > Medicago > Medicago ruthenica. Next base: position 77,860,989 of record CM031376.1, read on the forward strand.
ATTGTCACTATCAAGGTTCTGATAGGTACAGTTATTTTGTCTTCTTCTGTCTACGTGCATAATCAGACAAAGGACGTTAGGAACAAATCAAGCAACGAATAATTCTTCTTTCAGCAAAGGAAAATTCAAAGACCACCCAACGGGATTATCCATATCAGGCAAAGGACCAACATTCTTGATCAAAGCTTCTCAACGACTATATTTGCGCTGGCACTCTTCTCCAACGTCTCTCAAACCTCTGCCTATAAAAGGAGCTGAAGACCACGAAGAAGATTAACAAGACTCTGCTATTCAACGGTGCCATTACTTTGCCAAATCAAATAGCGCAAAACACATAGATATTTCTTACCAAACTTTGTATCTTAGAAATCTTATAGTTGTAGAGAGTCTGTTCATTTGTTCATATACACCAAACATTGTTAAATCAGGTGTTGAGCAAATTAGAAGTCTTTAGCTTGTGAAGCTAAAGCATATAAGCCTTTTGGTGAAACCTTGAGCAACTAGAAGTATCTTGCATGCATGCTTGAGCACTTGTAAGTCTCTTGGAGTTGTCCTTGAGCAAGGAAGTCTTTAGGAGTGTCCTAGAGCAAGAAGTCTTAAACTGTGTGCTTAAGCAAGGAAGTTTTTAGGAAGAGTCCTAGAGCAGGAAGTCTTAAACTGTCTGCTTAAGCAAGGAAGTTTTTAGGAAGAGTCCTAGAGCAGGAAGTCTTGAGATGTGTGCTTGAGCATAGGAAAATCTCTTGGAGTTGTCCTTGAACAATTTTTAATCATGTGTGATTATAGTGAAATCCCTTGGAAGCGCAAGGGGACTGGACTACTCCTGGGTTGTAGGAGGAACCAAAATAAAATTGCTTTGTGTCTGATTTCTCTCTCTCTCTCTCTCTCTCTCTCTCTCTCTCTCTCTCTCTCTCTCTCTCTCTCTCTCTCTCTCTCTGTGTGTGTGTGTGTGTGTCATTATCTTTATCTTTGTGTTTCTGAATTATCCACTGCACTCAGACTTTGTATCAGAATCTGTACACCACAGATTCTGAACAGCAAGAAAAAGAACTCTAAAAAGCCAACACAATTCAACCCTCCCTTCTTGTGTTTTTATCACCTTCATCACTTATATGTAGAAAAAAATAAGATACCATTACAACGATGTTCCTATTACTTAGACCATCACTTAAATTCCACAACCATAGTGAACCCTATTTAACTAAAATTCATGAAAGAAGTTGACATTGACTGAAACTTAAAAAATAATTAAATTGCAGGTGAGAAGTTTACATTGATTTATTGAACTATTATGCACAAAACAATTTGGCACTAATAAAATTACAAAAATAATTCAAATCTGTGATAAGTTTTCATTGATGTAATTAAATCTAATACAGAAGACAAGTTTTTTTGGGCAGCAAATACTTGAGACAAGTTATCATTTATAAAATTTAAGAAATAACTCAAAATGCATGGGATAAGTTGTCACTAATGAAATTAACTCTAATACACGAGACATATTGTTATTGATAAATAAGTTTTTTTGAGAGGTCATTGATAAACTAAATATTTGTCACGGATATATTAAATAGTATTTAATATAGAGTATCCTCATTGACTGATATATAAAAAATATTATATCACTACAACAATGCTCCTATTATTTAGATTATCTCTTAAATTCCACAACCATTTTGAACCATCTTTAACTAAAATGCATGAAAGAAATTGACATTACTAGAATATAAAAAATACTCAAAAAACACGGGAGAAGTTTACATTGATTAATTGAATTATTATACGCGAAAGAAGTTATCACTAATAAAATTACAAAAATAATTTAAATGCAAGTGATAAGTTGTCACTTATGAATTTAAATCTGATACAAAAGAATTTTTATTTTTGGAGTGCAAATACACGAGACAAGTTACCATTTATAATTTTTAAATATAATACTATTTTCTTATAAATACATATTGAAATAAAGCCGAATTGTGAATAACGTGCCAAGGTTGGTATAGCACTAGTTGTATAATAAAATCACTATGTTGTAATCAATGACGTGATTCATACGACTCAGTCAAGTCAAATGTTGAAGGTGCAATAGAAGTGCTATGCATGTCATGTGTACCATGTGGAATGAATGCTACTCCTGGTTTCCTACTTGGTATTATATTCTTCGACAATTTTAGTACATTGAGAAAAAACATTTCATATTGCACTAAGGTATCCTTTTATTTAATTATAATATTTGTATAATCAGTTTGAAATAACTTTTGAAATTATTCTCTCATACTCTAGTTATGTTTGTACTATTTTCCTTTTTGTTTTTTGTTACAAAAGAAAAAGGAAAGAAGAAGATATCTAAAAAATAATCATAAAATGGTTGTACAAATAATATTATGCTTAATGATAAACAAAAATGAGTTAAAAAAAGTTGATGTATTTGGTTTTAAATTGTATAAGCAATATATCAATTTTTCAATTCATTTTTTGTATAATAAGATTTGGAGTATCAACTAAAAACATAAAAATATACTCCAAATGATAAACTCATGATTTTTTTAGTTTTGCACTTTGAAATTTGGATGGGTCTTATAGAAAGCAAAAACTCAAAATGATCTTATAATTAAGGAAGGAGAAAGTATTATTAATAAGGGATATATTTAAAATATATATCTAGAAATTTGTAATTAAATTGGCTTATATATAGGAATAAATAAATTCCAAAGGGTTTTAAAAATAAAACCGGAGGAGCACAGTGATTGTACAGTTTGTGTAACAGTTACCAAACAAAACAAATCATGCAAGCACATATTTAACGAATAAAACTCTCCGAAAGAAGAGTAAATAAAGATGGTTTTGTGTTCTAATGCATGCGTATGGTGTGTGCCTTTTGTTTTTGGAGTACAGTGTTATTAATTGCAACACACAAATACATTTATAGATATACAAATGTAGGTTAAAGTTAGGATACTTCATGTTGTCCTAAATATAAGTAAAAAAGTATATGTATTTAGTCTAAATTTAGACTATTTTTGTTTATATTTAAGACCCTGAAGAAGTATACATAAGTCTATAAGTATTTATAACTCCTTGAAAAATGCATTCTATGTTATAAGAAAATACTAGGAGAATATTCTCATGGAAAATAAAGAGGAGAAAAAACTACTAACCGATAAGGAAGTGAAGTATGTTGGCAGAAGAACAGAGAGCACATAACTGTTCAAACACAATATTTTTTGTGTTTGTTCAGATGTGCTCTCTATCTTCTGTCAACAAACAAAGTTATGAATTTGATAGGCCTATTCATCACCATCTGCTTAAAAAAAATCTTAGGATCATAAAAACTTCATATGATATATATGAAAAATAAAAACTAATTAAGAGATATATAGGATACCTTTGAACAAGTTGTGGCATATATAAATTTCATCTCATAGAAAGAGGAGCAAGAGAGCACATTAATAGAAGAACTCAAGAATCAGAAATAATTATGTGCTTAAATTGGGTTGAGAAATGTTAGAAGGGAGAACAGTCACAAAAAAGCTAGAGAGCTATGTATGTCTATGGTATGATCAATGTAGGAAACAACATGGAGAAGTATTGGGGATTGCTGATGAAAAAGTAGTTGAGTGTAGGGCAATAGATTTTTTCGAAATTTAATATGAAAGGACATAGGACATTGAAAACTTGGAAACAAATCAAGTGGCTCATGTTTAAGGATAAACTTCCAAAATGTGTCATTGTCCATTTGAGTAAGCAAAATAGAGGAATTCCAAACTATATTAAAAGTTGGTAAGAAATTCAAAAATGATAGTGTTCAAAGTCATATTTAATTATATTTTGAATCAAAAGTAGAAAACAATTATAAATAAGAAGTTTAATTATATTAAAAGAGATACAAGTTACAAAAGAGATACAAGTTTAATGTCTATATAAGAAAAAAGTGTAGATTTTAGTTCAATTTGTATATGCATGATTTTCTTCTTTTCATCTAATACTTTTGTCTTATACTGTTGTGATATCTAATTCATATATTTGTTTTGAAAAGTGTGGGTGGGGGTGGGATGTTTGAGTGGAGTATATGTATTTGTTAAAAATTTCACATAATGTTAATTCTTTGGATGTCATTAAACAACGATCATGGTTTTTCTATAGCTGTGTAGATGACTATATTGTGAAATAGAATGACTAAAATCCTATATTTAGAAACATATGACTATATTGGGTTGGTCTGATAGTGTTGGTTTATGACTTTAGAGTATGCTTCTCCTTAAGATCTCAGGTTTGATTCCTTTCAGTGTTAATTTAGGCGGACTAGTTTAGTTTCTTCAAAAAAAAAAAAAAACACACGACTATTTTTTAGTAAAAATATATGGACAAAAAATGCATTTAAGTCTAACTACTCTTATTGGAATTCTTAAATGAACTTAAGTCTAGCTTCATATTTGTTGGTTATACGCATCATTCATTCTTTTTCTTTTTTTGAACAAACAAAAATGGATTATATTAACACTGATATAATAGTCTCCTTGGCACAAGGCGTACCAAAAAGACCACTAAAATTTACAAACAGTCAACCTAATAATTATAAAAAATGGTTAGCCAATACCCAAATAGATTAACGGGCTCGACCACCACCTCTGAAAGCCGTACACATCATTCATTCTTACTTTTTAACTTTCAAGCTCTGAGTTGGACGTATCTTTGGAATTAAAATTTGAGGTGTTAACTCGATTATAAGAGTTTAACCTTATAACTCCAAAGTATTCAATTCAAATTCCCTCGATGATGGTTCTAAAATGATAATCAATAATAATTTCCCACCTTTCTATTTTCTTTTTATAAAAAAAGTGCTTAATAAGCTCAATAACACTTTCACATACCTAAATTTCATCAATAAACATGGGTCCCACAAACACAAGAGAGTACATACATATATTATAGCTAGTTAGGTATCATACGCATATTGCCCACAATCAGCAGGTAGCTATTTGGCCTCAGTTCTCAAGTATTACCATTTAAGCTCCACCATTCTATTATCGAACATGTGATAAAATTATATACCCAATTAACTTATTAAATATTTCAAATTTAAGTTCTTTTTTAATTGGTGGACTAATCCCCTATCTTGTATTCAAAGTGTTTGAGCTTAATTTTTTGGAATGGATTTTGAGTACCATATACTCATTTTATAAAATTTTGCTTATAAAAAAATTAGTCAACAATATAAATTTTTATTCTAGGTAACTTGTCAACTATTTTTGCCAAACAAGCTTTAAGCCTAAGTGAAATAAAATCTTCTCACTATGTATAATACAAGGCTTTGTATAAAATTTTTATGCAACATGCCCTATTTTTGTTATTATTGGATCAGTAAGTAACATCATATCTCATCTAACAAAAAAAAAAAAATTATTCATCATGCAAATGGAGAAAACTAGTTTATATATGATGTAAGACTTGTATAATTTTTCAATCATAGAATTGGCCATGATACAAATAACGTGTTTTTTTAGAGAAAATATCTTATAGCTTTTCATTAGGAATCAAAATCGAAATACAAAAAGGTATATCATCAAAACATGAAGACTTGTTAAGAAAGTGACCTCTTAAACAAGAGTACGAGCGACTACATTCGCTATACAAATAACATGTTTAATAAGTCCATCTTTTTGGTTACTACTTTTTACCAATAGACGTAAATGGCGGAACCAATCATCTATAAGGTTACCCACCTTTATTTTATTTGGAGTAGAAAGCGAGACCATAGATCAATATTATTTTTTTCGAATAGCTCTAAAAATTTGTCCTTCATTGTTCTCTTTTGTCCGAAATAGTCATTAATTGTTTATATATTGGCTTGCTACGTTTCGAAATTCTATTGAACAAACTATGTTATTGAAAAACGAATTGAAAGACTACATAGCATTTGTAGTGTTCTGTTCCATATATGTTGTAGCATATGCAAACTACACTTTAACTACATAGTTTGAGGTTGAGGGTTTAAAAGAGTTTCGGTTAAAATCGAATTGGTAAAGATACCTAAGTTTCATCTTTGATCGAAATAATTCTGAGTCAAATTTTACTTATTTTTTAATTGTAACTATAGATTATTAAAGTTATTTTTCTTCTAGAATTGGAGAGTTGAGACTAAAAATATGAAGTACACTTTAAAATCTCAATTATTGTTTAGTCATGTTTGGTAACATTTTACAATAAAAAGTGGATATTCATTTTCGACTGTGCCAAAAGAATAATGCTTAAACGTACAGACATATAATAAACACTTTTCCTAATAATAATAAAAGGATTGATTCTACTTTTTATTGTTATTTTGTATCTATGCTAGACCGTTATATATTTGGTCTGATAACCAAATAAGACTATCTCCTTTTAGTCTTTCTATTTTGGTGTTTTTTTAATATGGAAGCAAACACAATCTAGGATTTAATTAATATATATGGACGAAAATGACCCTTGGAATAATTATCATAGGTCATATTATAATTTAGTGACATGACATGTATCTAATAAGGTGACACAATACATTCAAAAAAGATATGGTGACACAATGGACAAATATGGTGACTTAAAATGTTTCACATCACCTAAAAAAAATTCCAATTTTTAGATAAGAATTCATTAAGAAATTAAAGTGCCTTGATATAATTTTTGTCAAAGACTAAAAGTTATTACGTTTTTAGTGAAAGTGTACGTAGAAAAAATACGTTTTATTAGTATTACAAATAATTAGTATTTTAAAAAATGAAGATAAAAATATTTTAAAATCTTTTTTTTTTAAAGTTAAACTAGTCCATCCAAATTGGTACGAGAATCAAATTTGAGACCTTGGAGTATGCCAAGCAACACCACCAAACCAATCAAATGAATTTCTTCCCTCTTTTTTCTAATAAAATGATTTAAACGCCCAATCAGTGGAAGATGCATGTAGATTGTAAAATCTTATAACACTTTTCTTTTATGAAAATGATGATATATTTTCTTGTTCCAATATAAAAAGTCGAAGAAGAAGTTATTGATGTTTAAAGTCTACTTTGAAAAGGTATACGACTCTGTAGATTGGGGGTATTTGGATGATGTTATGAGTAAGATGATGTTTTCGAATCTTTGGAGGAAATGGATCAAGGAGTGTATCAGTATAGACATCACTATAACTGATAGGTTGATATGATGTTAGGTGGGAAGCTTATATAGACATCACTATAACTGAATTAAATCATGAGCCCACATCTGCCAACCATAAAAACATTGGGAACAATAGATAGTTATTGCAGTTATGGCAACTTAGCTTTGAATGAAGTGGCTGCTGTGATGGGAAGGGAACAGCCACAATTGAAGCGCGGTAAACCAAAAAAACATGCGCAGACATTGAAAGATAACTGACAGAAAAAACGTGAGCAGACATAAATGTTGTGCTGAGAAATTTGTTGCAAATACGATGCATTGGAAACTGATTGCAATCCTTAAAGCTTTAGGAAAAAACACTTCATGCAAGTAGTTTAAATTTTGGCAGTAAGACGATAGATAAGGGTTTGCAGTGTGGAACATCGGTTGTGTCATTAGGTGCAAAACTGAGTTTGAATATAAAATGGAGAGACATTGTTCTATTTCAAGCGTAGGTTGTATCAACACCCATATAATTAACCCATATTTCTAAATTAACTTATACGCACCCCTGATGGTTGCCATATATATCAGCGTCCCATGATCTAATGTGGTAAAAAAAACTTATATATTAGTTCACTTTATCCAAATGTTGCAACACATCCATCCTCTATCCAAAGCCAGCTGAGAAAACCCAAAATTAGCAAGTTCCTTGGTGAACAAAATAGATTAATTGTTAGTATATTAATATTTTATAAGGATATAATAATCATATGAGTATATAGAATGTGATTACCAAAAATCCAACTTCTATTTCATCGGCAGCAAGTACTTTATCGTAGGTAAGTTGAAAGTTCATCTCATCGTGCACAAATGGTCTTGGCACGACATTGGGCAAATTGACTGGAATAACATTCTTCTCAATGCTAAAACTCATTGGTGGAACAAAAGTAGGATAATGGATCGTCTTCCCAAACCTATTCTTCACTCTAATATAGATCAGAGTCTGAAGATCAGAGCCTGAAGAACAACGTCTGAAGAAAAGTGTCTGAAGATCAGAGTCTGAAGATTAGAGTCTGAAAAACAGTGTCTGAAGATCAGAGTCTGAAGAACAGCGTCTGAAGAATAGTGTCTGAAGATCAGAGTCTGAAGATCAGAGTCTGATGAACAATGTCTGAAAACTGGGAGTCTGAAGTACTTGTTTACTTGTAGACTAATCTATTTTATTTTTGTTAAGTTTCTGGATGTTGGTTCTTAAGCTAATCAATCCTATCACCCCATTTATTATTATAATTATTATTACTACTATTTTTAGTTTTCATTCTAAAGAGTTATTATACCCTGTTGTTATTAAATTGAAAAGAGCAAAATCGTACAAAAACTTATTCACAATACCGTTGACTCTTATCACGAACATGTGACTTATATATTGGTTCAATTTATCCAAATGTTGCGACACATCCATACTTCAGAAAAACGGTAATGCATACATAAAAGGGTAATTACGCTAAACTGCAAAAAAAGCATACACACACGCGGTGGATAACGAAAATGCTTACGATTGAATTAAAAAGATCGAAAGATAAATGATAAGATCCATCGCACATCAACAACACAATACTAAAACAAACGTAATCTAAAATTTCAATGTTACAAATAATTTCGCATTGTTCCCAAGTTTTGGTGCACCAATCCTAATCCCTGTGCCAATTGATAATCGACGGCTCAAGCAATATTGCTTCCAATCGTCTCCTATTTTGTATTGCATTTCATGGTCACCTCCGATTGTAACGGTACACCTCCAAATGTGTCCGGAATCATCTGTGAAATAAAATTCCCTCCATTGTTTGGGAATAGTTTGTTCATAAATCCATCATATGAAAATGTTTGAAAGAAAAAAATTGTCAGATGCGTGCATAACTCAAATTGATTGCGGAAAAAAGGATTTAATACAATACCATATTATACAAAAGTAAACAGGGTTAAACAAAGACAGTGTTAAATTATACCAGAAAATCAGTATTAACATCTGTCGAACTTAGCAACTTCGAAACACTAAACTTAAAGTTGCTTGCTTCATGTGCATAAGGGATAGAGTACTCGAAGATTAACTCGGATACAATCTGCGATGGGAACACATCACGGTTCAACCTCAATATCAAAGGAGGGTCGTGTTTAGGGTACTTGATCTCTTTCCCGTTACTATAAAGACCTGATCCCCGAGACTACTAATCAACGATAAATAAACATCTAACATGCAATCGGAACCTTTTATTTCTTCAGAAAACTCGTATTAAACATATAATATGAAAATCTCATCAATAAAAAAAATAAACATATCGCAGCGGAATATCTCAACCTACATATAATCATCTCGGGTCATCTCAAAACATCTCAAAATAAATACATAAGTATCTGGATCATGAAGATCACTCAAAATAAATCCAACAGAGTACGAAAAATAAAACCCCAGACGACATCCTAATCAGAGCATCCTAACTCTAGACGTCTCCAAGCAAAGCATAAAACATGAGTTAGGCATCAAGCCTCAACCCATCACGACTCACCGAAAGCAAGCGCTCAATCCTGCAAATCTACATCCACAAGGGAAGAGGCGACAACAAAGCCACTGGAGGGTAAGATAAACATTCATTAATAAGAAATAATAAACAAGTGTAGTTCAGACAACATTCATATCATCACATTATTCAAACATAACAAATTGGATTATCAGAAATTCAAGAACATGTAACTCATAATCATATTCTCATACAAGTCTAACTATTCGATCATATCACTCATCATTTACAAACATCCAATTCATACCATCATCGGTAAACAGTTAACAATTCATCACGTCACATCTTCAATGCACAATTACCACTTAGATGCACAAATTCTCATCAACGCATTAATACATAAGACTCAACTTATGCAATACTCCTAGATGACTCTATATGTTTTACGGTACCTCCACCGATGAATTCCTCGAGATCTAAAACCCCGCAATGAATTCACCATACAATCTCCGATGAAATCCTCAAGGCTTAAACCCCGCCATGAAATCACCATACCATCTCCGGACTGACTTATGAATGTATGGACCCACATAGAGACTCAACAATGCTCACCAAATATACTCATCATTTGTTATACGATTCTCTCCGCCATATAACGTATCATCACCAAAACTCCACTTAAAGCATTATCAAATCACTAAGGCCACACATCAAGTCAAGTATTCAAATATCGTCACTTAATACACAACATGTATCATCATCATTTACTCAAACATCATCAATAACATCATTAATAACATCATAAACATCATCTATAACATCATTCACATATTCACTTCACAAATTTCACTCATCACATTCTCATCATTAATCACTCATAACACATCATTATGAATAGCAACTCCATCAATACATACTCATTTATTAGCTCTAAAAGCTTCCTTAAGCTCATCATTGATTATAGAGATGTTTCATAGTTCATTGGAAAAGTATACGGAAGTTTTCGCGAAAAATGTGTCATGACCTATGTGTAGTAAATCACTCATAACTCAAGTTGTAGAAATCTAAATGAAGTCAAACCAATGTGATACGAAAGCTAACATCCATATCTACAACTTTCTTGTTTACACCGAAACCCAGTTCAAAATGAAAAATGGTGAAAAAACCAAAAGAAAGCGGAATTTGGGTTTCTGTCCTGACCAATTTCGTGGCACGATGGCTTGCCCTCGTGGCACGATACTTCCAGTGCCAGAACACCAAATTCTGGGCTCAACATCGTGGCACAATGGTCCCTCTCGTGGCACGATAATAGCAATAGTCAGCCACCAGAAATCATTCCAAATCACTTACCCATGATCAAAACACTTATAATTAACACTTCCACCACTTCATAACACCAATTACACACTCAAAATCATGATTTCTATCCACTTTTCCAAAACTTCAACAACAACACATAATCACAACTTAACCATGAATTTATCACTTCAAATCTCATACAAACAGGACATTCTCATACCCAATATCATAACAAGAATATAGAACACATCTTAACATCATTTCGTCAACAACTTAGTCATTTCAATAACAACTTAATCATTTTCACTTAATTAAGTTATTTTCACCAAACACAACAACAATCAGCTTATTTCACAACCAAACCACATAATCACATGGATTCTCATACTTATCACATAATCATGTTCAATTCAGCTTAATTCATTACCAACATCACTCATTAGTCATGTTCTTCATCAATTTTCATAGGTTACCCAAAACAACAACAACAACCATGAAGTTTAACATGAACAACACTCAATTTCAACAACTTTACATAATCAATTTCATCATCAACAATTAAGCACGAATTTGACATAATTAAAATCAATTATTCATAAGCTAAAATACATCCAAACATACCCCAAGTTTATTAAAACTAATTAATGAAGATAATCTTCCCTCTTACCTTAGTTTCTTTACTTCTCTTGCTAACCCACTTGAAATCAACAATCTCCCTTTAGTTCTTCTAGATTCCTCTTCTTCCTCTTCTCCAAGTTTCTCTCTTGTTTTCTCTCTCTACCTCTCTCTAGTTTTGTTAAATGTGAAGACCTAATGAAAATAACATTACACAATTTTCTTATATAATAATGGACTAGGTTAACTCACCTTAATGGGCTTAGTCAATTCTCATGACACTAAAAATAACACTACACTTTTACTAAGCTCACACCCCCTCTAAATTACTTATACACCATTATGCCACTCGCCCAAAATTACTAAAATACCCTTCAACTCCCAAAATTCAATAAATCACCAAAATAAACAATTAAGCACACATAAAATAATTAAATAAATAAAATACGAAAAATCAGGTTGTTACAGTTACGATCCTTCACCTGGATAACGTATCGATAAGGTTGAACATTTATTAAAGTAACAGCAGCCCCAAACCTTAAATCGTAAACGTTATTCAGTTCCTGCCATCCATGAGAAAAACATACATGACCATGCTTCTTTTCAACTAAGACCTCAAACTGATTATAGGCAGGCTCATTCAAGTAAGCAAATCTCCTTAGTTCAGCTCCCACTGTCTCCACTAAAAGCGTAGGAAGAAAGACGTAGTGCTGGTGCAGTTACATGGATGACAAAGTAGCAATTAACCGTAAATTAAACAGTTTAACAACAGAAACAGTTATTTAAAAAAACAAATGTGTTTCACATAAAAAGATGAGCAATCTTAATGTAATACCTCTTTGGGATTGAACTCCAATGTAAATGTGCACCACTTCAGTCTAGTGAGTTCACATAGTCTGTCATCTTCAGCTGTTTTCGACCAATCAACATCAGCTGGTATGACCACGGATGATACAAACAAACACTTTAACTATTGAATAAAGATGGGATCGTACACCAAGAAAACAAAGTATGATATAAATGATCAAATACCTGTCAAGGAACTCAATGCATATTCAGTTTGTCCAACCATGTCATACGCCATGTTTGAAGAAATGTTAACACGACCAGAAGATGAAGGTACTGCCAAGGGAATGGTCTTAACAAAGATTGATTTAATTATGTAATGGTGCATATCACCATATGAATGAGGATATTAAAAGACATGAATTTAATCCAAACACACGCACAACAAAATGAATGGCAGATTAATGGTGAATTTGACCAGGTGGGTTGTTAATGCAGCACTTCATTGGTATTGCACTTGTTGGAAACAGGTGAGATACTATTAAAGAGGGCAAACCAAGAGTCATGGCAAATTCTTGGTTAATTGTGTACTCTAGTGGTACCCTAGTGGTAATTAAGTCACTTAGGTAACTGCATTTTTTGCCATTTAACCCAAATTAAGCATGGTTCTCATAGAATTGGATATATAATAATAAGCAACATATTAGATTCAACACAAACATTCATAAAATAATTCATTTCCAAACTGATAGAGAAACAATAATGAAACAAAAGACGACACCACATAAGGCGTGAATACATTGTTCAACAATACTAAAATGAAAAACAAAATTAACAAAGTGCTGAAAAAAAATAAGGGATCCAACTACAACATGTCAGTAACGAAGCACACAAAAGTAGAGGGTTTCGTTTGAGCCAACTCCTGGAGCACCAACCACAACACGTGCACCTTCCTTAATCCTTCGAGCCTTCACCATCTGATCCCAACATCCAGCTATTTTAAAGTGTGCATAAGGTTGCAAGTTAAAATGGAGTGTGCAGTTCCAAATATTACCATTTTCATCCACCAGTGCAAGAGCAGTTGTTCCTCTATCCAAAGCCAGCTGAGAAAACCCAAAATAAGCAAGTTCCTTGGTGAAAAAAATAGATTAATTGTTAGTATATTAATATTTTATAAGGATATAATAATCATATGAGTATATATAATGTGATTACCAAAAATCCAGCTTCTATTTCATCGGCAGCAAGTGCTTTATCGTAGGTCAGTTGAAAGTTCATCTCATCGTGCACAAATGGTCTTGGCACGACGTTGGGCAAATTGACTGGAATAACATTCTTCTCAACGTTAAAACTCATTGGTGGAACAAAAGTAGGATAACAGATCGTCTTCCCAAACCTATTCTTCACTCTAATATTGAACTTTCCTAAACCAACAAAGACCATCGTCACCCAGGCACCAAAAGCTATATTGTAAAAATCACGGAGGGCATGCCAGCCCTTTGTCAAGTAAATGCCCTGATCATTCCTTTCAACTAATACCTCAAACTGATTGTTATTTGGATCCACCAAAGTTGCATATAAATCTATCTGGTCACCAAAGTCATGCGCAAACATCATGGGAAGCATAACAGCGCCCTGTGAATGGTAGGTATATAGTAAGCTTTGCATAAGAGAAATAACACCAACGAATAAAATAAGGAAACATCTAAATAATTGTAATAGAAAACTTACATATTCGACATCAAGCTCTATTAGGTATGTTCTGTATTTCAACCGCAAGTGATTGATAATACTGTCCAAATCAGAAGCAGGGTTCGGATCCATGGGAGCTGTTACAGAAAAAAAAAAAATCACGTTAAAGGGATAGCATTTTAGTCAACAAAAATATTAGATAGCATTAGAACAACTAAACTTGATATGAAATACGGATGAATACCAGTTAAACAATGGTAGGAGAGGAGAGATTGGATGTTGTGGTGAGCCATCAGTAAGTTATCATGGTGACTAAAGGGGGCAAAGACCGACGGAATTCACTCATTTATAGTAAGCAATGAAGCACTTCATTGGTATTTAACACGTTGGAAAGTGAGTGCTCATTAAAGAGGGCAACTCAAGAGTCATGGCAAATGTGTTGTTTCATTGTGTATTGAAGTGGAGAAATTTGAATTTCAAATTTAGCATTAAATGAGGTCATTTTAGCTTGTTCCCGCCAACAACATTAGGGTTTTAACAATTAAGGTATGCATAGTGAACCTTAGGATTAGATATTAAGATAAAGGGAAAAATCTAATGACTAAGACCCAATGGAGAAGGTACCAACGCCAAAATAAGGCTGCTGAAATGGCCTCCACTGATGTCAAGACCAATGAAGGTGACATTAAAGGAAAGAAAGTAGTCGAGATGGCTAAAAATCCAGTTAAGGAGAGGTTGTTCCCTGCACTGCCTCCACTGAAAGACATGATTGCTGATAATGATGAGAATTAAGATTCAGATTTTATGGATTCCGAACCTGACTTCGATGTGCTATGTAATGTCGTTTCAATACTCCATGCGGAGTATGATGTCATTTCTGAAGTTGAAGAATCTGATGAAAAATTCCACCCAAATCCTGATGCAAACAAGCCAGTGTGTTTCTATGTTACAAATTATGGCTGTGTGGATGAGCAAAAGGCTGTGTTTGAAAAACCAAATTGTACAATGAAAAGCCATTTAAAACCCTTGTTTATAGAAGCAAAAGTGAATGACATTTTAGGCATCAATAAGGTCCTTGTTGATGGTGGGGCTGCGGTAAATCTAATGCCTCATTCTTTGCTGGGGAAACTTGGAAAACTCGACACAGATTTAAAGCCCCACAACATAATTCTCTCTAATTATGAGGGAAAAGTTGGTCATTCGCTTGATGCTCTCCAGGTTGATTTAACAGTGCGGACCATAACAAGGCCCACTCTTTTCATGGTGGTTCCTACTAAGGAGAATTTTAATTTGCTCTTAGGAAGAGAATGGATACATGGAATTGGGGCTGGAGAGATGATGGTCTGGTGGAAAATATTGAAGCAGATCAAAGTTATTTCACTGCTGAAGTGAACCATATCACTAGGAAAACCTTTGAAAAGAACTTGGCAAATATAGCGCCATGTCGTGCAACCGAATATGGTTTTATTGACCAGAAAAATGTTTGTTCTATCAGGCTGCATCCTACCAATGGATTCATGTGGGAAAGAGAATACCCAGAGAATGAATCTTGGGAGGAAGGAGTTATCCGCCCAACTGGGTGGGACATTGATGATGATTATTATGTCTGAACAAAAAGTTTGGGCAAGGATTACGACCTATATGGCTGAAAATAAAATGAAACAGGCCTTATAGGATGAAATACAACAAAAAATGGTTGTAGGAACCATAGATAAAATGTCTGGCGAAGACATTGATGAAAAAATGGTTGAGAGTCAGAGGCTTGATTGTATATATGACGAAGAGCCTTTGGGTTTTGAGAAAGACCCATCTCTTTCAACCAAGAGAATCCAAGCTCAATATCCTTTAAAGGAAGTTGACTTAGGGGATGAATCAATCAAAAGACCAACTTATATCAGTTCTAAAATTGATCCAGATTTGAAGGTTCAAACAGTTAAACTCTTGAAGGAGTTCAAAGACTGCTTTGCTTGGGATTACAATGAAATGCCTGGTTTGAGCAAGGAAATGGTGGAATTGAAGTTACCAGTTCGACCAGACAAGAAGCCAATAAAACAACTTCCAAGAAGGTTTGCACCTCAAATTATGTCCAAAATCAAAGAGGAAATTGAAAGACTCCTCAAAAGCAAGTTCATTAGAGCTACAAGGTATGTTGAATGGTTAGCAAATATTGTTCCTGTCATTAAGAAAAATGGAACTCTTAGAGTCTGTATAGACTTTAGAGATTTAAATAATGCTACACCAAAGGATGAATATTTTATGCCAGTGGCAGGAATCCTAGTTGATTCAGTAGCAGGATTTGAATATTTAAGTATGCTTGATGGTTATTCTGGTTATAATCAAATATTTATTGTTGAAGAAGATGTGTCAAAAACAGCATTTCGCTGCCCAGGGGCCTTAGGTACCTACGAATGGGTGGTGATGCCTTTTGGCCTAAAGAATGCTGGTGCTACATACCAAAGGGCAATGAATTCAACGTTTCATGATTTTATTGAAAATTTTACGCAAGTTTACATTGATGATATTGTCGTAAAGTCTTCGTCGAAAGATGAATATTTAAATCATCTTAGACAATCATTTGAAAGAATGAGAAAATATGGATTAAAAATGAATCCACTAAAATGTGCCTTCTGTGTATGTGCAGGTGATTTCTCGGGATTTGTTGTACATAAAAAAGGCATTGAAATCAATCAGAATAAAACTAAGGCTATCCTGGAAACTAAACCTCCTTCGACTAAAAAAGAGATTCATTCTTTATTGGGAAAAATCAACTTCTTAAGGAGATTTATCTAAACTTAAGTGGCAAAACACAAGCTTTTTCGCCATTACTCCGATTGAAGAAAGATGATAGTTCTCACTGGAGGCAGGAGCATCAAAAGGTCTTCGACACAATCGAAGATTATTTGACAAAGCCTCCAATTTTATTGCCTCCAATTAGGAATAAGTATAACACCCTAATTCCCAACGTCGATTTAATAAATAATGAGAATAAATTTAAACAAATAGGTTGTACACATACTCATCAATCATTCATTCAAATAATAAATAATACGTCACATTTCAGAGTGCGGAAAATACTTCAAAAATATTTCATAAAATAAACAAGTCTGATTCTAAACCTTCATTGTAGAAAATATCATAAAGATTTCAAAACTTCATATAATTAAAACATTCGACGCTTGACCCCAACCCTAGTGTTACAGATCAGAGCACGTGATTATTCGGCTACGTAAATAATTAGATAAAAGCTACGGAATTCTATCTCCGTCGCCACCTTCTAAGCGTCCCGCAAACTAGAGCTCCTCGTCCTGAGTATATGTACCCCAAGAGTACAAACACCATAATACACAACAACAACAAGGGGTGAGAAATCCTGCCATAACATAATATTAGGGAAAAACATGCACAACATTATAATACATCAATAACAATATTTCGTCGTCATACGATCATCAACATGTATTATATTCTTCTCAATCAATCATACATATCATTATCTCACTCAATTTACACTTAAAAACGCCAAGCACAAGTATCATCATGTAAGTGCATATGGACTCACCCTAAGACCTATAGGAATGTGGTACCACACCTATCGTCGTCATAGTTTGCCAGAGATATGTTACTGGACTTTCGTCGTCATTTCATCTTCTTAATTCCTAGACACGACTCTATATGCATGCATGGTGAAAGACTCATTAGGTATTACACATCATCACATCATCAGGAATTCACAATCACAAATGCAAGACTCTCCCTAAAATGCACAACATCAATGCAAAACACATCGTCATCATTCTCATCGTCTTCATAAATAAACATCATCATTCTCATCATCATAATAATATAGACATCGTCATTCTCATCATCATTATAATATAAACCTCATCATTCTCATCATCTTTATAATATAAACGTCATCATTCTCATCATCACTTCTCATCGTATTTTTGTTATATACTTGTATATAATATCAATCGTCGTCACTCTTTGTCACAGTCATATGATTCATCATCATTACTCTCTATCACCATCTATATCACCACATTATCTCTTCATCAATCCAACCCTTAAGCATGACTCGTTTCTACGTCAACATCCCTCTATTTTATTTTATTATTCATCTTACAGACATGCTCTATCCCCTCGTCTATTCTAGGCTCTCTAGATATTTTATCCTGATAGCACACCCTTTTCCTCCTTCTTAGTTTTAAAATGTTTATTTCTCCATTAACATACATAGACGTCTCATCTCTTTACAACTAAGTTTCACCTCACCATCGTCAATAACTCTTTCCTACTTGTTCTTCTCATTAAAGCGACTTTATATCTTATTACTTCGTCTCACATTAATCGTCATATATAACCTCGACCATTCCCCTAATCTTAACTCCATTATAATTTAAAGTTATTATCTCACCTTATCGTTACTTTTGATGGCAACAACTTTCCTCACTAAAACTTCATTGCAATTTAAGGTTTTATTAACTCGATACCGGTTGTTATTATTATCGTCAACATTATAAATATTATCTCTTATCTTCTTTCCTATTCATCTTGCTCTCTTCTAATCGATCTTTGTCTTATTCACCTCCATCATATTTCCCTATTATCTTTCATTTCTCAATACACAACCCCTACCTTCCTTTACATTTCGTCTTAACGACCCTCTCATCGTCTACGATCATCTAACTTCGACTTCCCTCTTCTTTATTCATTTTTTACACCTTATACGTTCCTATCTAACATTCATCTTAAGTTCTTTAATTACCTTGACTCTTTTACTCTTCAACTTAACCATATTCCTAAGCTCATCATTGGTTTAAGAAGATTATGCTTAACTTCATCAGTTACTCGTAAAACACCTACTTCACAACATCTCTTATCATCATCTCTTTTCACTTCTTTATCTCTTTCATATTTCATACTCTCTTAGTCAACTTACCACATTAGACCTTTTAAATACCCCAAGGGATTATTCTCGTCGTTATCACTCCGCCGAGAACTACTTATCTATATCTCTCCTACTTCTCCTTCTACTGCTTAAACTACTTCACCTTTTTAGGCTCATCTCTAATTCAAGGAACTTATGTTTATCCTAGCCATTTATCTTAAAAAAACTAGCTTGCCCCTCCTCTTATCATTGTCTTTCATTTCCTATTGCCAAGCCATCTTTAACATCATTAGGTTCTCATAAACTACTATCGCCGGTTCATGTTTAGACTTGCTATTATTTTGAGGTAACTACTTCTGTTTATACCTAAACACACTCCCTCATTTAGATATGTAGTTAAAGGATCCTTACTTTCACTTTAAACGCTAACAGCTTGCTTAAACTAACTATTGCTTTCATAGATGTTTTAGAGTCCACTGAAAATTTTGTGCTGAACTCTCATGAGGGACGCAGCATGACCCATGCATGGCGTTTTACTCATAACTCAAGTTCTATAGATCTAAATGGATTCAAACCAAATGGAAATGAAAGCTGACATCTATGTCGACAACTTTCATGAAGGGACCTAAGTCCAATTCGAGACAGAGAGGGGTGGAAATGTTATTTTTTCCTAAACCTGGGCAGAGTGCACGACCGTGCTGACCTATGTGTAGTAATTTGATCATAACTCAAGTTGTGGATGTCTAAATTAGGTCACTCCAAATCCAAATGAAATCTAACATCCATATCTACAACTTTTATGAAGACACATAAGCTTAATTTGGAATATAAAATGGTCAAAAGGTTGGTTCAAAATTGTGTCACGATTTTGCAAATCGTCGCTGCAGCGAGCATGCATCTCGCTATGGCGAGCATTGACAGAACGAATTTGGTTAAATGTTCAAAATATCCCTGCAGCGAGCATTCTCTCGCTATGGCGAGCATGACAGTTATCAGACACGATTTTGTCAGCATCTGGACGTAGATTTTTACGATTTTACACCATGGAAGCTTACCCGGCTCCAATTTTGACCTGCAAACTCACCCAATTCGTCCCTAAACATCACCCTAAGGTTACCTTATCATTCAAACACTAATTTTCCATTAACCTACCAATTCACACACTCTCTTCATGGTCAACCCTCAATTCGAAAAACCCTTGTTGGATATTTGGTTGTTGGCTTCATGTTTGCTAAAATCAAATATACAAGCAATGTGCGTCTTCAGAAGCTAGACCTCAGAAACAGTACTTCAGAAGCTGAACAGTGCTTCAGAAGCTGGGTCATCAGAAGCTGAACAGTACTTCAGAAGCTGGGTCTTCAGAAGTTGAACAGTACTTCAGAAGCTGGGTCATCAGAAGCTGATGTTCAGAAGCTGTGTTCAGAAGCAACATTCAGAAGCTGTGTTCAGAAGCAACCTTCAGAAGCTGAAATGTTCAGACACAGAACTTCTTCAGAAGTACCTTCAGAAGCTGGTTTTCTGCGCCTTGGAGTGTTTATTTTCTCATGTGATTTGTTGAAGATTTAATTGAAGAATTATCCAAGCTGTGTTTCTAGAAGAAAGAAGAATTTCGCAAGATATTTTCTGAAGATTGGATTCAATTATTTGTGAATATATTTTCAATGAAATCTTTGGAAAATATATTTCTGGAAAATAAATTGCTTCTATATGTATCTAAATTATTTTGGAAATATTTCTTTGAAGGATTTGGTTCAAGAATTATGTTGCTGCTGAAGCTATAAATAGAGGACGCTGCTATTGAAGAAATTGATTCAAAACAGAAGTGATTATAGAGAGAGTCTTAGGTTTTGAGTTTTAAGCTTTGTGCTGTGTTTTCTGTACACCACTCAAGTGTTTAGAGTTGGTTGTTTTTATTGAGTTGTAATCACTTGAAGCTTTTAAGCAAAAGTGACTGTCTATGTTTTGAAGAGTGTCTTCATCTTTGATTGTCTTAGAGTTTAAGATCATTGGTGCAGTGATTACTTGAGTAGGAAGTAAGAGGGGTCTTATATCTAGGAGTTCCTAGGTAGAAATACCACGGATAGTGATTAAGTGAGAAGGCTGTGAAACAGGGGCTGTTGTCATAGGATTTCAAATTGATACTATTATAGTGGATTTCCTTCCAGGCTTGGTAGCCTCCAGACGTAGGTGTGTTTGTCACCGAACTGGGTTAACAAATCACATGTGTTCTTTATTTCCTGTCTTTTATTTTGCTGCTTCTGAACCACTGTTATACGTACTCTGTTTAGCTCTGTTTTACGGTTCAGTAACAGGTTCTGCCAGAATTTCAACCCTAAACTAGTTCGCCTTAATTTTAAATAATTCAACCTCGTCTTTACCATCGTAATCTTCAATCTCACATCACAATCTCACATCATAACAACAACATCATCTTAAGAATTAAACACCCCCTTCATAAATTAAGATACCCTAAAGTGCAAAGATTCTCCCCCTTACCTCGATTCCTTCAGAAATTCTAGCTTTGGCTTGATCTCGTCACAGCTAAGGTTTATCCTTCTTTTCTCCTCTCTTCCCTCTATTCCACGTTCAGCAAAAGTGACCCTTCTGACTCCTAATGTTTCAATTTATATTTGGGCTAGTCACTTGTTATAATTTTCTTCTCCTCTATTCACTATTCTTTTACCCTCTCCCCCACTTATTTAAAACTTATATTCTACACCTTCAACTCTATATTATTTTGTTTCATTCCTCTCTTCATTTCATTTAAATTCTCATACTAATTCTCAATCTTCATCAATGTTCTACTTTTTCAACAACAAAACAACACTCAAGAAAAAGCAACATCAATAATAATATTAACCAAAACATCACCTATTAAACTTCGTGGAATTAATTAAAAATAAAAAATTGGGGTGTTACAATAAGAATATTAAATTGTATATTTCAGCATCTGATTCGACCATAGGGAGCATGTTAGCCTAGGAAGATGATAATGGTGTCGAAAGAGCCAAAGATTATCTTAGTCGAATCTTAAAAGATGCTGAAACTAGGTATAGTCCCATTGAGAAATTGTGCCTTTGTCTGTATTTTTCATGCACTAAATTAAGAAATACATAAAGCCTATTAATGTTTATGTTTATTCACATTTTTATGTTATTAAACATATGTTGTATAAACCAATTCTACACAGTCGAATTGGAAAATGGGCTTTGGCACTCTGTGAATATTCACTAACTTATAAACCTTTAAACGCAGTGAAAGGTCAAATTGTTGCTGATTTCATAGTAGAACATTCTTTGGTCGAAGTAACACAAAGTTATGTGGATAAGAAGCCTTGGACTTTATATTTTGATGGTTCCAGCCACAAAAATGGCACTGAAGTTGGTATATTGATAATTTCTCCTTTAAATATACCAACAAAATTCAAATGTAAAATAAATGGTCATTTCTCCAATAATGAGGCTGAATATGAAGCCTTGATAAATGGATTACAAATGTTATTGGAACTGGGGGTAAAAGATGTCAAAATAAAAGGAGATTCAGAATTAGTGGTGAAACAACTAACAAAAGAATACAAATGCAACGGATATTGAAATTTAATCATGTATTTTGTTTATGCTAATTCACTGTTAAAACAGTTCGACTCCGTTAACATTCAACATGTGCCTCGAATTGAAAATCAAGAGGCCAATGACCTGGCACAGGTTGCTTCAGGTTACAAAGTTCCAAAGTGTCAACTCCAAGAATTGATTGAAATCAAAGATAAATTAATTTTGTCAGATTTTTCTTTGACACAATTGTCAATGCCATAACTTGGGGGGGCAAATGGTGAAAATGGTTCAGGTTCTGAAAATTTAGAAGAATATTCTGAAATTTTTGAAATTTTGCCATTGACAATTTGACAAACAAAGATTGGCGAAAACCAATTGTCGAATATCTTGAGAACCCATCAGGAATAGTTAGTCGAAAGATTAAATATAGAGCTTTAAGTAATGTAATTAGTGGAAATGAATTATTCAAAAAGACTCTAGAAGGAGTTTTGCTTAAATGTCTTGGTGAAAAAGAAGCATATTTAGCAATTTCCAGTGTACATAGTGGATCATGCGGTTCTCATCAAGAAGGTCATAAAATGAAGTGGCTTTTATTTTGACAAGGTGTATATTGGCCAACCATGCTGAAAGATTGCAGAGTTTGCAAAAGGTTGTAACGAATGTCAAAAACATACAGGGATACAACATGTACCTGCAAGTGAGTTGCATTCAACTGTAAAACATTGGCCTTTTAGAGGTTGGGCTCTAGATCTAATTGGTGAAATTCATCCTTCTTCATCAAAAGACCATCGTTATATTTTGGTCGGAATAGACTACTTTACTAAGTGGATTGAAGCTATTCCTTTACCTAATGTTGATCAAGAGGTAGTGATTAGTTTTATTCAAACCATATTATCTATAGGTTTGATATTCCTAAAACTATAACTATAGATCAAGGTTCTGTTTTCATTGGTCGAAAAATGGTTGAATTTGCCTCGCAAACAGGTTTTAAGTTATTAACTTCGACACCATATTATGCACAAGCAAATGGAAAAGTCAAAGTTGCCAACAAAATTATCATTAACCTGATTTAAAAACATGTGGGCCAAAAACCCATGAATTGACATAAAATGCTAGATCAAGTTTTATGGGCTTGTCGAATTTCTCCAAAAGAATCAACAAATTCTACACCATTTTGACTAACCTTTGGCCATGATGCAGTTTTACCAGTCGAAATTTGTCTGCAATCAACTAGGATTGAAAGACAGATGGAAATCCCAACAGATCATTATTGGAATATAATGTTGGATGAGTTAGTTGATTTAGATGAAGAAAGATTGACTGCATTGCAAATTCTTTTAAGACAAAAGGAACGTGTTGCAAAATCTTATAATAATAAGGTTAAGTCTAAATCTTTCTCTTTGAGAGACTTAGTTTGGAAAGTACTTTTGCCTATGGATAAAAAAGATAGAGTTTTAGGCCAATGGTCCCCTAACTGGGAAGGTCCATTTAAGATTTTGCAAGTTTTTTCAAATGGTGCATATGAGATAGAAGAGTTAATTTCTGATGGTCGAATATTTCGCATAAATGGCAAATACTTAAAGAAGTATGAGCCTATGTTGCAGGAAGTTAAAATATCCCAATAGTAAGTTCGACAACAATTTGAAAACATGGCATTTTTCGCCAAAAGGCAATAGTCGAAATAAAAGATATTGTCGAAGTATTTCATCAAATAGATATTGTCTTGCTACACATTTTCATGACAACATCAAGTGGAAGATAAGGAATCTAGTCGAATTCAAAGTGTTAGATTTTGTCAACTCTGTTAAATGGAAAATACTTGAAAAGTATAAACCAACATTGCAAGCAAAAGGAATAATGCAAGATAAATTGTTGCGAAAAGCAAAAGGGCATTTGATTAATTTACAAACAAAAAGCCAACTAATGGGCCAAGTTACATAAATGTTGAAAATAAAAGTAAGGATCATTATAGTCCATTTGACATGCATTTTACAAAAAGTTGGGCTCTTAGCCCTAGATACTAATGAAACCTAGTCTTCTTCCTCCTTCAAGTAGCAAAATTGGGAAAGAAACCACACAATTTCAGTATCAAGATGGCAAAGCAAGCAAAGCTTGTTGGAACAAAATGTGTATGAACAACTCTCTTTTGGGTTTTGATGATAACAAAGTGTTAAAAAGAAAATTGGTAATTGCTAATGCTTTGTTTTAAGTGTGCAGAACCATGTTTTTAATGTTGGTAATTTATATTGGTTATGGAAGAACAAGCTAAGAGCAAGAAAGAAAGCATTGAAGCCTTTGTTGCAAGTCTGAAGCAAAACTGGGTCTGAAGCAGCTTCTGAAGACTGCGTCTGAAGGGTGCTTCTGAAGGCTGAGTCTGAAGATTGCGTCTGAAGGGTGCTTCTGAAGGCTGAGTCTGAAGTTCAACGTTGGTCAACGTCTGAAGGCTGAGTCTGAAGGTCAACAAAAGTCAACGTCTGAAGAAGTGCGTCTGATGAACAATGCTTCTGAAGGGTGAGTCTGAAGACCTGAGTCTGAAGCCAGCTTCTGAAGTATTGTTCCTAAAGAAGCTTCTGAAGTCTGAGTTCTTTAAGGAAAAGCAGCTATCTCTGTCAACAGTAAAGCCTGCAATGTCAGAACAGCTCTTTGGAATTGTTGCCTCCTTCATTGAAACATTCCCCAGATTTTTAGGAATGAATTCAAACTTTGTGTGCTCTGTTTTTACGCACACAAACTCAGCTGGACCTAGCCTCTCTTTGCAACGGCTCTTTGCTGAATTTCTGGGCAATCTCAACAGCTCTTTTATTATCTATAAAAGGGTGATGATTTGAAGAAAATTGCCAAGACTCTGTACAGATATACGAGCCTGCAAAACCTGAACTTCTACACTCTGTTTTTCGTATCTGTCACAAAATAACTTAGGAATTCTTACAATTTGTTTATCTTAGAATTCCTTAAGTGTTAGAGTCTTATTTGAGTTGTATTTTGTGAACACCTCTGATATTTGATCAAGTGTTCAACACAAACTTATTTCTTTGTAAATCAGTTTGAACCCAAAGTCTTAGCCTGCGTGCTGAGCAACCTGAAGTCTCATTACTTTGTGTTCTGAGCAATTAGAAGTCTCTTGACTTTGTGTCTTGAGCAGGGAAGTCTCATTACTTTGTGTTCTGAGCAATTAGAAGTCTCTTGACTTTGTGTCTTGAGCAGGGAAGTCTCAATACTTTGTGTTCTGAGCATTAGAAGTCTCTTACTAGGTGTTTGAGCATTGAAGTCTCATTACTTTGTGTTCTGAGCAATTGTAATCAGTTTGATTATAGTTAAATCTCCTGTAAGTGACAGGGGGACTAGACTACTTCCAACTTGTGGAAGGAACTAGTATAAAAACATTGTGTGTCTCTCTTTCCCTTTCTCTTCTCTATTTTAATCCGCTGCATAAACACTCTGAAAAAGGTTCAGAATCAACTTCTGAACTTAGCCAAAGTTTTGAGAAAGAAAAAGAATTTTAAAACAGCCCACACACAATTCAACCCCCCCCCTTCTTGTGTGTTTTTCTCACCTTCAGTTGGTATCAGAGCCCCTGGTTCTTATATTTAATCACTTAACAGTGAGTCAGTATTGATCCTGAGAAAAACAAGGCTTCCGGTAATTATGGTGAATCTACATCCAAAAGTGGTGGTGGTGGCTATGGTACAGAAAACAAGAAATCTCTGTCACACAATAAACCCCCTATGTTTAGTGGTGATGTTGAGAAATTCTCATCGTGGAAAAGCAAGATGTACAACCACATTATTGGTATTGATGACTCCTTATGGGATATCATAGAAGATGGAATATCTATTCCAGTTGATGAAGAAGGAGTGGCTATTAACAGAAGAGGGTTGACTGATGATGAGAGGAAAATCTTTGAAAAAGAAAATAACTTGCTGGCTGATGAGAATCTTAAACTTCAGAATCATATCAATGAGATTGATGAAGAAGTTAAAGAACTCAGAGAAATGGTTCATAAGAAACCTGTTGAAGTTCCTAGTGAACATGAAATTGCTCTTCAAGAGTTTATCTTAACTGGAATCAACAGAAGTAAGATTGCCTCAATGATTTATAATATCAACAGAAACAAAGGAGAAGGAATTGGTTTTAAAAATGATTATGTTAACTTTTCAAATGAAATAAACCTTCCATCATATTCTGAAGATAGTATAAAAGGCTCTAAGGTATGCTTTGTGCCTGCTTCTGACAGTTCTGAGATAAAGAAGTTAACAGAAACTGAGACTGCTAAGTCTGAGGTTCTGAACTGCTCAGAGTCTGAAGCTTCTGATCCTAAGGGAAAGATGAAAGCAGAAGTTAAAACTTTGCCAAAGTCTAAAACCATAGGTCCTAAGCCTAAGACTATGAGAAAATCAGACTCTAAACCTGAAAATGTTCAGAGTCTGAAGAGGTCAGAACCTGAAACAAGTAAGTCTCAGAATCTGATAAATTCAGAATCTAATTTTAAAAAGGCTGTGATTATGAAACCTTCAAGGAATAATAAACCAGCTTATTCAAAACCTTATAAATCTCAGAATGTCAGGCAAAGCAAACAAAAGAAAGCCAATTTGTCATCTGTTTCTGTTTGCATTAAGAAAGGTCAAACTGAAGTTTGCCCTGTGTCAGAAGCTGACAAAACTGGAGTTCGTAACAAATCAGAACCAAAGTGTTCAATGGTTCAGACTCTAAAGAAATCAGAACCAAAGACCTTCAAGTCTCAGGTTCTGAAGAAATCTGGGTCAAGACCATTGAAAACTCAGGTTCTGAAGAACTCAGTGTCTGATACTAAGACTTATTCAAAATTAAAGGATTCACATCCAAGGTTTCTGAACAAGTCTGAGTATTATAACTCCAGACATAAGGTACAAAAGACTAAACCTTTCAGGACTAACCCAAGAGGACCCATAAAGATATGGGTACCTAGGTCTGAAATTGTTTCTGTTGCAGATATGCTGAACAGCCAAAGAAAAGGAGAAATCCTGGTTCCTGAGCAATGGCTGCTAGCAATGCATGACAGAAAACAAGTCTATGTTCCAAACCCTGATCATGAAAGAGGGAGGAACTGTGGAATCTGGAGGAAACCACAAAGACTTGATCACTGGTACTGAGATTCAGCTCTCAGAGGACACTTCAGAACCTGAACCAGAACCTGAACCACAATCTGAGTCTGGAGTTGTCCAAAGCTAAAAAGCCTCTCAGAAGCTGATACTTCTCTTAAAGCCTATCAAGAACATTTTTGGAACAAAAATGGGTGTTCAACAACAAATGAACAAGGAGAGGTAGATCAGAAGCTCTACTGAGGTATGTTTTGTTCTTTGTTATTCTTAATAGATTCTACATGAGTTGGGAAACTATCAGATTCATGTAATCAACATAATCTTCTTTGTGATAACATTGTTGTAATCTGTATGTCAAAAAATTCCAATTCTGCATTCAAGAACCAAGCATTTTTGAACTTAAACTTCTTTTTATTAAGAGATTTTGTTCAGAAAATAGATTTAAACTTATTAAAAAGAATCTGAACAATGCATTTCATCTCTTTGAAAAATTTGCTTGAATCTGAATAAGAAACTGAGAATCTGAAGTCTAACAGAAGCTAAAACTTAACAGACACTCACTTTGAGAAGTCTGCAGAAAGTTCAGCTTCTGAAGACATCAGAGTCTGAGTTTCAGAACCTGGATTTCTGACTTCTGAATCTGATAGTTATCAAACTTTTGGTCAGAATCTGGTAATTTATAACTATGGGCAATGATGAATTAAAGCTTTGAAAGTTATACTTTGTCCCTCCCAAAGTCATCAATATGCAAATGTGTTTTCTTCTGTTTTTGGTATCAGTTCTGAAATGTTTTTAACAAAAACACAGACACATTTGTTCATCATAATTGCTCAAATTTATATCAGACATGTTCAGCTTTTCAAAACCTATTTCAAAACTTTGAACAGTTATGTCTGGAAGAGTTCAGAAGCACTGAGCTAAATGCTCTGATTTTCAGTTTTTTTCTGAAAAAAGAGTTCAGTTGTGCTAAAAACCTTCAATTGGTATATGATCTGAACAATTTTGTCTAAAATAGTTCAGTGATACTAAACAGAATGTACTGAACAAATGCTCTGAACAAAATGATCTGTTTTCAGTTTTCTAAAACCAGTTCAGTGGTACTGAACAATTCTGAACAGATTGTGTCTGATCAGAATGCTCTGAATAATCTTTTATGTTCTGAACAGCATTCTCTGATTTTCAAATGCAATGTTATACTTCATGTATGATCAAGCTTGCTCTGATACTTATCTTTGCTGCTTGATTACCTATATGATTGCATTTTTATCTCACATGTTTTCAAACTCTCTTAAAATTCTGGAAATTTTCTTTTTGTTGATGACAAAAGGGGGAAGAGAAGTAAAAGGTATCAGCTCCTGAGCTCAGAATATAAGTTAAATTCTGTTAGTTAATTAACTTATGAGAGGGAGTAAAAGGTATTAAGGCCTGAGCTCAGAACATAAGTTAATGTCTGATTTAAAATTAACTTATGAGAACTGTTTTAGTCTCTTAGCCTCTGAATTAATTTTCTGTGAGAAAATTTACTCTTAGTGAGTTAAAATGAATTTAAATAACTTGGATAAGACTCAGGGAGCTTACAAAACTCATCCTGTGGATTATCAGACTTAGGGGGAGAGCTTACAAACCTCATAACCTGAAGTCAGCTTGTTATTTATAATTCTGAGTGGTAATTTCACTTTATTGTTTTAAGTTAAATTTAATTAACATGGATAAGAATCAAGGGGAGCTTGCAAACCTCACCTTGAGGATTATCAGACTAAGGGGGAGCTTGCAAACCTCATCCTGAAGTCAACTTGTTAATTAAACTTAACAACAATTCTGAAATAATCACATTTTTTATTTAATCTGAATTTAATTAACCTGGATCAGACTCAGGGGGAGCTTGCAAACCTCACACCTTGTAGTCAACTTGTTATTTAAATTAAAAACAATTTTCTATTAATACTTATGTTTGTCATCATCAAAAAGGGGGAGATTGTTGGAACAAAATGTGTATGAACAACTCTCTTTTGGGTTTTGATGATAACAAAGTGTTAAAAAGAAAATTGGTAATTGCTAATGCTTTGTTCTAAGTGTGCAGAACCATGTTTTTAATGTTGGTAATTTATATTGGTTATGGAAGAACAAGCTAAGAGCAAGAAAGAAAGCATTGAAGCCTTTGTTGCAAGTCTGAAGCAAAACTGGGTCTGAAGCAGCTTCTGAAGACTGAGTCTAAAGAATGCGTCTGAAGGGTGCTTCTGAAGGCTGAGTCTGAAGGCTGCGTCTGAAGGGTTCTTCTGAAGGCTGAGTCTGAAGGTCAACGTCTGAAGGCTGAGTCTGAAGGTCAACAGAAGTCAACGTCTGAAGGCTGAGTCTGAAGGTCAACAAAAGTCAACGTCTGAAGAAGTGCGTCTGATGAACAGTGCTTCTGAAGGGTGAGTCTGAAGACCTGAGTCTGAAGCCAGCTTTTGAAGTACTGTTCCTGAAGAGGCTTCTGAAGTCTGAGTTCTTTAAGGAAAAGAAGCTGTCTCTGTCAACAGTAAAGCCTGCAATGTCAGAACAGCTCTTTGGAATTGTTGCCTCCTTCACTGAAACATTCCCCAGATTTTTAGGAATGAATTCAAACTTTGTGTGCTCTGTTTTTACACACACAAACTCAGCTGGACCTAGCCTCTCTAGCAACGGCTCTTTGCTGAATTTCTCGGCAATTTCAACAGCTCTTTTATTATCTATAAAAGGGTTATGATTTGAAGAAAATTGCCAAGACTCTGTTCAGATATACAATCCTGCAAAACCTGAACTGCTACACTCTGTTTTTTGTATCTGTCACAAAATAACTTAGGAATTCTTACAATTTGTTTATCTTAGAATTCCTTAAGTGTTAGAGTCTTATTTGAGTTGTATTTTGTGAACACCTCTGATATTTGATCAAGTGTTCAACACAAACTTATTTCTTTGTAAATCAGTTTGAACCCAAAGTATTAGCCTGCGTGCTGAGCAACCTGAAGTCTCATTACTTTGTGTTCTGAGCAATTAGAAGTCTCTTGACTTTGTGTCTTGAGCAGGGAAGTCTCATTACTTTGTGTTCTGAGCAATTAGAAGTCTCTTGACTTTGTGTCTTGAGCAGGGAAGTCTCATTACTTTGTGTTTTGAGCATTAGAAGTCTCTTACTAGGTGTTTGAGCATTGAAGTCTCATTACTTTGTGTTCTGAGCAATTGTAATCAGTTTGATTATAGTTAAATCTCCTGTAAGTGACAGGGGGACTAGACTACTTCCAACTTGTGGAAGGAACTAGTATAAAAACATTGTGTGTCTCTCTTTCCCTTTCTCTTCTCTATTTTAATCCGCTGCATAAACACTCTGAAAAAGGTTCAGAATCAACTTCTGAACTTAACCAAAGTTTTGAGAAAGAAAAAGAATTTTAAAACAGCCCACACACAATTCAACCCCCCCCCCCCTCTTCTTGTGTGTTTTTCTCACCTTCAGTTGGTATCAGATCCCCTGGTTCTGATATTCAATCACTTAACAGTGAGTCAGTCTTGATCCTGAGAAAAACATGGCTTCTGGTAATTATGGTGAATCTACATCCAGAAGTGGTGGTGGTGGCTATGGTACAGAAAACAAGAAATCTCAGTCACACAATAAACCCCCTATGTTTAGTGGTGATGGTGAGAAATTCTCATGGTGGAAAAGCAAGATGTACAGCCACATTATTGGTATTGATGACTCCTTATGGGATATCATAGAAGATGGAATATCTATTCCAGTTGATGAAGAAGGAGTGGCTATTAACAGGAGAGGGCTGACTGATGCTGAGAGGAATATCTACAGGAAGCATCACAATGTTAGAGGAATCATTGTGGACTCTTTACCCCACAATGAGTATCTCAAACTGAGTGATAAATCAACAGCAAAAGCAATCTTCACCTCTCTATGCTCCAACTATGAAGGAAATAAAAAGGTCAGAGAAGCTAAGGCAAACCTTCTAGTTCAGCAGTATGAGCTGTTCAGAATGCAGGAGGATGAAAATATTGAGGCTATGTTCTCAAGATTTCAGACTCTAGTTTTTGGACTTCAGATTCTGAAGAAAAGCTACACTACTGCTGATCATGTGAACAAGATCCTCTGAAGTCTGCCATCTCAATGGAGACCTAAGGTGACTGCAAT
Source organism: Medicago ruthenica (assembly GCA_018208015.1). NCBI lineage: Eukaryota > Viridiplantae > Streptophyta > Magnoliopsida > Fabales > Fabaceae > Medicago > Medicago ruthenica. The sequence continues at coordinate 77,892,677 of CM031376.1, forward strand.
TGAGGAAGCTAAAGATTTAAATACTCTAAGTATTGAAGATCTTATAAGCTCCCTCAAGGTGCATGAACTGGGACTCATTGAAGATAAATCTGTTAGACATTCTGAGTCTGTAGCACTTAAATCCAAATGGAAGCTTTCAAAAGCTCTAAAAGCTTCAGAATCTGATGAAGAATTTTCTGATGAATGTTCTGAAGAGGATTCAGAAGCTGAGGAGTTAGAAATGCTTTCCAAAAGAGTTAAGTTCTTGCTACAAAGACAAAGGGAAGTTTCTAACAAGAGCAGCAACTTCAAAGGATCTAGTTCCAAGAAGGATGAACAAAAGGGCTGCTCAAACTGCAAGAAAACTGGTCATCACAAATCTGAATGTCCTGAGTTTCAGAAGTACAAATCCAGAAAGAACAGTTCAAAATCAAGCAACTTCAAGGACAGATTCAAAAAAAGTCTTTTGGCTACTTGGAGTACTCTTGACCAAGATTCTGAAAATGAAGATGAAGATGAAGAAGCTGATCTAGGTTTGATAGCTATAGTATCATCTGATGAGGAATCTGGATCAGAATCTGACAAGGAAAATGAAGCTGAATCCAATTTGAATTTGGTTGCAAATGTATCTTCTGATACAAAATCACATTCAGCCTCAGATGAAGAAGATGAGGTATATTATGAACTATCTCACTCTGATCTTATTGATACAGTTAAGGAACTTATGAACCATCTCAGAAGCAAATTAAAACAGTTAAAATCTTTGAAAAAGAAAAATAACTTGTTGGCTGATGACAATCTTAAACTTCAGAATCATATCAATGAGATTGATGAAGAAGTTAAAGAACTCAGAGAAATGGTTCATAAGAAACCTGTTGAAGTTCCTAGTAAACATGAAATTGCTCTTCAAGAGTTTATCTTAACTGGAATCAACAGAAGTAAGATTGCCTCAATGATTTATAATATCAACAGAAACAAAGGAGAAGGAATTGGTTTTAAAAATGATTCTGTTAACTTTTCAAATGAAATAAACCTTCCATCCTATTCTGAAGATAGTATAAAAGGCTCTAAGGTATGCTTTGTGCCTGCTTCTGACAGTTCTGAGATAAAGAAGTTAACAGAAACTAAGACTGCTAAGTCTGAGGTTCTGAACTGCTCAGAGTCTGAAGCTTCTGATCCTAAGGGAAAGATGAAAGCAGAAGTTAAAACTTTACCAAAGTCTAAAACCAAAGGTCCTAAGCCTAAGACTATGAGAAAATTAGACTCTAAACCTAAAAATGTTCAGAGTCTGAAGAGGTCAGAACCTGAAACAAGTAAGTCTCAGAATCTGATAAATTCAGAATCTAATTTTAAAAAGGCTGTGATTATGAAACCTTCAAGGAATAATAAACCAGCTTATTCAAAACCTTATAAATCTCAGAATGTCAGGCAAAGCAAACAAAAGAAAGCCAATTTGTCATATGTTTCTGTTTTCATTAAGAAAGGTCAAACTGAAGTTTGCCCTGTGTCAGGAGCTGACAAAACTGGAGTTCTTAACAAATCAGAACCAAAGTGTTCAATGGTTCAGACTCTAAAGAAATCAGAACCAAAGACCTTCAAGTCTCAGGTTCTGAAGAAATCTGGGTCAAGACCATTGAAAACTCAGGTTCTGAAGAACTCATTGTCTGATACTAAGACTTATTCAAAATTAAAGGATTCACATCCAAGGTTTCTGAACAAGTCTGAGTATTATAACTCCAGACATAAGGTGCAAAAGACTAAACCTTTCAGGACTAACCCAAGAGGACCCATAAAGATATGGGTACCTAGGTCTGAAATTGTTTCTGTTGCAGATATGCTGAACAGCCAAAGAAAAGGAGAAATCCTGGTTCCTGAGCAATGGCTGCTAGCAATGCATGACAGAAAACAAGTCTATGTTCCAAACCCTGATCATGAAAGAGGGAGGAACTGTGGAATCTGGAGGAAACCACAAAGACTTGATCACTGGTACTGAGATTCAGCTCTCAGAGGACACTTCAGAACCTGAACCAGAACCTGAACCACAATTTGAGTCTGGAGTTGTCCAAAGCTGAAAAGCCTCTCAGAAGCTGATACTTCTCTTAAAGCCTATCAGAAACATTGTTGGAACAAAAATGGGTGTTCAACAACAAATGAACAAGGAGAGGTAGATCAGAAGCTCTACTGAGGTATGTTTTGTTCTTTGTTATTCTTAATAGATTCTACATGAGTTGGGAAACTATCAGATTCATGTAATCAGCATAATCTTCTTTATGATAACATTGCTGTAATCTGTATGTCAAAAAATTCCAATTCTGCATTCAAGAACCAAGCATTTTTGAACTTAAACTTCTTTTTATTAAGAGATTTTGTTCAGAAAATAGATTTAAACTTATTAAAAAGAATCTGAACAATGCATTTCATCTCTTTGAAAAATTTGCTTGAATCTGAATAAGAAACTGAGAATCTGAAGTCTAACAGAAGCTAAAACTTAACAGACACTCACTTTGAGAAGTCTGCAGAAAGTTCAGCTTCTGAAGACATCAGAGTCTGAGTTTCAGAACCTGGATTTCTGACTTCTGAATCTGATAGTTATCAAACTTTTGGTCAGAATCTGGTAATTTATAACTATGGGCAATGATGAATTAAAGCTTTGAAAGTTATACTTTGTCCCTCCCAAAGTCATCAATATGCAAATGTGTTTTCTTCTATTTTTGGTATCAGTTCTGAAATGTTTTTAACAAAAACACAGACACATTTCTTCATCATAATTGCTCAAATTAATATCAGACATGTTCAGATTTTCAAAACCCATTTCAAAACTCTGAACAATTATGTCTGGAAGAGTTCAGAAGCACTGAGCTAAATGCTCTGATTTTCAGTTTTTTTTTTAAAAAGAGTTCAGTTGTGCTAAAAACCTTCAGTTGGTATATGATCTGAACAATTTTGTCTAAAATAGTTCAGTGATACTAAACAGAATGTACTGAACAAATGCTCTGAACAAAATGATCTGTTTTCAGTTTTCTAAAACCAGTTCAGTGGTACTGAACAATTCTGAACAGATTGTGTCTAATCAGAATGCTCTGAACAATCTTTTATGTTCTGAACATCATTCTCTGATTTTCAAATGCAATGTTATACTTCATGTATGATCAAGCTTGCTCTGATGCTTATCTTTGCTGCTTGATTACCTATATGATTTCATTTTTATCTCACATGTTTTCAAACTCTCTTAAAAATTCTGGAAATTTTCTTTTTGTTGATGACAAAAGGGGGAGAGGTATCAGCTCCTGAGCTCAGAATATAAGTTAAATTCTGTTAGTTAATTAACTTATGAGAGGGAGTAAAAGGTATTAAGGCCTGAGCTCAGAACATAAGTTAATGTCTGATTTAAAATTAACTTATGAGAACTGTTTTAGTCTCTTAGCCTCTGAATTAATTTTCTGTGAGATAATTTACTCTTAGTGAATTAAAATGAATTTAAATAACTTGGTAAGACTCAGGGAGCTTACAAAACCCATCCTGTGGATTATCAGACTTAGGGGGAGAGCTTACAAACCTCATAACCTGAAGTCAGCTTGTTATTTATAATTCTGAGTGGTAATTTCACTTTATTGTTTTAAGTTAAATTTAATTAACATGGATAAGAATCAAGGGGAGCTTGCAAACCTCCCCTTGAGGATTATCAGACTAAGGGGGAGCTTGCAAACCTCATCCTGAAGTCAGCTTGTTAATTAAACTTAACAACAATTCTGAAATAATCACATTTTTGATTTAATCTGAATTTAATTAACCTGGATCAGACTCAGGGGGAGCTTGCAAACCTCACACCTTGTAGTCAACTTGTTAATTAAATTAACAACAATTTTCTATTAATACTTATGTTTGTCATCATCAAAAAGGTGGAGATTGTTGGAACAAAATGTGTATGAACAACTCTCTTTTGGGTTTTGATGATAACAAAGTGTTAAAAAGAAAATTGATAATTGCTAATGCTTTGTTCTAAGTGTGCAGAACCATGTTTTTAATGTTGGTAATTTATATTGGTTATGGAAGAACAAGCTAAGAGCAAGAAAGAAAGCATTGAAGCCTTTGTTGCAAGTCTGAAGCAAAACTGGGTCTGAAGCAGCTTCTGAAGACTGAGTCTAAAGACTGCGTCTGAAGGGTGCTTCTGAAGGCTGAGTCTGAAGACTGTGTCTGAAGGGTGCTTCTGAAGGCTGAGTCTGAAGGTCAACGTTGGTCAACGTCTGAAGGCTGAGTCTGAAGGTCAACAGAAGTCAACGTCTGAAGGCTGAGTCTGAAGGTCAACAAAAGTCAACGTCTGATGAACAGTGCTTCTGAAGGGTGAGTCTGAAGACCTGAGTCTGAAGCCAGCTTCTGAAGTACTGTTCCTGAAGAAACTTCTGAAGTCTGAGTTCTTTAAGGAAAAGCAGTTGTCTCTGTCAACAGTAAAGCCTGCAATGTCAGAACAGCTCTTTGGAATTGTTGCCTCCTTCACTGAAACATTCCCCATATTTTTAGGATTGAATTCAAACTTTGTGTTCTCTGTTTTTACGCACACATACTCAGTTGGACCTAGCCTCTCTTTGCAACGGCTCTTTGCTGAATTTCTGGGCAATCTCAGTAGCTCTTTTATTATCTATAAAAGGGTGATGATTTGAAGAAAATTGCCAAGACTCTGTACAGATATACAAGCCTGCAAAACCTGAACTGCTACACTCTGTTTTTCGTATCTGTCATAAAATAACTTAGGAATTCTTACAATTTATTTATCTTAGAATTCCTTAAGTGTTAGAGTCTTATTTGAGTTGTATTTTGTGAACACCTCTGATATTTGATCAAGTGTTCAACACAAACTTATTTCTTTGTAAATCAGTTTGAACCCAAAGTCTTAGCCTGCGTGCTGAGCAACCTGAAGTCTCATTACTTTGTGTTCTGAGCAATTAGAAGTCTGTTGACTTTGTGTCTTGAGCAGGGAAGTCTCATTACTTTGTGTTCTGAGAAATTAGAAGTCTCTTGACTTTGTGTCTTGAGCAGGGAAGTCTCATTACTTTGTGTTTTGAGCATTAGAAGTCTCTCACTAGGTGTTTGAGCATTGAAGTCTCATTACTTTGTGTTCTGAGCAATTGTAATCAGTTTGATTATAGTTAAATCTCCTGTAAGTGACAGGGGGACTAGTCTACTTCCAACTTGTGGAAGGAACTAGTATAAAAACATTGTGTGTCTCTCTTTCCCTTTCTCTTCTCTATTTTAATCCGCTGCATAAACACTCTGAAAAAGGTTCAGAATCAACTTCTGAACTTAACCAAAGTTTTGAGAAAGAAAAAGAATTTTAAAACAGCCCACACACAATTCAACCCCCCCCCCTCTTGTGTGTTTTTTTCACTTTCAAAGCTCTGTCTTGTAGTATTCGTCAGCAGAGCCTGGAGGAGGGCAGCTAATGCCACGTCTTCTTCCAGCCACTTTGCAGGTTTTGTTCGAAGTGCATGTAAGCCTGTAAACTAGGCTAGGGGGTAGTGACTTTGACCAACAATAAGCCCAGTATGGAGAAGGACCTCTGTCATTCAGGATGGCTCTTTTGCAAGTGGCTAGTTGTCATTGTTCGAAAAGGTCTTTGAAAGTAGGGAAGACCTCCTCCATGGAAAAACCGTCTTTGGCCAACACCTCCATCGGACCCATTGGTGGCTACTTTCTTAAGAATGCACTTGACTTCATCAAGTTTGGAGTATCCTTCTTGAAGCATTTGAGATGCCAAGACTACACAGTACGATGCATGCCTACTCTGAGGTAATCTCTGCATGAAGGAGCATTTTTCTGCAGAAGGCCAATGGTCAAAAAGATACCACAAACAGTCCCTAGATAAAGCTCGGAGCACCACCTTTATTGTTGGCCAACTTCAGGTAGGTAGTGTAAGTAGCTTCGAATCTGAAGAGATCTTTGGTTCCAAAAGCTGCCACCTTTTTGACGATGTTGAGAATGACATCTTCTGGGAGTTTTTCCATTTTTGGACGAGAATGAGAAGTGAAAGGAAGAAGATGTTGAGTTTTATAGTGTCAGGAAGAGGAGGAGTTAGAGAAGTTTTAAAGTTATAGACCTTTTAAGATTCAGCCATGTCGCTGAAAAGTGTAGTTAGTGGGAAAGAGAAAGGTTAAGGGAAACCTTTTGAGTTTTGATCCTACAATTGGTTGCCACATGGTCGAAGAAATTGGGATAATGGGATTATGAAGAGTTGTGATTAGTGTAATTCTAGCAAGTCCTGATGCTGAACGTAAAACAGAGTATAACGCGAAACAATAACAGAGAAGGAAAATATCAGACAGAAAGTAAAAGGCACAAGATGTTTGTTAACCCACTTCGGTGACAAACACACCTACGTCTGGAGGCTACCAAGCCAGGAAGGAAATCCGCTAGCGTAGTCCTAGTTCTAAGTTCTCAGCAAACTCCCAGTTTACAACTTATCACCTAGCTACTACCCGTATTGACTTCAACCTAGGAACTTCTAGACCTGAGATCCCATCTCACTTCCCCTCAAACATTCACTGCCCCAGTGATCTTAAACTCAAATAACAATCAACGTAGGAGACACACTCCAAATACACAAAAACGTCACTCTTGCTTAAAAGCTTATGAGTGATTCACAATTACAACTCAACTAAACACAGTCCTAAGCTTGCATCAAGATGACACAAGAAAGACTCACAAATAACAGACTCAAAACCTAAGTATACTCTTTCAATGATAACTTTGGTTGAGATGGTTTTCTTCAATAGCAGTGTCCTCTATTTATAGCCTTCTGCAGCAACAAATAATTGAACCAAATATTCTTCAAAGATATATTTCCAAAATTCTTCTTTAGAAATATATTCCATAATATTCTTCAGAAATATATTTTCCAAAGATCTCTTTGAAAATATATTCACAAATAAAATTAACCAATCTTCAAAATATATCTCAAGAAAATAATCTTCCTTCTAGAACCACACGCAGTAAGGAGAATTCTTCAGTCAAATCTTCAAAAGATCACATGAGAAAATAAACAGCTCCAAGGCACGAAAAACAGGAGTACAGTAAACCAACTTCGAAAGGTACTTCTGAAGAAGTGCTTTTGAAGGTCTGCGTCTGAAGTTCTGCGTCTGAAGTTCTGCGTCTGAACATTCAGCGTCTAAAGGTTTTCTTCTGAACAGTGCTTCTGAACAGTGCTTCTGAAGGTTCATCTTCTAAACAGTGCTTCTGAAGGTTCAGCTTCTGAAGAGTGCTTCTGAAGGTTCAGCTTCTGAAAAGTGCTTCTGAAGTTCTGCTTCTGAAGACGTTCAGCTTCTGAAGTTCTGCTTCTGAGGTCCAGCTTCTGAAGACGCACATCTTGCTTGTATATTTGATTTTAGCAAACATGAAGCCAACAACCAAATATCCAACAATCTACCCCTTTGGCAAATTATTGGCTAAAATCAATCTGAGAAGAAAGGCAAGATCTTCACTCATCAAAGTACGCAACCATGAAGAAATTAAACGTAGTATCCCAAAAAGCAACAGAGTCAGCAGCGGCACACACACTACAGTTTCCACACATACACTCCCCCTAAAACATGACATTCAGGAACAAAACGAAGCACTCCCCCTGAAACATGATATTCAGGAACAAAAGGAAGCACTCCCCCTGAAACAGATCAGCTTCTAACAGGAAACACATATACTCCCCCTTTTTAGCCAAACAATTTCAAAACAAAGTCTTCACACATGAAACAAAAGCTGACAAAGCATCCTCCATCAGAAACTGCTTTGTCATCAGACTCTGCTATAACTCCTCAAAAAGACAAATGCCCAGTTTGCTCCTCAAACTTTCAAATTGCTTGACATCTAAGGCTTTTGTAAATATATCAGCAAGATATTCCTCTGTGGCAATATGTTCAAGTTGCACCACCTTCTCCTCTACAAGATCTCTGATGAAATGATGACGTATATCAATATGCTTAGTCCTGCTATGTTGTATGAGATTTTTTGAAATATTGATAGCACTTAGATTGTCACAATACAATGTTAGAACATCCTGTTCAATATTATATTCCTTCAACATTTGCTTCATCCACACCAATTGAGAACAACTGCTACCAGCTGCTATATACTCAGCTTCAGCTATAGACAAGGACACACAATGCTGCTTCTTGCTGAACCAAGAAATCAGATTGTTTCCCAGAAAGAAGCATCCACCAGATGTACTTTTACTATCATCTGCACTACTACCCAATCAGCATCACAATACCCAACTAACATAGAACTTCCACTATGAGAATACATAATTCCATAGTCACTGGTACTATTGACATACTTCAAAATTCTCTTCACTTGAGTCAAATGACTCATTTTTGGCTCAGCTTGGTATCTAGCACAAACTCCAACATCAAAGGTTATGTCAGGTCTGCTTGCAGTGAGATACAACAGACTTCCAATCATGCTCCTATACAGACTTTGATCAACAGCAACACCTTGTTCATCTTTAGTCAATTTCAAGTGAGTGGCTGCAGGTGTTCTTTTATGGCTTGCATTCTCCATCCCAAACTTCTTGACTATATTCTTGGCATATTTGCTCTGTTAAATGAATATTGTGTCTTCCTATCTGCTTGACTTGAAGACCAAGAAAATAAGTTAGTTCCCCCACAAGACTCATCTCAAACTCTGACTGCATCTACTGAACAAAAACTTGAACCATCTGGTCTGACATTCCACCAAAGACAATGTCATCAACATATATTTGTGCTATCATTAGTTTTCCATTTTCTTCTTTCACAAACAGAGTCTTGTCAGTTCCTCCATTTCTGTAACCTTGAGTAACCAGAAACTGTGTGAGTCTCTCATACCATGCTCTAGGTGCCTGTTTTAACCCATACAGGGCTTTCTTCAACTTGTAGACATGGTTAGGAAACTTAGGATCTATAAATCCCTTTGGTTGTTCAACATAAACTTCTTCATGTAAATATCCATTTAGGAAGACACTCTTCCCATCCATCTGGAACAGTTTGAACTTGAGGATACACGCTATTGCTAACAGTAATCTTATGGACTCCAATTTGGCCACAGGTGCAAAGGTTTCATCAAAATCAAGTCCCTCCACCTGAGTATACCCTTGAGCAACTAGCCTTGCCTTGTTTCTGGTCACAGTTCCATGTTCATCTGATTTATTTTTGTAGATCCATTTAGTTCCAATGACATTTATGCCTTCAGGTCTTGGAACTAAGTCCCATACTTCACTTCTTTTGAACTGATTCAGTTCCTCTTGCATAGCATCAATCCAGAATTCATCAGTAAGTGCTTCTTTAATATTTTTGGGTTCAAATTTGGATACAAAACATGAGTTAGTAATTACTTCATTAGATTTCCTGGTTCTGACTCCTTGATCAAGGTTCCCAATGATTAGTTCTTTGGGATGTTATGGGAGCTGAAAATTCATGCTTGATTCCTTCAGAGGAACAGAATTCAGTGAACTTACTATTTTCAAATTTCTTCCCGTGGTCACTTCTGATCCTAACAATAACACTATCCTTTTCTCTTTGTAATTGAGTGCAAAGATCTTTAAACACATCAAAGGTATCTGATTTTTCTCTAATGAAATTTACCCAAGGAAATCTAGAGAAATCATCAACAACCACAAAAACATACCTCTTCCCACCAATGCTCTCAACTTGCATAGGTCCCATTAAATCCATGTGTAGCAGTTCAAGAACCTTTGTTGCTACCTGATGCTCCAACCTTGGATGAGACATTCACGTTTGTTTGCCAATCTGACGTTCACCACAAATTCTGTCTTCATTAATATTAAGTTTGAGTAGTCCTCTGATAGCTTCCACATACATGACTTTCTTCATACCCCTCAGGTTTAAATGCCCAAGTTTCTGGTGCCACAATCTGACTTCTTCTTCTGTACTTCTGAGACATGTGGATAGGCTTGCTTCTTCTTGAAGCATCCATAAGTAACAATTGTCCTTTGATCTATTGCCCCTCATTAATACTTCACTTTTCTCATTAGTTACCAGACATTCAGTCTTGTTGAAGTTCACATCCATCCCTTGATCACACAGCTGGCTTATGCTAATCAAATTTGAAGTTAGCCCTTTTACTAATAGAACATTTTCTAACTTTGGTAGACCGCCACTGATCAAGTCTCCAATTCCAAGAATTTCTCCTTTGGCTCCATCACCAAAAGTCACATAGCTACTGGAGTATGGTTTTAAATTAACTAAGTACTTCTTGACACCAGTCATGTGTCTAGAGCATCCACTATCAAAATACCAATCTTCCCTAGAGGAGGCTCTCAAAGATGTATGAGCTATGAGGCCAAGACTTTCACACTTTGGTCTCCATTCCTTCTTGACATTGATTTTGTTTACAATGGGTTCCACTTTTCTTTGTTGAAAGTGCTTGGGGTATCCATACAGCTTGAAACATAAATGCTTTATGTGCCCTTTTCTACCACAGTAATGACATACCCAAGGACGAGATGCCCTCCTGCTTTTAGATCCCTGAGGTTTGTTCTGATGTTCCATCTTAGGTTTGCCCATCATTGGATCATATGTTTCAACAGCTGCAATAAACCTTTTAGCTGGATTTTGTTGTTTGTTCAAGATCCTATCATCAAATCCTATACCATTTGGTTTCCCTTGGTTCTGACACTCCAATATCTCTTCTAGCACATCAGTACCAGTGTTCATCATTCTGACTTGCATTCTTTATATGTTCAAGTTGAGAGTTCAACTGGGTTACCTCATCATTGAGATCAAAAATGTTTGCTACATGGTCACTTCTTTCAGCATGCAGTTGACTGATAGTCTTCTTCTGATTTATGTATAACTTGCAAACTTATTCACTTCTGATGTATAGTTCTTTGAAAGAGGCAAGAAGTTCTTCATAAGTTAATTCTCCTTCTGAGTCCATTATGCCAGAAAAAAAAAACTTCCCTAGGAGCTCACCCTAACACATGGCAGGGTGCCTGCTTTGATGCCAATTGTAATTCTGGCAAGTCCTGATGCTGAACGTAAAACAGAGTATAACGCGAAACAATAACAGAGAAGGAAAATATCAGACAGAAAGTAAAAGGTACAAGATGTTTGTTAACACAGTTCGGTGACAAACACACCTACGTCTGGAGGCTACCAAGCCAGGAAGGAAATCCACTAGCGTAGTCCTAGTTCTAAGTTCTCAGCAAACTCCTAGTTTACAACTTATCACCTAGCTACTACCCGTATTGACTTCAACCTAGGAACTCCTAGACCTGAGATGCCATCTCACTTCCCCTCAAACAATCACTGCCCCAGTGATCTTAAGCTCAAATAACAATCAACGTAGGAGACACACTCCAAATACACAAAAATGTCACTCTTGCTTAAAAGCTTATGAGTGATTCACAATTACAACTCAATTAAACACAGTCCTAAGCTTGCATCAAGATGACACAAGAAAGGCTCACAAATAACAGACTCAAAACCTAAGTATACTCTTTCAATGATAGCTTTGGTTGAGATGGTGTTCTTCAATAGCAGCGTCCTCTATTTATAGCCTTCAGCAGCAGCAAATAATTGAACCAAATATTCTTCAAAGATATATTTCCAAAATTCTTCTTTAGAAATATATTCCACAATATTCTTCAGAAATATATTTTCCAAAGATCTCTTTGAAAATATATTCACAAATAAAATTAACCAATCTTCAAAATATATCTCACGAAAATAATCTTCCTTCTAGAACCACACGCAGCAAGGAGAAATCTTCAGTCAAATCTTCAAAAGATCACATGAGAAAATAAACAGCTCCAAGGCACGAAAAACAGGAGCACACTAAACCAGCTTCTGAAGTTCTGCGTCTGAACATTCAGCGTCTGAAGGTTGCTTCTGAACAGTGCTTTTGAAGAGTGCTTATGAAGGGTTAGCTTCTGAAGAGTGCTTCTGAACAGTGCTTCTGAAGTTCTGCTTCTGAAGACGTTCAGCTTCTGAAGTTCTGCTTCTGAGGTCCAGCTTCTGAAGACGCACATCTTGCTTGTATATTTGATTTTAGCAAACATGAAGCCAACAATCAAATATCCAACAATTATGATTGATTGAACCCCTAATTTCTTTCAACTGAATGTGGTGGCCCACTAAATCCCAAGAAAGTAGCAGCAATAATGATGAAAAACTGTGCAACAGTTTTTGAAATGACGTTTTGAAGAAAAGTGACGTCATTATTCAGAGATATTTGTGTAGATTTTTCAAAAAATGTCAGTTTCTCTCTCATTTCTTCAGTCGAAAATGACATTTTTGGGGGGCAATTTGTTAGCACTCAATTTGATTTCCCTTAATTTCGACTAACTATATGGTTGTAGAAGCCATGAAATCTTCTAAGTATAGGAAATGGATGTAGATTTCGACTAAAGGGAGATTCAAGTTCTCCAAAGTCCTAGGAGCATTCAAGTCTAAAAAGAGCCCAAAGGTGTTTTGACTAACAAGATTTCGACAAAGAGGGAAAGACCCTTCCTTGAGTTCAGTTGTTTTGACATAAAGGAAGAGGCCTTCAACCAGTTTCTCTTTGAAGAGGCAAATTGGAAGGCACTGACACGTGGAAGCCATGCTAAAGCTGTTGAAGTAATGTAGTTTTTAGCAGTTAGGTTTTCATTTGTATTTCTACTGTATATATAGTAGTTTTTCATAGGAAAAACAGGGTCACAAATCATTAGCAAAAGTTTTAAACACTCGAAGTACCAGCGTCCAGAGAAAAGAGTAAACAGAATGTATGTAACATGATCTTATGAAGCACTTTTACATTCAATGAAATGCAATTTACATTTCTTTAAGTTTTTGTCTTCTTTAAAACTTTAAGCCTTTCTTTTTTTGTTTGTTTTTACAACTTTTAAACAACCAATTGTTGGTTTCTGTCGAAACTAGACAGTTACCTTCATACAAAAACGGTTTCCTTCATCTTTGTGTAAGCAAACTCACTAAAGGTGATGAACTTTCATGCTTTTCTGGAAATAATAACGCACAAACATGTCCTAGGATTTCTAGTTTGATCCTGCTTGTAATAAACAAAGCTAGACTCGTCGTTTACAAAACCAAGGTAAATAGGTGGCCAATTAATTCTCCTTAACTCTGTTTTGTCCTGTCTTCCTGTCTATGCTATTTCCTTCTTCAAACCCCTTCAGGTATCATTTCCTCTATTGATTCTATTTTATGTCATTTTTTTGGGGGTGGGTGTGAGGATCATAGGAAAATTTATTGGGTTGATTGGGATTCTGTTTGTTTGAGAAAGGAGGGGGGAGGATTGGGGTGAGGCGGTTGAGGGAGTTTAATGTTGCTCTGTTGGGTAAATGGTGTTGGAGGATGGTTGTAGATCAAGAGCATTACTGACCGCAAGCAATGAACGCCCACATCCCTTGTCATGAAGGGAACAACGCCTTGATTCCCAGCCTCCATGTCTTCTGGATTAAAGACCAACCTCTCTTTGACGTAGGCGCCATAGTTAAAATCCTTATCCTAGAGGGATTGCACAGTGCCACAGATCCTGGCGGCACCAGTCGAGGTAGAGGAAGGCGTTTTCTTACCCTTTTTCTCAGCTATGGCCTTCCCTCTGTCATCTTTTCCAGGCGACACCTTGTCCTGCCAGAACACCGCGACGAACTCAGTCTGAGCCTCCGACGGATTATCATCCTTCCTCTTAGACTTGCGTGTAATGAGTCCAGTAGGATCACTAGCTTGCCAACCCCTCAGCAGCCTTCTTTGCCTTCATATCCTCGAGATATTTTTTCCTTTCCGCCGCAGTCATGGGCGCCATGGACTCTACGAAAACGAAAAGGTTACGAGGACAAAAAAACAAAGCAACGTATAATATACGCATAAATAAACAAAGCCAACTCACGTAAGTAAGTGTCTAAGCTATTCACATCCCCCTCCCTATTTAACAGCTTCCGGATATTCATAGGCAGCTCTTGTCCAAAAAACAGACGACTGTCTTGGTCATACGCGTCCAGCTTCTCATAATCAAATCCCATGATATACACCGGAGCGCTCGTCCAACACACGCGGGAAACCTCAACTTACCATTGACCAGCACAAGCAGCTGCTTCACAATCCTTTCCCCCCCCCCCCCCGGGTCCTTAGGAATGTCTGCCTCCAATTCTTGTACTGAGAGGCATAGGGCGAAAATAACCTCTTGCCAGGGTGCGCACTGACAAACACCCAAGAAAGTTTGTCTACCCCCTTCGTGCCATAGAACGTAAAGAAGGACCAAATTGAGGGTTGGAAACCTAGCCCCTCGCATAGAATCTCAAAAGCGTGTATAAATGCCCAGCTGTTGGGCTGCAACTGAGACGACGCCACATTCAGACAATTAAGGACGTCCACCTCAAAGGGCGTGAAGGGATACTTCACGCCCATGTCTTCAAAAACAGCCGTATACATATGAAACATCTCGTTCTTCATCCCCCCTTGGCCTCTGTAGGCACACCTTCTCACCTGCGTGACAATGCTCCAAAACCACATCTTCTTCAAATCCCGTAGAGGATACGTGCAGCTTGCTTCGAAAGAACGCCACTCGTTGAGGATCCATATACATGGACTTTGAACGAAGCACTTTGTCGGCAAAGCTCTCTTGTTCTGATCCACTAGAGGTCGACATGTAACAAATTCCTTTCCTATAAAAGGGACATGGGCGAACAGAAAGAATAACGCAGTCAGATGAATTCCCGCTACTACCTCCTCCTTTACCCTCGTCTAAATCGCTTGAAAATTCCTCTAAGAGGGAGTGACCGTAATAGGCTTCCTCAAACGCCACCCAATCAATGGTTCCATCTGACCGCTTTGCGTGTCTAACACTTTCCCTCCACAACCTAGCCCTCTCCTCTGAATTTGCTGGGGATAACTCGCCTACCCTGCCCCATCACACTCTCTAATCACTACCATGCTACGAATCTAATTAATAAGGAGGAGATCGAAGGGGATTACCTGGATTTAAACGATAGCGAGAGATCGAGGATGAAAAGAAGCTCCAAATGATTCGGAAATTGAAGGTGCAGCGATCTCCAAAGCCAAGAAACGATCCAGGAAGCCGGAACGATTTTGAGGAAAGAGAAGAGTGAAAAAGTGAAAAGATAAGAGATAAATAGGCAACAAGGAAAGTAGATCAGAAAAACAGTTCAAAGTACAAAAGTCCTGGGAAAACGCGCAGATGACGTCACTTAAATTGGCACGATTTCCAAGAATCGTTGCGATGCGAACACGTCAGCGAAAGCGAACGGTCGCCCCGTTTCAACCGTCAGATCTCATTAGGGCGCACTCTGAATCTAAAATTCAAAAATGTATCACGCCCATATTGGGCTTAGTCATGGCGTGGCGAGCTTAACCACTCAATAAAGTCACTCTCTCTACATAGTTTAAATCACCTCGCCTCGTTCCAAAGCTCGTGTTTGTTGGGCTAATAGGAATACTCTCGTCGGGCAAGGCACCCACCAAGGCTCCAAAACAAAAAACACGGAGCTAGCACCCATGTTGGGCTAGCACCCATGTTGGTCCAGTACCCGTATCGAGTTAGTACTCATAAAAACTTAATTCAAAAAATTTCACATAGCTTTCTGGCTAGTAAGTCTCACTTACTGGGCACGAGTCATAGACAAATTCCCATTAATAGTTTAATCACTTCGCCTTGTTCCAAAGCTCGTGCTTGTTGGACTGTGGACTGTAGATCTTACTATTTAGGCCTGTAGGCCCTACAAGCAAGGATTGGGACCCTTAGAGCCAGACTGGGCGCCCTCCAGAAGGGCACTAGACCCACTTGACAGTCATATGGAACCTTAGGGAACTTTCCTAAAAAGAGGTCCTCTGGGGGCGCCCTCAGCAGCCTATGAGGGCGCCCTAGTCATGGTTTTGGCCCTTTACGATTTGGCCCAAACCATGATCGGATAGGCCCAAACCGAGGACTACAAATAGTAACCTTGGGATCATTCCCAAGGCATGACCAAAACAGACTCAGAAAACCCTAGTTTTCCTACATTGTACTCACAGCCAGTACAAAATGATACGATGAAAGCCAAACATTTAAGGGTTAAATATGTTTTTGGTCCCTATAAAATTGGGAACTTCTAAGTTTAGTCCTTACTTAATTTTAATAGGCTTTTTAGTCCCTAGAAAAAAATATACTTATAATTTTAGTCCCTGCTAAAACAAAATTTGTTTAATTATCCTTAAACTCTTAAATTTTTGGACGATTTTTTTGAGACAAGTTTAGAACACTATGAAAGGTTCATTTACAAAAATTTAGAATTTTTTAACATGAAACGAATTAAATATGAATTTTTTAAACTGACAAAAGTTAAAGATAAAAGTAACAAAATCTGGACGTAGAAATCAAATTTTGCGATAATTTTGTGCGGAGGAACTTTTAGTAATGTTCTTAACACGTCTGCAAAAAATTGTTCAAAAACTTAAGAGTTTAAGCATAAATTAAACAAATTTGAATTGAGTAGGGACTAATACTGAGTGCCGAATTTTTTTTTAGGGACTAAAAGAACTATTAAAATTAAGTAAGGACTAAACTTAAAAGGTCTCAATTTTATAGGGACCTAAAAACATATTTAACCCAACATTTAATGATATAATTGTTATGATGAACTTATAGTGCAAATTCTTTTTACACTAACTGTACATATAAATTAACTCCTTTATATTTATTTTGGTACCAAAAGCAGAAGGATAAAAGGAGGGCACTAGAACAAACAAGAGCATGTAAGAAGATACCAGAATTAATCTTACGGAAAGGAATTCAGCAATAGAAGATAGTAGAAACATCAATCAAACTACAAATAAAATTAATCATATAATATAGAAACACCAAGAAACTTCATGACCTTGTCTTTGCACCCTTTATATAACCATAAAAATTCCAAATTATTTCTCATGATCAATTCAGTTATAACTTGTTAGTTCCTTAAACACAACAACACTTCACCATGTCACTCATTTCACAACTTCTAGGTAATGAAACCTATGATCCTTTCTTATCTATGGTAAACAAATGTCCTGTCCTAAGCACCCCAACAGATTGGAAAGAGACCAAAGATGCCCATGTTTTTATATCTGACCTTCCAGGACTAAAGAAGGAGGATGTAAAGGTAGAAATTGATGAAGGAAAAGTGCTTCAAATTAGTGGTGAAAGGAGTAAAAATGTGGATGAGGATGATGAGAAAAATAACAAGTGGCATCATGTTGAACGTTGTAGTGGCAAATTTCAAAGAAGGTTTAGGCTGCCTCAAAATGCTAAGGTGGACCAAGTTAAGGCTAATATGGAAAATGGTGTGTTAATTGTCACTATCCCTAAGGAGGAAGTGAAGAAAAGTGAAACTAAGGTGATTCAAATTGAGGGTAACTGAAAAATTTGTGAGTTTTTTTTTTTTTTTTTATGTTGAAATTTTAATCAATAAAGAGTTTGTGATTGAGTAAGGGTGGGGAAATAAAGAGTTTGTGATTGCGTTTGTCAATTGGTGTGTGTACTTTTGGTACTTATGTTGGGTGATGTAAAGTAACTTAATAATGTTCATGTGGTTATTGTAATTTGAGGTTGTTCTATATAATCTTGTGTTCTTCCCTTAGCTTGTGTTTTTTTTTTTTTTTCGTTCATGCAATAATTATGAAAAGATAAAAATCAGTTGAAGACTAATGTATCCAAAACCGTGGAAAAGATATTAAAAAGTGTAAACTGATAAGAAATGAATTTCTTATATATTTGAGGACATTGTTATAAAAATTCACTACAAGAATTAAAGGGCTTAAAACTTTTTAGTAAATCTTAAATTAGTTTCATAATTGATTCAAACATAATACATTTGCTAGAAGTTTCGTATGCACAACTTATATGGTAAAAGACTTCATGCATATTTTGATACGTTGAAGCAAGTTCGAATATGCAATTTTTTATTATGTGTGAGTTTCTTCCATAAAATCTTTAGAAATAAAAAAATAGGCGAAAATATTTCAAAATGAGATGGTAAAATGGAGTATTTAGTACGTGTAGTACTTTGCTGTGGGATACATGGGAAAAGCCTTTCTAATTATTTTGACGCTCTTATTTTAGTTTGATCCTACACAAAACTCACTTTTAATTAAATTTCTCGCTCACCAAAATTTAATTATAATACGAAAACATAACCTGATTTTTAAAATTAACTAAGCACATTAACAAGCATGCCCAACCATAAATTCGATGAATAAAAACATGAAATTTCCTTTATCTGTTTTTATTTTGTGATAATTTCCAAGATCATGAGCTTGTATGAGCTTGCTGGGAATATTTCCAATTTTACCAATAGATGTTTAAGTAATACAATCCTAGTGGGTCATTTAACCTGTGAATCTCAACCATTCAAAAAATTTCAACTACATCCGGTGGTTGACATCTATTTTGCAAACAAAACAAAAAAAAAATGTTCAAGTCTCCTACGGTACGAGACCTAAGAGGTCTCCCACAGTAGCATTTGCCTTGGTTCAACTAAGTTTTGATGATGTTTATATTTACTTTTTTGTTTGATTAGATAATGTTTTTGTTTAGTTTAGCTACTATTGTAAGATACTCTTTAAATTTAAGTCTTCAATATCTCGTGTCATTTCATTTACATAAAATGCTTACATCTCAAGTTATGATTTTCAAAACAAGTTTGGTGGTCATATCTTTTCAAAATCTTATATTTCAAGGTTTTTATTCGATTCATACATTGCTTTGCATAAATTGAATCGAATCATTTTTCTGAGGAACTGTGTATGTGTTGCTGATTTGAATCAAATAATCAAATTATGTGAGAAGAAATTTGATTAGAAAATTATTCGAATCAAATTGTATAAGAAGGTATTTTGATTCGATTCATTTAAGATCTTTGGAGTTGTGATTCAATCAGAATTATTATGATTCGAATCAGAGTTCTTCTGATTCGAATCAGAGTTCTTCTGATTCGAATCAATCTTCACAGCAACCTAGAATTCAGAATTGCACTATTGATTCGTATCATTAAAAGCCTGATTCGAATCAAACACGTATTTTCAGTTTTATTTTGACCCAAACTTGTTCCTATCTCACTCACCTATATATACTTGTCTCCACTCCTTCTCTCATCATTAAATTAAATTGCAAAAACATTCTAAAGTCTTTTCTCTATTTTTTCCTACAAACTTCCTCAAATTAAACACTTTTTCTAATGTAGGATTTGAGATCTAGATTGTTAGGGTGTTATAGGATAATTGTAAGTTTGGTTTCATTCAAGGAACTTGGTGGAGCATCAAGGACCTGAAGCAAAATGACGTACTTTTCAAGTCCAATGGTAATTGTGTGGGTTGTTTCTCAAACAATCAAGGTTGAAGGGGTCGATGCGAAGTCTTAGTAAATAAGATTTATTGGGTAATGAGATCGAATGATTGCATGCTAGCTTGATCTGAGACCTTGGGATTCATCCAATTTCAAGGAGCTTGAAGATTGGAGGCATTGGAGTGGTTACATATTGTAGAGGGTTTAGGATCGTGTGATTCGTAAATTGCAGAAACCTTGTAATTAACTCTTGTAAACATTTTCAACATTCTAATGGAAGTCCGTAGAAGAGACATTTTCTTCTACGAAGAGAGGATATACCCTTAACGAGGACGATAGGGAACCTCTATAAATCCGATGTTCTGTTTTCCTTTAATCTTTAATTTCAAGCAATTTTACTTTGATATATGTTGATGATGAATTAGGTTAACTGCTATATGCTTTGTGATTGAATAATTTTAAACCGAGTTTTCAAGAACATTGTTTTGATTAACAAATTTATCAATTCAATCACTTGTCATATTAAAGATTGACTTGTAGTTTATCCCATCACATTTATCATAAGTGTATAGTTCTTGTGATAGTTATTTCTTGTCTAAGGTTAGGTTTGGATTGAAATTGTTGATTAGTTATGTAGATTAAATTGTGTATTAATAATTGATTGGCAACATTAATTCAAGTGTGAATTTATCGTTTAAATTTGAATTGTATGGGAAATGAAAGTTGTTTCCCATCATGGGAAAGCTAATTTTGACCATTAGATAAAGTAGAAAACGTACTTCTATCATAAACACTCAACACCAAAAATTTTTTCCACATTGACCCACCACCTGCAGTTGTCCCAACTCTCTTTCTTTCTCTCCTTCCTGTGTCTGTGGTTCTTTCTCAAAAGCCTCATGAAGCTTTCAACGACAAAACAAGCCAAGAATCGCTTCTCTCCCGCAACAAACCAAGGAGTGTCCTTCCAGTTTAAACACATTGATGCTGATCCACAACCTCTTATGTTTGCTAAGCAACATCTTTCAAATTTCAATTAATAAAAATATTCACAGATCCATAGAAATAAAATAATAAAAATAACACAAGGACCCAAAAACACAAAACAAATCGCAAAATAAAGAGAAAAAAAAACCTTGGATTGGATTTGGGTGTGGTTTTTCAATTTGGGAAATTGCCTACGGGGATTAGAGAGAAGCATAAGCTCTATGGAATTTTTGTCATGAATGGTTATTTATCGTGTATGAGGTAGCATATTGGATACAAACTTCAAACCCCATTAACAAAACTTGTATCTTTTTCTCAATTCTAAATGAAACTTTTTCTATGGTTAATAGGCTTTTACCTCTTGCCATATAGGCGAAATTTGGTTTACCCCTCAGTAAAAAAAAATTGGAGATCTCCCTTTTAATTTAAAGATTCTTCGGTTTTGGACCTCAGTGCATATGACTGTGTATTTTCGCTGATGTGGCAGGGGGGTAAACCAAATGTCGCCTATATGACAGGGGATAAAAGCCTATTAACCCATAAATTTCTGCACAATCATATGCACTGAGGGTCCAAAGCCAAAGAATCTTTAAATTACAAGGGGATTTCCAAAAAAATTTTTACAGGGGGTAAACCAAATTTCGCCTATATGGCAGGGGGTAAAAACCTACTAACCCTTTTTTCTATGATGTATTGTTTAATTTATTTATGTTTAATTATTTGTCACTTGTAGAGAGAATCACATGCCCAAGGAAATTTTGTCCCTAGAGAAAAGGGGATATACTACCTCATACATGGTTCTTCATTTTAATTGTGAAATTTTGCCATTGAAATTGCACTGACGGTGACAAGGGAATGATTTTTGGAAAATCAATTTTTCTGTGCTGACAAGGTTTGAAGGAGAGGAAGAAAGAGAGTTGGAGCAGCAGTAGTATGTTGTTGAGTGGTGAATGTGGGAAAAAAATCTGGTGTTGAGTGTCTATGGTAGAAATATGTTCTCTACTTTATCTGATGGTCAAAATTAGTTTTCTCATGGTAGGAAACAACTTTCCTTTCTCATACTAAACCCCACTTGACTTGGATTGACTTCGGTATAAACATGTCATCCGAATATAATGTTGTAT
This sequence comes from Medicago ruthenica, assembly GCA_018208015.1. Taxonomy (NCBI): domain Eukaryota; kingdom Viridiplantae; phylum Streptophyta; class Magnoliopsida; order Fabales; family Fabaceae; genus Medicago; species Medicago ruthenica. Next base: position 77,914,063 of record CM031376.1, read on the forward strand.
ACTTTGTCCTCAATTAATGATTGAATTTTCTTCAGCTTTGGTACAAACCAATGTGGGCAAGTAAAATATTTACATGGGATTATTATTAAAGAAAAAAATTGAGAGATCATTTTTAAACGGGCTTGCTCTTTGAATTTCAAATGGACCGTAAGGTTGTCAAAATCAGAATTTACTTAAGATCGAAAGGAAATAGCAAAATTGAAAATCGTAAAATCGCAATCGAAATTAAATGATTTTATTCAACTATTTTTGTAGAATCAATATATGACAGCGAAACCAAAAATCGTAATAAAAATCGATAGATTCTACCAAAACAAGAATAATGCTAAATATATATATATTCTAAATTGCATATAGTCATAAATGACTCAAAGTTTCAAGTCCATAAAATACATATACATAAATGAGCTAAAGCCAGATATTATTTAGCTGTCATAATAATGATAAACAACCTAGACAAAATACTTAAAGACAAATCCTAGATGTCTGACAAAATACTTGATCATAAGTGAGTAAATGACTCTTAAGTTTCAAGGAAAAGACTAGATGCCTGCCAAAATGGAATCGAAGGAAACAATGATTATTGAAGACAAAATGGAAGGAATGAATATGGTTAGGTTTGGTCCATTTTGAATGGGATCGTACGGTGAAGCAGCACTTTGGTGGTGAAAGAATGAAAAAAACGTTGGTTTGAGTTAATTTATCGAACCCAGTCAATGGATGAACCAGGTAAAAATTGACCCGTGTAAAAAAATCCCATAATCCATCAAAATCTTGCAAAACCTACGATTTTGTAGGGATTTAACAATTTTATGCGATTTCGATGTGATTTTACTAAAATTTTGTTTTTTTTTTTGGATCGATGAAGGTGAGTAAAATCACAATTTTGACAACAATTGCAACTCAAATTTTGACCGGTGAATGATTCTTAGATGCTTACCACACTACAAATGCAGTTACTTTTTTTTTATAGGCGTACAAATGCAGTTACTGTGATGGTGGATTCTAAGGTGAACTTGACAGTTTGTTCTTGTCAAGTGAATCAAGATTTTCAAAACCTTTTTGCTTTTGACTAGTGAAATTGCAACATGCAATTGGCTAGCCATGACTAAAACCATGAGTTGGAAAAAAAAATGATCTAACACTATCAACTAAAATAAAATGTAGTGATGCTTGAAAACATACTAATTTTTGCTATTATAATTTGCAAGTTTAATGCAAAGTCCGCAATCTCCTCTTCATATGAAAGCAACACCAACAAAATTCTAGAATTCTGAAGCATTGTTGTGAACCTAGAATCTCATGTCTTACCATACAACAGCTGCCCATCATAACCAGTCTGGTGAATATCATGATTGAAAATCCCATTGCTTTGTAGACATTCGTCCATCGTGTCATAAAAATCTGCATTCTTGGCATCACTGTTACCTAGTCGTACATACACTTCGGCACTCCAATCAGGCACAATAGCCTTCCAAACATTGTGGATCTCCTTTAGGCTGTGACAAGGTACCACCGGACGTGGGTAGTGATCAGGCCTTGGGTTAACAATTTTGTCATGTCGACCCAAGTTTCTGTTGTTGGCGATTACATCCTCTAACAAACGACCGTATTTAGGAGCAATGACGTAGTCGGATATGTCAAAACAGACTTTACGTGCAACTCCCTGAATCACATATTGCTTAACCACACTCTCAAATTCGGGATTGCTTTGAATATACACGCGAAGATAATTTCTTTTTCTACTCTATGTCCTGCATAAATTTGAAAGTAAATCAAAATAAGGGGTTGATGAAATTTAAAAAGTTGAAAAAATTTCTATTTTGGTTTACTTAATAATGATTTATAAAGTTGAAGTTGGACTAGTGAAAGAATAGATAAATACTACAAAGCGAAAAAAAACTTGACAGAAGAGTTGAAATAACACCATAAAAGAGAATTATAGAATATACTAATGAAATAGAGGTTTAGGCAAGGCCTTGGTAAGCACATCAGTAATTTGATGTTGAGCAGAAATGCGAACAAGTTTGAGGAACCCAGTGAGCACATGTTCCCTAATGAAATGACAATCAATGTTGATATGCTTGGAGCGAGCCTGTGTGACAGGGTTATGAGCCATGTGAAATGCTGATAAGCTATCACAAAAGACCATGGTAGATTGCATGGGCACTTCAAAGGTGCGCAGGATCTGTTTTAACCAAAGGAGCTCGGAGTTTACACAGCTATGGCTCGATATTCTGATTCAGCAGATAAATGTGCCACAGTGGTTTTCTTTTCTGACTTCCAATCAGTGAGAGATGAGCCTAAAAAATGCAAAATCCTGAAGTGGATTTGCGGGTAGATGGTGTGTATAAGTGTGGTGTTCGTGGCTTAGTCATGAAGTGACTGAGACAGTTCACTGCAAAGGTGATGTCCGGGCGAGATAAGGTCAAGTACATTAAACGACCAATTCAACCTGCGGTAAAGAGATGGCTCAGTAAGGGCTTCACCATCTACATCAAACTGGACATTAGGTTCCACAGGTAAAGATTGCGGCTTTGCAAAGATAAAACCAGTGTCTTGCAAGAGTTGCAATGTGTACTTGCGTTGGCAAAGATGGATGCCCAAAGGAGAATGTCCCAGCTCTAAACCAAGAAGAATAGACATATATACTTCCTCAGACAACTCACCGTTTAAAAAAGCATTGTTTATGTGTAGTTGAATGAAGCTCCATTTTTGTTGAGCAGCAATAGGTAGGAGAATACGTAGAGTGGTGAGTTTTACCACTGGAGAAAAAGTGTCCGCAAAGTCAATACCAAATTGTTGGGTATAACGCTTCGCTACCAACCTTGCTTTATAGCGATCAAGACTCCCATCCCATCAGCATGATATTTAGTTTTATACAACCAACGACATCCAATGGCTCTTTTCCCTGCTAGGTAACTGTTGTATGGTCCAGGTCTGGTTGGATTCTAAGGCTGCAATTTCCTCGGCCAAACGCCAATGTGGAAATCTAACAGCTTGGTTATAAAATTCTGGCTCAACAGTAGAGGAAATATGCAAGACATAATCTCTATAGGGAGGGGAAAGTTTGGCATAACTGATATGATTTTCTTAATGGGATTGAATGAAAGTTTTAGTCATGTTATAGGTCAAGTTTTAGTCGTGTTTTGGTACTAGTTCAACAAGAGGAAACTCAACGGTCTGTTATTAGTACCAATTCTGAAAATCGATTGGCATGTGCTGTTCAATCTTCACAACAAGGTTTTAAAAATTTCAACTCTGGCAAGAAAGAGAGACCAATGTGCTCTCACTGTGGTCTACTTGGTCATATCAAAGACATATGCTATAAGCTTCATGGTTATCCACCATGCCACAAGAAGAATCAAGTTGTGAAAAATGTTTCTGAGACTAAAGATAACTGTTTGACTTCACAGAGAAAATCACCTATGAGTCAACAACAATACCAACAGCTGATTGCATTTCTGCACAGCCAGATAGTTCATAGCACCATTCATGACAACAATGCAGTGAATCAAGTGAATCTTGGTATGTGTTTTTCTCTTATTCATCATAATTCTATATATTCCAACTCTTCTTGGATTATAGATTCTGGAGCCACCACTCATATTAGTCATTCTTTGTCCTTGTTTGGTTCCTTCAAATCTTTGAATAACAAGTCTGCCACTTTGCCTAATAACAGCAAAGTAGAAGTTTCAGCTATAGGTACTATCACTCTAGGACCTAATTTCACTCTATACAATGTGTTGTATATCCCTACTTTTCATGTCAATCTTATTTCCATCAGTTCCTTACTATCATATTCCAAGTTCCAACAGGACACAATGAATGGGAAGGAGATTGGGAAAGCTGATCTCTGCCAAGGTCTTCACCATATTGATTCCATATTGATAATCAGGCTCTGATACCATATTGATAAACCAGAGAGAATTTTGTGAAATCTATGAAGCACGAACACATACACGGACACCAGACACGACACAGACACCGACACGCCAACACCAATTATAATTTTTAAAAAATGAAATGATTCAATATTATCATAGGTGTCGCTGTCAGACACCGACGCATGTCCGACACTGAGACACACCTAATTGTTGGTGATTTCCAAAATAATGGAATCATTTTAGAACCAAAAGTTGTAACTCTTCATTGCTTTGGGTTCCAAAAGTTGTAACTCTTCATGAGAATCATTCATATACATTGGAACATTATTATTTACTGTTGTGTAAACTAGTAGGAAGATGCTTAACTCCATTGTTTTTGAAAACCTACTTTCCAATTGATCCCACCTGTAACCTAAGCTCCATTATAACCCAAAGAAGTCCTTAAAAGTGTGTACATAATATTGACTTTGATTGATGCTTAGAAATTTTTCAAGTTTTGGTAATATAGCAGTTCTGCATGTCGACTGTGTGAACCTTGTAAATTTTCAATACTGTTGCGTGAAGTTGTGGAATGGTTGAATTACCAAGCAAGTTAGCTAATCAATTGCTAACTAAGGAGATGAACTTTTGACATGACCATTGGTGAAGTAAGTGTTATTTTACCGTTATTGTTCATTTTAAGTTGGTTCCTTGAGGACAAGTAACGGTGCAAGTTTGCGGTTGTGATGACACTTTGTCATCTTTGTTTTGTTAGTTGTTTTCTTGACATTTTAGGATGAGTTCAAAGCTATAATGGTCACTGAAGTTGAAAATTAGAAGAAAAACAAGGCATTTGAAGAAAGAGAAAATCGGGCCACGATTTGAAAGCAAAAAGGACAACGTCAATTCGTAAAAAATTGGCGCCCGATTTTGATGGCGCATCAGTTTGAGATTTGAATTTAGAGTGAATCGGGCCACGATTTTGGGACTTCAGGGCACGATTTTGCTGCACTCTATAAAGAGGAAACGCATTTCTGAAGGAGGGGTTCAAAATTTTGGAGAGAAAAAGGCATAATTTGGATCTGAAGAGCTGGAGAATAGGTGGGAGACCATCAAAACTCATAGTCAGTCATCCATTCCATGTAATGAATCTTTCTTTTGAATTTGTTGTTCGTACTTTAGCTATGAGTAACTAATTTTATTGTGGTTGAGCCTTAGATGAATCTGATGTAATTGTATTGCTTCATGAATTGTATGAACTTCCTGGATTATCAATGAAAACCTAGTTTTATTCATATTTCCTTATGCTTAATATTTTTTGTATGTTTATGATTGACTATTAGCCCTAGCTTTCCTGATTATATAAATTGATTGTGGACCTTGAATGACCACTAGCCATGGCTTTTGAATCTGATCTAGGAAACTTGTTTAACCTAATCAATTAAGCTAGAGACATAAAATTGTTAGGTTATGATCAAAAGATTAACGGACTTTGCAAAACCTCCAACGGTTTCTACTTCACTTACGAGATTAAGGGATAGTTACTTTAGGAGAGGGTTTTAGGTCAAGAGATTGGGTAGAACCATTTTGTTAATCTATCGTAAAACTGGGTAGACATTGTTATGAGATGGGTGCAGTTTATCGTATAGGTTTAACCATCTTTCTCATAAATTTCTAAATCAAATTCTTTGTTACCTTTCTCAACAGTTTATGTTGTTCAAACAAACCAATTTGCCTTGTGCACCCCCCCCCCCCCCCCCACCCATTTACACATCCGAAATATTGACGTCGTTCCTAAATTGAAGTTACAATAGTCCCTGTGGAAACGAATTTATTTATTACTCCGATATAAATTAGTTCACTTGCTAATTTTGTATCAGAGACGTCCTTTTCTTCTGATCCAATGTATTGACTTCTGGTTGACCTTTCTTCAGATCTTCTACCATAGTCTTTTTGAGCTTCTCTAGTAATTATGATGCTTTAATACATGTTCAATATTTGATGGATACATTCTATGATCCTGCACACTTGAACAAATATTAGTATATCCAATTGTTCTTCAATACTTTGTTATCATCAAAACCTTAGAGGAATTGTACAAGACCCTTCTTGTTCCAACATATTGCGACAATGTCATATGCAACATAAGGAGCATAACTAACTCGACAAGGTAAAAGCGTGCGAGGAAGGAAGACATGACCACCTGCCTCCCTCATTCTTCTTGTGCGCCCTACAAAATATTCATATTGCCCCCGATTATATAATCCAAAGCTTGTTTTTTCAGTTTCAGATTCTAGAATTCGAAAGTGATCAAAAGAAAGTGGACCATGAATTTTACAATAAATTACGTTCAACCTCAACTACAAAAAATCATGTATTTTATGGTTGGACATATAGAATCCGAATATATATTTAACATCCATATATGTTTCATTTAGTACAATTTGAACTGTGTCAAACCCACATGAGATCAATTTTTAACAACACCAAGATTCATTATATAGATGTATTTCAGATTCTAGAAACCGAACATGTAAAATATGTGTTCGGCTTATTGAATTCGAAACATGACAGCACAGAGAAGTAATCTTACATTCAAATATATACTCTAATATAATAGTAACACACACCAAAATATAACAAACTCCAATATAATAAAAACATAAGTCAAATACATAATAAAAACACAACAATTAGAATACAATGTCAAACATAATAATATACATCATAGCGAAATATCCAAACAAAAATATTCATAAATACAAATAAGTAAACCCTACCGGATAGCACTATCCCTAGCACCCCTCTCATCTTGCATTAATTCACCGTCCATCCTCGAGCCTCGTTAAATATTTGCTCCAAGCCCTCCTAGATTGGGGTCCCCTGCCACACATGGCCACTGGCATGTCTTCTAGGCCAGGAATATATGACTCCTGAGGTAGTGCCAGCAGGGCCTCCTGCTGCTCAGCCTCTTACTATTAGGACACATGTATTGGTTCTACTACCTTAGACTCAACCTCAAGGACATGATGAGGCTCTTGCTCTTAAGTTGGTATGTGTCTATCACGTTCGGCCTTCCTCGCACACGCTTCCCTTGTCAAGTTAGTCATGCTCATCTTGTTGTCTCTAAAGCAGTCTAGGTGCATTCATATATGAAATAAATCAAAATACATAGACAGAATAGATGAACAAAATTATGAGATAAATCGTAATTCAGCATCCATGATCCTATTTCAGACTTTGAAGCCAAAATGCTAAAGAACGCATTTTGGCTTTTAAAATTCGAACACAACCAGTACATAGAAAAAAAAAACACAATTAAAACACACAATGTTTGAGCAAGTGAGAACTGGCATATTGTTTAGTGGATGGAAAGATCTCACAATCGAAGGATTCAAGCAGCTTCGCTTCAAAAATGACCTAAGATGGCACGATGTAGCAAGAATCATGATTTGGGTTTTTTTTTTAGTATTTTAGGACATAAACTGAAGAAATGAAGAAAGGAGGTTGGGCAATTATTTTATATTGGTATGGTTCAAATTCTATAATCTGAAGGTGCATGAGAAGTATGGAGGATGCGATAAGAACTTCTCATATCTTATTATAACTTAACGCATTAGCCCATGTAATAGGAACTTTAAGCACAATAAATATGAAGAGAAAAGAATAGAGAGGAAAGATAGATTGAGTGGATGGATTACATAATTTGAATTTTAAAATATTATATAGAAATCAAAGACGAGGAAGAAACCAAATTGTGCTACAACTCGGTAATATTTCAATTATAGTTAAAGGTTGTTTCTTATCATACCTTATCAGTTCTCACGTGTCTTACAAAGCTCCGATATTTCGGCTTATATAATATGAAATCCGTAAAAACATGTCAAAAAAATCCTCCAATGCCCTACAATATTTTAGGGGCTTATTTAAAACCTTTTTCATGGGCTTTATTTAAAACATTGTCCTCCAATTGTAGATGGTGAGAAAAAAAAATTGTCTTATTTTTAAAAAAAAAAATCATGGGCTTTATTCTTATAGGACCAAATTTCTTGAAATAGCAAGCACATGGATCTCCTTGGTCATCCCTTTCTTTGGCGCTTTTTTCTATTTATTTTTTATGAGGGTATAGTTGTAAAAATATTAAAAAAGTTATATTAATTAATGATTGTATTGATTTTGATGTTTTTTTGTTTTTCTTCTTATAATAAAGACCGGAGGGAGTAACACAGATAAATAACGACGTTCGATTGATTCGTCCTACATCTCTTGAGTTATCACAATGAAAATAGGAATTTATACAAATTGTTAAGAAACACTCCAAAATCTCTCGCTATCCGTCCTAACTACACACCCAAAACTTTTGACTAACTAGAAATCTCACTAGAAACTTTAAAACTTTCTCAAAGTTGTGGTTTTCTCCCAATGTTTGGAATGATTATCCCTTCGTCCATCATCTTCTATCCCACTAGAAAGGAGTATTGAGAAATATGGAAGTGTGAACACATAAGGATAATTTCGAACTTGCTTCTTCTACAAAGAGAAGTTCAACTTTTATTTCTTCTTCTTCCTTGGTAGCTGGCATTCCCTCTTGATTAAGAAAATGACTTTTCTTTTTGGCTAAGATTAAGAAATTAGTATTTCTTGATTAAAATATATTCTTTTTTTGGGTAGCACTATATTCGAATCAAACTTAACTAACAATTTACTAGACAACAAGTTGTTACTGGATGATACAAAGATGACTTTGTGATTGAAGTGAAAAAATAAAAGTAAATTGTTAAAAAGGTCAAGGATAACAATATTAACAATTATAATATTTCCCAACATATTATTCACCAAAATAAAATAGTCACATAATAAGCTACCATTTTGTAAAATAATACCCCTTGCTGATTCAAAATAATTGTTTCTTTAACATTTTTTTCTCTGTCTCAAAATAATTGTCACTTTATAATGTCAATGCAGCATTTATTTTTTTTCTTTATTTATTGAATTTCATCCAATTATACTGTACTCCACTAACTACAATTAATAAGAGTGTTTTAATAAATTATATTAAGAATCATTTCCTTAAGAATCATGCACAAACATTAATTAATCATTTCTCTAAACGTGCATAAACATTAAACGACTATTATTTTGAGAATATATTAAGAATCATTTCCTTAATCATTTCTTTAATCATTTCCTTAATAATCGTGCACAAACATTAAATGACTATTATTTTGAGGCGGAGGAAGTATTATCCCAAAATAACTTACTCCCTCCGTTCCTTTTTAATTGTCACTTTTGAAGAAAAAATTTGTTTATTTTTAACTGTCACTTTCAAAGTTCAATGCAACTTTAAATAATGTTTTACCAATTTTATCCTTAGTTATTTATTACGGAGAGAGAAATATATGAGATGATATATTAAATGAATAAGGTTATTATAGTAAAAGTATAAATTATTATATCAAAAGTAATGACATTTATTAATTATCTTGGTTTGTGTAATATGTCAAAAATTGACAATTAAAAAGGAACGGAGGTAGTACTCATTTCACTTTTCAATGCAACATTAATTAATAATATTACTTTCATCACTCTCAATTCAATATATTCCACTTTGTATTTATGATAATCGAGAATGCATCAATATTTGACAAAAATACTTAAAACCATTTTTCTCTCTCCTTTACTTATACATTTTTCTTTTTATGTGTGAAATGAACAAATGATTCACTTAATTTAAGACGGATGGAGTAATAAAAGAGATAAACAAAGTGCTGGACTTTGATTCTCTCCATTGAAAATTCTCTCAAGTCTTCTCCATTTTCAATCTCTACCATTAAAATATAACCACCATTTTTCTTTATAATTTAACTCTCACTTTCTCTCTCATATTTGATGGATGAGATTCCACTTGAAAAAACTTGAGAGAATTTTCAATAGAGAGAATCTAAATTCCAAAGTGCTACTGCTTCCAAATTGAGCGATTAATATTTGCTTCCAAGTAAGAGACTTCATGCCTGCCATTATACCTTTTTGGTTTCCCACTTTGAGCTCATGAAGAGCACTACCAAATTAGCTTTTTGAAATTAATCTTATACAAAGAGGCAAACAAACTTCAAAACATAATTTTCCCCTTTTATGAGATGTTGTCCCAACCCTAACAAAGCCTCCACCATAATTCATCTTTTTAAGCGTCGGCGTGCACGTATGGGTTTATATAATAATTGAATAACAAGACAAAAACCAAAACTAAAAAATAAAATAAAAATGTGTCCATTACAAAAGGAATCAACACACTTCTATTAATAATAAAGCAAACACTTCAACATAACATGGGTTTGCATCATCTAACACATTTTAAAATCAACCAAATGTCCAACAACTAGATAAGTACACATAGTAATAATTAAGTTCCTATATTCTAAACAAAAAGTGAAGAAAGACCCATTACATCAAATTAATTAAACTTCACTTCACTTTTTCCCTTGTTAGTACCAATACTAATTAAGAGTTTGAGAAATTAGCTTGATTGTATCATGAATTTGGATTTCATGCGGTCAATAGATCCATTATTGTTCACACATTTGAGACATTAGTGATTATTGGATTAAGATCAAACAATCCATATTATTATACACTAATTGTATAACAATTATTGTTAATAGATTGTCCTCTTGCCAAACCAAGTAGCTTCATTTCCTTGATAGCTGGATCTTCTAGAAGAAGAACCTTGTCTTGGTCCCTAACACCAATCATGTGAAGAAATTCATTGTCATCTCTCTCTTTACCTTTGTAGAGAAGCCTCTGTTCTCTTGGTTCCAAACTTGTTACAAGTGACAAAACCATTTTCAATTCTCCTGAAATTCATTCATAAATTTTGATAAATACACACCTCAAAATTATTTTTATGGAGTAGTTGCTAATAATAATGCACACATGTAAGAATTTTTTGGTTCATCAATAACTTATTGAAGTGGTTCAAAAATATAAATAAAAAATTTGGGTTTGTAACCAACAAAAGTCATAATCCACTCGGATTTTTTTTAACCCTCTGACTCTTAAAAATGGCAAGTAAATAATTCAAAGTTCAGCTAGACGGTAACGAAACTGGAGTTTTCCTTGAACAATTTGATGTTAACTAAAACTCGTTAAATGTGAGTTCAACTACTTGGTAACAATTTTGGTAATAACTCACTTTGACCATATTTTATGCTAATGCACAAAAGTAAAACTTTTTTCCCTTATATTTACCTAATTATAATTGTTCAATTAAACAAAAAAAATAGTTTAAACCCGAAACAAAAGGCAATCAATACAAATGAAAGGTTGGATTAGACTTACCAAAAGTTGAAGTTGCTTCAATAGAAATATCATGCCACTTTGACATAGTTGTGACTCTAATTGTGATCATCTCCCCAACACTTTTGTTACTCTCTCTTTTTTGTACAAGCATGCCACCAGGCCTAAGTTCCCATTCGATTTCACAATTTTCACTACAATCCTTCTCAATTGGAGATGCTACTACTTTGTTTCCAAAGCCAAGTTTAGATATGCTTCTACAAAACCTCTTTGACCTCAACTTCATCATCTCAATTTTTCTTTCTCTCACAATAAAACCCTTTTGTTTCCTTTGGAAGATTGAAAGTTGAGGAACTAGTGTAGAAGATAATGTGGCTAGGCACTTATATAGTACTAGAAAGTGTATGAAATATGAGTATATGACAGATTATTAAAAAAAAATGATTAAAAAAGGTATGAAAAATGACAAATTAGAATGCATGAATAAAATACAAGCCGACCTTATGTTACAAAAAAGTTAGACTTGAGGAAACAGCATAACCAATCAGGTTTAAAGGAACACATGGAAGAAAATATGGGCATTTGTCTTTTATGTTGATCTTGGGAAGGGCTATGTATGGCACATGGGGAGTTGGTGCTTAGGTATAAACAAATTGCTTGATTAGCGGCACAAACATTAATATGAATCAATAGGTTATTGGTCGTTTGAGTCAAAACAATTAGGTTATTGGTCGTTTGAGTCAAAACAATTAGGATGTTAAAGTTTCAAGGAAAACTTATTTAACCACCTACTTATCCTTCCATTTCGAAATAAATCTTGCAGTTTCACTTTCATAATTTTAATTGTAATGTTTTAAGGACATTTATTAAAGATTCAAAATAGTAATTTATACTCTCTCAGGTCATATTTATAAACAACTTTTCTTTTTTTAATTCATTAAATAATTGATGTATTTGAAATATAATATACTCACTTCGTCTCTAATTATAAGTACTCTTTGAGAAAAAAAAATTATCCCTAAATATAAACACTTATACAAATTACTATATGCATTTATTATTTTTTCTTAAACAAACCCCTAATTAATACTATTAACTTCTCTTGAAATATATGAAAAGTCAAATTTAATACACATATAAACAAAAGACAGTTTAGCAATATTCACACACAAAATAGACATATTTAATGTACTAACAACTTTTCTTAAGAAATGTGAAAAAGACAAAGGGGACTTATATATAAGGATGGAAGGGGTATCTATTACTTCTTTCGGTCCTTATTATAAGAAGAAAAACAAACAAAAAACATCAAAATCAATACAATCATTAATTGTTATAACTTTCTAAATATTTTTACACATATACCCTTATATTGTGAAACACTAAATTCACCCACTAATATTAAATACACAAACATTAAATGAAGGCATAAATATGTAAATCGTCCTTGTATGTTTGCGTACTTTTCGTTTTCGTCCTTGTATTTTTTTTTGGTTCTAAAACAAATCTTATAAGTTATTAACCTTTTGATTTTCGTCCCTCCCGTTGACATCTGTTACAAAAACGCTTATGTGTGTAACAACGGATGATGTGGCAACGTTTCACGTGTCAAAAGAGGCTGATGTGTCGTTCCAGATGACCGGTGACAAGATTACATGGATCAAATCCAAAAATCAAAAGGTATAGAAGGACGAAATTTAAAAACACGAACAAACAAAAATTGAAATTAAAAACTCTTGTCGTTTTCATCTTCTTCCTCTCTCTGCCATATTCTTCTTCTGCGCCCCTGAAATCTCACGCCCTGCTAACAATGTCTTCATCATCCATTGCTAACTCTTCTTCAATTGAGTTGCCTAGTTGTGGTTGCAACAAAACAATAAGGATGTTCATCTCTAATTCATATGACAATCCTAAAGGAGATATTGGAAATGTTCAACCTTTATGGTGATTCATATGACAACCCTAAAAGGAGATATTGGAAATGTCCAACCTTTATGGTGAGTTCTTTGTTATTTTATGTTTGTTTGATGTTTATTTTCATACATTTTATTTTTCTTAAAATTTGTATATGATTGATTTTGTTTTAGGCTAGTAATAGTTGTAAGTTGTTCATACAAGATGATGAAATTGAAGGAAATCCTCCATATGTTCGTCCAATAGCAGCAACTGAAGCATCACCTTCAACTATCACAAAGCTTCCATGTGATTGCAATTGTGAAGAGCTTCTGAAAGACATTGCTGGTATAATGAGAGATTTTGGAATCAACAAAAACGAGAAGTTGAAGAAGAAGCTGCAATACTCAAGGAAGAAGAGCAATTTGTTTATGGTTTTATTGATTTTATCTTATCTAGTTTTCGTTGCATATTTGAAGATGTAGTGAATGTAACCAATTATTTGGTTTATTGTAATGGTTCAGTTCAAACATAGTTTGTAACTTGATGAATCATCATTGAATGAATGTAATGGCGTGTGTTGACATGCTATCATATCCATAGTTCAAACATTATTGAACTCACATACTTGACCTTCTTCACCTCCAAGTCACTTTACCATATTCATAGAATTTTGTCCACCATGTGAACCTATATCATCCCTATAACTGAATGTTCAATATATATATATATATATATATATGCTTAAACGCACTTTTGGCGCCCTAACTTTGTCATAGTTGCGATTTTGGCCCCCTATTAAAAAAATCACTTTCTAGCCCCCTAAGTTTTCCCCATTTTGCAACCTTCAAGCCTCCTTGATTTTGACTAGGTCAACGCCCACATGACATCTCACTTAAGTGAGTTGGACGCCACATGAATTATTTTTGAATTAAAAATAATAAAAAATGCCACATATTTATGAATGAAATTAGAATAATTAAAAAAAATTAATAAAAATTAAAAACACAATAAACTCCTCAGATATGCAGTCTCTCTCTCTCTCTCTCTCTCTCTCTCTCTCTCTCTCTCTCTCTCTCTCTCTCTCTCTCTCTCTCTCTCTCTCTCTCTCTATAACCTTCAATAACTCTTTCTATGCAAACCACCATCACCCTTCTTCCTCATCTGTATAACTCCATCCTCAGTCACCACCACCATCGTCTCTCTACCTCTATTTTGCATTCCCTTTTTCTGCCGCTTCCTCCTCCTCCTCGTCTCTGTCTCCTCGCCCTTCATCTCTCCTCCGCCTTCTCTCTTTCTCTCTCCCCCCATTGTCCTTCTCACCACCATCGTTCCCATCAACAAACCACCGTCATCAGCCGCCACAACCCCATCGTCCTTCTTACCACATCGTCATCGGCATTCACAATTGTTCAGATCTAGATAGCAATGCCGCTAGAGATGAAGGATGTTTGCGGCGGCAAAAACAGCCCCATCTAGGGTTCGGGATTTCAAGCTTTATAAATTTAACATTTATCAATACTTGAAACAAAAAACCATTAGCTTCATACCCTTATTATTCCATTGTGTTAGAGCTTGCAACAAACATCAGTGTACACATTCTCTGTATAACACAAAACACAATATCCCATTCTTTTTCCTTCTTCAATTTGTTGTGTGGTTCTGTGTCTAGATTAAGGAATTGATTGAATGTAGTAAAAAAAAAATCACATAACCATTCGAATTGCTGGATTTATAGTTGGTGGGTGGTGACTTTTGATTAGTTAAGATAGACGTGGTGGTTGTTGGAAGAAGGGACAGGAGGAGGTGGTTGTGTTTCTGGGTTTTTTTTAAAAGGGGGATGAACGATGACAATGAAGTGATGAATTTTTTGAGTTTTTTGTTTTTTTTCATTTATTTAATTTTATAAATGATTATTTGACATTTTTTATTTTTATTTTAATTAAAAAAAATTCACACATGGCATCCAACTCACTTAAGTGGTGTGCCACATGGGCGTTGACCCAGTCAAAATCAAGGGGGGCTTGAAAGGTTGCAAAAGGGAGAAAACTTAGGGGGCTGGAAAATGATTTTTTTAATATGGGACCAAAATCGGAACTATGACAAAGTTAGGGGGCAAAAGTGCGTTTAAGCTATATATATATATCACATTTGTTCTTAAAAACATACTCACTAACATTACCATGCCATTATCATCAACAATCCTTGTGTACTTGTCATCGTTATTGGTATACCACCATAAACGATACTTAAGGTGATCAATATATCCTAAGTCATTCAATGTACCAGTAACTTCAAAGTAGCTCCACATATCCTTATCAATCCCATTAACTACATGTTCTTTCCCCCTATTGTAACACAAAACGAAATCCCTTACAAAGTGACCCCCATGATGAAATACAACTGATATACTCATCCCTGTAAAATTTTGTTCAAATATAACTTGTTAATAACCCTACAAATTCGTCCCTACCAAAAACACAGGCAACAATAACAGAAAAATTATAAAACAACATCTATTATACAGTTTTACAACTTAAAATACACTACCGTTCTTCTATCCTAGTAAAAAAAATACTCACACAAGAAAAACGACACAAACATTAATTGTTATAACTTTTTAAATATTTTTACACATATACCCTTATAATAATAAATACACAAACATTAAATGAAGGGTAAAAAAGTTTTTTTTAGCAATAAATGTATCTTAAAAGTTGTGTCATTTTCTTATAAATAAAATCAATTCTTTTTTAAAAAAATTTCTTATAATAAAGAGCGGAGAGAGTAGTAAAAATTAGAAAAAAGTTTATATTTGAAACTATTCATTAAGACAAATTAAGCATTAGTATCTACTAAGATTTATTATTATAATACTACCTCGTCCCTAATTATAAGACTCATTTGAGAATTTTTTTGTCCCTTTTTATAAGATGTCTTTGTTATTTTCAACTACATTAATTACTTCTTTACCTACATACCCTTATTTATTATACTTTTTTTTTCAATCAGCAATAAATAATATGTTGAAAACATAAACTGACTTTCTCTCATAAAGGATAAAATTATAAAAACAATAGTGATTACAAACAAATTTAATACATATATCAACTTTCTTAATTCCCTTGATTTTGGCAAAGTGGTCTTATATTTAGCGACGAAAGTAGTAGCAAAAACAAGAGTGTTATGGACACTATTTATCTAACACTCACTCTCTTATTTAGTAAAATTTATGTGGATACCACATTTTGAAAATAGATTTCACATAAAGTGGCGAGACTCACATGAGATCCAAAAGAAAAGTGAGTGTTTGAAAGAGTGTTAGAAAAAAAGTGTTTCTAACATTTCTCTAGTAAAAACCATGGTAAAAGTATGTTACGGTAGAAATGTGACACTTATTAGGACACAATGAATATTGTTAGTTTTTGGATTTCCAAATTGTTGTATTTGGATTCTCAAATTATATTTTGATAGAGAATATCTAACGAAGTTGTTATTAGGTTAAGTCACAACCATGTCGCTCTCTTTAAGAAGTTTCGTGGCACTGCCCAAAATTGTGCAAGACAGACTATCAACCACGTCACCTCCAAGATAAAACAAGTCCAGTTACAAGTGTGCGGTTAACTACTGCATTGTAGAAAACGGTTCGAGAATTACACCTCCGATATGGTACAAAGACCATTCTTTTAATACAGAAACCACTCTAATATGGTATTGTGACCACTCTATTATATGGTGCTAAGACCACTCAAATATAGTGTTATCACAATTCTAACCTTTAAGTTCTCCAAAATATCAATATGGTACTACGACCACTCAAATATGGTGATACCACTATTTTGACTTTTTAACTTCTCCAAGAGTAGAAAAATATCGAAAGAATATTTATATACAGTTAAGATCATTCTGAATTTCGACGGGACATTATTATTCCAAAAAGGGACTATGATCTTAAAGGTACTCTTTATTCCGAAGGGACTATGTTTTTAAGACCTTTCTTAATTCCGAAGGGACATTATACTGAATAGGAACTACGGTGTTGATTCCGAAGGGACAGAAAAAGGAGATGAGGAGAAGAATAACTTGTTAGCACAAGCTGGAGGCAGAAGAGAGAAAGGGTTCTCGACAACTCAATAGAACTCTTTGGTGTGATTTTTGAACTAGGTGGGCTCTCCTTTTATAGGAAGAGTTTCTAACTAATATGAAGAAACTTAAGAATTAAGTAGACTTAGATATTAAGCAACCAACATATCAGCTCAAGTAACAAACTAATCGGATAAGCTAAAAAAGAAACAACCCACAAAATTAGATGAAACAAACTAATTGGATATGAATGAAGGAAAGATAGGAAACTCAAGTGGATTCTCAAGCTTATCACAACCAACATAAGCTAAAATTATGACAAGTGATATCTGTAGTACCCTAATTTTGTCCTAAGCATTTTAAAACAAAAATCAAAAAAAATCAAAGAGGGGAAAAAGTCAAAAGTCAACAAAAGTCAACAGAAAAGTCAACATTTTAAAAATGATGACTTCGCACTGCGAAGGTCACTTCGCACTGCGAAGTCTGCGATTTTTCTGCAGATTTTTGGTTTCTTTGATTTAATTCCAGAATTTGTTGCATATCATTTCCATATTTATTTTAAGTAGCATTCATGGCTAATTGGGCCAAGCAAAACCAGAATTAAAGGACTTGCCATTAATGCCAAGGTTGGAAGCTTTTTCTTCCAACCTAGCATGTGACAAGCAAGTGGGCTTGCCCTTGGGCAGCTCTAGTCCCTCCCAGGTGACCTGCTAACCACCACAAGGTTGCCAGCCACCTGCTTGAGGACTTTCCTCCTGCTTGCTCCCCCCAAAACCAGTCAAACCAGCTGGATTTCTCACTTGAAAAGCCATGAGTGCCTACTCTGTTTTGCAGCAGCTTTTCACCCCTCACACCAACCATAAGTAGCCTTTTTCATCCCTCAATCTCTGCACATTACAGTGCACGTTTTTATTGACCAACCATTGAGATTGCAAGGATTGATCCCCAAGCATTAGCCAATTGCAAATCAGCTTTGTTCTTCATCATTACCTTCTAGAATTGGTTGAATTTGTGGCTGAAATCAGGCTGGATCTTGCCCCTTGGTACAAGGCAAGGTTGCCTCTATCCATTAGCATTTAATGCAAAGGGATTCAGCTGGATCTTAGCCACAAATCAGCTGAATTTTAGGATTTTGTAATGATGACAAAGATTTGGTTTTGGCCTATAAATAGAAGGCAATGCCCAAGGATTCAAACACAATTAACACAGCATTTACAAGAGCAGAAACTCTACTCATTTTAGCCTACAAACCTCCACAAACAACCAGAAAAAATCAATCCACACAAAGCTTTACCAAAGTTCAAGTTCATCACAAATCTTCAAAACCTTTGTGAAAGCCTTCAACCAAATCAAATCAAGTGCAGCTGGAGCTTTGCTAAGGAGTTCTGTAAGTTTCTAAGGCTTTATCTTGCATTTACAATTGTGTTTGCATAGCTATTTTGGTTCAAAACCATTTGATTCTAAAAAAACCCCTTTTGAATTTCAAAGAAATCCCAAGGTTTTCAAAACATCAAAACTGGTTTGTCCAGCCTTTTTCACCCCAAAAACTCAAAGTTTTTCACCCACCTATAAGGTCCTGAGTGTGTTCAGAAGTTGTTTCTGAACAAAAGTTCAGAAACAGCTTCTGAACCCAAAATTTCGCATACTTCGCAGTGCGAAGTCATGGTCACAGTGCGACCATGACAGAACTCAGAATCTGAGTTTTTGTGTCAAAATGACCAATTTTTGAGGTTCTAGCCCCAGAGCTCAGAACCTAAGAGTTTTTAAACCCATGTTCTTCAAACTATAACAAGGATTTTGCATAATTTTGGCAAAATCACAAGTTCGTATAACCATTATGTGGATAACTTGTAAAACAAGTTATGTTCCCAAACTTTCAAAACCACATGAACAAATAAGCTATGTTCATCATTTCAATCAAAACTTGAACAATAAATATTGTTCATGATTTTCAAAACTCAAACATGAACATACGCCGATTACATTCGCATTTTCGCAAAATGAGACGAACTTGTGCGTTTTCTAGCAAAATTTGCTAAAACCTTCCCATTTTGGGTTTTCAAACCATATGTTTTGACATACCTTGGGATTTCTAAAAGATTCAACCCAAAAACATGAATGAAAAAGGGATGGTGTGACGTATGTCTCTCCATCGCCCCGATTGTACGAATGCGTGACGTATGTCTCGTCGTTCGGACAATCGTCATTCCTTTTTTCAATGTACAACCCTAACCAAACCAAAACTTGGCCCCTTGTGGTCAATCCAAACCTTTTGGTCCCCCGTGGCCATTAGACTCACCCCCCGACTCGTTTAGAGTCCACTCGGTCAATGATTGACTTGTATGAGTCCATTGCACCTCTCTTGGTCCCATAGCGACCAATTCCAACCCTTTACCCTAACGGACGTACCTTTTAACAATTCTAATGCGATTCACGAACAAACGCTTAATAAGTCTCCAAGAGCGAGCATACAAGCTACGTTTTAATCGCAAGAATTCGGTTAAAACATCGTCCAATTAAAATCAACCAACACATGTACGTTTTTCTACAAAGAACTACGTACGCTTTGAATTCTCCGACTACCGGGAGATACGTAGGAGCAAGATCGACATCTTGTCAAGCGCAATAATAATAAAAACTTTTTTTTCTTTCTTTCGTTTGTTTTTATCTCTTTTTCCCCCTTTTATTATATTTCTAACATAAATAAACATGCACGCAAATATTAAAAAACAATTCAAGCTTAAACCAAATAGAAGGTTCCCGTTGAGTACAACGGACGTGAGGGGTGCTAATACCTTCCCCTTGCGTAACCGACTCCCGAACCCGACAATGGTTGCGATGACCAAATCCTTATCCTCATCGTCAAAGGGTTTTATTATCGTTTCCCTTTAAACAAAAAAAAACTTAAGGGTTTATCAACGTTCCCTTTACACAAAAACTTTGGTGGCGGCTTCACAAAGGCCCTCCGAGCGTTCGAGGACGTCCTCGGAGGATTTGCGCGTCTTTTTCCCGAGGAAAAAAACGAGGTGCGCACAGCTGGCGACTTCACTGGGGACCCTGTTCCCACTAGTGAGTCAAGCCTAACCTATTTGGTTTAAAGCCAATTGTTTTATTTTCTTTGCGTGCCATGTTTGTTTATTTTATTCATACATGTTATATTTATGTTTTATGTTTATATTTGCTTTAATTGCTTTATATTCATATCATATATATCAAATGCGGGGGTTACTTGAGTGATGTTACTCCACATTGTTCGGGTTAATGCCGGACGTGTGAGGCTCTCTACCCGAGCTTGAGAAAAAAACTAAGTTAGAAGGAGGTTGTGTGCGGAAGCCCGCGTTGACGTATGTCCGTGAGGTAGGATGTCCAACCCCGCTTAGATGAGATTTTCACGTGGAATTAATTGAAGTCATGTCGACGTATGTCCATAGAAAACCCTAATTCCATGTGAGATCTATGACTCTAAGGACCTCTTCTTAGAAAATTTCACCATTTAGAGCCCACATGTGAGGATGGGGGGAAAATTCCGAACCTCCACATATCATTCATCCGCATTCACTCATGTTTGTACATTATGTTTTACTTTAGCAGGGGTAATCAACCTTTATTTGTCTATTACTTGTTTATGCATAAATCATAATTGGGGATATGAATGGCCAATGTGTTGAGGGGTAGCAAAATTTTCAAAAAAAAATTCAAGTACTTCGCAGTGCGAAGGTACTTCGCAGTGCGAAGTACGCGAATTTTGTCAGCCCAGCTGACTCTTCATTTACTCCCTCTCAACCACCCATTTCCACTATCTTGGTATCCCAACTGTTGTCTTTCTTTGACTCTTAATGCTAAAATAATAACTTTTATCCCATAACTAAAAAAAACACTCACAAATCCAAAAAAAGAGGGAGTAGGCATATCCATTGGTGAATCTTCTTTTCTTTAAGTTTTTACTTTATTCAATTCAGAACCAACTACCAGGTACGATTCCTTTTCTTCTTTCTCTGTACATCTGATTCGTATTTCAAACAATAAGGGTTTTAGGGTTTCTAATTTTGAAATCCCCATTTTGAAGTTTAAGTTTATATTATGCTGCATTTAGTCCCTAGTTTATTGTATTAAGTTGAGATTTAGCAAGCATGCCTCATGGGTATCTGAACACAAGCCTGTTTCTTTCAAATCCCATTTTGTTTTTGAAAACCCATTTACGAAATTTGAAAAAAAAAGAGGCTGTTAAGTTGTTTTTTCTGATACCCAGTCATTGATTCTGAGTTTGTCGCACGCATTATATGTTAGAAGCTTAAACCCAGAGGTGTAGGTGCAGATTTCTGGGGTTTGCTGTCATGGTCGCAGAGCAAAGTTCAACTTCGCACTGCGACCATTTCTGGGCAACCCAGAAATTTTCGAACACCTTCGCACTGCGAACATGCCTTCGCAGTGCGACTGTAGCAGGAACAGAACCTGTGTTTTTCCATTTTCTCCCTCCAATTCCATTCATTTTACCTCACATCACTTTTAATCACTTGCAATCATACTGACTTTGCCCTTTTCCTTGCAGATGGCACCAAGACCAGTAGGAAAACGCTCGAGGGGTGAGGCGTCCGGATCTAGACCCCAAGGGGGTTTTGACGCCTCTCGCTTCCTAAGTCTTCGGAACCAGGAAAGATATGAAGAGCTTCTTGGTAGAACCTTCTGGCCTGAGAGGCAATTCATCATAAGTGACAGGGGCACTTGGAGAGAGCTGGCCCGGTTGATAAACCACCGCCGGTGGGGAGTTTTGGTAAACCCTCCCCTTAACCTCAACTACGATATAATCCGGGAATTCTACGCAAATGCCATTCCCGTGGATCCAGAGGGAGAGTTTACGTATCAGACCATGGTGCGTGGTCGGGTCATTAGATTCGATCGCGACGCCATCAACACCTACCTCCGAGACCCTTTCCAATTGGAAAATGATGAGCTGTGTGCTTTCCATAAGCACCAGAATCGTGGTAATTGGAACCACGATCTCTACGCTCAAACCATTTTCCAATCCGGAAAAAGTTATGAGCTTAATGCAGCAGGGCAGCCCACAAAGGCCCTCAGGGGCAACCTCACCACCTATGCCCAGGTCATTTTCCACCTTATCGTCCACAACATAAAACCCAAAAGCCATACCTCCTCCACCACCATGGATGTGACCCCCCTAATCTACTACATCCTTACCGGTAAGCAAGTGGATGTGGCTAGAGCCATCTGCCAGGAGATGAAAATAGTGGTCGAGAGTGGCATCAAGCCACCGGCCAAGAAGATGTGCCCACTTGCTTTCCCGGGTCTTATCATGGGACTCTGCCGGGACGCCCGCGTAGTTATCCCTCCCCAGGTGTCCGAAACCATTAAGAACCCCATCACGGACGAGTACATCTCCAGACACTGCACGGGGAGGAGAGCGAGGGCACAGCAGCCACGGCCTAGGCCTCCACCAGCATCAGGGGATTGTCGCACTTGCACTTTCATATTGGAGCAGAATGCCTCCTCCCATCGATACATGACTATGATGCATGATTCCATGTATCGTCTTCAGAGGCAGTTAGGGAGGCCGACAGATCCTGATGATCAGATACCGACACCCCAGATGTTCGCGGCTCATGGTCGTTGGCCCGGGGATAGGCCGGAGCATTCAGAGGCTGGAGGCAGTGGTACAGCGGCCGGAGGCCAGGGAGGAGGTGATGAGGAGGAGGAGGACGAGGATGAGGAGACCGAGGATGATGAGGCTTTCACTCCTTGAGTGACCTTTTTTATGATTTCTCATATTTTGTTGTTCATGTTTATGTCTTGTTCTCGTACACTTTTAGAGGTTCCTTTTGTTTGTTACTTTGTAGCTATATTGATACTCTTGCTTTATTATTCGAGTACTTTTTGCTTTTATTACCTAGCGTTTGCATCATAATCATGCCTATTTATTTTTAATATGTGTGAATGTTGAAATTTTTTGTTATCTATCATTGGTAATGTGAATTCGACAAAACTTTCCGCAGCGGATTAAGCCAAAGTTTTAACCATAAACGAATGGTAGTGATAAATATGATTAATTTTCGCAAAGCTAAAATGCATGTTTCCTATTTCTTTCCATGATTTAAACTTGAAAGAAGAATGTATATCCCATACCAAATTATACCATACAATTCATGTTATTTAATATGTTTGTTCTATGAACCATTTAGAACCAGCCAGATGTGAGGAATCCCCAAAGTTATCATAATACATACGCAGGAGATCGACATTTTTGTTTAACTCGATCTTTTTATGTTAAATCTGAATTTTGTTTTTTTAATTACATAAAAGTATTGACATGATCAGGGCATTTGTTTGAAAATGAGAGAAAACAATCAACCACAAACAGCCCACCCTGTGAGAAGTGAGTATTTGTTAAACCCCTTCGAGCCTAACAAATCAGAATTTTTAACTATGAACTGCCAACTTTCATAAGCTCAACTGCTTAATGAGATTGCCGGAGTTTGTAAAAAATATTTTCAGTTCATAGTTAAAACATCACTGAATTCTGATAATTTCCTTTCGATTTTTGAACCCTTAAAACATCATGATTAATGTCCCTTGCCAAGAGAGGAGGGAATATTCAAATAGGGTATCATACTGAAACAAGTTGGGAAAAAGGAGAGGTTTATGAAAGTCAAGCAAACGTTGAATTTCTTAAATTGATCTTGACGACCAAAGAAAAGGAAGAAGGAAAGAAAAACAAAGCAAACTAAGAAAAAGAAAAAGAAAAGAGAAAAGAAGACCGATAAAATCCAAGAGTTGTCAAGATCAAGGAAAAAGCATTTGTGAATCATCAAAATTGTGATCTGAACAAAGAAAGGGGTAAGTTAGAAAGAATGTTCCCTCTTGCTTGGCCATTTGAATTCATTTTCCCCACATATGACATTTCTTTTGTAGCCCAGCCAAATTACAACCCTTAAAGACCTTTTGATCAATGCTTTCATGTTTTAAGAAGCAATAATTGGATGGACATATAACTCGATCGGAATGTTAGCAAAATTGCCGGATGAGTGTTCATAACCCCTCACCATTAATATTCAATTTGTTTATTTACTTAAATGAGTGATAGGTTGGTTCATTAATAAGCATGTTATTAAGTTGAACTGTACGATATGATTTTTTGTGTTGTGTTTATTTCGACTTTTTCAGTACAATCTCGGCATAATAGGAGGCATAAATTTGCGTGTGCAAATTTCATATGAATCAACCAAAGTCGAAAAGCCCGACCTCGCTCGGCAACCAAAGTCAAAAAGCCCGACCTCGCTCGGCAACCAAAGTCAAAAAGCCCGACCTCGCTCGGCAACCAAAGTCAAAAAGCCCGACCTCGCTCGGCAACCAAAGTCAAAAAGCCCGACCTCGCTCGGCAACCAAAACCAAAAAGCCCGACCTCGCTCGGCAACCAAAACCAAAAAGCCCGACCTCGCTCGGCAACCAACAATAAAGCCCAATTTCCATTGGCACCCGCAATTTTTAAACCAAAACCAGATTGCTCCCGGTGCACAAATCATTCAAGGCTCAACCATGCTCAACACCCTCCCTGCAAATCACAAAAAGCCCAATTTGTCTTTGATATCCTTCAAACACCCAACAAAAGGCCCAATTGGCATCAGCAATCCCAAAAAACGATTAAAGGAACTACACCTTTGGGGCAGGTCACTTCCCCATTAACGAAATTCTTCCCAAGCGAAGTCTTTGACTTTTGTCAAAATTTCCACCTATGATAGTGTATATATTTCCAAAACAAAAATTATTACGTGGAATCTTTTAT
The DNA here is from genome assembly GCA_018208015.1 of Medicago ruthenica. Lineage (NCBI taxonomy): Eukaryota > Viridiplantae > Streptophyta > Magnoliopsida > Fabales > Fabaceae > Medicago > Medicago ruthenica. The sequence goes on from CM031376.1 coordinate 77,938,993, forward strand.
AAGTAATAACAAGCACATTTTCTCTGAATTGTGAATACTTAAAAAAAACGTGCATCAAAATCTATCCATAGAGCAGATAAGCCTCGCAGGTCAAGCACGGTTAATTGCTAAAGGGATTTCTGGTCACCGGTAAATCAAAAAGGAACATCCCCATCAAATCAAGAGCCTGAAGGGACAATTCAAGCGAGGCTGATCAACTGAAGCACAAGCATCCCCAGCAGAACCATCAGTTATGCTCCTCAAGCAGTCTAGCACGATTTACACAGCGGGTTAACAATCCCCACGAGGTATTTATTCCTTATCAATTATCACGGTATTACCCTGTCCATATTTAAATATATCCTCGAGAGTTTATCCCTGTAAGGATTACCGAATGTTTATACCGGTCCACTTTTTACCTCGCCGGTCTAATCTCGTCTCATCAAGCTTTTAGTCATTAAGCGGAGCAGAAATCCCCAGTAAACACCCTAAACATCCAAACACCAACCAAGGCTGGATATCGATCATGCTTCCAAAATGATCCTTATATCCCCATAAGCCAAACCTCATTGATATTCCCCAGGGAGTCTCAACCCCAAACAAAAGTCCAATCATTATTGGCAAACCCACACAAATTTTCGGGCCTAGGCTCGAACTACACCGGTTTTGATCCCATTTGGGTATGTAGGCAAAGGACCTTGTCCTTCCAAACCGACCAACCAAAAAACAAACAAAACACAAAAAGAGAGTCCAATTGTCATTGGCGCAACCACAACCAAGACCGACTTTGCTCGGCACCCAACCAACCTCCCACACATCATGCATAACATAATTCATGCATCATGTCATTCATGCATGCATATACAAATCATTCATACACATGCATTTCATATCATGCCATGCATCCTCAACAAGGATTCTCCAGTGAGTATCACATATTCACCAACATCCATCAACAGACAAGTAAGCGTTCCCCAGTGAACCTCCTTCACTAACTGTCCCCATTTCCCCAGACAGAATCTTTGTTTGAGTCCATCTCATATCATATTACATTGCATATCACCGCATATCATACTGCATGACATGCATCATACAATCATGTCACCCATTCAACCAGGGGCACCTATTTAGGGTAAGACCACAGCTCGTTAGGAATCGACATTCAGAAGCAGTACCTGAATAAGATCACCTAGCTTAGGTATCGATCTCTAGAAGCAGTGCCTAGAGTAGATCACCTTCATCAACATTCAACCAGGGGCACCTATTTAGGGTAAGACCGCAGCTCGTTAGGAATCGACATTCAGAAGCAGTGCCTGAATAAGATCACCTAGCTTAGGTATCGATCTCTAGAAGCAGTACCTAGAGTAGATCACCTCCATCTTTAGGTATCGACCTCTAGAAGCAGTACCTAGAGTAGATCACCTCCATCTTTAGGTATCGACCTCTAGAAGCAGTACCTAGAGTAGATCACCTCCATCTTTAGGTATCGACCTCTAGAAGCAGTACCTAGAGTAGATCACCTCCATCTTTAGGTATCGACCTCTAGAAGCAGTACCTAGAGTAGATCACCTCCATCTTAGGTATCGACCTCTAGAAGCAGTACCTAGAGTAGATCGCCTCCACCTTAGGTATCGACCTCTAGTGACATCCTAGAGTAGATCACCTCCCTCAACGTTCCACCTCTAGTGACAGTGCCTAGAGTAAATCACCATCCTCAGGAATCGACTTCTAGTGACAGTGCCTAGATAAGATTACCTTCATCCCCCAATGGATCTACCTCCAGTGCTAGCGGCTGGATACGATCAACCTTTTCCAACCTTTGCATTTACATTTCGCGAAGGACAAAATTCGGGTCCTTCTTTTTACTTAATTGATCTTCGCAAAGAGTTCATGAGATGCCCTCGGCACTCACGCACTCTATGCGAAGACACAATTAAGTAGGGGCAGCTGTAGTACCCTAATTTTGTCCTAAGCATTTTAAAACAAAAATCAAAAAAAATCAAAGAGGGGAAAAAGTCAAAAGTCAACAAAAGTCAACAGAAAAGTCAACATTTTAAAAATGATGACTTCGCACTGCGAAGGTCACTTCGCACTGCGAAGTCTGCGATTTTTCTGCAGATTTTTGGTTTCTTTGATTTAATTCCAGAATTTGTTGCATATCATTTCCATATTTATTTTAAGTAGCATTCATGGCTAATTGGGCCAAGCAAAACCAGAATTAAAGGACTTGCCATTAATGCCAAGGTTGGAAGCTTTTTCTTCCAACCTAGCATGTGACAAGCAAGTGGGCTTGCCCTTGGGCAGCTCTAGTCCCTCCCAGGTGACCTGCTAACCACCACAAGGTTGCCAGCCACCTGCTTGAGGACTTTCCTCCTGCTTGCTCCCCCCAAAACCAGTCAAACCAGCTGGATTTCTCACTTGAAAAGCCATGAGTGCCTACTCTGTTTTGCAGCAGCTTTTCACCCCTCACACCAACCATAAGTAGCCTTTTTCATCCCTCAATCTCTGCACATTACAGTGCACGTTTTTATTGACCAACCATTGAGATTGCAAGGATTGATCCCCAAGCATTAGCCAATTGCAAATCAGCTTTGTTCTTCATCATTACCTTCTAGAATTGGTTGAATTTGTGGCTGAAATCAGGCTGGATCTTGCCCCTTGGTACAAGGCAAGGTTGCCTCTATCCATTAGCATTTAATGCAAAGGGATTCAGCTGGATCTTAGCCACAAATCAGCTGAATTTTAGGATTTTGTAATGATGACAAAGATTTGGTTTTGGCCTATAAATAGAAGGCAATGCCCAAGGATTCAAACACAATTAACACAGCATTTACAAGAGCAGAAACTCTACTCATTTTAGCCTACAAACCTCCACAAACAACCATAAAAAATCAATCCACACAAAGCTTTACCAAAGTTCAAGTTCATCACAAATCTTCAAAACCTTTGTGAAAGCCTTCAACCAAATCAAATCAAGTGCAGCTGGAGCTTTGCTAAGGAGTTCTGTAAGTTTCTAAGGCTTTATCTTGCATTTACAATTGTGTTTGCATAGCTATTTTGGTTCAAAACCATTTGATTCTAAAAAACCCCTTTTGAATTTCAAAGAAATCCCAAGGTTTTCAAAACATCAAAACTGGTTTGTCCAGCCTTTTTCACCCCAAAAACTCAAAGTTTTTCACCCACCTATAAGGTCCTAAGTGTGTTCAGAAGTTGTTTCTGAACAAAAGTTCAGAAACAGCTTCTGAACCCAAAATTTCGCATACTTCGCAGTGCGAAGTCATGGTCGCAGTGCGACCATGACAGAACTCAGAATATGAGTTTTTGTGTCAAAATGACCAATTTTTGAGGTTCTAGCCCCAGAGCTCAGAACCTAAGAGTTTTTAAACCCATGTTCTTCAAACTATAACAAGGATTTTGCATAATTTTGGCAAAATCACAAGTTCGTATAACCATTATGTGGATAACTTGTAAAACAAGTTATGTTCCCAAACTTTCAAAACCACATGAACAAATAAGCTATGTTCATCATTTCAATCAAAACTTGAACAATAAATATTGTTCATGATTTTCAAAACTCAAACATGAACATACGCCGATTACATTCGCATTTTCGCAAAATGAGACGAACTTGTGCGTTTTCTAGCAAAATTTGCTAAAACCTTCCCATTTTGGGTTTTCAAACCATATGTTTTGACATACCTTGGGATTTCTAAAAGATTCAACCCAAAAACATGAATGAAAAAGGGATGGTGTGACGTATGTCTCTCCATCGCCCCGATTGTACGAATGCGTGACGTATGTCTCGTCGTTCGGACAATCGTCATTCCTTTTTTCAATGTACAACCCTAACCAAACCAAAACTTGGCCCCTTGTGGTCAATCCAAACCTTTTGGTCCCCCGTGGCCATTAGACTCACCCCCCGACTCGTTTAGAGTCCACTCGGTCAATGATTGACTTGTATGAGTCCATTGCACCTCTCTTGGTCCCATAGCGACCAATTTCAACCCTTTACCCTAACGGGCGTACCTTTTAACAATTCTAATGCGATTCACGAACAAACGCTTAATAAGTCTCCAAGAGCGAGCATACAAGCTACGTTTTAATCGCAAGAATTCGGTTAAAACATCGTCCAATTAAAATCAACCAACACATGTACGTTTTTCTACAAAGAACTACGTACGCTTTGAATTCTCCGACTACCGGGAGATACGTAGGAGCAAGATCGACATCTTGTCAAGCGCAATAATAATAAAAACTTTTTTTTCTTTCTTTCGTTTGTTTTTATCTCTTTTTCCCCCTTTTATTATATTTCCAACATAAATAAACATGCACGCAAATATTAAAAAACAATTCAAGCTTAAACCAAATAGAAGGTTCCCGTTGAGTACAACGGACGTGAGGGGTGCTAATACCTTCCCCTTGCGTAACCGACTCCCGAACCCGACAATGGTTGCGATGACCAAATCCTTATCCTCATCGTCAAAGGGTTTTATTATCGTTTCCCTTTAAACAAAAAAAAACTTAAGGGTTTATCAACGTTCCCTTTACACAAAAACTTTGGTGGCGGCTTCACAAAGGCCCTCCGAGCGTTCGAGGACGTCCTCGGAGGATTTGCGCGTCTTTTTCCCGAGGAAAAAAACGAGGTGCGCACAATATCCATGAGTAAAAAATAATAATTACTATTATTTTTATCATTATTAAGTATTTAAAATTAAATAACACTATTTAAACACTACTTATGTGTGCCTACTTTATGTGGAACCCCCACACTCTATTTTTTCAATTCACACAACACTAGATCAAAGTCTAATTACTGGGTGTTTAATCTTCCAACCTTCCAATTTCCTTCCAACTTCACACCAATGTTCCAACAATCCCCCACTTGAATTCAAAAAATAGTTTCAGAATTAACGGCAAAATGTTTCTATAAGGTTGCTAATAAACAAAAGTGTCGCCTACAACTTGAACCTTTGCATAGCAGATATCATTCTGATTTAACAAGAGTTGCTCGTAGCATTGAACTCTATCTCAGACATAGAACCCGCACACAAACCTTTTTCTAAGGTGTATTCTAAAAGCCCGTGTGTTTATGGCCCTGCACGTCTATCCCAGTTTTAACAAACACTCTAGGTATTCTGCCCCGAATTCCATAAGAACCGGTCTCAGTTCCACATTCGTATATGTGAGTCAATCAAGAGTACTCCTGTAGCCATGTACTCCACTCAAAATAGAGTATAGATCTCATTAAGAGTTTCTATTATCTCATCCTTCTGTCACTGCAGGAATCATGCTTTCTTAGTTTTATCATAGCATGTTCTATCACTCGTGACTTGTTATTACCCATTGAACATATTTCTTAGGATCTCCAGTCATGTAGGTCGGGTTACCATCACTCGTGATCTTTAGGCATTAGTCACATCCTATTGGATGTGTTTATGACTTTCTTAGTTATTTCTTTCGTCAAAGGATCAACTAATTCTTTATCAGTACGTACATGGTCTACTTTAACCATTCCTTTTGAGAGTAGCTAGCTCTCTAATTCTTTATGTGTTCGTGCCTTAATTATCGTCTCCTATTGGATGTGTAGTAATAATTCTCAATTTTGCAATAGCCGTGGTGCTATAACAATGAATTCACATAGCTGGCAACAATTTTTTCCACAAGGGGATTTCAACTAGCAAGCATCCTTATCAACTTGCTTCTTCACTAGTTTTTCTCTAGTGTTCTCATCTCAGATTCATTCCATAGTGAACTGAGTCAATATTATCTGTTTCAACAGACAACTCCTCCAGTGATGCTCAATGTGTAGCCAATGGTCGCTTAAGACTCATATGAAGGATGTTCTATTTTGTATCTTGTACCATTCAAGTACAATATGATACTTCTCATAATGTAATCCTAGAGTCATAGTCTTCTTAAGGCACATTATGACTCTTTAAATGGCACGTCAATGCTTCTCACTTGGTCTACTAGTAAACTTGAACAATAGTTCCACGACGTGGGCAATGTCGAGTCTAATACATTCAGTGGCAAACCTTAGGAATGCCAATGATGCTCACATATTCAATTTGTTAACTCCATTTCAAGTGTTCTTGAAGAGTTTTACACTTGGATCATAAGATAAGTTTACAATCTAATAATTACATTTCCTTAAGATCTTCTCAACTTTGTGAGATTGATCGAAGAAGGTTCTCTTTTCTGATATAGTAATCTTGAAACCAAGAGTTACTTCAACTTCACCTAGGTCTTTCTTATCAATGTTGTTGACAAACAATGATTTCTCAAAATTTATAGCATGAATCTTTGAACCAAATATAAGCAAGTACATAGAGACATATGATCGTGCAAATGTTATTTCCAAATTTGTAGTGAATACATTTGTTACTTTCAATCACTTTATACTTATTCGATGTCTTTAGGTTGTCAAAATTACCGTGCCATTGCTGAGGAGATTATTTTAGACCATACAAAGATTTATCTAACTTTTTGACCTTGTTTTCTTGTCCATGAATCACAAAACCTTCTGGCTGTTCCATATAGATTTCTTCTTCTAGTTTACCATTTAAAGAGACAACTTTCACATCCATTTAAAGTACTATCAAGTTATGAACATCGGCTAAAGGGACTATTACTCTTATGGATACAATTTTAGAGGCTGGTGAATAAGTGTCGAAGAAATCTGTATTTTTCTCTTTGTCTAAAACCTTTGACTACAAGACGAGCCTTGTATTCATTCACTGAACCATCAGGTTTTACTTCCTTTTTCAAAATCTAAATACAACCGACTGGTTTGCATTTAGGAGGCAAGTCAACTAAGTGTCATGTTTCGTTAGACTCTAGAGAATTCATTTCATCGTTTATTGCTTCTTTTCAAAAATTTAATGGATCTTCTTTCAATGTATAAACCATATAACCAAATTCGTACTCTTTAGCAATTCTAGCTTTCTTACCTCTTTGAGGTTCTATAACATCTCATACGATATTTTCATAACTATTTATGATTACTGGAATGTGATCAAATATAGTGCCCCCACTAGTTCTTAATTTTTAAAGGGAAATTATTTTGCCCCCACTAGCTGTTAGCCCATATTTTTGATAAGCTAAAAATATGCTCTAAACACGCATTAAATGCTGAGGAGAATCTTGTCAGATTCTATCGAATCGAAGAGTAAGAAGATTCTAATGGAAACGTTCACAGGTTCAAGGGAATATTCACAAACACAAGGCTAAGGCAAGAAAGAGGGCTTCGAACCATTGGACAAATCGACCTAGCGTATGATCGAATCGAAGCAACAGATTTCTGGACTTAGCACAATTCTGACAAACTTCACAAATTCAGTTCGACTTCGAGCGATACAGACAACCGTTCTAAGGAACAGTTAGGTGCATGCAGGGTGTACGTGGCAGGACACTTGGTAGTAGGGTAGTGTTCGACCGTTAGGACAGTTTATTTTCGAAAGTCTATATATAGTAGTTTTTTAGTCAGAAACAAAGGTCGCAATTCATTTATACGAAAATCCTTGTAAAACTCAAAGTATCCATGCTATCGAGAGAAACGAGTGAAATGGGATCCAAGTATGAATCTGTGAACCATTCTTTTCTGTAAAGCACATTTTACAATTCTATGCAATTTACTTTTCATGTAAATTTATCTTTCAAGCACTTTAAATTTCATGCAAAGTATACTGCCTTTCATTTAAATTCTCGTCATTTACCTGTTTCGATCGAAACAAAGCGTTTGTTTATTAAAAATTTATTTTCCTTGTTGCTTGTAATCCAAGTGACTTGTATATTTAATTTTCCCAAAACAACAATAAATGTTTATGCGTAATGAACATTCAAACAACTTAAAGAATTCAAACAAAGTACTATGCTCCTGAGATTCACTAGTTGGTCTCGCAAGCAATTAACCCAGACTAGCGGTTGTTTACCAAACTTCAGCGTAAACAAATTGGCACGCCCGGTGGGACGTGTGCTTTATTTGAATCTTTTCTAAAGAATATTTTCGTTTGGATTTGCAAGTTCTATTTCTGCATTCTTTCTGGAAATTGCGTTAGTGCATGTTCTTGAGGAGTGGGAAAATACTCCCTGAAATGGTTAGACCACCACCCAGAAATACAAACAGAAATAATATGGAAAATGCAAATATGAATGATAACAATAATACGTCCGCGCCTTCGATTGCATCGAACACTTCGAGCGCAGTGGATGTTGTTGTCTCCTCAACAGTGAGTGAAGTTGTTGCGAATGTGACTGGAGCAACCGTATCCGCTCCCAGTTCTTCGACAATGGGTGTTACTATGCCTATCAATGCGTCAACAACGATGTCTTTCACCACTGCAGGCCCTGCAGTTTCGATACCCCGAAATGTAGGGAGCCAGTCATCCCCAGTAAGAGGGGGAGGCACAATCGGCTCTACGTTCAGTATGCCTTTTTCACAATATATGAATCAAGGCAACAGTAGGAATATGCCATATGGTATGCCTACAGCACTGATGCAAGGGTTACAAACTAACCCTTCATTATTTTCAGAAACTATGCCTGGCGTTTACTCGCCTATAAACCAGCGTTTGGCCTCTAGTTCTGTTAATCGAAATGCAGCGCCACCATTAACTAATACATCCTTGATGTCTTTAAGGCAACAAATGGATGTAAGTAATCATGATATGGTTAATATGTTGACACAACAAATTGGTACAGTGTTTAATCCTTTGATACAAAATACTAACCAGACTTATCAATTGTTAGCCACCCAGATGGGTAGGATGGCTGATTTCTTCGGGGCTCCTCATGTTCCTAATCAACCAGTCCCCCAGATTCAGAATCTAGCACCCATACAAAACGTCCAAATACCGAATAATGCTATGGTGCCTATGCCCAATAACATAGTGGTACAGCCTAATCAAGGACAATTACAAGTGGTTCCAATCGAGCCACAAGTCCAACCACAAGTCCAACCACAAATCGAACCAAATCCAGAATTAGTCTTAGTAAATCGAAATAAAAATGCTGATGAAGTGGTTAGAAATGTCCAACAAAATAACTTAGGGGCACAAAATAACATAGCAAATTTGGTCGAAGCTATCTTAGTCCAAAATGGTCTGAATGTAGGTTTACATAGACCAAACTTTGTTTCTGCCTTGTCAGAATATGTGCTTCAAACTGAACTACCAAGGGGTGTCAAAATCCCAAAATTCACCAAGTTCGCTGGTGACACTAGCGAATCAACTGTTGAGCACATTGCAAGATTTCTGACAGAAGCGGGAGACATAGCAAACAATGAAAATTTAAGGATGAAGTACTTCCCAAATTCTCTAACATAAAATGCTTTTACATGGTTTACAACCCTCCCTCCACATTCCATACATAATTGGAATCAATTAGAGAGAATTTTCCATGAACAATTTTACATGGGACAATCAAAAATAAGCCTTAAAGAATTGGCAAGTGTTCGACGTAAAGCACCTAAATCAATTGATGATTATCTGAATAGATTCAGACTTTTAAAGGCAAGATGCTTCACCCAAGTCCCTGAACATGAATTAGTCGAAATGGCTGCTGGTGGCCTAGACTATTCGATTAGAAAGAAATTAGATACTCAGTATTTGAGGGACATGGCTCAGTTGGCTGATAGAGTTCGACAAGTCGAACGGCTAAAAGCTGAAAAGGCTAGAAATTCTAAATTTCACAAGAGGGAAAAGGTTGCATATGTCGAAGCAAATGACAGTGACCAAGAGTTCGATATCACTTATGAAGATATCGAAGACAATGAGGTTGATTTAGCAGAATTAAAACCTGGACCTCCTTATGTCTGTAAACTCCTTAGACCTTCGAATGGGAAAAATCCTGTTGAACCTAAAAATGATAAATTCGTGTCTAAAACTTATACATTTGACATAACCAAATGTGATGAAATATTTGTAATTTCAGAGTGCAACCTAAGAGGGGGGGTGAATTAGGTTGTATGACTTTTAAAGGATAATTTTTCTGGTTTATTGTGTTCTTGTAAATTTTTCCGGAATTTTGTATGAATGTATGAACGAATGCTTGGAAAAATAAAGAGTGTAGGGAAGAAGAAGATGGACACAAGGAATTTATAGTGGTTCCCCTACTGGTACTCCACTCCCCCACAACCCTGTGAGGAATTCACTATGTTAGAATCTTTGTTACAAGCAATCTCTCCCCAAGACCCCCTAACAATCTTTCTAACATACACAAGATAGCACCCCACTATCTTTCAACAATTCTCACCAAAACTATGGCAAGAATTCACAACAATGGTTTTTGAAGAATAATAAATTGTATGGCTGTTATCTTTCTCAATATCACTTTAACAGATTATAACTTAGTGCTCAGAAAACTTTTATATTGATATGAAAGTGTGTTCAAAGTTTTCTAACAAGGATAATGAAAGTTTGTAAGTAAGTGATATTGAAAATAGCAATTTGAGATATTGAAAGAAAATGATTGTTGTTGTTAAAATGTTATAAGTTGTTGTAAAATGTTTCTAATCTCAAATGCATATATAGAGGCTAAGAACATTGTTCATGAAACAATACTATTTTTTGAAAAATGGTTACCAATGAATAGACACATATTTGAAATGGCACCTATTCATAAAACTACATTTAAAACCCGTTGGAAAATAAATTAAAATAAAACCGTTAGCACAACGAGTATGAAATGCATATTTATTCTTAGAAAAACTTAATGTATGTTAAACATATATAGCCGTTACCAACGAATATGACTAAGTATGCATGTTTCTATGTAAAAAATACGTAATGCATAAATGCATGTATGAAAAAAAAAGACATGCTTAAATATTTTTATAATGATATGCAATTTTTCAAATGCAAAAATATTTTAATGCAAAATAACATTTATTTAAAAATCGTTGTGAGTGTGTGATTTACTTTCAAGAGATTTTTAGGCATTGCTTCATATGGGATCTTAGAAAAATGTTTGTAATTATTTTCTGAGCATTCTAAGATATAAACAATGCTAAGAATGATAGATCAAAAGATAAGGACCATACTTACAATGATTATAATTTAAAACCCTAAGTCCTTAAGCTTGTTCATCATCTTGATCCATGAGCCTCCATAAGCTTTCTTCTTTTTGTGATGTAGTCTTGTAATCATCAAAACCCAGCCAAGTCACAAGGAAGGAAATCTTCTTCACAATCTCCCCCTTTTTGATGATGACAAACCATATCATGTTGACATTGATGTGCAAAGAAAGCTCCCCCTGTCTTGTATATCTCCCCCTTTGATTTGCAATTGGATAACCTGTAAAATGTCAAAGTACAAGCACATACCTACACTTTCTCCCCCTTTTGACATCATCAAAAAGAAGAAAGATCGGCAAAACAGATATCCAACCAAAAATATGCATACAAGACAAGTAATAATAATATAAAACTTAAAACAAAGTTATCCGAATCCAAACTTATCATAAAAATGCATATAATCCTATATATAAAAAATCATATAATTTGAAGAAATAGACACCTAAAATAAAAATAACATTTTTTGCATGTACATATGTTAAATATCATTCTCATCCAAGATTCCCAATTCTCTTCTTATTTTAAAAAATTGTTCTTTTGCCAAAGGTTTTGTAAAAATATCCGCTAATTGAGAATGAGTATCCACAAAAGTAACTTCAACATCTCCTTTGAGAACATGATCTCTTAGGAAATGATGTCTAATGTCTATGTGTTTGGTCCTGGAATGCATGACTGGATTTTTAGTTAAATTAATTGCACTGGTGTTGTCACATCTTAAGGGAATGCATTCTAAATTTAAACCAAAATCACGTAATTGTTGTTTCAACCAAAGAACTTGTGCACAACAATTTCCTGCAGCAATATATTCTGCTTCTGCAGTACTCAAGGCTACACAAGCTTGCTTTTTACAAGACCAAGAAACTAATGCATTTCCCAAAATGTGACATGTACCACTAGTACTTTTTCTATCAGTCTTACATCCAGCATAATCAGAATCAGAATAACCAACCAATTCACATAGACTCCCTTTGGGATACCACAAACCAACATTGGGAGTGCCTTTTAAATATTTCATAATTCTTTTAACAGAAGAGAGATGAGATTCTTTTGGACAAGATTGAAATCTAGCACATAAACAAACACTAAACATAATATCTGGTCTACTTGCAGTAAGATAAAGGAGAGAGCCAATCATACCTCTATATTTTGTAATGTCTATTGGCTTACCAGATTCATCTTGATCTACATAAGTGCTAGAACTCATAGGTGTTGCAATCTCCTTGCAATTATCCATATCAAATCTTTTAAGAAGTTCTTTGCAATATTTTGATTGATTGATGAATATTCCATCCTTTGATTGCTTTATTTGTAGACCAAGGAAGTAATTAAGTTTTCCCATCATAGACATTTCAAATTCTCCTTGCATCATGTTAGAAAATTCTTTACACAACGATTCATTAGTAGCACCAAAAATGATATCATCAACATAGATTTGCACAAACAAGGTATGATGATTAATTCTTTTTATAAAAAGAGTAGTATCAACTTTTCCTTTTTCAAAACCTTTTTCACAAAGAAAATTGCTTAATCTATCATACCATGCTCTTGGTGCTTGCTTTAGACCATAAAGTGCTTTCTTAAGCTTATATACATGAGAAGGATTTTTAAAATCTTCAAAACCTGGAGGTTGTTTAACATAAACTTCTTCATGTATATAACCATTTAAAAATGCACTTTTGACATCCATTTGATATAATTGAAAATCTAAGGAACATGCATATGCTAAAAGTAATCTTATGGCTTCTAATCTTGCCACAGGTGCAAATGTTTCATCAAAATCGATCCCTTCTTCTTGATTATAGCCTTGAGCAACTAATCTGGCCTTATTTCTTACAATAATACCATTTTCATCTAATTTATTTTTGAAAACCCATTTTGTACCAATGATATGTTTATCCAAAGGCCTAGGTACTAATTCCCAAACTTGATTTCTTTCAAATTGATTTAGTTCTTCTTGCATGGCTAAAATCCATTGATCATCACTTAAGGCTTCATCAATTTTAGAAGGTTCGATTTGTGAAACAAAAGCCATATTTAAACATGCATCTTGAAGATTAAGTCTAGTAGATACTCCCTTATTTATGTCACCAATGATGTTGTCAATTGGATGGTCTCTATGAATTCTCCATTCTTGTGGTAGATCATTATTTGTTTGCTCTTGTTGTGGCATTTCTTCTTCTTGGTGTGCATTGTTTTGTTTGTTCTGTTCATCTTCAATGTTGACTTCTTTTGGTGAACTATCTTCATCATCTTCATCAGAAAGAATAACTTTTTCCTCCTTGGAGGGGTTAGTTTCATCAAAAGAGACATGAACAGATTCTTCAATAGTAAGGGTTCTTTTATTGAAAATTCTATATGCCTTACTAGTGAGAGAATAACCAAGAAAGATACCCTCATCAGATTTTTCATCAAATTTACCAAGGTTATCTTTCCCATTGTTCAAAACAAAACATTTACAGCCAAAAATATGAAAATAAGCAATATTGGGTTTTCTACCCTTATAAAGTTCATATGGAGTTTTCTTTAAGATAGGTCTTACCAAAACACGGTTACTTACATAGCATGCTGTACTTACCGCATCTGCCCAAAAGTACTTAGGCAAATTTGTTTCACTCAACATGGTTCTTGCAAGTTCTTCAAGAGACCTGTTCTTCCTTTCAACAACACCATTTTGTTGTGGTGTTCTAGGTGCCGAGAAATTGTGTGAAATTCCATGTTCATCACAAAACTCTTCAAAAAATGTATTTTGAAACTCTCCACCATGATCACTTCTAATAGATACAATCTTCAAGGATTTTTCATTTTGAACCAATTTTGCATACTTCTTGAAAGCTTTAAAAGCATCACTTTTATTTGCAAGAAATAAAGTCCACGTATATCTAGAGTAATCATCAACTATAACCAAGGCATAATAGTTTCCTCCAAAACTTCTAGTTCTTGAAGGACCAAAAAGATCCATATGAATTAATTGAAGAGGCCTAGAAGTTGAGACTATATGCTTTGGTTTGAAAGAAACTTTTGTTTGTTTACCTTTTTGACAAGCATCACATAATTTGTCTTTAATAAACTTAATCTTAGGCAACCCAACAACAAGGTCATGCTTTATTAATTTATTCAAATGATCCATGTGAATGTGTGCAATTCTTTTATGCCATAACCATGCATCATTGTTGTTGTTTACCACAAGACATTTAAGCTTTAAAGACAAATCATCTAATGAAATCATGAAAATATTATTTATTCTTTTTCCAACAAGTTTGATTTCATGTGATGCTACATCTTCAACAAAACAAGAATCTTTATTGAAATTTACTCTAAAGCCTTTATCACATAATTGACTAATACTTAGTAAATTATGTTTTAGACCTTCAACATATAGCACATTATCAATAGTAGTATAGGGAGGCATACCAACTTTACCGATACCAAGAATCTTTCCTTTATTGTTGTCTCCATAGGTGACATATCCTTTTGATTTTAGGGTCAAACTTGAGAATCTTGATTTGTCTCCCGTCATATGTTTTGAACAACCACTATCAAGGTACCACATGTTGGTTGAAGATTTCAACCCTCCCTACAAAACAGAAAGTTTAAGTCTTGTTAGGTACCCATTGTGATTTGGGTCCTTGTGGGTTAATACCTTTCCTTACCCAAATATATTCACCATAAGGAACACCAAAGTTTCTTATGTAGCATGTATTTGGAGTATGGCCTTTCATGTTGCAATAGAAACATGATAAATTTTGAACATGATATACACTAGAATTACTTCCATTGGAGACATTATTTCTAACCTTAGAATTTGTTTTCTTATAAGACTTGTTAGAATAATTTTTTCCATAAGAATTATTTCTAGTATTCATACTTTTAAGAGGAATTACAACATGCATTTTCTTTGGTTCCAAGTTGTTGGAAGTTGTGCTTGCTTTAACAAAGATTGTTTTACTTGTACTTGGTTTATCAAAATTTGAAAATCCAAGACCGGTTTTATTTTTTAAATCTCTTTGTTTGCTAAGAACATCTTCCAAACTATTGTGACCTTTTTCAAAATTTTTTATTACTTGATTTAATTTAATAATTTTTGTTTCATGTTCTTTACATTTATTACATGAAGAATTTTTGACCTTTTCTAAATCCACTTGTGCATCAAAAACTTTTCTTTCAAGTGAAACAATTAATTTCTTCTGTTTTACACAAGTTTTAGAAAGTTTACTACATTCTTCATATAATTCATCAAATGCATTTTGTAATTCATCATATGAAGGTTTACTATCAAGTTCAGAATCACTAACCTCATTTTCTTCATTATCAGAATGGTGTGAAGCCATTAATGTCATGTTTGCTTCTTCGGTTCCCTCATGGATGGTTTCTAAAGTATCCCATATTTCTTTAGCAGTTTTACAATTTGAGATTCTAAAGAATTCATCCATCCCTAGAGCGGATGCAAGAATATTTTTGGCTTTTTTGTCATACAACACCTTTTTGTGATCATCATCATCCCAAGATGTTCGTGGTTTGTTTAAAGTCACGCCATTCACAATTGTAGTAGGAACATAAGGACCATTTTTTACAGCCACCCAAATTTCTTCACCTTGTGCCTCAAGAAACATTTCCATTCTAATTTTCCAGAAATCATAATGTTCACCGGTAAAATATGGTGGACAGTTTGCATTAGGACCTTCTCCTAAAAATGGTTTTGTGGAAGCCATATTCCTGGATCAAAAGGAGCAAGTTACCTTAACTCTTGCTCTGATACCAATTGTAATTTCAGAGTGCAACCTAAGAGGGGGGGTGAATTAGGTTGTATGACTTTTAAAGGATAATTTTTCTGGTTTATTGTGTTCTTGTAAATTTTTCCGGAATTTTGTATGAATGTATGAACGAATGCTTGGAAAAATAAAGAGTGTAGGGAAGAAGAAGATGGACACAAGGAATTTATAGTGGTTCCCCTACTGGTACTCCACTCCCCCACAACCCTGTGAGGAATTCACTATGTTAGAATCTTTGTTACAAGCAATCTCTCCCCAAGACCCCCTAACAATCTTTCTAACATACACAAGATAGCACCCCACTATCTTTCAACAATTCTCACCAAAACTATGGCAAGAATTCACAACAATGGTTTTTGAAGAATAATAAATTGTATGGCTGTTATCTTTCTCAATATCACTTTAACAGATTATAACTTAGTGCTCAGAAAACTTTTATATTGATATGAAAGTGTGTTCAAAGTTTTCTAACAAGGATAATGAAAGTTTGTAAGTAAGTGATATTGAAAATAGCAATTTGAGATATTGAAAGAAAATGATTGTTGTTGTTAAAATGTTATAAGTTGTTGTAAAATGTTTCTAATCTCAAATGCATATATAGAGGCTAAGAACATTGTTCATGAAACAATACTATTTTTTGAAAAATGGTTACCAATGAATAGACACATATTTGAAATGGCACCTATTCATAAAACTACATTTAAAACCCGTTGGAAAATAAATTAAAATAAAACCGTTAGCACAACGAGTATGAAATGCATATTTATTCTTAGAAAAACTTAATGTATGTTAAACATATATAGCCGTTACCAACGAATATGACTAAGTATGCATGTTTCTATGTAAAAAATACGTAATGCATAAATGCATGTATGAAAAAAAAAGACATGCTTAAATATTTTTATAATGATATGCAATTTTTCAAATGCAAAAATATTTTAATGCAAAATAACATTTATTTAAAAATCGTTGTGAGTGTGTGATTTACTTTCAAGAGATTTTTAGGCATTGCTTCATATGGGATCTTAGAAAAATGTTTGTAATTATTTTCTGAGCATTCTAAGATATAAACAATGCTAAGAATGATAGATCAAAAGATAAGGACCATACTTACAATGATTATAATTTAAAACCCTAAGTCCTTAAGCTTGTTCATCATCTTGATCCATGAGCCTCCATAAGCTTTCTTCTTTTTGTGATGTAGTCTTGTAATCATCAAAACCCAGCCAAGTCACAAGGAAGGAAATCTTCTTCACAATATTTGATTTATTAGTCACAGATGACCAGATTATTGTTCCTAAGGGCTTAAAAGTACCCCCAATCGAGCAGCAAAAGAAAAGGGGTTATTGTAAATTTCATAATTTCCTTGGCCATAAAACCTCACGTTGTATTCTTTTCAGGGATTTGGTTCAAAAGGCTCTCAATGAAGGGAGACTCAAATTTGGTGAGAAACCAAAGACCACTCAGGCGAATGCTGAAACACCTAAAGCTGTTGAAACTCTCTATGCAGAACCTCAAGGAATAATGATGATCGAAGCAATGGAGGTGTCTCAGGTGCAAGTTCAAGATATATCTGAAGAAGACTACAACGAACAGATGAAAGTTGTGTATCCTCAGGCTGAAGAGGATTTGATCGATTTCTTGAACAGATGCAAGCTCGGAAGCAAGAGTGTAATGCTATGTCCTCGCTGCAGTGCAGTATGTGATAGAGAGGCTACTGAGGGCCTCAAGAAGTACCAAGTTGTCAACAAGGGGGCAAAGCAAAACCAGCGTTTCGATAAAGGTAAAAAGGTTATGGTGCAGTCGAACAACAATCAGAAATCTGGTCGAAAGAATACTTTTGTTCCTCCTGGTTCAATTCCTGTCGAAAAATGGATGCACCAGGGACTCATAAGGTTCAACAAAGGAGCCATGGAAGTGGGTGGTTCCAGTGGAATGAAACAAATTGGCCCACAGGAGGCTAATAGGTATTCTTATAGGAACAATTACAAGGGCAAGAATCCTATGACAAGGACCCAATGGCCCAGGTTTCAGCGTCAAAACAAATTGGCCCGACAGAATCTGCAGACTGGCCAATATAAAGAAGTGTCTAGAAGGCCAGCAAAAGAAAGACTCCTTCCTCCAGTGGACAAAGACAAGATGGAAGACGAGGATTCGCTGGATTTTGATCCTGATTTCGATGTCATCTGTGTGGTATCTATCTTGCCATCTGAGTATGATGTCCAATCTGAGGTTACTGAGATCGAAGGTGAATTCGATCATTTTGATATGGCTGACCCAAAGCCAGTATGTTACTATGTTATGAACAATGACTGCGTTGAAGAACAATTAGCTTCTTTCGAGAAGCCAGACCTTGGGATGAAAAGCCATCTCAAACCTCTTTTCATCAGAGCAAAAGTTGAAAATGTTGGGATCAACAAAGTGCTCATAGATGGGGGAGCAGCTGTCAACTTGATGCCTCGATCTATGCTCTACAAGATCGGGAAACATGACACTGATCTATCTGCCCACAACATTGTGCTCTCTAATTATGAGGGCAAAACTGGCTATTCTTTGGGAGCCATACAAGTTGATGTTGCTGTAGGCAGTATAGTTTGACCAACTCTATTCCTGGTGATACAGTCCAAGGCTAACTTTAACCTGCTATTAGGAAGGGAATGGATCCATGGAATTGGGGCTGTACCATCTACTCTCCACCAGAAACTTATTATTTGGAGGGAGGATGGGATTGTTGAAAACATAGAGGCAGATCAAAGCTTCTATAGGTCAGAGGTTGACAATGTTACTCCACAAACCTTTGACAAAAATTTGGCTAATATAGCACCTTGTGATGACAAGGAATCTACTTTCGAGCCAAGTGACAGTGT
This sequence comes from Medicago ruthenica, assembly GCA_018208015.1. NCBI lineage: Eukaryota > Viridiplantae > Streptophyta > Magnoliopsida > Fabales > Fabaceae > Medicago > Medicago ruthenica. The sequence goes on from CM031376.1 coordinate 77,957,679, forward strand.
TATCCATTCTGTCAAGCTCCATCCTACCCATGGCTTTATATGGGAGAGGGAAGAAATTGATGCTGTTTCCTCTGAAAATGGAGTCATTCAACCAACTGGGTGGAATATATATGAAGATTACTATGCCTGAGGCCATTGCATGGGCCAGGATTATGGCTTATATGGCCAAAAATAGATTAAATACGGCCCTTGAGGCTGAGTTTCAACAAAATATGGCAGTTGAAGCCAAGATCGAAGATCAGAAAATCAAAGAGACAAAGGATCGAAGACTCGACTGCATTTATGATGATGAGCCACTGGGTTTTGAGAAGGATCCTATGAGTGAGGCGCCAAAGATGCAGGCACAAGATCCTTTGGAGGAGATTGATATTGGAGATGGCTCAATCAAAAGGCCAACTTATATCAGTGCCAATATCACTTCAAGTCTAAAAGAAAAGCTGGTGCTTCTTCTTAAAGAATTCAAAGACTGCTTTGCTTGGGATTATAACGAAATGCCTGGGTTAAGCAGACAAATGGTCGAACTGAAATTACCTATTAAAGAAGGAAAGAGGCCAGTAAAACAATTACCAAGAAGGTTCGCACCAGAAATCATGTCCAAGATCAAGGAAGAGATCGAAAGGCTGCTGAGGAGTAAATTCATCAGAGCTGCCAGGTATGTGGAATGGTTAGCAAATATAGTCCCTGTTATTAAAAAGAATGGAACTCTTAGAGTATGCATAGATTTTAGGGATTTAAATAATGCTACCCCTAAAGATGAATATGCTATGCCAGTAGCAGAAATGTTGGTAGATTCAGCAGCTGGCTTTGAATTTCTAAGTATGTTAGATGGTTATTCTGGTTATAACCAGATATTTATTGCTGAAAATGATGTGTCAAAAACAGCATTTCGATGCCCTGGTGCATTAGGCACTTATGAATGGGTTGTTATGCCTTTTGGTTTGAAAAATGCTGGGGCCACTTATCAAAGGGCCATGAATTCCATGTTCCATGATTTTATAGACACATTCATGCAAGTTTATATAGATGATATAATCATCAAATCCTCATCTGAAGATAGCCATTTGGATTACCTTAGGCAGTCTTTCGAGCGAATGAGGAAACATGGATTAAAAATGAATCCATTAAAGTGTGCTTTTTGTGTGCATGCAGGAGATTTCCTTGGTTTTGTGGTGCATAAAAAAGGCATCGAGATAAACCAAAACAAGACAAAGGCTATTCTTGAGACAAAGCCTCCTTCGACCAAGAAACAGCTTCAATCTTTGCTAGGAAAAATCAACTTCTTGAGAAGATTCATTTCGAATCTAAGTGGCAAAGCTCAAACTTTTTCGCCATTGCTTCGACTCAAGAAAGATGAACCATTCCAATGGGATGAAGAGCATCAAAAGGCTTTCGATGAAATTAAAGAGTATTTGATTAAGCCTCCTGTACTAATGCCTCCTAGTCGAAACAAAGCTATGAAGTTGTATATTGCTGCGTCTGACAAGACCATTGGGAGCATTTTGGCTCAGGAAGATGATAATGGCGTGGAGCATGCAATTTATTATCTTAGTCGTGTATTAAATGATGCAGAAACTAGATATACCGACATAGAAAAACTTTGTCTTTGTTTGTATTTCTCTTGTATCAAACTTAAGCAATATATAAAGCCTGTTGATGTTTATGTGTATTCTCATTATGATATTATTAAACACATGTTATCGAAGCCTATTTTGCACAGTAGAATTGGAAAGTGGGCTTTAGCATTAACAGAATATTCTTTAACTTACAAGCCCTTGAAATCTGTTAAGGGCCAAATTGTGGCAGATTTTATTGTGGATCACTCAGTGATCGAAATGCCTCAAGACTATGTAGATACTGAACCTTGGATTTTGTACTTCGATGGTTCGAAACATAAACATGGAACTGGGATTGGAATCTTAATAATATCCCCCACAAAAATCCCAACTAAGTTCAAGTATAAAATTAAAGGTCTTTGCTCAAATAATGAGGCTGAATATGAAGCTTTAATCACAGGCCTTGAAATTTTAATTAGCTTGGGGGCAAGAAATGTTAACATAAGGGGTGATTCAGAGTTAGTGTTGAGACAATTAACACAAGAATACAAATGTGTGAAAGAACACTTAGCAAAATATTTTGTTATAGCAAGTTCTCTTCTGAATCATTTCGATTATATTAATATTGAACATGTACCTCGACTGGAAAACCAAGAAGCAAACGATCTAGCCCAAATAGCTTCAGGGTACAAAATGTCGAAGGAAAAGTTAACTCAGTTGATCGAAATAAAAGATAAACTGGTGTTACAAGAGCCATTGAGCACTAAATTGTCAATGCCAAAACTGGTGGGGGCAAGTACACCACAAAATAATGAGGATGAAAACGTGGATGATCTTCAGGAAAACGTGTAGAAGAAGAAAAAATGTCAACTTCTCATCTTCCTTCGATCACGAATCGAAGCAGACATTTTTTGGGGGCAATTTGTTAGCCCATATTTTTGATAAGCTAAAAATATGCTCTAAACACGCATTAAATGCTGAGGAGAATCTTGTCAGATTCTATCGAATCGAAGAGTAAGAAGATTCTAATGGAAACGTTCACAGGTTCAAGGGAATATTCACAAACACAAGGCTAAGGCAAGAAAGAGGGCTTCGAACCATTGGGCAAATCGACCTAGCGTATGATCGAATCGAAGCAACAGATTTCTGGACTTAGCACAATTCTGACAAACTTCACAAATTCAGTTCGACTTCGAGCGATACAGACAACCGTTCTAAGGAGCAGTTAGGTGCATGCAGGGTGTACGTGGCAGGACACTTGGTAGTAGGGTAGTGTTCGACCGTTAGGACAGTTTATTTTCGAAAGTCTATATATAGTAGTTTTTTAGTCAGAAACAAAGGTCGCAATTCATTTATACGAAAATCCTTGTAAAACTCAAAGTATCCATGCTATCGAGAGAAACGAGTGAAATGGGATCCAAGTATGAATCTGTGAACCATTCTTTTCTGTAAAGCACATTTTACAATTCTATGCAATTTACTTTTCATGTAAATTTATCTTTCAAGAACTTTAAATTTCATGCAAAGTTTACTGCCTTTCATTTAAATTCTCGTCATTTACCTGTTTCGATCGAAACAAAGCGTTTGTTTATTAAAAATTTATTTTCCTTGTTGCTTGTAATCCAAGTGACTTGTATATTTAATTTTCCCAAAACAACAATAAATGTTTATGTGTAATGAACATTCAAACAACTTAAAGAATTCAAACAAAGTACTATGCTCCTGAGATTCACTAGTTGGTCTCGCAAGCAATTAATCCAGACTAGCGGTTGTTTACCAAACTTCAGCGTAAACACTAGCACCCCCAATATTCTTTATTTTAAGGGGTAATTATTTACATAGAAATCGGCATCGTTTGATTCTATGCTCACTTAGCATTTAGGTTATAAGACCATATGCTTGGCTATTTATAGCATACCCAATTAATACACATTCATAGACTCTACTAGTGAGTTTAACTCTCTTGGGGTCCGGAATCCGAATCTAGGTCAGATAATCCTATGTTCATAAATAAGACAAGCTGGGTTGTCTTTTCTTCTAAAACTTCATAAGTAGAAATTTTGTTCTTTGACTTGAGTACTCTATTTAACATAAATTTCAATTTCCGGTAAAAAAATGAACATGTCAAGCGTATCAATTTTTTTTTTCAAAGTTGCAGTCATCAATAAATATTATAAAATATCTTTTACCATTTATGGTTAATGTTCCATCAAGTTCGCATATATCAGATTTTATTAAGTTTAAAGGTTCCAGTTCTCTCAACATCGAATTATGTGAACTTTATATTCCTTTATCTTGACTGCAAAAAATAAAATTTTCTAATCATATAACTTTGGAGTTAAATCCAAAGTTTAAAAATAACGCTTGTTCATATGATAAATTTTGGCATGTCAAATATTAAAATCATAGAACTTATAAAATAGTTGGAGAATTTAATTTTGAACATACCATCAAAGGCACAATCTTTCCCCAACAAGAATGCATGGTGCACAAGTCTCTCTTTAAGTCTGAGTCAACTCAATCTTATTCAGTAGAAATCGGAAATACATATTCTTTCTTATCCTTGGAGCATACATCATGTTCTATATAATAATTTTCTTTTCGGACTCGAATGGTAACTCAATATCTCTAACGCCAACAACTTTAGTGGTGTTTTGAATATTCTAACAACACTTTCTTATTTTCAGCAGTAGCATATGTTTTAAACATAGCACAATCTTAGTAGATATAGCGTGAGGTGTTAATGTTGATCACCATTCACTTCAACCAACTAGATTGATTATATTAATAATAACAATGAATTTCTCTTCAGTTAAGTTACGTTGCGAAGCAACATTTGACATGTTCCTATACTTGCGGGACACATGACTTGGTTTCTCACAATTAAATAAATTGTGAACCATCGTCATTTCTTGACGGTGGCTGCTGATTTTCAATATAGGATTTTTTTTGGGGTTACTCTTCTCTTGGCAGTTAGAGTTATTTATTCACAGGGCGGTTCTGATTTTTTGAAAATAATTTTCAAACAAGTTCAAAATCGCATATGTGAATTTCTTAGTGTTGTTGTTATAACAACAAGTACTTCATCGTGTTCAGTATAGAGATGTATTTCTATAGCCTTTTTATCCTTCTTGTATTTAGGGACAATAAAATTTGAGTTAGTAATTTCTTCGATAGACATAGCAGAATGAAACATCTTAAAATTGTTAGTTTTTGGATTTTCAAATTGTTGTATTTTGTATTCTCAAATTCTATTTTGATAGAGAATATCTAACGTAGTTGTTACTAGGTTGAGTCACGACCAGGTCGCTCTCTTTAAGACGTTTCGTGGCACTGTCCAAAATTGTGCAAGACAAACTATCAACCACGCCGCCTCCAGGATAAAACAAGCCCAGCTATAACTGTGCAGTTAAATATTGTACTGTAGAAAACCATTCGAGAATTACACCTCCAATATGGTACAAAGACTATTCTTTTAATACTGAAACCACTCTAATATGGTACTGTGACCACTCTATTATATGGTGCTACTCCACTCAAATATGGTGCTATCACCATTCTAACCTTTAAGTTCTCCAATATATGGTGCTACTCCACTCAAATATGGTGCTATCACCATTCTAACCTTTAAGTTCTCCAATATATCAATATGGTACTACGACCACTCAAATATGGTGATACCACCATTCTGACTTTTTAACTTCTCCAAGAGTAGAAAAATATCGAAAGAATATTTATATACATTTAAGATCATTCTGAATTCCGAGAGGACATTATTATTCCAAAAAGGGACTATGATCTTAAAGACACTCTTTATTCTGAAGTGACACATATTATCGAAGGGACTATGTTCTTAAGACCTTTCTTAATTTCGAAGGGACATTATACCAAATAAGGACTAATGTCTTAATTACACTCTTAATTCCGAAGGGACAGAAAAAGGAGATGAAGCTCGTTAACACAAGCTGGAGGGAGAAGAGAGAAAGAGTTCTCGACAACTCAATATAATTTTTTGGTGTGATTTTTGAACTAGGTGAGCTCTCCTTTTATAGGAAGAGTTTGTAACTAATCTGGAGAAACTTAAGAATTAAGTAAACTTAGAAAATAAGCAACCCACAGATTAGCTCAAGTAACAAACTAATCGGATAAGCTCAAAAAGAAACAAACCCACAAAATTATATTAAACAAACTAATTGGATATGAATGAGGGAAAGATAAGAAACTCAGTTGGATTCTCAAACTTATCACAACCAACATAAGCTAAAATTATGAGAAGTGATATCCATGAGTAAAAAATAATAATTACTATTATTTTTATCATTATCAAGTATTTAAAATTAATATCACTATTTAAACACTACTAATGTGTGTGTTCTAAATTATGTGGGCCCCACACGCTATTTTTTCAATTCACACAACACTTGATCAAATCTAATTACTTGGTGTTTAATCTTCCAACCTTCCAATTTCCTTCAAACTTCACACCAATGTTCCAACAAATATCTTCTAATCCTAACAGTTAACAATTTAATATCAATTTGATTCTTACATTTAACCACGTGCCATCAATTTAATCTCTGGTATAGTCTGAGAGTAATTTATGAGTCAAATTTGATAGAGTCGATGACCTTTTTGAAATACTCATAATCTTAGAGATCTCTTAGAGAATGTTCTACAAATTCAAAGACTAATTTGCTAGTTTAAAACATTTTTGAATTACTCCCTTCATTGCTAATTATAAGACGTTTTGCAAGTAATTATTTATTCTTAAATATAAAACTTTTTAAAAAATGAACATCCACTAATGATTTTTTTTTTATTACAAAAATGTCTCTATTTAGTTTACCATTAAAAAACGTAAATACATTCTCTCTTATAATATTAATGATTATAGAGAGAAATGTATAAAATAACACACATTTCACCCAAATTTATTACTTCAATGATTGTTTTCATATGCATCTTTACTATTAAAGTTATATATAATAAGGGGCGAAAGGAATAGTACTTAATATTCTTCGGATCCCAATTATAAACAAAAACAAAATCATATACTGTGCTCTAAGATAAAAGTAAAACTTGACTAGCTTTATGTGTTGTAAGGTTTTTAGTCGTTCATTGCAAATGGAGTATATCACTTTGATTTTTGTTTTTGTCACTAATATATATATATATATATATATATATATATATATATATATATATATATATATATATTAAGATTGTCACTAATATATTTGTTTACGTCGTACTTGATCCATACATAAACTTATTATTTTACCTCGTAATCCACTTCCATAACTTCAATTTAAAAACTTATAATAGTATGATATATACAAAATGAAAAGATCGAAAGAGGTTGAAAAAAATCTAGAAAAACTATAAGAGAAATTATTAAAAAAACACTTAAATGTTAATGGGTTGGATTTAAAAATGGTTTATAGTAGAACATAATTGTATAATATCGACTTCATTTAATGAGATAAGATTTAATTATTGTTCTTGTTGATACAAAGATGAAAGTAACAAATTATATAGTGTCATGTCATAGTGTAGGACAATGGAACTCTTGTTGGAATAGACTAGACTTGTGTCCATTTTCTTAAATCAAACGTCAGATATTGTTCATTTTAAAGTTATCGTTAAATCCATGTTACATCATACCAGATTTTCACATGGTATGTTCCTCATGGATGCACCTGCCATGAAATTGTAACAAATTGTGTACATACCGATATTCTAAACACATTAGATTCATATAAAATTATTGTAAAAAACAAAAAATATTCATATGAAATGTTCTTTTTCTTTTTTATAAATGTCAATTCAGATTTTTAGAACTGATTAGATCATAAAGTTCTCTACAATAAATTATTGGTTTTATTACGGAATATCAAATCAGAATCCACAAGATTTTTTTTACCAAGTATTCATAAGAAATTGAAGTTAATTCCAGGTACTATATGTGTCAAACCTACATTGGCACATTAAGCTAGAATTGTTAGAAGTTGCATCCGTCTCCCTCTTGAAAGTTCCTCTTTAGGCTACCAAAAAACTGAAGAAACACACTTTTTAAATTGGATGAACGGATTTAAAAAGTGTCTCAACTAATTAATATATCAAAAGATAAGTGAAGATAAGTGAAGGAAAGAAATCTCACTTTAAACTTAAGAAATAAAGATATGGGGATCATGAAAGAATTGACAACATTAACCCCTATCAATTTACTCTTCGATAAATTAACCTTAAGCCATGGAATTAATTGAAACCAAGCTTCATACATCATAGGTTCTCAACACAAGCTTCACCAATAAATAAGTATCATCGACATATTGCAAATGAGAAATCACAACCTCTGGCAATGGTGGGTTGTTTGGTTCGGTTTTTGGTTTGCCTCTTGGTTGCTTTGCCTCCTAGTTGTTATGTTGCTTTCTTTTCCCCCTATCAGCAATGCTTTATTTTTAACAACATGGATCTCTCTGTTTGTGTTTTCCCTTGTTTTCTATGTTGTTGTTCTGTTTGTTTTACGGATAGGGAGTTGGGGCTGGCATGTTTTTTGCGTCCCTGTGGTTCAGTTTTTCTAGGTTTTATGGGTGTGTTTTGGCTGCCGGTCGGAGGTTGTGGTGGGTTTTTGGGTTTGCCGCTTAAGTACGGCGCCTTTGTTGTATGTGTTTTTGCTAGCGTTGCGCGTCTTGTGCAGGCTATGCCTTTGAAAAATTTGGTCGTTTCAATAAAAAAATATTTGACACGGAAATGAAAATCATTATAGAGAGAGAGGATGCAATGAAAGTATGAGAAAGAGAGTTCTTCCAAAAATTATTATTACAAAATGGTTGTACAAATATCATTTCTCTATAATAAATTACTATGTTATAAAAAGGAGTGGTGTGGATAACGAGACCTAAAATCTATCTAAGACAAAAAAAAAAAAAAAACCTTATAATACTTTTCTACTACAAACAAACAATTTAAACAAAAGTGGAGTATTTAATTTTGCCAAAATGATAATAGGGTCCACTTCCACGTTGTAGGAACATTGAAGCCATGCAACCTCTCCAACGGTTGTCAGATGCAACTTACATAGATAGATGCAACTTGTGTCCCACAAGATTTGCTACTTATTGATATATCCTATGTTGATTTTGTGGATTTCTTCATCCAAATAACAATTATTTTGCTTCTTATCGTTTCTTCCTAATTGACAATAGGCAAGTGACATGTTTCAAATTATGATATCGAGCATGAATCTACTAATGATTTTATTCTTATTCTAGTTCATCAATAACCTCTTCAAATAATATTCTTTTGATACGATTTTTAAAGGAATTTTTGCAATGAATATCTCATATCATATCGACGAAAAATAAATAACTGAATAAACCACAAGAAGGCATCAGAAGAAATCAATTTGTTTATTAATTTGTCAATATTTTCTGCACAAACGTTTTTTAAAAGCAAAGTGGGACCTCTTGTTAAATTTTCAATTTAAATTATTGTTATATATATTAGCATCGATCAATAATCAAAAGTGTGTATATATATATATATATATAGCCGTGTCCGTGTACTATGTTTTTTTTACAATAGCCGTGTCTCGTGTCCGTGTCGGGTCCCGTGTCCGTGCTTCATAGTCTCTATCTCTTTTACGCTCAATCATCTAGCTATATACCACTGTCAAATATATGAACTCTATGATTTTTCAAAACAGTATTGTTTAGCTTTCTTTATTATTGAGCATTATTTTGATAACAACCTTTACCTTGTTGAGGATTTCCGTCAACTATGTTTTTGGAAAAATATTTGATGGTTGTCACACTTTCCTTGTTTTTCTCTTCAAATCCGTGAGAAATCGATAACTCTTTTCTTCTCACCGGTTAACTTTGACGCCAACTTATGGATGTGAATTCCACAAAGCATTTCAATCCATCAATCTTTCGTATTCTTATCAAAGAAACGTTTCAACGGGATTAGATGATGAATCACGTATAAGAAGATACTACAATGACCACATAAATGCTTCATTCATGATGTGTGTGTACTATAGACGATTAGACATGTTACATGTGTTTGACAACTTTGTTTAGTTCATACACTCATACATGTGTTTTTCTGTATTTTTTTACTATTACTTTTCCCACCTTATGTCCTACTTGCGTGCCCTATTTTTTTCTTCCTAAAATACCCTTGGCTCGGTTTATATAAACTGCATTCATGTTTACCCAGATTTTTAAACATTTTTTAAATGACAGTAGAGACAAAAATGAATGAAAATACACATATACATACTAAATTATCTAGAATATTTAGCATGCGTATTAATCTGATACTGGGTACATTAAAATTTTCAATAATAATAACAATAATACATACAACTGAATGAGTACAAATTTGCTCGTTATACATTTATCCAAATAACATAACATACTCTTCTATATATATATATATATATATATATATATATATATATATATATATATACAATCTGCCAGTCTCCTGAGCGTGTCCTTGACGAGCAACTGCACTCCATCCAGCATCTTCCTGAAGATCTTCATCTGAGAACCACGTGACTACCTGAAAACCTGCACCAGAAGGATAGGGATGAGACATGACGTCTCAGTGAGCTCCTACCCTACCTACCGTTGGCAACCTCGGGGAACCTAGGGTCGCCGTGCCTACCTCGGGGAACTCGGGGATACCTATGATCGCCAAGTCTTAACCTTACCCATAGAGGGTCATCTGACTGTTCCTGCTAAGCTGTGTAGTTATAAACTGAACTACATCTTGCTAAACTAGTGATCTAGGGGAAACCTAGGATCACTGTCTGAATCTGATACTGAATAGTCCTGAGATCTAGACTATATCCTGATAACTGGGTGATCGAGGGGAAACCTAGGATCACCGCCCGATAACTGATGCCTGATATCTGATACTTATCTGATAACTATTCTCTGTCTGATAACATAATAAAATATTAACTGATACATGTCTTATGTTAGCTGTTAGCGTTGAACAAACATTATTATCTGAGTTCATTTTACGGAATGCCCCCGGGTGGAGTAACCCCGAAGCACATTCCCCTGATAACCGGTGAAAATTCCTATCATATCAGGCTAACACCGGACTCCTCTTGTCGTCGTGCGGTCATCCTTGCGGAATAACACGTCCCACTGGCGTGAACCTCCTGTGTCCCACTGGCGTGAACAACAGAAGACACGACTTAATAATCTTAACTTACGCGTATACCTCCCGTGTCCCACTGGCGTGAACGACGGAAGACGCGAATTAATATACTTTAAACTTATGCATGAACCTTTCATGTCCCACTGACGTGAACAATGAAAGTCACGACTTAATAATAATAGTAATAATCTTAATCTTAACTTTGCGTGGACCATTCGTGTCCCACTGGCGTGAACAACGAAGGCCACGACTTAAAATCTGATTAATTCTTGTTCTTATTCTTCTTATATATATATATATATATATATATATATATATATATATATATATATATATATATATATATAACTTATAAACTCATGCATGTCTAATGCATCCTTATCTCGTTAATTCTTATTCTTGTGCATAACTAATGCACTCTTAATTAATCACTCTTACTTACTTAACCTATAAAAGGTCCTAGGCTTGGATTCTGAATTTATCTTGGCCTGCACGTACTTAAGTGAGTGTAGGGATTTTGCTTATAAAGAAATAATCCCATTATCAATCCCTTTTTATGTCTATATAACTTAGGGTATAAGTATTCATCTCCTAATGCCATGCCTATTCCTCATCCTACCCTAATTCCAAGCCATTACTCAAGAACAAGAAGCTGAGTAGAAGGAAAATCGTAGTCCGATTTTCTAGGATCGGAGCACGATTTTTGCCGTAAATTCCTTGAAAAACAGGGCACAAAATCGTAGCCCGATTTCTAGAAATCGTAGTCCGATTTTGGCTTCAGCAGCATTCATAATTTTGCTTCCTAGGCTATTCTAATCCTAACCAAACATCCAAACAGCTTATGGGAATGAATTTTACAAGGCATAAGGATAGATAATAACATGATTAAGCAAGGAATTAGTATACAAGGGATTAGGGCACAAATTCTCAACCTTGATTCAACTTGTAAAATGTACTAAAACTACTCAAATGGGTTATACAACCCTATGGAGCTCACCTTGATTTAGCTAGTTTTCTTCCTTGCCAAGTTCTGGTTTCCAAAGCCCTTGCTCATTACCACCACTTCTCTTGATTGTTCCATGTTTCCTTTCTTTAACCTTCTCTTGTTCTAGTTTTTAAATCAAGCTTGCTTGCAATACCTTCTTACAAGAGTTTGGATTAAGAGTTGATGGATGGTTGGAGAGGGAGAGGAGGGCGTGAGAATTAAGGGAAGAGGGAGGGAGAGGGCTGGTTTGAGAGAGTGTGAAAGAAGAAAGAAAACACAAATGGAAAAATATCTTGCCATTCCTTTTTCTTATAATCCCCCTTTTTGAATTAATTACCAACTTGCCATTACCATTTATTTACTAAATTGCCATGCTTGCTAAACAAGTTTCCAACACTAATAATTGATACTCATAAGCTGGATAACACACTTACCATATAAATAACCCATTAACTGACAATTTACCAAATTGTCCTTTGCTTAAAACATTTCTAATACATCGTCTCAATATTAACAAATATTCGAGTCTTAGGTGGGATGTTACAGCGTATGTGATGATTGGTTTTGTGTAGTTGGCCGTATGTGGTGATGGTTCCGGTTTTTGTTGGCTGTTGATGAGGTTTGATGCAGTGTTTGTGTTGGTTTTGATTTATGGTTTTTTGTTGTTCTGATGAAAAAAATGTTGGTACGGCTTCTGATGGGAGTTGTTTGTGTTTTTTTTTTGGGTTTCTGATGGAATTGGCTCCTAATTATACTAATTCTGCCATCACTGACCATTAAGGTTAATGAATGACAGTCTAAATGACAATCAAAACCAAATTAAAATTCTGAACAAAAAACACTCCTCATTAAAAAACCTTGCCTAAACAGATTCAAGAGTCAGACCTTTAAAAATGGTAAATAGCAAAAATATCAATGATAATAAAATAAAAATAAAAATAGTAATGAAACACTTAAGGGAATAAAAATGAAGGTAGAAAAAATAAAATAAATAATGATAATAATAAAAAAAACGGGCCCCAACGAGTCTAAAAAGAAAAAAAAATGAGGTATCTTAAAATATCTCTCTGACGAGTAAAAAAATAAATTTTAGGTCAAAAATTGGGGTATGACAGATGCCCCTATTTAAGTCTCTTCGTCCGGAAATTTGAAGATAAAATCTTCGATTAGGCAGGTCGAAGGGACTTAAATACAGAGTACGCCAATTTTGGACCTAAAAGAAAATGTGAGATGCTCGTGATGCAAATGCAAATGCAAGACGGCGAAGCTGACCCGACTGGGGGTAAAACAAAACAAAAGGATACCCGAGTTTGTTAAACCAAGGGATCCGACTCCACTGGGGGATAACATAGTTTCACTGGGGAAGGAGTTGTCTACTATCGCACTAGTTCAGAATGATAGCCTAACAAAGACAAAGACCGATGTTACCTACTATCATGTAAATGATAGCTTAAAAAAGGTAAAAGAAGACATTGTCTACTATCAACAAAGATGATAGCTTAAAGAAGACAGATGACATGTATTACCTACTATCGTGTCTTGATAGCTTAAAAAAGGTAATAGAAGGAGACATTGTCTATTATCAACAAAGATGATAGCTTAAAGAAGACAGAAGACATGTATTACCTACTATCGTGTCTTGATAGCTTAAAAAAGGTAATATAAAAGGAGACACCGTCTACTATCGTTTGTATGGATAGCTTAAAGAAGACAGATGACATGTATTACCTACTATCGTGTATTGATAGCTTAAAAAAGGTAATATAAAAGGAGACACCGTCTAGTATCGTTGTATGGATAGCTTAAAGAAGACAGATGACATGTATTACCTACTATCGTGTATTGATAGCTTAAAAAAGGTAATATAAAAGGAGACACCGTCTACTATCGTTGTATGGATAGCTTAAAGAAGACAGATGACATGTATTACCTATTATCGTGTATTGATAGCTTAAAAAAGGTAATATAAAAGGAGACACCGTCTACTATCGTTGTATGGATAGCTTAAAGAAGACAGATGACATGTATTACCTACTATCGTGTATTGATAGCTTAAAAAAGGTAATATAAAAGGAGACACCGTCTACTATCGTTGTATGGATAGCTTAAAGAAGACAGATGACATGTATTACCTACTATCGTGTATTGATAGCTTAAAAAAGGTAATATAAAAAGACATTGTCTACTATCAACAAAGATGATAGCTTAAAGAAGACAGATGACATGTATTACCTACTATCGTGTATTGATAGCTTAAAAAAGGTAATATAAAAAGAGACACCGTCTACTATCGTTGTATGGATAGCTTAAAGAAGACAGATGACATGTATTACCTACTATCGTGTATTGATAGCTTATAAAAAGAGAAGACCTTGCCTACTATCGGTGTGCGGATAGCTTAAAAAAGGCAGGCAAAATATTTTACCTACTACCATTGTGAGGGTCGCTTAAAGAAGGTAAAATGTAAATGTCAGCTGTTCGGGATGTTGCCGAACTTGCCACTGACGACATGATAAAAGATAAATGTCAGCTGTTCGGGATGTTCCCGAACTTGCCACTGACGACAGGATAAAGGATAAATGTCAGCTGCTCGGGATGTAGCCGAACTTGCCACTGACGACAGGATAAAAAGATAAATGTCAGCTGCTCGGGATGTAGCCGAACATGCCACTGACGACAGGATAAAAAGATAAATGTCAGCTGCTCGGGATGTAGCCGAACTTGCCACTGACGACATGATGGTAAAAGGTATGCACAAGCTGTTCATTAAAGAACTGTCACTTGGCGAAAAGAGGGTGACATCTTTGGACCAGACGCACGGGGGATGACACTTGGGGAAAAAGAGTCACAAATTGTTCATGATTGATTGACATGAAAAGCAAGACTCAGGGTGGTTAATGCAACCATGTATTGAATGATGTTATGTGCATGTTGTGTATGCATGAATGTGTATATGCATGAATGTATGAATGTATGTAAGACAATACGACTTGTATGACTGTATGGAGGATTGACTTGTGGGACAGTATAACTGATGGACTTGATGAGACAAGACTGGACATGTAAGATGGAAAGTGGACCGACGACGCAGTTCAAACACTCAGCAATCTTCATTAGGGGATGATGCCATTGGGGACATATCAAAACATTGACGGGGTAAGGCCCGATGTATGCAACAACTGGTGGGGAGTAAACACTTCCTGGGGGAGACGTGTTAATCCAAAGCCTGGCAGAAGGACCTGGTGCTTCTGTGGTCATGCTTATCTTTTGTTTTTTCTTTTTGAATCCCTAACTTTTGCCTGGACCGCCCTTTCGGGTTTTCAGTCCACCGGGAATATATTCTTTTTGTATGCCCCTAATTTTTGCCTGGACCGCCCTTTCAGGTTTTCGATCCACCGGGACGCTCATTTTTGCCTAAGCCGCCCTTTCGAGTTTTCGACTTACCGAGCTCTTTTCTTTTTCTTTTTCTTTCTTTTTTTAAGCAATTGACCATGTTTAACCTGCAAAGTTTATCCGTTCTCAGGACAGATGTTGACGCACACTTCACTTATTCATGAGTTCAGAGAGAATGTGTTTGTTGTTTATGCTTTCCAAAAGATATTAAAAAGATTTATGATTTTGAAAAAAAATATTTTGCTTCAAGTACTACCATCAAAAATAGAAGAAGCTTATAAACAGAATAAACAGGAGTTCCGAATAAAAGGCACAGGCTCAAATTCATTTTACAGAGTGGTGGCCCGCCAATGGTGTGGCTCCACGGATCTCACAAAGTTTGGAAGATGGTAAATATAAGGGGAAGGTACATTGAACACAATAACCGTTATTCTCCCTAACAACTTCGAGTTCCACTGTTTAGATGCTTCAGATTCAGAGTCTCTTTGACCGCTAATGTGCCCCAAGTGAGCCATGGCTAACCTGATGCAGTTACTTTGTCTTTTGATCCTTAATTTTTGCACAGATCGCCCTTTCGGGTTTTCGATCTATCAGGATGATTATTTTCTGTTCCATGTCTCTAATTTTTGCCTGGACCGCCCTTTCGGGTTTTCAGTCCACCGAGACGCTCATTTCTGCCTAAGCCGCGCTTTCGGGTTTTCAACTTACTGAGCCGTTCTTTTTATTTTTAGACAAAGTATTTCTTGACCGCATCGGCGTTCACAGGGCGGGGAAGCTCGTCGCCATCCATAGTCGTGAGGGTCATTGCACCACCGGAGAACACTCTCTTGACGATATACGGGCCTTCATAATTAGGCGTCCATTTGCCCCTGGAATCGGGTTGAAAGGATAAAATCTTTTTGAGCACAAGGTCTCCTTCTCGAAATTCACGGGGACGAACCTTCTTGTCAAAGGCTTGCTTCATCCTCTTTTGTTATAATTGTAAGAGAAGGGGGGTTGCCCCTGCTGATGTGCGCACCGAAGTTCGATACTCATGCAAAATAAAAGGGAGCATCCCATGCCAATCCTTGTAGGTGACCACCATTTTCTGCCCTATCTTCATGATGTATTTTCTCTTTTTTTTGTTTCTTCTTTTTTTGCAGCTTCAATGGCACCATTCATCTGGGATTCGGCCAGGAATATTGTAATGGCAGTTCTCTTGAACCCAAGTTAATCCTTTCATACACTAAACCGTGAGATCTCATCGGGAATCTCTTCGTCCTCTTCCTCTTCAGCTTCGTAGACAGGGGAATCAAAGTTGGGAGAGACAATAGGGTTACAGTGTTCAACGGGTTTATTGATGTTCAGTCTACATATGATTGATGATTGATTTTAAAAATGAGTAAAAAACGCAGACCTTTTGAATTTGATTGAAAATAAAATAAAATATTTTTTTTGGGTTTTTTGTGTTACCATTTTCCAGAAAAGCAGTAAAATAAAAATAAAAAGTCGCGAAAGAAACGACAATTTTTCATTGATAGTGGTAACTTGAAGACAAAAGTAGAGCCCTGCATGATTTCACCTTCGTATCGGGCGAAACGAAAGGATTTTTGAAAAGAAAAGACAACGAAAACACATTACTTGGACCCATGAGTAACTGAGCGAATGTCAACAGCGACCCAATTACGGCAAATCCTTCCTTGTGTTTGCACGACCACACTCATTTTCTCTCTTATGTTTGCACAAGTATTGTAGGTGCGAGTGTGTTTGTATTGAATGCGCCGGGCCACTTTCTTTGACTGTGGCAGATTGACCTTTTTGTGATGAAACAAAGGATGAGACTCGATTTAGAAACTATGAATGCAGTATGATGCATGATTATGCTTATGCAAAAAAAAAGAACGGTTTGTTATCGAAGGATTTTGTTGAAGTAATTGTAAACATCATGGTTTGAGCATTTCATTTGAGCACCAAGGCATTACAAAATAGTTCTTTCTTAGAAACCAAGCCAAGGGACCAATTCAAAAGTCCTTTAGTGGAAGCTAGATTTTTTTTAAAAAAAATCTAAAGACCCCTAGCTTCCTTAAATCCAACAAATCAGGGCTCTTGAAGGTGTACTTCCTAGTGCTCCTCTATGATGTTTAAAAAAACTTGTTTAAGTCCTTCGATGAATTGGATGAAAAAATGAGTTTATGCATGAGTGCATGCATGCATGGTTATGCTAAAGAAACGTAGAAAACATGGTGAGGTTAAGGTCCAAAATGTTGGAGTCAAGGGTAAACACACCATTTGGTAAGGACTATGGTTTTATTTGTACCTGTATCACGGGTTCTACCAAGTTCCCAAAGTCCTCAACCCCTTCCAAATATCATCGGGTTACGAGATTGACTCCCGGTCCAACAATACTTGTAAGAAAGTCTCGTTTGAGTGTAGTATCGCGTATCAACTAATTCAAGATTACTCTTGGTTAGCCACCGCACTACGTCCTAAAAGGCCAAGATGGGTTAAAGGTAACTAAAGGTCCTCAACTTCATAGGTCACTTGAAAATATCAATGCCGAACACGACTTACTCATGTCGACATAGTAATACTTCCAAGATCTCTCCATTGAGCGGGGTTATCACATGTGCCACATCCTAAATTTACCCTCGGAAAGCCACTTTGATTATACCACCATCCTATCTTATGTTTCCCTCAAGTCTGGGTGTAGGACTTATCTCACCACTCACGTAAAAAGGAAAAAAACACATATGCACATATTTACATATTTTTTTTTAAGCAAGTTACAACACAAAATAATTAAATAAATTCAAGTTAGGCTCAACCCTCTTAGGGAATCCCCAGTGAAGTCGCCATTTCTGTCGCGGTGAATTTCAGAGATCAAGCTATTGATTAGCGTTGACTCACTAATTTTATTTCACGACTAAACTTTTAATTTTTTTAAATGAAAAAGGGAAAAAGTTCTAAATTACCACAATTTAAAGATTTAGGGTTCAGGGGTTAGTTACGTTTAGGGAAGGTGTTAGCACCCTAAACGTTCGTAGTACTCTACGAGAACCTCTTGATTTTATTTATTTATTTAGGCTATAACTTGCTTATTTTTTAAAAGAAAGAAAAGAATGAATTAGAGTAGTGAGGAAAAAAAAATAAAAATGTCTTTTTGTATTTTTTATGATTTGGAAGGACAAGGTCCTTTGCCTACGTACCCGTGAGGGATCAAAACCTCGTAGTTCGGGGTAAAAATGACGTTTGATTTGTTTTGTGTTTTTTATTAGTTTTAAAAAAAGTTTTAAAGATAAAATAAAGGCCAAGTGGCAAAAAGGAGAATTGGTTTGTGTTTTTTATTTTTGAAAATAATTAAAGTGTTATTAAAGTTGATTAATGGTTATTTAAAGAAAATAAAAGAGAAAAAGGGACACTTGATTGAAAATCAAGGTTTGTTTAAGAAAAGATTTTTTTGTGATTTTTGATTATTTGCATGTTTTTGTTGTTTTTGTTTTTAATTAACTAAGACTAAAAAAAGTAACTAAAAGCTAAACGCGAGGAAATTCCGTGGTGACGTTGGATGTAATATCCCGCTTAGAGGTATCAGTTATAAGCGTTAGAAACTTCGTTTGCAAGCAATGGCAAAGTAGTAATAAGGGAAGTGGCATAGTTGTAAATAGTGAGGAAAAGGCTTATAGGATAAATATGAATATTTCAAAGGTTTTCTACTCATTTGTTTCACTCCAAAATCTGAATATTGCCCTTCCTTTCTTCTCTCATTTTCGCCCCCTACCTCCTCTTCATCTTCATCATCAAATCATCACCCCTTAAGCTAGCAAACTTCTCCCTAAACCTTTGTATGGTAAGCAAGCTTGTGTTGGGGGAATTTTGGAGCAAGAACAAGAAGGAAAGCCAAGGATAGAAGTTTTCACAAAGTAGAGACTTTGGAGCTCTCAAGCTAGGGTTTGAATTTCTAACTTAACAAGCATCTTCTTGGGATTAAGGTGAGCTCCTAGTGGGTTTTAGAACCCTCCTTGCTTAAGTTTTGAGGTTTATAGCTTATAGTCAAGTTTGTGATTATAGAACCCTAATCTTCCTCTTTATAGTAATTCCTTGTTCAAGCATGTTATAAGCTGTTTATAGGACTTAGAAATGTGCCATAAGCTGTATGATGTTTGTGTGTGTTTGATTGTGCCAAGAATGGTGAAAATTATGCTTTGAAACTGCCCTATGCTGTCCAACTGCAGGTAAAATCGTGTCACGATTATGCAACCGTGTCACGATTTTACAGGCAGAAACTAACACGTTTTCTGGGCATGCAATCGTGACACGATTGCCAAATCGTGTCACGATTTTGAAGGGGGACAGAACACGAAATTTTTCAACTTCTTTTGCACCATTCCAGCCATCCAATACTACCTCAAACTCATTAAGCGATGTGCAATGGCTATGTATCTCTTTTAAATGTTAAAGGACCTATCCCTTAGAGCATGATTAGATCATTAGGGAAGGCTTATAGCTTGATTAATTGAGAGCCTAAATGAGGTGAACAAAGTTATAGAAGTGTTCCTTTGGAATACATAAGCAAGGGAATGTTCAGCAATCATAGTAAAAGATATGTTTATAGTGTTGGTTCTCCAACAATCATAGGTGACTCATGAGAACGATGAGCCAATAAACATAGGTTATATGTCATAGGAATGTTATACGATCATAGTACAGATTATATGATTATATGTCAAAGTTAAAGAAATATTCAAAGATATTGGCGTGCTTGCACGTTTCACAGTCATAGGGCGTGTTCATCAGACTCCGGGATTCGCCGGATGGGACTTCTCCGAGAGGGTTGTCCACACGTTTCATAGGGAGTCCGGTGTTAGCCTGATATGTTAGGAATTTCACCGGTTTATAGGGAGACGTATCTCGGGGTTGCTCCACCCGGGGTGCCCTCCGTAAAACGAACTCAGATTAATTGTTTGTTCAACGCTAACAGCTAACATAAAACATTTTATTTGTTTTATGATTCATAGTTATAGTTACAGTCATAGAAAGTTTACAGTTACAGGCAGGTTATAGTTAAAGTCATAGGCAGGTTATAAGACTTGGCGATTCTAGAATTCCCCTAAATTGCCAAGGTAGGCATGGCGACCCTAGGTTCCCTGTGGTTGCCAAACAGTAGGTTGGGTAGAGCTCACTGAGACATTATGTCTCATCCCATTTGTCATACCCCATTTTTTGACTTATATTTTTTATGGGTGTTATATTTTTTATTACCTTTTATTATTGCTATAATATTTTATATCATCATCATTATCCTTAATATTATTATTGTTATTTTATTTTCCTTTAATAACATCATTATTATTTTATTACTATTAGTTTTTATCTTTTAATGTTATTAAGTTTTATTTACAATCATCATTTTCATTGTCATTACTATTTTTATTCATTATCATTGTCATTTGCATTTTTATCATTATTATTATTATTATATATTATTATTTATTTCCCCATTTTTACCTTTTATTTTTTAATACAAAAATTAAAAAAAAGTGGAGTTCGCAGTGCGAACTCACCTTCGCACTACGACCTCTGCGAAAATTCTGCAGATTTTTATATAGTTGTTTATCTTTTTTGCTTTCAACTACAATTATCATTAGTAGCATTATTACTTGCATTCTTGTTATTTTGTGACTGATTTGGTGCAGCAAGGCAGGATTTAATGTGTGACATTAAAGGTAAAAGGAAAGAAGAACTTTCTTCCAACCTCTCATGTGATCAAACAATTTGGCTATCCTTGGTCAGTTTTTGTCCCCCCAAATTGACCCCTCACCCAACCTAAACATGCCAGCCAGCTGCTTGATCCATTTCCTTCCCTTTTACCCTGCCAAAACCAGTCAATCCCAAGTGGTTTATGTTGCAAAAAAGCTGTGTGACATGCCCTGTTTTGACCTGAATTTCTTCCCCCACACATAAGCCCACATGCTGATTTTGATTCCCCCAATCTCCCTGTACATGGCAGTACACGTTTTGATTGTTTGACCTTCCAGGATTGCAAGGTTTGATCCCAAGAATCATCCCTTTTGGCAGCTGCCCTGTTTTACAGTTTTTTACCATCATTACCTTCTAGAATCAATGGCATTTGTGGCTGAGATCAGTCAAGACCTTGCCCCTTGGCACAAGGCAAAGCAATTCCTATCCATTAGCATTAAATGCAAAGTGATCTAGCCTGAGTTTAACTCATGATCAGCTAGTGTTTTAGGATTTTATTCATCATTGTTCATCATTACATAGATTGCATTTTTGCCTATAAAAGGGAATGCAAGGCACCATGAAACACCATGAAACACACAACTGAAACACATTAAAAACCAGCCAAAAACAGACCATTTCAGAGAGCTAACACACACGAATTTCACACCAAAAATCCCTTGCATTGCAGCACAAAATCAGTCCATCACAAACACTTTGAACCTTGTTCATAACCTTTCACAAAGCAAGCAAGCCACTTCCAGTCTTGTTCAAGCATTGCTAGGAGTTCTGTAAGTCTCCTATAACCTTTCTTTTCTATTGTATTTGCTGTTTGCATATCTTGCTTTGTCCAATTTTGTTTTGTGAACCAAAACCTCCTTTGAGCCTCAAAAAGGACCTCAAAGGGGCCAAGCTTTAAAACTGTGTTTTTCTACCCTTTTTTCTTCCTTTTTGTCAAGTTTCTTAACCTCCTTTAGGTTCTGAATCTTGCTTAGAAGCAGTTTCTGAACTTCTGTTCAGAAACAGCTTCTGAGTTAAGAAATTCGCATACTTCGCAGAGCCAAGCCTTGCTCGCACTGCGAACACACCAGAACCTGACTTCGCAGAGCCAAGTTCTGGTTGCTCTGCAAAGTATGTGAAATTCAGAACATGAATCAGGCATTCAAATGTCAAATTTTTGGGATTCTAGCCCTTGATTCAGAACCTAAAGAGGGTTAAAACCATTTTGGTCCAAACCCAACTCATAATCTTGCACAACTTTGAAGATTCCACAAGTTCGTGCGACAAATTTGAATAACTTGTGAAACAAGTTATGTTCTTAATATTTTCAAAAACCAAGTTTGAGCAGCAAGCTAAGTTCGTCTATTTCAAAAACAAACTTGAACAACCACGTTGTTCATGATTTTCAATCCAAACGCGAACTTAAGCCGAGTTCGCTCACTCTTTTTAACCAAGCTCGAATTGGGCCGAACTTGTGAACTTTCCAACGTTTTGCATGTTTTATGATTGTGTTTACCATTCAAACTTGAACCAAACTTGTTCTTGAGTTTCAATAACTTAAGCAACAAGTCACGTTCATGATTTTTAATAAAATCGAACAACAAATTTGTTCGTGTTCTTTAACTTTCCTTTTTAAAAAAGCTTTGGTCCCCTTTGAGATTCCTTAGAGTAACAAAACCAAACTTGAATGAAACGGGAATGGCTTGACGTATGTCTCCCCAAACCTCGATTGCACGAATGCGTGACGTATGTCTCGTCGCTCGGGCAATCGTCATTCCACCCTTGGCGCGTCTAGCACGCTCAAACTTCCCTTGGCCCCCTTTGTGGCCATTTTTACCCTTTTCTTGGCCCTCGTGGTCAATCCGAACCTTTCGCGCCTTGCGCGTTTTATTTTTTATCTTTCACGCCTTGCGCGAATTTTTCGCCTCAGTGCGTTTGTCTTTTGTTTATTTATATTTAAAAACATTTACGCCTCGCGCGAGCTTATCGCCTAGCGTCCATCTTTCACCATTTTAAAACTTTGTACGTTCTCGTACGTTTTTAAAAACCTTTGCTCACGTCCGAGCGTAAAACTTTTTCATCAAATCATTTATTTTTATGCATTGTCGTCAGTGGCCAGCTCGGCAACAACCCGAGCAGCTGACTTTTACTCTCTTGTCGTCAATGGCCAGTTCGGCAGCAACCCGA
The DNA here is from genome assembly GCA_018208015.1 of Medicago ruthenica. NCBI lineage: Eukaryota > Viridiplantae > Streptophyta > Magnoliopsida > Fabales > Fabaceae > Medicago > Medicago ruthenica. The sequence goes on from CM031376.1 coordinate 77,980,692, forward strand.
GCAGTTGACATTTATTTTCATTACACTTTTCTTTTTTTTTTTTCAAACTTTTTTCGCTCGGACGCGATCAATCTTTTTTTAACTAAAACGAATCAACATACAAACGTTTTTCTACCAAAGAACTACGTACGCTTTGAATTCTCCGACTACCGGGAGATACGTAGGAGCAAGATCGACATCTTGTCAAGCCCATTAATAAAAAACTTGTTTTTCCTTTTCGTTTGTTTTTATCTCTTTCTTTATCCCGCATTATGTCTTTTATATATTTCCTTTTATACATATTTAAACACGTAAGTAAAACATCGAACCATTTTAAGCCTAAGCCGACTAAGAGGTTCCCGTTGAGTACAACGGATGTGAGGGGTGCTAATACCTTCCCCTCGCATAATCGACTTTCGAACCTAAAATCTTTTTTCAAGGTAATTTAGAACTTTTTTCCTTTTTCCCCGAAAAATTAAAAGTTCAGTCGTAATTTAGAATTACTGATTCAAAGCTTCCCCAATAGCTTGACATCCGAAATTCGACGCGACAGAAATGGCGACTTCACTGGGGACACTGCATAAAACACTTTGTTTTTGCATAAACGAGTCAAGCCTATCTCAGTTGGCTTTTAGGCTAATTTGTTTCATTTTACTTGCGTGTTTATATTTTCTTGTCATTTGTTTGTTTATTCTTTCTGCTTTACATTTATATATATTATTTTTGCTTCATATTCATATATATATCAATTGTGGGGGTTACTTGAGCGATGTTACTCCACATTGTTCGGGTTAATGCCGGACGTGTGAGGCTCTCTACCCGAGCTCGAGAGAAAACTAAGTTAGAAGGAGGTTGTGTGCAGAAGCCCGCGTTGACGTATGTCCGTGAGGTAGGATGCCCAACCCCGCTTAGATGAGATTTTCATATGGAATTAATTGAAGTCATGTCGACGTATGTCCATAGACAACCCTAATTCCATATGAGATCGATGACTCTAGGGACCTCTTCTTAGGAAATCTTACCTTTAGAGCCTACACGTGAGGATGGGGGGAAATTTTGATCATACATACCATACCATATGCATGCCATACATTTACATTCATAAAAATGATTTTTGCATATGCATTTTCAAAAAAAGGGCATATTTTGTCATATACATTGCATACATACATTAGCATCATGCATGACATGCATACATTTGTCTTCGAGTCCAAAACTTGTTCCCCTTCTTACCTCAAGGATTTCTTACAATCGGCATTGAGTCTTCGGTGTTCGCATTCTGTTCGCAACACTATGTGTCAACCCTTCAAGAAAAAGTGGCTCGTCGTCCCAAGGCAACCCACACATATAACAATAGGCCCCGGTTGTACATGGGGCATGCCGTTTAACTTTGATGAGGAATTCATCCCTATTCCCACTACTTTTCAAGAGATTTCGGTACCCTCAACCCGAGGCTACCTTCCCCCAGGCTACTGCGGCCTTTAACCCAATTTCAAACAAAAGTCCAATCATTATTGGCACAATCAACAAAAGCCCGACCTTGCTCGGCATCCAATACAGTTTGCGTTGACAAGCATTAATACAAAAGTTATATCATACAGTTTGTGTTTTTAATATGTTTATTCTGTGAACCATTTAGAACCAGCCAAAATGTGAGGAATCCTCAAGATCATCATTATACATATGCATGGAGACCGGCATTTTTTTTGTCTAACTCGATTTTGTTATGTTAAATCTGAATGTTGTTTTAGATTGTATGAAAGCATTGATAGGATCAAGGCATTTTTTTGAATATGAGTAAAAACACTTGACCACAAATAGCCCACCCTGTGAGCAGTGAGTATTTGTTAACCCCTTTGAGCCAAATAAATCAGAATCATTAACTATGAACTGCCAACTTTCATAAGCTCAATTACTTATTGAAATTACCGGAGTTTGTAAAAAAATTTTTTTTCAGTTCATAGTTAAACCATTTTGAATTCTGATTTTTTTCTTTCAGTTTGAACCCTTAAACCATCACGATTATTGTCCTTTGCCAAAAGAGGAAGGAACATTCAATTAGGGTATCATCTTTGAAGAAAAAAAGAGGTTGTGGATATCAAATAATGGTGAATTTTGATCTTGACAACAAAGAAACAAAAGAAAAAGAAAGAAAGAAAAAACAAATCAAGAAATCTCAAAAGAGAAGAGAAAAAAATCAATAAATCAAAAAAGAGTTGTCAAGATCAAAAAAGAAAATAATTGTAAATCACCAAGAGTTGTGATTGAACAATAAGGAGGTGTGTAATTAGAAAGAATGTTCCTCTTGCTTGGCCATTTGAATTCAATTTCCCCACATATGACATTTCTTTTGTACCCAAGCCAAATTACAACCCTCAAAGACCTTGTGATCAATGCTTTTATGCTTTTAAAAAAACAATGATTAGATGGACACATAACTCGATCGGAATGTTAGCGAACTTGCCGGATGAGTGTTCATTACCCTCACAATTAATATTCAATTTGTTTATTTACTTAAATGTGTGATAGGCATGGTTCATCGATAAACATGTTTTTAACTTAAGCTGTATGATATAAACTTTGTGTTTAGTGCAACCTTGGAACATCAAAATTGCCAACCCAAAAAAAAGCCCGACCTCGCTCGGCAACCAATCAAAAAGCCCAATATTCATTGGCAACCCAAAGCCCAATATTCATTGGCAACCCAAAGCCCAATATTCATTGGCGACCCAAAGCCCAATATTCATTGGCAAACCCTAAACCCAATTTTCATTGGCACCTAACCAAACAAAGCCCAACCATGCTTGGCACCTAATCACAAGCAAAGCCCCATTGTCATTGACAATCACAACTACAATTTCACATTAAGCCCAATCGTCATTGGCATTCCTCACAATCTCCCATAAAAAGCCCAACCATGCTTGGCACTTCCCCCCACAATTCACAAAAAGCCCAGTCGTCATTGGCATTCCTCACAAATTGTCATTGGCACTCCCGAAAGCAATCCAAAAGCCCAACCATGCTTGGCACCCAATCATAGCAAAAACCCAATCTTCATTGGCACACACAAATTCAACTTCCATCAAAAGCCCAATTTTCATTGGCACATACAAATACCATTTCCAAAGAGCCCAAATTTTCATTGGCCCTTACAAACACAATCACAAAAAAAGGCCCAATTTTCATTGGCATTCCCACATCCAACTTGCCAAAGCCCGACCTCGCTCGGCAACCAACCAAAGCCCGACCTCGCTCGGCAACCAACCAAAGCCCGACCTCGCTCGGCATCCAATCATATCCCCCAGTGGATTAAAACAATCTCCCCAGGAGGTATGTGTTCCTCATCAGTGGTTACGGCTTTACCCCGTCAGTTTGGATGTATCCCATGTGACATCATCCCCATTAAGGTTACCGAGTGTTTGCAATGTGACGTCGGTCCACTTTTCATTTTACCAGTCTAATCTTGTCTCACCAAGTTTGTCGGTCGTACCCGGGCGAGAACTCGAACTACATCGGTTTTGATCCCATTCGGGTATGTAGGCAAAGGACCTTGTCCTTCCAAACCAAACAAAAAGAAAACAAACAAAACATTTTCTTTTTTTTTTCAATAATTTGAACAACCTTTGTTCATAGGTCGCAGCAAGCTTTTATCAACCAAATCAGTCAGGTGTCATTCCCAGTCTGTATAGTCTAGTGATGTCACCTCTTTCTTTATGCCAAGTGGCAGTTCCTTAACGAACGGCTTGTGCATCTTTCATCATATGCTTGTACCAAGGGGCAGTTCTTTAATGAATGGTTTGTGTATCCCCATTGCAAGTCAACCTTTCACACAACATCCCCAGTGAAAGTCATACATTCATACATTCATACACTCATGCATTCATGCATTCATGCATTCATGCACACATGCATGTGTACGTTCGTACATTCATACATTCATACATTTGTACGTTCGTACATTCATACATACGTACATTCGTACATTCATACATTTGTACGTTCGTGCATTCATACATTCATGCATTCATACATATGCATACAACATACTACATATCATACATGGTTGTTCTAACTATCATGAGTCTCACCAATCAATCGCGAGCAATTCGTGAATTCTTTTTTCCCAAGTGTCATCCCCAGTCTGTCTGGTTCAGAGATGTCACCCTTTTACGCCAAGTGGCAGTTCTTTAATGAACAGCTTGTGCGTACTCCCCAGTGTTGTGCCAAGTGGCAAGTTCTTCAATGAACAGCTTGTGCATTCTTTCTCCCCGATTGAGGGGGCAATTCTGTAAGGAACGGCTTGTTAGCCGCATCCCCAGTATCGTCAATGGCAAGTTCGGCAACATCCGAACAGTTGACATTTTTTCTTTTTCCTGTCGTCAATGGCAAGTTCGGCAACATCCGAACAGTTGACATTTTATTTTCCTGTCGTCAATGGCAAGTTCGGCAACATCCGAACAGTTGACATTTTATTTCCCGTCGTCAATGGCAAGTTCGGTAACCATCCGAACAGTTGACATTCTTTTCATTCTTTTGTCGCCAGTGGCCAGTTCGGCAACAACCCGAACAGCTGGCATTTACCTTTTCATTCTTTGTTGTCAGCGGCAGTTCGGCGACCACCCGAACAGCTGACACCTATCCCCAGTGTGGTCTTCCTTTCTATCATCTTTTGCATCCATAGTTACATTACAAGCATTCATAACATTTGCATTGCATGCATTTATAGCATTTATAACTCGGGAAAATATTTAGTCAAAAAATGGCGTACTCTATATTTAAGTCTCTTCGGCCCGTCCATTTCAAATCACATTTTCAACCTCCGGGACGAAGAAACTTAAATAGGGGCATCTGTCATACCCCATTTTTTGACTTATATTTTTTATGGGTGTTATATTTTTTATTACCTTTTATTATTGCTATAATATTTTATATCATCATCATTATCCTTAATATTATTATTGTTATTTTATTTTCCTTTAATAACATCATTATTATTTTATTACTATTAGTTTTTATCTTTTAATGTTATTAAGTTTTATTTACAATCATCATTTTCATTGTCATTACTATTTTTATTCATTATCATTGTCATTTGCATTTTTATCATTATTATTATTATTATATATTATTATTTATTTCCCCATTTTTACCTTTTATTTTTTAATACAAAAATTAAAAAAAAGTGGAGTTCGCAGTGCGAACTCACCTTCGCACTGCGACCTCTGCGAAAATTCTGCAGATTTTTATATAGTTGTTTATCTTTTTGCTTTCAACTACAATTATCATTAGTAGCATTATTACTTGCATTCTTGTTATTTGTGACTGATTTGGTGCAGCAAGGCAGGATTTAATGTGTGACATTAAAGGTAAAAGGAAAGAAGAACTTTCTTCCAACCTCTCATGTGATCAAACAATTTGGCTATCCTTGGTCAGTTTTTGTCCCCCCAAATTGACCCCTCACCCAACCTAAACATGCCAGCCAGCTGCTTGATCCATTTCCTTCCCTTTTACCCTGCCAAAACCAGTCAATCCCAAGTGGTTTATGTTGCAAAAAAGCTGTGTGACATGCCCTGTTTTGACCTGAATTTCTTCCCCCACACATAAGCCCACATGCTGATTTTGATTCCCCCAATCTCCCTGTACATGGCAGTACACGTTTTGATTGTTTGACCTTCCAGGATTGCAAGGTTTGATCCCAAGAATCATCCCTTTTGGCAGCTGCCCTGTTTTACAGTTTTTTACCATCATTACCTTCTAGAATCAATGGCATTTGTGGCTGAGATCAGTCAAGACCTTGCCCCTTGGCACAAGGCAAAGCAATTCCTATCCATTAGCATTAAATGCAAAGTGATCTAGCCTGAGTTTAGCTCATGATCAGCTAGTGTTTTAGGATTTTATTCATCATTGTTCATCATTACATAGATTGCATTTTTGCCTATAAAAGGGAATGCAAGGCACCATGAAACACCATGAAACACACAACTGAAACACATTAAAAACCAGCCAAAAACAGACCATTTCAGAGAGCTAACACACACGAATTTCACACCAAAAATCCCTTGCATTGCAGCACAAAATCAGTCCATCACAAACACTTTGAACCTTGTTCATAACCTTTCACAAAGCAAGCAAGCCACTTCCAGTCTTGTTCAAGCATTGCTAGGAGTTCTGTAAGTCTCCTATAACCTTTCTTTTCTATTGTATTTGCTGTTTGCATATCTTGCTTTGTCCAATTTTGTTTTGTGAACCAAAACCTCCTTTGAGCCTCAAAAAGGACCTCAAAGGGGCCAAGCTTTAAAACTGTGTTTTTTCACCCTTTTTTCTTCCTTTTTGTCAAGTTTCTTAACCTCCTTTAGGTTCTGAATCTTGCTTAGAAGCAGTTTCTGAACTTCTGTTCAGAAACAGCTTCTGAGTTAAGAAATTCGCATACTTCGCAGAGCCAAGCCTTGCTCGCACTGCGAACACACCAGAACCTGACTTCGCAGAGCCAAGTTCTGGTTGCTCTGCAAAGTATGTGAAATTCAGAACATGAATCAGGCATTCAAATGTCAAATTTTTGGGATTCTAGCCCTTGATTCAGAACCTAAAGAGGGTTAAAACCATTTTGGTCCAAACCCACTCATAATCTTGCACAACTTTGAAGATTCCACAAGTTCGTGCGACAAATTTGAATAACTTGTGAAACAAGTTATGTTCTTAATATTTTCAAAACCAAGTTTGAGCAGCAAGCTAAGTTCGTCTATTTCAAAAACAAACTTGAACAACCACGTTGTTCATGATTTTCAATCCAAACGCGAACTTAAGCCGAGTTCGCTCACTCTTTTTAACCAAGCTCGAATTGGGCCGAACTTGTGAACTTTCCAACGTTTTGCATGTTTTATGATTGTGTTTACCATTCAAACTTGAACCAAACTTGTTCTTGAGTTTCAATAACTTAAGCAACAAGTCACGTTCATGATTTTTAATAAAATCGAACAACAAATTTGTTCGTGTTCTTTAACTTTCCTTTTTAAAAAAGCTTTGGTCCCCTTTGAGATTCCTTAGAGTAACAAAACCAAACTTGAATGAAACGGGAATGGCTTGACGTATGTCTCCCCAAACCTCGATTGCACGAATGCGTGACGTATGTCTCGTCGCTCGGGCAATCGTCATTCCACCCTTGGCGCGTCTAGCACGCTCAAACTTCCCTTGGCCCCCTTTGTGGCCATTTTTACCCTTTTCTTGGCCCTCGTGGTCAATCCGAACCTTCGCGCCTTGCGCGTTTTATTTTTTATCTTTCACGCCTTGCGCGAATTTTTCGCCTCAGTGCGTTTGTCTTTTGTTTATTTATATTTAAAAACATTTACGCCTCGCGCGAGCTTATCGCCTAGCGTCCATCTTTCACCATTTTAAAACTTTGTACGTTCTCGTACGTTTTTAAAAACCTTTGCTCACGTCCGAGCGTAAAACTTTTTCATCAAATCATTTATTTTATGCATTGTCGTCAGTGGCCAGCTCGGCAACAACCCGAGCAGCTGACTTTTACTCTCTTGTCGTCAATGGCCAGTTCGGCAGCAACCCGAGCAGTTGACATTTATTTTCATTACACTTTTCTTTTTTTTTTTCAAACTTTTTTCGCTCGGACGCGATCAATCTTTTTTTAACTAAAACGAATCAACATACAAACGTTTTTCTACCAAAGAACTACGTACGCTTTGAATTCTCCGACTACCGGGAGATACGTAGGAGCAAGATCGACATCTTGTCAAGCCCATTAATAAAAAACTTGTTTTTCCTTTTCGTTTGTTTTTATCTCTTTCTTTATCCCGCATTATGTCTTTTATATATTTCCTTTTATACATATTTAAACACGTAAGTAAAACATCGAACCATTTTAAGCCTAAGCCGACTAAGAGGTTCCCGTTGAGTACAACGGATGTGAGGGGTGCTAATACCTTCCCCTCGCATAATCGACTTTCGAACCTAAAATCTTTTTTCAAGGTAATTTAGAACTTTTTTCCTTTTTCCCCGAAAAATTAAAAGTTCAGTCGTAATTTAGAATTACTGATTCAAAGCTTCCCCAATAGCTTGACATCCGAAATTCGACGCGACAGAAATGGCGACTTCACTGGGGACACTGCATAAAACACTTTGTTTTTGCATAAACGAGTCAAGCCTATCTCAGTTGGCTTTTAGGCTAATTTGTTTCATTTTACTTGCGTGTTTATATTTTCTTGTCATTTGTTTGTTTATTCTTTCTGCTTTACATTTATATATATTATTTTTGCTTCATATTCATATATATATCAATTGTGGGGGTTACTTGAGCGATGTTACTCCACATTGTTCGGGTTAATGCCGGACGTGTGAGGCTCTCTACCCGAGCTCGAGAGAAAACTAAGTTAGAAGGAGGTTGTGTGCAGAAGCCCGCGTTGACGTATGTCCGTGAGGTAGGATGCCCAACCCCGCTTAGACGAGATTTTCATATGGAATTAATTGAAGTCATGTCGACGTATGTCCATAGACAACCCTAATTCCATATGAGATCGATGACTCTAGGGACCTCTTCTTAGGAAATCTTACCTTTAGAGCCTACACGTGAGGATGGGGGGAAATTTTGATCATACATACCATACCATATGCATGCCATACATTTACATTCATAAAATGATTTTTGCATATGCATTTTCAAAAAAAGGGCATATTTTGTCATATACATTGCATACATACATTAGCATCATGCATGACATGCATACATTTGTCTTCGAGTCCAAAACTTGTTCCCCTTCTTACCTCAAGGATTTCTTACAATCGGCATTGAGTCTTCGGTGTTCGCATTCTGTTCGCAACACTATGTGTCAACCCTTCAAGAAAAAGTGGCTCGTCGTCCCAAGGCAACCCACACATATAACAATAGGCCCCGGTTGTACATGGGGCATGCCGTTTAACTTTGATGAGGAATTCATCCCTATTCCCACTACTTTTCAAGAGATTTCGGTACCTCAACCGAGGCTACCTTCCCCCAGGCTACTGCGGCCTTTAACCCAATTTCAAACAAAAGTCCAATCATTATTGGCACAATCAACAAAAGCCCGACCTTGCTCGGCATCCAATACAGTTTGCGTTGACAAGCATTAATACAAAAGTTATATCATACAGTTTGTGTTTTTAATATGTTTATTCTGTGAACCATTTAGAACCAGCCAAAATGTGAGGAATCCTCAAGATCATCATTATACATATGCATGGAGACCGGCATTTTTTTTGTCTAACTCGATTTTGTTATGTTAAATCTGAATGTTGTTTTAGATTGTATGAAAGCATTGATAGGATCAAGGCATTTTTTTGAATATGAGTAAAAACACTTGACCACAAATAGCCCACCCTGTGAGCAGTGAGTATTTGTTAACCCCTTTGAGCCAAATAAATCAGAATCATTAACTATGAACTGCCAACTTTCATAAGCTCAATTACTTATTGAAATTACCGGAGTTTGTAAAAAAATTTTTTTTCAGTTCATAGTTAAAACCATTTTGAATTCTGATTTTTTTCTTTCAGTTTGAACCCTTAAACCATCATGATTATTTGTCCCTTGCCAAAAGAAGAAGGAACATTCAATTAGGGTATCATCTTTGAAGAAAAAAAAGAGGTTGTGGATATCAAATAATGGTGAATTTTGATCTTGACAACAAAGAAACAAAAGAAAAAAAAGAAAGAAAAACAAATCAAGAAATCTCAAAGAGAAAAGAAAAAAATCAATAAATCAAAAAAGAGTTGTCAAGATCAAAAAAGAAAATAATTGTAAATCACCAAGAGTTGTGATTGAACAATAAGGAGGTGTGTAATTAGAAAGAATGTTCCTCTTGCTTGGCCATTTGAATTCAATTTCCCCACATATGACATTTCTTTGTTACCCAAGCCAAATTACAACCCTCAAAGACCTTGTGATCAATGCTTTTATGCTTTTAAAAAACAATGATTAGATGGACACATAACTCGATCGGAATGTTAGCGAACTTGCCGGATGAGTGTTCATTACCCTCACAATTAATATTCAATTTGTTTATTTACTTAAATGTGTGATAGGCATGGTTCATCGATAAACATGTTTTTAACTTAAGCTGTATGATATAAACTTTGTGTTTAGTGCAACCTTGGAACATCAAAATTGCCAACCCCAAAAAAAGCCCGACCTCGCTCGGCAACCAATCAAAAAGCCCAATATTCATTGGCACCCAAAGCCCAATATTCATTGGCAACCCAAAGCCCAATATTCATTGGCGACCCAAAGCCCAATATTCATTGGCAAACCCTAAACCCAATTTTCATTGGCACCTAACCAAACAAAGCCCAACCATGCTTGGCACCTAATCACAAGCAAAGCCCCATTGTCATTGACAATCACAACTACAATTTCACATTAAGCCCAATCGTCATTGGCATTCCTCACAATCTCCCATAAAAAGCCCAACCATGCTTGGCACTTCCCCCCACAATTCACAAAAGCCCAGTCGTCATTGGCATTCCTCACAAATTGTCATTGGCACTCCCGAAAGCAATCCAAAAGCCCAACCATGCTTGGCACCCAATCATAGCAAAAACCCAATCTTCATTGGCACACACAAATACAACTTCCATCAAAAGCCCAATTTTCATTGGCACATACAAATACCATTTCCAAAGAGCCCAAATTTTCATTGGCCCTTACAAACACAATCACAAATAAAGCCCAATTTTCATTGGCATTCCCACTCCAATCACAAAGCCCGACCTCGCTCGGCAACCAACCAAAGCCCGACCTCGCTCGGCAACCAAACCAAAGCCCGACCTCGTTCGGCAACCAATCATATCCCCCAGTGGATTAAAACAATCTCCCCAGGAGGTATGTGTTCCTCATCAGTGGTTACGGCTTTACCCCGTCAGTTTGGATGTATCCCATGTGACATCATCCCCATTAAGGTTACCGAGTGTTTGCAATGTGACGTCGGTCCACTTTTCATTTTACCAGTCTAATCTTGTCTCACCAAGTTTGTCGGTCGTACCCGGGCGAGAACTCGAACTACATCGGTTTTTGATCCCATTCGGGTATGTAGGCAAAGGACCTTGTCCTTCCAAACCAAACAAAAAAGAAAACAAACAAAACATTTTCTTTTTTTTTCAATAATTTGAACAACCTTTGTTCATAGGTCGCAGCAAGCTTTTATCAACCAAATCAGTCAGGTGTCATTCCCAGTCTGTATAGTCTAGTGATGTCACCTCTTTCTTTATGCCAAGTGGCAGTTCCTTAACGAACGGCTTGTGCATCTTTCATCATATGCTTGTACCAAGGGGCAGTTCTTTAATGAATGGTTTGTGTATCCCCATTGCAAGTCAACCTTTCACACAACATCCCCAGTGAAAGTCATACATTCATACATTCATACACTCATGCATTCATGCATTCATGCATTCATGCACACATGCATGTGTACGTTCGTACATTCATACATTCATACATTTGTACGTTCGTACATTCATACATACGTACATTCGTACATTCATACATTTGTACGTTCGTGCATTCATACATTCATGCATTCATACATATGCATACAACATACTACATATCATACATGGTTGTTCTAACTATCATGAGTCTCACCAATCAATCGCGAGCAATTCGTGAATTCTTTTTTCCCAAGTGTCATCCCCAGTCTGTCTGGTTCAGAGATGTCACCCTTTTACGCCAAGTGGCAGTTCTTTAATGAACAGCTTGTGCGTACTCCCCAGTGTTGTGCCAAGTGGCAAGTTCTTCAAATGAACAGCTTGTGCATTCTTTCTCCCCGATTGAGGGGGCAATTCTGTAAGGAACGGCTTGTTAGCCGCATCCCCAGTATCGTCAATGGCAAGTTCGGCAACATCCGAACAGTTGACATTTTTCTTTTTCCTGTCGTCAATGGCAAGTTCGGCAACATCCGAACAGTTGACATTTTATTTTCCTGTCGTCAATGGCAAGTTCGGCAACAATCCGAACAGTTGACATTTATTTCCCGTCGTCAATGGCAAGTTCGGTAACCATCCGAACAGTTGACATTCTTTTCATTCTTTGTCGCCAGTGGCCAGTTCGGCAACAACCCGAACAGCTGGCATTTACCTTTTCATTCTTTGTTGTCAGCGGCAGTTCGGCGACCACACCGAACAGCTGACAACCTATCCCCAGTGTGGTCTTCCTTTCTATCATCTTTTGCATCCATAGTTACATTACAAGCATTCATAACATTTGCATTGCATGCATTTATAGCATTTATAACTCGGGAAAATATTTAGTCAAAAAATGGCGTACTCTATATTTAAGTCTCTTCGGCCCGTCCATTTCAAATCACATTTCAACCTCCGGGACGAAGAAACTTAAATAGGGGCATCTGTCATACCCCATTTTTTGACTTATATTTTTTATGGGTGTTATATTTTTAGTACCTTTTATTATTGCTATAATATTTTATATCATCATCATTATCCTTAATATTATTATTGTTATTTTATTTTCCTTTAATAACATCATTATTATTTTATTACTATTAGTTTTTATCTTTAATGTTATTAAGTTTTATTTACAATCATCATTTTCATTGTCATTACTATTTTTATTCATTATCATTGTCATTTGCATTTTTATCATTATTATTATTATTATTGTTTATTATTATTTATTTCCCCATTTTTACCTTTTATTTTTTAATACAAAAAATTAAAAAAAAGTGGAGTTCGCAGTGCGAACTCACCTTCGCACTGCGACCTCTGCGAAAATTCTGCAGATTTTTATATAGTTGTTTATCTTTTTTGCTTTCAACTACAATTATCATTAGTAGCATTATTACTTGCATTCTTGTTATTTTTGTGACTGATTTGGTGCAGCAAGGCAGGATTTAATGTTGTGACATTAAAGGTAAAAGGAAAGAAGAACTTTCTTCCAACCTCTCATGTGATCAAACAATTTGGCTATCCTTGGTCAGTTTTTGTCCCCCCAAATTGACCCCTCACCCAACCTAAACATGCCAGCCAGCTGCTTGATCCATTTCCTTCCCTTTTTACCCTGCCAAAACCAGTCAATCCCAAGTGGTTTATGTTGCAAAAAAGCTGTGTGACATCCCTGTTTTGACCTGAATTTCTTCCCCCACACATAAGCCCACATGCTGATTTTGATTCCCCCAATCTCCCTGTTACATGGCAGTACACGTTTTGATTGTTTGACCTTCCAGATTGCAAGGTTTGATCCCAAGAATCATCCCTTTTGGCAGCTGCCCTGTTTTACAGTTTTTTACCATCATTACCTTCTAGAATCAATGGCATTTGTGGCTGTGAGATCAGTCAAGACCTTGCCCCTTGGCACAAGGCAAAGCAATTCCTATCCATTAGCATTAAATGCAAAGTGATCTAGCCTGAGTTTAGCTCATGATCAGCTAGTGTTTTAGGATTTTATTCATCATTGTTCATCATTACATAGATTGCATTTTTGCCTATAAAAGGGAATGCAAGGCACCATGAAACACCATGAAACACACACTGAAACACATAAAAAACCAGTCAGAAACAGACCATTTCAGAGAGCTAACACACACGAATTTCACACCAAAAATCCCTTGCATTGCAGCACAAAATCAGTCCATCACAAACACTTTGAACCTTGTTCATAACCTTTCACAAAGCAAGCAAGCCACTTCCAGTCTTGTTCAAGCATTGCTAGGAGTTCTGTAAGTCTCCTATAACCTTTCTTTTCTATTGTATTTGCTGTTTGCATATCTTGCTTTGTCCAATTTTGTTTTGTGAACCAAAACCTCCTTTGAGCCTCAAAAAGGACCTCAAAGGGGCCAAGCTTTAAAACTGTGTTTTTCTACCCTTTTTTCTTCCTTTTGTCAGTTTCTTAACCTCCTTTAGGTTCTGAATCTTGCTTAGAAGCAGTTTCTGAACTTCTGTTCAGAAACAGCTTCTGAGTTAAGAAATTCGCATACTTCGCAGAGCCAAGCCTTGCTCGCACTGCGAACACACCAGAACCTGACTTCGCAGAGCCAAGTTCTGGTTGCTCTGCAAAGTATGTGAAATTCAGAACATGAATCAGGCATTCAAATGTCAAATTTTTGGGATTCTAGCCCTTGATTCAGAACCTAAAGAGGGTTAAAACCATTTTGGTCCAAACCCAACTCATAATCTTGCACAACTTTGAAGATTCCACAAGTTCGTGCGACAAATTTGAATAACTTGTGAAACAAGTTATGTTCTTAATATTTTCAAAAACCAAGTTTGAGCAGCAAGCTAAGTTCGTCTATTTCAAAAAACAAACTTGAACAACCACGTTGTTCATGATTTTCAATCCAAACGCGAACTTAAGCCGAGTTCGCTCACTCTTTTTAACCAAGCTCGAATTGGGCCGAACTTGTGAACTTTCCAACGTTTTGCATGTTTTATGATTGTGTTTGCCATTCAAACTTGAACCAAACTTGTTCTTGAGTTTCAATAACTTAAGCAACAAGTCACGTTCATGATTTTTAATAAAATCGAACAACAAATTTGTTCGTGTTCTTTAACTTTCCTTTTTAAAAAAAGCTTTGGTCCCCTTTGAGATTCCTTAGAGTAACAAAACCAAACTTGAATGAAACGGGAATGGCTTGACGTATGTCTCCCCAAACCTCGATTGCACGAATGCGTGACGTATGTCTCGTCGCTCGGGCAATCGTCATTCCACCCTTGGCGCGTCTAGCACGCTCAAACTTCCCTTGGCCCCCTTTGTGGCCATTTTTACCCTTTTCTTGGCCCTCGTGGTCAATCCGAACCTTTCGCGCCTTGCGCGTTTTATTTTTTATCTTTCACGCCTTGCGCGAATTTTTCGCCTCAGTTGCGTTTGTCTTTTGTTTATTTATATTTAAAAACATTTACGCCTCGCGCGAGCTTATCGCCTAGCGTCCATCTTTCACCATTTTAAAACTTTGTACGTTCTCGTACGTTTTTAAAAACCTTTGCTCACGTCCGAGCGTAAAACTTTTTCATCAAATCATTTATTTTTATGCATTGTCGTCAGTGGCCAGCTCGGCAACAACCCGAGCAGCTGACTTTTACTCTCTTGTCGTCAATGGCCAGTTCGCAGCAACCCGAGCAGTTGACATTTATTTTCATTACACTTTTCTTTTTTTTTTTTTCAAACTTTTTTCGCTCGGACGCGATCAATCTTTTTTTAACTAAAACGAATCAACATACAAACGTTTTTCTACCAAAGAACTACGTACGCTTTGAATTCTCCGACTACCGGGAGATACGTAGGAGCAAGATCGACATCTTGTCAAGCCCATTAATAAAAAACTTGTTTTTCCTTTTCGTTTGTTTTTATCTCTTTCTTTATCCCGCATTATGTCTTTTATATATTTCCTTTTATACATATTTAAACACGTAAGTAAAACATCGAACCATTTTAAGCCTAAGCCGACTAAGAGGTTCCCGTTGAGTACAACGGATGTGAGGGGTGCTAATACCTTCCCCTCGCATAATCGACTTTCGAACCTAAAATCTTTTTTCAAGGTAATTTAGAACTTTTTTCCTTTTTTCCCCGAAAAATTAAAAGTTCAGTCGTAATTTAGAATTACTGATTCAAAGCTTCCCAATAGCTTGACATCCGAAATTCGACGCGACAGAAATGGCGACTTCACTGGGGACACTGCATAAAACACTTTGTTTTTGCATAAACGAGTCAAGCCTATCTCAGTTGGCTTTTAGGCTAATTTGTTTCATTTACTTGCGTGTTTATATTTTCTTGTCATTTGTTTGTTTATTCTTTCTGCTTACATTTATATATATTATTTTGCTTCATATTCATATATATATCAATTGTGGGGGTTACTTGAGCGATGTTTACTCCACATTGTTCGGGTTTAATTGCCGGACGTGTGAGGCTCTCTACCCGAGCTCGAGAGAAAACTAAGTTAGAAGGAGGTTGTGTGCAGAAGCCCGCGTTGACGTATGTCCGTGAGGTAGGATGCCCAACCCCGCTTTAGACGAGATTTTCATATGGAATTAATTGAAGTCATGTCGACGTATGTCCATAGACAACCCTAATTCCATATGAGATCGATGACTCTAGGGACCTCTTCTTAGGAAATCTTACCTTTAGAGCCTACACGTGAGGATGGGGGGAAATTTTGATCATACATTACCATACCATATGCATGCCATACATTTACATTCATAAAAAATGATTTTTGCATATGCATTTTCAAAAAAAGGGCATATTTTGTCATATACATTGCTACATACATTAGCATCATGCATGACATGCATACATTTGTCTTCGAGTCCAAAACTTGTTCCCCTTCTTACCTCAAGGATTTCTTACAATCGGCATTGAGTCTTCGGTGTTCGCATTCTGTTCGCAACACTATGTGTCAACCCTTCAAGAAAAAGTGGCTCGTCGTCCCAAGGCAACCCACACATATAACAATAGGCCCCGGTTGTACATGGGGCATGCCGTTTAACTTTGATGAGGAATTCATCCCTATTCCACTACTTTTCAAGAGATTTCGGTACCTCAACCCGAGGCTACCTTCCCCCAGGCTACTGCGGCCTTTAACCCCAATTTCAAACAAAAGTCCAATCATCATTGGCACAATCAACAAAAGCCCGACCTTGCTCGGCATCCAATACAGTTTGCGTTGACAAGCATTAATACAAAAGTTATATCATACAGTTTGTGTTTTTAATATGTTTATTCTGTGAACCATTTAGAACCAGCCAAAATGTGAGGAATCCTCAGATCATCATTATACATATGCATGGAGACCGGCATTTTTTTTGTCTAACTCGATTTTGTTATGTTAAATCTGAATGTGTTTTAGATTGTATGAAATGCATTGATAGGATCAAGGCATTTTTTTGAATATGAGTAAAAACACTTGACCACAAATAGCCCACCCTGTGAGCAGTGAGTATTTGTTAACCCCTTTGAGCATAATAAATCAGAATCATTAACTATGAACTGCCAACTTTCATAAGCTCAATTACTTATTGAAATTACCGGAGTTTGTAAAAAATTTTTTTTTCAGTTCATAGTTAAACCATTTTGAATTCTGATTTTTTCTTTCAGTTTGAACCCTTAAAACCATCACGATTATTGTCCTTTGCCAAAGAGGAAGGAACATTCAATTAGGGTATCATCTTTGAAGAAAAAAAGAGGTTGTGGATATCAAATAATGGTGAATTTTGATCTTGACAACAAAGAAACAAAAGAAAAAGAAAGAAAGAAAAAAACAAATCAAGAAATCTCAAAAGAGAAGAGAAAAAAATCAATAAATCAAAAAAGAGTTGTCAAGATCAAAAAAGAAAATAATTGTAAATCACCAAGAGTTGTGATTGAACAATAAGGAGGTGTGTAATTAGAAAGAATGTTCCTCTTGCTTGGCCATTTGAATTCAATTTCCCCCACATATGACATTTCTTTTGTACCCAAGCCAAATTACAACCCTCAAAGACCTTGTGATCAATGCTTTTATGCTTTTAAAAAACAATGATTAGATGGACACATAACTCGATCGGAATGTTAGCGAACTTGCCGGATGAGTGTTCATTACCCTCACAATTAATATTCAATTTGTTTATTTACTTAAATGTGTGATAGGCATGGTTCATCGATAAACATGTTTTTTAACTTAAGCTGTATGATATAAACTTTGTGTTTAGTGCAACCTTGGAACATCAAAATTGCCAACCCAAAAATAAGCCCGACCTCGCTCGGCAACCAATCAAAAAGCCCAATATTCATTGGCAACCCAAAGCCCAATATTCATTGGCCACCCAAAGCCCAATATTCATTGGCGACCCAAAGCCCAATATTCATTGGCAAACCCTAAACCCAATTTTCATTGGCACCTAACCAAACAAAGCCCAACCATGCTTGGCACCTAATCACAAGCAAAGCCCCATTGTCATTGACAATCACAACTACAATTTCACATTAAGCCCAATCGTCATTGGCATTCCTCACAATCTCCCATAAAAAGCCCAACCATGCTTGGCACTTCCCCCCACAATTCACAAAAAGCCCAGTCGTCATTGGCATTCCTCACAAATTGTCATTGGCACTCCCGAAAGCAATCCAAAAGCCCAACCATGCTTGGCACCCAATCATAGCAAAAACCCAATCTTCATTGGCACACACAAATTCAACTTCCATCAAAAGCCCAATTTTCATTGGCACATACAAATACCATTTCCAAGAGCCCAAATTTTCATTGGCCCTTACAAACACAATCACAAAAAAAGGCCCAATTTTCATTGGCATTCCCCACATCCAACTTGCCAAAGCCCGACCTCGCTCGGCAACCAACCAAAGCCCGACCTCGCTCGGCAACCAACCAAAGCCCGACCTCGCTCGGCATCCAATCATATCCCCCAGTGGATTAAAACAATCTCCCCAGGAGGTATGTGTTCCTCATCAGTGGTTACGGCTTTACCCCGTCAGTTTGGATGTATCCCATGTGACATCATCCCCATTAAGGTTACCGAGTGTTTGCAATGTGACGTCGGTCCACTTTTCATTTTACCAGTCTAATCTTGTCTCACCAAGTTTGTCGGTCGTACCCGGGCGAGAACTCGAACTACATCGGTTTTGATCCCATTCGGGTATGTAGGCAAAGGACCTTGTCCTTCCAAACCAAACAAAAAAGAAAACAAACAAAACATTTTCTTTTTTTTTTCAATAATTTGAACAACCTTTGTTCATAGGTCGCAGCAAGCTTTTATCAACCAAATCAGTCAGGTGTCATTCCCAGTCTGTATAGTCTAGTGATGTCACCTCTTTCTTTATGCCAAGTGGCAGTTCCTTAACGAACGGCTTGTGCATCTTTCATCATATGCTTGTACCAAGGGGCAGTTCTTTAATGAATGGTTTGTGTATCCCCATTGCAAGTCAACCTTTCACACAACATCCCCAGTGAAAGTCATACATTCATACATTCATACACTCATGCATTCATGCATTCATGCATTCATGCACACATGCATGTGTACGTTCGTACATTCATACATTCATACATTTGTACGTTCGTACATTCATACATACGTACATTCGTACATTCATACATTTGTACGTTCGTGCATTCATACATTCATGCATTCATACATATGCATACAACATACTACATATCATACATGGTTGTTCTAACTATCATGAGTCTCACCAATCAATCGCGAGCAATTCGTGAATTCTTTTTTCCCAAGTGTCATCCCCAGTCTGTCTGGTTCAGAGATGTCACCCTTTTACGCCAAGTGGCAGTTCTTTAATGAACAGCTTGTGCGTACTCCCCAGTGTTGTGCCAAGTGGCAAGTTCTTCAATGAACAGCTTGTGCATTCTTTCTCCCCGATTGAGGGGGCAATTCTGTAAGGAACGGCTTGTTAGCCGCATCCCCAGTATCGTCAATGGCAAGTTCGGCAACATCCGAACAGTTGACATTTTTTCTTTTTCCTGTCGTCAATGGCAAGTTCGGCAACATCCGAACAGTTGACATTTTATTTTCCTGTCGTCAATGGCAAGTTCGGCAACATCCGAACAGTTGACATTTTATTTCCCGTCGTCAATGGCAAGTTCGGTAACCATCCGAACAGTTGACATTCTTTTCATTCTTTTGTCGCCAGTGGCCAGTTCGGCAACAACCCGAACAGCTGGCATTTACCTTTTCATTCTTTGTTGTCAGCGGCAGTTCGGCGACCACCCGAACAGCTGACACCTATCCCCAGTGTGGTCTTCCTTTCTATCATCTTTTGCATCCATAGTTACATTACAAGCATTCATAACATTTGCATTGCATGCATTTATAGCATTTATAACTCGGGAAAATATTTAGTCAAAAAATGGCGTACTCTATATTTAAGTCTCTTCGGCCCGTCCATTTCAAATCACATTTTCAACCTCCGGGACGAAGAAACTTAAATAGGGGCATCTGTCATACCCCATTTTTTGACTTATATTTTTTATGGGTGTTATATTTTTTATTACCTTTTATTATTGCTATAATATTTTATATCATCATCATTATCCTTAATATTATTATTGTTATTTTATTTTCCTTTAATAACATCATTATTATTTTATTACTATTAGTTTTTATCTTTTAATGTTATTAAGTTTTATTTACAATCATCATTTTCATTGTCATTACTATTTTTATTCATTATCATTGTCATTTGCATTTTTATCATTATTATTATTATTATATATTATTATTTATTTCCCCATTTTTACCTTTTATTTTTTAATACAAAAATTAAAAAAAAGTGGAGTTCGCAGTGCGAACTCACCTTCGCACTGCGACCTCTGCGAAAATTCTGCAGATTTTTATATAGTTGTTTATCTTTTTTGCTTTCAACTACAATTATCATTAGTAGCATTATTACTTGCATTCTTGTTATTTTGTGACTGATTTGGTGCAGCAAGGCAGGATTTAATGTGTGACATTAAAGGTAAAAGGAAAGAAGAACTTTCTTCCAACCTCTCATGTGATCAAACAATTTGGCTATCCTTGGTCAGTTTTTGTCCCCCCAAATTGACCCCTCACCCAACCTAAACATGCCAGCCAGCTGCTTGATCCATTTCCTTCCCTTTTACCCTGCCAAAACCAGTCAATCCCAAGTGGTTTATGTTGCAAAAAAGCTGTGTGACATGCCCTGTTTTGACCTGAATTTCTTCCCCCACACATAAGCCCACATGCTGATTTTGATTCCCCCAATCTCCCTGTACATGGCAGTACACGTTTTGATTGTTTGACCTTCCAGGATTGCAAGGTTTGATCCCAAGAATCATCCCTTTTGGCAGCTGCCCTGTTTTACAGTTTTTTTACCATCATTACCTTCTAGAATCAATGGCATTTGTGGCTGAGATCAGTCAAGACCTTGCCCCTTGGCACAAGGCAAAGCAATTCCTATCCATTAGCATTAAATGCAAAGTGATCTAGCCTGAGTTTAGCTCATGATCAGCTAGTGTTTTAGGATTTTATTCATCATTGTTCATCATTACATAGATTGCATTTTTGCCTATAAAAGGGAATGCAAGGCACCATGAAACACCATGAAACACACAACTGAAACACATTAAAAACCAGCCAAAAACAGACCATTTCAGAGAGCTAACACACACGAATTTCACACCAAAAATCCCTTGCATTGCAGCACAAAATCAGTCCATCACAAACACTTTGAACCTTGTTCATAACCTTTCACAAAGCAAGCAAGCCACTTCCAGTCTTGTTCAAGCATTGCTAGGAGTTCTGTAAGTCTCCTATAACCTTTCTTTTCTATTGTATTTGCTGTTTGCATATCTTGCTTTGTCCAATTTTGTTTTGTGAACCAAAACCTCCTTTGAGCCTCAAAAAGGACCTCAAAGGGGCCAAGCTTTAAAACTGTGTTTTTCTACCCTTTTTTCTTCCTTTTTGTCAAGTTTCTTAACCTCCTTTAGGTTCTGAATCTTGCTTAGAAGCAGTTTCTGAACTTCTGTTCAGAAACAGCTTCTGAGTTAAGAAATTCGCATACTTCGCAGAGCCAAGCCTTGCTCGCACTGCGAACACACCAGAACCTGACTTCGCAGAGCCAAGTTCTGGTTGCTCTGCAAAGTATGTGAAATTCAGAACATGAATCAGGCATTCAAATGTCAAATTTTTGGGATTCTAGCCCTTGATTCAGAACCTAAAGAGGGTTAAAACCATTTTGGTCCAAACCCAACTCATAATCTTGCACAACTTTGAAGATTCCACAAGTTCGTGCGACAAATTTGAATAACTTGTGAAACAAGTTATGTTCTTAATATTTTCAAAAACCAAGTTTGAGCAGCAAGCTAAGTTCGTCTATTTCAAAAACAAACTTGAACAACCACGTTGTTCATGATTTTCAATCCAAACGCGAACTTAAGCCGAGTTCGCTCACTCTTTTTAACCAAGCTCGAATTGGGCCGAACTTGTGAACTTTCCAACGTTTTGCATGTTTTATGATTGTGTTTACCATTCAAACTTGAACCAAACTTGTTCTTGAGTTTCAATAACTTAAGCAACAAGTCACGTTCATGATTTTTAATAAAATCGAACAACAAATTTGTTCGTGTTCTTTAACTTTCCTTTTTAAAAAAGCTTTGGTCCCCTTTGAGATTCCTTAGAGTAACAAAACCAAACTTGAATGAAACGGGAATGGCTTGACGTATGTCTCCCCAAACCTCGATTGCACGAATGCGTGACGTATGTCTCGTCGCTCGGGCAATCGTCATTCCACCCTTGGCGCGTCTAGCACGCTCAAACTTCCCTTGGCCCCCTTTGTGGCCATTTTTACCCTTTTCTTGGCCCTCGTGGTCAATCCGAACCTTTCGCGCCTTGCGCGTTTTATTTTTTATCTTTCACGCCTTGCGCGAATTTTTCGCCTCAGTGCGTTTGTCTTTTGTTTATTTATATTTAAAAACATTTACGCCTCGCGCGAGCTTATCGCCTAGCGTCCATCTTTCACCATTTTAAAACTTTGTACGTTCTCGTACGTTTTTAAAAAACCTTTGCTCACGTCCGAGCGTAAAACTTTTTCATCAAATCATTTATTTTTATGCATTGTCGTCAGTGGCCAGCTCGGCAACAACCCGAGCAGCTGACTTTTACTCTCTTGTCGTCAATGGCCAGTTCGGCAGCAACCCGAGCAGTTGACATTTATTTTCATTACACTTTTCTTTTTTTTTTTTCAAACTTTTTTCGCTCGGACGCGATCAATCTTTTTTTAACTAAAACGAATCAACATACAAACGTTTTTCTACCAAAGAACTACGTACGCTTTGAATTCTCCGACTACCGGGAGATACGTAGGAGCAAGATCGACATCTTGTCAAGCCCATTAATAAAAAACTTGTTTTTCCTTTTCGTTTGTTTTTATCTCTTTCTTTATCCCGCATTATGTCTTTTATATATTTCCTTTTATACATATTTAAACACGTAAGTAAAACATCGAACCATTTTAAGCCTAAGCCGACTAAGAGGTTCCCGTTGAGTACAACGGATGTGAGGGGTGCTAATACCTTCCCCTCGCATAATCGACTTTCGAACCTAAAATCTTTTTTCAAGGTAATTTAGAACTTTTTTCCTTTTTCCCCGAAAAATTAAAAGTTCAGTCGTAATTTAGAATTACTGATTCAAAGCTTCCCCAATAGCTTGACATCCGAAATTCGACGCGACAGAAATGGCGACTTCACTGGGGACACTGCATAAAACACTTTGTTTTTGCATAAACGAGTCAAGCCTATCTCAGTTGGCTTTTAGGCTAATTTGTTTCATTTTACTTGCGTGTTTATATTTTCTTGTCATTTGTTTGTTTATTCTTTCTGCTTTACATTTATATATATTATTTTTGCTTCATATTCATATATATATCAATTGTGGGGGTTACTTGAGCGATGTTACTCCACATTGTTCGGGTTAATGCCGGACGTGTGAGGCTCTCTACCCGAGCTCGAGAGAAAACTAAGTTAGAAGGAGGTTGTGTGCAGAAGCCCGCGTTGACGTATGTCCGTGAGGTAGGATGCCCAACCCCGCTTAGACGAGATTTTCATATGGAATTAATTGAAGTCATGTCGACGTATGTCCATAGACAACCCTAATTCCATATGAGATCGATGACTCTAGGGACCTCTTCTTAGGAAATCTTACCTTTAGAGCCTACACGTGAGGATGGGGGGAAATTTTGATCATACATACCATACCATATGCATGCCATACATTTACATTCATAAAAATGATTTTTGCATATGCATTTTCAAAAAAAGGGCATATTTTGTCATATACATTGCATACATACATTAGCATCATGCATGACATGCATACATTTGTCTTCGAGTCCAAAACTTGTTCCCCTTCTTACCTCAAGGATTTCTTACAATCGGCATTGAGTCTTCGGTGTTCGCATTCTGTTCGCAACACTATGTGTCAACCCTTCAAGAAAAAGTGGCTCGTCGTCCCAAGGCAACCCACACATATAACAATAGGCCCCGGTTGTACATGGGGCATGCCGTTTAACTTTGATGAGGAATTCATCCCTATTCCCACTACTTTTCAAGAGATTTCGGTACCTCAACCCGAGGCTACCTTCCCCCAGGCTACTGCGGCCTTTAACCCAATTTCAAACAAAAGTCCAATCATTATTGGCACAATCAACAAAAGCCCGACCTTGCTCGGCATCCAATACAGTTTGCGTTGACAAGCATTAATACAAAAGTTATATCATACAGTTTGTGTTTTTAATATGTTTATTCTGTGAACCATTTAGAACCAGCCAAAATGTGAGGAATCCTCAAGATCATCATTATACATATGCATGGAGACCGGCATTTTTTTTGTCTAACTCGATTTTGTTATGTTAAATCTGAATGTTGTTTTAGATTGTATGAAAGCATTGATAGGATCAAGGCATTTTTTTGAATATGAGTAAAAACACTTGACCACAAATAGCCCACCCTGTGAGCAGTGAGTATTTGTTAACCCCTTTGAGCCAAATAAATCAGAATCATTAACTATGAACTGCCAACTTTCATAAGCTCAATTACTTATTGAAATTACCGGAGTTTGTAAAAAAATTTTTTTTCAGTTCATAGTTAAACCATTTTGAATTCTGATTTTTTTCTTTCAGTTTGAACCCTTAAACCATCACGATTATTGTCCTTTGCCAAAAGAGGAAGGAACATTCAATTAGGGTATCATCTTTGAAGAAAAAAAGAGGTTGTGGATATCAAATAATGGTGAATTTTGATCTTGACAACAAAGAAACAAAAGAAAAAGAAAGAAAGAAAAAACAAATCAAGAAATCTCAAAAGAGAAGAGAAAAAAATCAATAAATCAAAAAAGAGTTGTCAAGATCAAAAAAGAAAATAATTGTAAATCACCAAGAGTTGTGATTGAACAATAAGGAGGTGTGTAATTAGAAAGAATGTTCCTCTTGCTTGGCCATTTGAATTCAATTTCCCCACATATGACATTTCTTTTGTACCCAAGCCAAATTACAACCCTCAAAGACCTTGTGATCAATGCTTTTATGCTTTTAAAAACAATGATTAGATGGACACATAACTCGATCGGAATGTTAGCGAACTTGCCGGATGAGTGTTCATTACCCTCACAATTAATATTCAATTTGTTTATTTACTTAAATGTGTGATAGGCATGGTTCATCGATAAACATGTTTTTAACTTAAGCTGTATGATATAAACTTTGTGTTTAGTGCAACCTTGGAACATCAAAATTGCCAACCCAAAAAAAAGCCCGACCTCGCTCGGCAACCAATCAAAAAGCCCAATATTCATTGGCAACCCAAAGCCCAATATTCATTGGCAACCCAAAGCCCAATATTCATTGGCGACCCAAAGCCCAATATTCATTGGCAAACCCTAAACCCAATTTTCATTGGCACCTAACCAAACAAAGCCCAACCATGCTTGGCACCTAATCACAAGCAAAGCCCCATTGTCATTGACAATCACAACTACAATTTCACATTAAGCCCAATCGTCATTGGCATTCCTCACAATCTCCCATAAAAAGCCCAACCATGCTTGGCACTTCCCCCCACAATTCACAAAAAGCCCAGTCGTCATTGGCATTCCTCACAAATTGTCATTGGCACTCCCGAAAGCAATCCAAAAGCCCAACCATGCTTGGCACCCAATCATAGCAAAAACCCAATCTTCATTGGCACACACAAATACAACTTCCATCAAAAGCCCAATTTTCATTGGCACATACAAATACCATTTCCAAAGAGCCCAAATTTTCATTGGCCCTTACAAACACAATCACAAAAAAAGGCCCAATTTTCATTGGCATTCCCACATCCAACTTGCCAAAGCCCGACCTCGCTCGGCAACCAACCAAAGCCCGACCTCGCTCGGCAACCAACCAAAGCCCGACCTCGCTCGGCATCCAATCATATCCCCCAGTGGATTAAAACAATCTCCCCAGGAGGTATGTGTTCCTCATCAGTGGTTACGGCTTTACCCCGTCAGTTTGGATGTATCCCATGTGACATCATCCCCATTAAGGTTACCGAGTGTTTGCAATGTGACGTCGGTCCACTTTTCATTTTACCAGTCTAATCTTGTCTCACCAAGTTTGTCGGTCGTACCCGGGCGAGAACTCGAACTACATCGGTTTTGATCCCATTCGGGTATGTAGGCAAAGGACCTTGTCCTTCCAAACCAAACAAAAAAGAAAACAAACAAAACATTTTCTTTTTTTTTTCAATAATTTGAACAACCTTTGTTCATAGGTCGCAGCAAGCTTTTATCAACCAAATCAGTCAGGTGTCATTCCCAGTCTGTATAGTCTAGTGATGTCACCTCTTTCTTTATGCCAAGTGGCAGTTCCTTAACGAACGGCTTGTGCATCTTTCATCATATGCTTGTACCAAGGGGCAGTTCTTTAATGAATGGTTTGTGTATCCCCATTGCAAGTCAACCTTTCACACAACATCCCCAGTGAAAGTCATACATTCATACATTCATACACTCATGCATTCATGCATTCATGCATTCATGCACACATGCATGTGTACGTTCGTACATTCATACATTCATACATTTGTACGTTCGTACATTCATACATACGTACATTCGTACATTCATACATTTGTACGTTCGTGCATTCATACATTCATGCATTCATACATATGCATACAACATACTACATATCATACATGGTTGTTCTAACTATCATGAGTCTCACCAATCAATCGCGAGCAATTCGTGAATTCTTTTTTCCCAAGTGTCATCCCCAGTCTGTCTGGTTCAGAGATGTCACCCTTTTACGCCAAGTGGCAGTTCTTTAATGAACAGCTTGTGCGTACTCCCCAGTGTTGTGCCAAGTGGCAAGTTCTTCAATGAACAGCTTGTGCATTCTTTCTCCCCGATTGAGGGGGCAATTCTGTAAGGAACGGCTTGTTAGCCGCATCCCCAGTATCGTCAATGGCAAGTTCGGCAACATCCGAACAGTTGACATTTTTTCTTTTTCCTGTCGTCAATGGCAAGTTCGGCAACATCCGAACAGTTGACATTTTATTTTCCTGTCGTCAATGGCAAGTTCGGCAACATCCGAACAGTTGACATTTTATTTCCCGTCGTCAATGGCAAGTTCGGTAACCATCCGAACAGTTGACATTCTTTTCATTCTTTTGTCGCCAGTGGCCAGTTCGGCAACAACCCGAACAGCTGGCATTTACCTTTTCATTCTTTGTTGTCAGCGGCAGTTCGGCGACCACCCGAACAGCTGACACCTATCCCCAGTGTGGTCTTCCTTTCTATCATCTTTTGCATCCATAGTTACATTACAAGCATTCATAACATTTGCATTGCATGCATTTATAGCATTTATAACTCGGGAAAATATTTAGTCAAAAAATGGCGTACTCTATATTTAAGTCTCTTCGGCCCGTCCATTTCAAATCACATTTTCAACCTCCGGGACGAAGAAACTTAAATAGGGGCATCTGTCATACCCCATTTTTTGACTTATATTTTTTATGGGTGTTATATTTTTTATTACCTTTTATTATTGCTATAATATTTTATATCATCATCATTATCCTTAATATTATTATTGTTATTTTATTTTCCTTTAATAACATCATTATTATTTTATTACTATTAGTTTTTATCTTTTAATGTTATTAAGTTTTATTTACAATCATCATTTTCATTGTCATTACTATTTTTATTCATTATCATTGTCATTTGCATTTTTATCATTATTATTATTATTATATATTATTATTTATTTCCCCATTTTTACCTTTTATTTTTTAATACAAAAATTAAAAAAAAGTGGAGTTCGCAGTGCGAACTCACCTTCGCACTGCGACCTCTGCGAAAATTCTGCAGATTTTTATATAGTTGTTTATCTTTTTTGCTTTCAACTACAATTATCATTAGTAGCATTATTACTTGCATTCTTGTTATTTTGTGACTGATTTGGTGCAGCAAGGCAGGATTTAATGTGTGACATTAAAGGTAAAAGGAAAGAAGAACTTTCTTCCAACCTCTCATGTGATCAAACAATTTGGCTATCCTTGGTCAGTTTTTGTCCCCCCAAATTGACCCCTCACCCAACCTAAACATGCCAGCCAGCTGCTTGATCCATTTCCTTC
Organism: Medicago ruthenica; assembly: GCA_018208015.1. Lineage (NCBI taxonomy): Eukaryota > Viridiplantae > Streptophyta > Magnoliopsida > Fabales > Fabaceae > Medicago > Medicago ruthenica. The sequence goes on from CM031376.1 coordinate 78,008,810, forward strand.
CCTTTTACCCTGCCAAAACCAGTCAATCCCAAGTGGTTTATGTTGCAAAAAAGCTGTGTGACATGCCCTGTTTTGACCTGAATTTCTTCCCCCACACATAAGCCCACATGCTGATTTTGATTCCCCCAATCTCCCTGTACATGGCAGTACACGTTTTGATTGTTTGACCTTCCAGGATTGCAAGGTTTGATCCCAAGAATCATCCCTTTTGGCAGCTGCCCTGTTTTACAGTTTTTTACCATCATTACCTTCTAGAATCAATGGCATTTGTGGCTGAGATCAGTCAAGACCTTGCCCCTTGGCACAAGGCAAAGCAATTCCTATCCATTAGCATTAAATGCAAAGTGATCTAGCCTGAGTTTAGCTCATGATCAGCTAGTGTTTTAGGATTTTATTCATCATTGTTCATCATTACATAGATTGCATTTTTGCCTATAAAAGGGAATGCAAGGCACCATGAAACACCATGAAACACACAACTGAAACACATTAAAAACCAGCCAAAAACAGACCATTTCAGAGAGCTAACACACACGAATTTCACACCAAAAATCCCTTGCATTGCAGCACAAAATCAGTCCATCACAAACACTTTGAACCTTGTTCATAACCTTTCACAAAGCAAGCAAGCCACTTCCAGTCTTGTTCAAGCATTGCTAGGAGTTCTGTAAGTCTCCTATAACCTTTCTTTTCTATTGTATTTGCTGTTTGCATATCTTGCTTTGTCCAATTTTGTTTTGTGAACCAAAACCTCCTTTGAGCCTCAAAAAGGACCTCAAAGGGGCCAAGCTTTAAAACTGTGTTTTTCTACCCTTTTTTCTTCCTTTTTGTCAAGTTTCTTAACCTCCTTTAGGTTCTGAATCTTGCTTAGAAGCAGTTTCTGAACTTCTGTTCAGAAACAGCTTCTGAGTTAAGAAATTCGCATACTTCGCAGAGCCAAGCCTTGCTCGCACTGCGAACACACCAGAACCTGACTTCGCAGAGCCAAGTTCTGGTTGCTCTGCAAAGTATGTGAAATTCAGAACATGAATCAGGCATTCAAATGTCAAATTTTTGGGATTCTAGCCCTTGATTCAGAACCTAAAGAGGGTTAAAACCATTTTGGTCCAAACCCAACTCATAATCTTGCACAACTTTGAAGATTCCACAAGTTCGTGCGACAAATTTGAATAACTTGTGAAACAAGTTATGTTCTTAATATTTTCAAAAACCAAGTTTGAGCAGCAAGCTAAGTTCGTCTATTTCAAAAACAAACTTGAACAACCACGTTGTTCATGATTTTCAATCCAAACGCGAACTTAAGCCGAGTTCGCTCACTCTTTTTAACCAAGCTCGAATTGGGCCGAACTTGTGAACTTTCCAACGTTTTGCATGTTTTATGATTGTGTTTACCATTCAAACTTGAACCAAACTTGTTCTTGAGTTTCAATAACTTAAGCAACAAGTCACGTTCATGATTTTTAATAAAATCGAACAACAAATTTGTTCGTGTTCTTTAACTTTCCTTTTTAAAAAAGCTTTGGTCCCCTTTGAGATTCCTTAGAGTAACAAAACCAAACTTGAATGAAACGGGAATGGCTTGACGTATGTCTCCCCAAACCTCGATTGCACGAATGCGTGACGTATGTCTCGTCGCTCGGGCAATCGTCATTCCACCCTTGGCGCGTCTAGCACGCTCAAACTTCCCTTGGCCCCCTTTGTGGCCATTTTTACCCTTTTCTTGGCCCTCGTGGTCAATCCGAACCTTTCGCGCCTTGCGCGTTTTATTTTTTATCTTTCACGCCTTGCGCGAATTTTTCGCCTCAGTGCGTTTGTCTTTTGTTTATTTATATTTAAAAACATTTACGCCTCGCGCGAGCTTATCGCCTAGCGTCCATCTTTCACCATTTTAAAACTTTGTACGTTCTCGTACGTTTTTAAAAACCTTTGCTCACGTCCGAGCGTAAAACTTTTTCATCAAATCATTTATTTTTATGCATTGTCGTCAGTGGCCAGCTCGGCAACAACCCGAGCAGCTGACTTTTACTCTCTTGTCGTCAATGGCCAGTTCGGCAGCAACCCGAGCAGTTGACATTTATTTTCATTACACTTTTCTTTTTTTTTTTTTCAAACTTTTTCGCTCGGACGCGATCAATCTTTTTTTAACTAAAACGAATCAACATACAAACGTTTTTCTACCAAAGAACTACGTACGCTTTGAATTCTCCGACTACCGGGAGATACGTAGGAGCAAGATCGACATCTTGTCAAGCCCATTAATAAAAAACTTGTTTTTCCTTTTCGTTTGTTTTTATCTCTTTCTTTATCCCGCATTATGTCTTTTATATATTTCCTTTTATACATATTTAAACACGTAAGTAAACATCGAACCATTTTAAGCCTAAGCCGACTAAGAGGTTCCCGTTGAGTACAACGGATGTGAGGGGTGCTAATACCTTCCCCTCGCATAATCGACTTTCGAACCTAAAATCTTTTTTCAAGGTAATTTAGAACTTTTTTCCTTTTTCCCCGAAAAATTAAAAGTTCAGTCGTAATTTAGAATTACTGATTCAAAGCTTCCCCAATAGCTTGACATCCGAAATTCGACGCGACAGAAATGGCGACTTCACTGGGGACACTGCATAAAACACTTTGTTTTTGCATAAACGAGTCAAGCCTATCTCAGTTGGCTTTTAGGCTAATTTGTTTCATTTTACTTGCGTGTTTATATTTTCTTGTCATTTGTTTGTTTATTCTTTCTGCTTTACATTTATATATATTATTTTTGCTTCATATTCATATATATATCAATTGTGGGGGTTACTTGAGCGATGTTACTCCACATTGTTCGGGTTAATGCCGGACGTGTGAGGCTCTCTACCCGAGCTCGAGAGAAAACTAAGTTAGAAGGAGGTTGTGTGCAGAAGCCCGCGTTGACGTATGTCCGTGAGGTAGGATGCCCAACCCCGCTTAGACGAGATTTTCATATGGAATTAATTGAAGTCATGTCGACGTATGTCCATAGACAACCCTAATTCCATATGAGATCGATGACTCTAGGGACCTCTTCTTAGGAAATCTTACCTTTAGAGCCTACACGTGAGGATGGGGGGAAATTTTGATCATACATACCATACCATATGCATGCCATACATTTACATTCATAAAAATGATTTTTTGCATATGCATTTTCAAAAAAAGGGGCATATTTTGTCATATACATTGCATACATACATTAGCATCATGCATGACATGCATACATTTGTCTTCGAGTCCAAAACTTGTTCCCCTTCTTACCTCAAGGATTTCTTACAATCGGCATTGAGTCTTCGGTGTTCGCATTCTGTTCGCAACACTATGTGTCAACCCTTCAAGAAAAAGTGGCTCGTCGTCCCAAGGCAACCCACACATATAACAATAGGCCCCGGTTGTACATGGGGCATGCCGTTTAACTTTGATGAGGAATTCATCCCTATTCCCACTACTTTTCAAGAGATTTCGGTACCTCAACCCGAGGCTACCTTCCCCCAGGCTACTGCGGCCTTTAACCCAATTTCAAACAAAAGTCCAATCATCATTGGCACAATCAACAAAAGCCCGACCTTGCTCGGCATCCAATACAGTTTGCGTTGACAAGCATTAATACAAAAGTTATATCATACAGTTTGTGTTTTTAATATGTTTATTCTGTGAACCATTTAGAACCAGCCAAAATGTGAGGAATCCTCAAGATCATCATTATACATATGCATGGAGACCGGCATTTTTTTTGTCTAACTCGATTTTGTTATGTTAAATCTGAATGTTGTTTTAGATTGTATGAAAGCATTGATAGGATCAAGGCATTTTTTTGAATATGAGTAAAAACACTTGACCACAAATAGCCCACCCTGTGAGCAGTGAGTATTTGTTAACCCCTTTGAGCCTAATAAATCAGAATCATTAACTATGAACTGCCAACTTTCATAAGCTCAATTACTTATTGAAATTACCGGAGTTTGTAAAAAATTTTTTTTTTCAGTTCATAGTTAAACCATTTTGAATTCTGATTTTTTTCTTTCAGTTTGAACCCTTAAACCATCACGATTATTGTCCTTTGCCAAAAGAGGAAGGAACATTCAATTAGGGTATCATCTTTGAAGAAAAAAAGAGGTTGTGGATATCAAATAATGGTGAATTTTGATCTTGACAACAAAGAAACAAAAGAAAAAGAAAGAAAGAAAAAACAAATCAAGAAATCTCAAAAGAGAAGAGAAAAAAATCAATAAATCAAAAAGAGTTGTCAAGATCAAAAAAGAAAATAATTGTAAATCACCAAGAGTTGTGATTGAACAATAAGGAGGTGTGTAATTAGAAAGAATGTTCCTCTTGCTTGGCCATTTGAATTCAATTTCCCCACATATGACATTTCTTTTGTACCCAAGCCAAATTACAACCCTCAAAGACCTTGTGATCAATGCTTTTATGCTTTTAAAAAACAATGATTAGATGGACACATAACTCGATCGGAATGTTAGCGAACTTGCCGGATGAGTGTTCATTACCCTCACAATTAATATTCAATTTGTTTATTTACTTAAATGTGTGATAGGCATGGTTCATCGATAAACATGTTTTTAACTTAAGCTGTATGATATAAACTTTGTGTTTAGTGCAACCTTGGAACATCAAAATTGCCAACCCAAAAATAAGCCCGACCTCGCTCGGCAACCAATCAAAAAGCCCAATATTCATTGGCAACCCAAAGCCCAATATTCATTGGCAACCCAAAGCCCAATATTCATTGGCGACCCAAAGCCCAATATTCATTGGCAAACCCTAAACCCAATTTTCATTGGCACCTAACCAAACAAAGCCCAACCATGCTTGGCACCTAATCACAAGCAAAGCCCCATTGTCATTGACAATCACAACTACAATTTCACATTAAGCCCAATCGTCATTGGCATTCCTCACAATCTCCCACAAAAAGCCCAACCATGCTTGGCACTTCCCCCCACAATTCACAAAAAGCCCAGTCGTCATTGGCATTCCTCACAAATTGTCATTGGCACTCCCGAAAGCAATCCAAAAGCCCAACCATGCTTGGCACCCAATCATAGCAAAAACCCAATCTTCATTGGCACACACAAATACAACTTCCATCAAAAGCCCAATTTTCATTGGCACATACAAATACCATTTCCAAAGAGCCCAAATTTTCATTGGCCCTTACAAACACAATCACAAAAAAAGGCCCAATTTTCATTGGCATTCCCACATCCAACTTGCCAAAGCCCGACCTCGCTCGGCAACCAACCAAAGCCCGACCTCGCTCGGCATCCAATCATATCCCCCAGTGGATTAAAACAATCTCCCCAGGAGGTATGTGTTCCTCATCAGTGGTTACGGCTTTACCCCGTCAGTTTGGATGTATCCCATGTGACATCATCCCCATTAAGGTTACCGAGTGTTTGCAATGTGACGTCGGTCCACTTTTCATTTTACCAGTCTAATCTTGTCTCACCAAGTTTGTCGGTCGTACCCGGGCGAGAACTCGAACTACATCGGTTTTGATCCCATTCGGGTATGTAGGCAAAGGACCTTGTCCTTCCAAACCAAACAAAAAAGAAAACAAACAAAACATTTTCTTTTTTTTTTCAATAATTTGAACAACCTTTGTTCATAGGTCGCAGCAAGCTTTTATCAACCAAATCAGTCAGGTGTCATTCCCAGTCTGTATAGTCTAGTGATGTCACCTCTTTCTTTATGCCAAGTGGCAGTTCCTTAACGAACGGCTTGTGCATCTTTCATCATATGCTTGTACCAAGGGGCAGTTCTTTAATGAATGGTTTGTGTATCCCCATTGCAAGTCAACCTTTCACACAACATCCCCAGTGAAAGTCATACATTCATACATTCATACACTCATGCATTCATGCATTCATGCATTCATGCACACATGCATGTGTACGTTCGTACATTCATACATTCATACATTTGTACGTTCGTACATTCATACATACGTACATTCGTACATTCATACATTTGTACGTTCGTGCATTCATACATTCATGCATTCATACATATGCATACAACATACTACATATCATACATGGTTGTTCTAACTATCATGAGTCTCACCAATCAATCGCGAGCAATTCGTGAATTCTTTTTTCCCAAGTGTCATCCCCAGTCTGTCTGGTTCAGAGATGTCACCCTTTTACGCCAAGTGGCAGTTCTTTAATGAACAGCTTGTGCGTACTCCCCAGTGTTGTGCCAAGTGGCAAGTTCTTCAATGAACAGCTTGTGCATTCTTTCTCCCCGATTGAGGGGGCAATTCTGTAAGGAACGGCTTGTTAGCCGCATCCCCAGTATCGTCAATGGCAAGTTCGGCAACATCCGAACAGTTGACATTTTTTCTTTTTCCTGTCGTCAATGGCAAGTTCGGCAACATCCGAACAGTTGACATTTTATTTTCCTGTCGTCAATGGCAAGTTCGGCAACATCCGAACAGTTGACATTTTATTTCCCGTCGTCAATGGCAAGTTCGGTAACCATCCGAACAGTTGACATTCTTTTCATTCTTTTGTCGCCAGTGGCCAGTTCGGCAACAACCCGAACAGCTGGCATTTACCTTTTCATTCTTTGTTGTCAGCGGCAGTTCGGCGACCACCCGAACAGCTGACACCTATCCCCAGTGTGGTCTTCCTTTCTATCATCTTTTGCATCCATAGTTACATTACAAGCATTCATAACATTTGCATTGCATGCATTTATAGCATTTATAACTCGGGAAAATATTTAGTCAAAAAATGGCGTACTCTATATTTAAGTCTCTTCGGCCCGTCCATTTCAAATCACATTTTCAACCTCCGGGACGAAGAAACTTAAATAGGGGCATCTGTCATACCCCATTTTTTGACTTATATTTTTTATAGGTGTTATATTTTTTATTACCTTTTATTATTGCTATAATATTTTATATCATCATCATTATCCTTAATATTATTATTGTTATTTTATTTTCCTTTAATAACATCATTATTATTTTATTACTATTAGTTTTTATCTTTTAATGTTATTAAGTTTTATTTACAATCATCATTTTCATTGTCATTACTATTTTTATTCATTATCATTGTCATTTGCATTTTTATCATTATTATTATTATTATATATTATTATTTATTTCCCCATTTTTACCTTTTATTTTTTAATACAAAAATTAAAAAAAAGTGGAGTTCGCAGTGCGAACTCACCTTCGCACTGCGACCTCTGCGAAAATTCTGCAGATTTTTATATAGTTGTTTATCTTTTTTGCTTTCAACTACAATTATCATTAGTAGCATTATTACTTGCATTCTTGTTATTTTGTGACTGATTTGGTGCAGCAAGGCAGGATTTAATGTGTGACATTAAAGGTAAAAGGAAAGAAGAACTTTCTTCCAACCTCTCATGTGATCAAACAATTTGGCTATCCTTGGTCAGTTTTTGTCCCCCCAAATTGACCCCTCACCCAACCTAAACATGCCAGCCAGCTGCTTGATCCATTTCCTTCCCTTTTACCCTGCCAAAACCAGTCAATCCCAAGTGGTTTATGTTGCAAAAAAGCTGTGTGACATGCCCTGTTTTGACCTGAATTTCTTCCCCCACACATAAGCCCACATGCTGATTTTGATTCCCCCAATCTCCCTGTACATGGCAGTACACGTTTTGATTGTTTGACCTTCCAGGATTGCAAGGTTTGATCCCAAGAATCATCCCTTTTGGCAGCTGCCCTGTTTTACAGTTTTTTACCATCATTACCTTCTAGAATCAATGGCATTTGTGGCTGAGATCAGTCAAGACCTTGCCCCTTGGCACAAGGCAAAGCAATTCCTATCCATTAGCATTAAATGCAAAGTGATCTAGCCTGAGTTTAGCTCATGATCAGCTAGTGTTTTAGGATTTTATTCATCATTGTTCATCATTACATAGATTGCATTTTTGCCTATAAAAGGGAATGCAAGGCACCATGAAACACCATGAAACACACAACTGAAACACATTAAAAACCAGCCAAAAACAGACCATTTCAGAGAGCTAACACACACGAATTTCACACCAAAAATCCCTTGCATTGCAGCACAAAATCAGTCCATCACAAACACTTTGAACCTTGTTCATAACCTTTCACAAAGCAAGCAAGCCACTTCCAGTCTTGTTCAAGCATTGCTAGGAGTTCTGTAAGTCTCCTATAACCTTTCTTTTCTATTGTATTTGCTGTTTGCATATCTTGCTTTGTCCAATTTTGTTTTGTGAACCAAAACCTCCTTTGAGCCTCAAAAAGGACCTCAAAGGGGCCAAGCTTTAAAACTGTGTTTTTCTACCCTTTTTTCTTCCTTTTTGTCAAGTTTCTTAACCTCCTTTAGGTTCTGAATCTTGCTTAGAAGCAGTTTCTGAACTTCTGTTCAGAAACAGCTTCTGAGTTAAGAAATTCGCATACTTCGCAGAGCCAAGCCTTGCTCGCACTGCGAACACACCAGAACCTGACTTCGCAGAGCCAAGTTCTGGTTGCTCTGCAAAGTATGTGAAATTCAGAACATGAATCAGGCATTCAAATGTCAAATTTTTGGGATTCTAGCCCTTGATTCAGAACCTAAAGAGGGTTAAAACCATTTTGGTCCAAACCCAACTCATAATCTTGCACAACTTTGAAGATTCCACAAGTTCGTGCGACAAATTTGAATAACTTGTGAAACAAGTTATGTTCTTAATATTTTCAAAAACCAAGTTTGAGCAGCAAGCTAAGTTCGTCTATTTCAAAAACAAACTTGAACAACCACGTTGTTCATGATTTTCAATCCAAACGCGAACTTAAGCCGAGTTCGCTCACTCTTTTTAACCAAGCTCGAATTGGGCCGAACTTGTGAACTTTCCAACGTTTTGCATGTTTTATGATTGTGTTTACCATTCAAACTTGAACCAAACTTGTTCTTGAGTTTCAATAACTTAAGCAACAAGTCACGTTCATGATTTTTAATAAAATCGAACAACAAATTTGTTCGTGTTCTTTAACTTTCCTTTTTAAAAAAGCTTTGGTCCCCTTTGAGATTCCTTAGAGTAACAAAACCAAACTTGAATGAAACGGGAATGGCTTGACGTATGTCTCCCCAAACCTCGATTGCACGAATGCGTGACGTATGTCTCGTCGCTCGGGCAATCGTCATTCCACCCTTGGCGCGTCTAGCACGCTCAAACTTCCCTTGGCCCCCTTTGTGGCCATTTTTACCCTTTTCTTGGCCCTCGTGGTCAATCCGAACCTTTCGCGCCTTGCGCGTTTTATTTTTTATCTTTCACGCCTTGCGCGAATTTTTCGCCTCAGTGCGTTTGTCTTTTGTTTATTTATATTTAAAAACATTTACGCCTCGCGCGAGCTTATCGCCTAGCGTCCATCTTTCACCATTTTAAAACTTTGTACGTTCTCGTACGTTTTTAAAAACCTTTGCTCACGTCCGAGCGTAAAACTTTTTCATCAAATCATTTATTTTTATGCATTGTCGTCAGTGGCCAGCTCGGCAACAACCCGAGCAGCTGACTTTTACTCTCTTGTCGTCAATGGCCAGTTCGGCAGCAACCCGAGCAGTTGACATTTATTTTCATTACACTTTTCTTTTTTTTTTTTCAAACTTTTTTCGCTCGGACGCGATCAATCTTTTTTTAACTAAAACGAATCAACATACAAACGTTTTTCTACCAAAGAACTACGTACGCTTTGAATTCTCCGACTACCGGGAGATACGTAGGAGCAAGATCGACATCTTGTCAAGCCCATTAATAAAAAACTTGTTTTTCCTTTTCGTTTGTTTTTATCTCTTTCTTTATCCCGCATTATGTCTTTTATATATTTCCTTTTATACATATTTAAACACGTAAGTAAAACATCGAACCATTTTAAGCCTAAGCCGACTAAGAGGTTCCCGTTGAGTACAACGGATGTGAGGGGTGCTAATACCTTCCCCTCGCATAATCGACTTTCGAACCTAAAATCTTTTTTCAAGGTAATTTAGAACTTTTTTCCTTTTTCCCCGAAAAATTAAAAGTTCAGTCGTAATTTAGAATTACTGATTCAAAGCTTCCCCAATAGCTTGACATCCGAAATTCGACGCGACACCATTCCTTCTGGTGCAGGTTCACAGGCAGGATCGCAATCAGCACGCAACAAGGGTAAGGAGAAGGCTACGGACTGATCGTGCTGTTATTATATGTTATGGATGATTGTATTATATGATTGTACTTATGTTGTACATGTATCAGAGATGTTGTTTAACTTGGAATGTAATATTACAATGTGATGTAATATTTTGTATGAACTTTTTATATTGTAAATTAATGTATCCAGTACGAAATTTTAATACTCGTATAAGATCCTAGGCAATCTTATTATGGGTGTTACAATTTGGTATCAGAGCAGGTCGATTCAGATTGTGCCATGGGTCATTAAAATACAATTCAAGTTTGTGGATCTCTTGGATCCGGGACATTATTCTAAATGTTATATTTGGTTGAAACTGATCACTTTGACTTATGTATGACAGTTAGGATAATATGTCTGGGAGGAGAAGAGGTCCTGGCAGGCCTAGATCGAATCAGGCTAATGCTGAGGAAGCCAGTGGAGACCCTAATATGCAATTTTGGGCTCAGATGATGCAGCAGCAGCAGGCGTTGCAGCAACAATACCAAGAGCAGCAAGCTCAGGCTGCGTTACAACATCAGCAGATGATGCTTATGATGCAGCAGCAAGCCCAACAACAAGCTCAAACTCAGCATGAATGGATGGAAATAATGCACCATGGACAAGGTGCTCAGCAGCAGACACCACCACCAGCAGTGGCGAATCCGTCCTACCGGGAATTTAACAGAAATCACCCTCCTGAGTTTAATGGGGAAGGTGAACCTCCAGAGGCCAAGAGATGGCTGAAACAGATTGAAAAAGTGTTTCGGATGGTGGATTGCCCTGAGGAAAGTAAAGTATTGTTGGCTACTAACCAGTTCAGAGGCGCAGCAGAAGATTGGTGGGAATCTGCTCAACGCCGAATGATAGCAAATGACACAGAGATCAACTGGGATAACTTCAAAGAAGCAATGATAGAGAAGTATATCCCGATGTCTTACAAGGTGAAGAAAGAACAAGAGTTTCTTGAGTTGAAGCAAGGTGGCATGTCAGTCACCGAATTTACAAAGAAGTTTGAAGAATTGTCGTACTACTCCTCTCACAACGAGTATGCTGGTAATGAGAACTGGAAGATGAATCAGTATAGGCGTGGGTTGAGAGGTGAGATTGATACAGCAGTGAGTCTTCAAAGGAATACCAGTTATGACGAGATGGTTCACGATAGTTTGGTTGCGGAAGCGGGTTTTGCCAAGACCGCTAAAGAGAAAGCTGCAGCATATGAAAAGAGAAAGGGAAAGTTTCCAGATAGATATCATGAGAATAAGCCTAAGGGCTCTCCTAAGAGGGGTAAGCAGTCGTTTTCACATCAGGCGAGTGCTGCTTGTAAATACTATGGGAAAATGCATTACGGTGAATGCATGAGGCAAACAGGTGTGTGTTTCGGGTGTAGGCAGCCGGGGCACATTTTGGCAAATTGTCCAGAAAGAAGAGGTAAAAGTGGAGCTGAGGGTACTACAACAAGTAAGGGCAGAGTGTACTCCCTTGATGGCCAAAAGGCTTTGGCAAATGAAGATTTAATTGCCGGTATGTGTTACTTAGGCCAAACTCCAGTTAAAGTGCTTTTTGATTGTGGTGCAACATGTTCCTTTATTTCTTACAAGTGTGTAGAAGCATTACAATTGTCTATGTCACCGTTGATACCTCCTATGACGGTATCTACCGCTACTGAGGGCGGAGTTGTAGCTAGTTTTATATGTGAAAATTGCCCGATCACTGTATCTAGTAAGACATACTATATAGATTTGGTGTGTCTTCCCATGATACAACTTGATGTGATCCTAGGAATGGATTGGTTATCTGCTAATCATGTGTATATTGGTTGTGCGGAAAAGTGTATTTTTATGCCTACGGATGATACGACCGAAGGTGTGGCTTTATCAGAGTTAATTAACCGCACTCATCAGCTTACTCAACTTATGTGTGCTCAGGATAATGGTTTTTATGTGATGGTTACTGTGACTTCAGAATCAGAACTGAGTCCCAGTGACATTCCTGTTGTCAGTGATTATTTAGATGTTTTCCCTTCTGAGATAAGCAATTTACCCCCAGAACGGGAAGTTGAATTTTCTATTGATCTCATCCCAGGATCAGAGCCAGTATCAGTGGCGCCTTATAGAATGTCACCGTCAGAGTTAAAGGAATTGAAATCTCAGTTGGAAGACTTAATTCAGAAGCATTTTATCAGGCCTAGTGTGTCACCTTGGGGTGCACCAGTGTTGTTGGTTAAGAAGAAGGATGGTAGTATAAGATTGTGCATCGACTACCGTCGGTTGAATAATGTAACAATTAAGAATAAGTATCTGTTACCAAGGATTGATGATCTTTTGGATCAACTCAAAGGAGCCGCAGTGTTTTCAAAGATTGATCTCCGATCAGGATACCACCAGATTCGTATCAAATCGTCAGATGTGTCCAAGACGGCGTTCAGAACACGTTACGGACATTATGAATTTTTGGTTATGCCGTTTGGAGTGACAAATGCTCCAGCAGTGTTCATGGATTACATGAATAGAATTTTCCAGCCTTACCTGGATCAATTTGTTGTAATTTTCATAGATGATATTTTGATCTATTCAAAGGACTCACAGGAACATGCTCAACATCTGAGGATCGTTTTGGACATTCTCAGAGAAAATCAGTTATATGCAAAATTCAGCAAATGTGAATTTTGGTTATCGGAAATTCAGTTTTTGGGGCATGTTATTTCTAAAGGAGGAGTGTCAGTTGACTCATCAAAAGTTGAAGCTGTCCTTAATTGGGCCAGACCAGCAAATGTAACAGAAGTTCGGAGTTTCCTGGGTTTAGCAGGTTACTACCGAAGATTTATTATGAGATTTTCACAGATTGCTTTGCCATTGACACGCCTCACGAGGAAAGATGTGCCTTTCGTCTGGGACGAAGATTGTGAGAAAAGTTTCCGGACTTTGAGAAAGAAATTATCCAAGGCTCCAGTATTAGCAATACCAGACCCTGAAAAGAAATATGTGGTTTATTGTGATGCGTCCTCTAAAGGACTGGGCAGTGTACTCATGCAAGAAGGTAATGTGATAGCTTATGCTTCTCGACAGCTTAAATCTCATGAGGAGAATTACCCCACTCATGACCTTGAGTTGGCGGCAATAGTTTTTGCTTTGAAAGTGTGGAGGCACCATTTATATGGAGCACAATTCGACTTGTTCAGGGACCACAAAAGTTTAAAGTATTTGTTCGATCAACGGGAACTGAACATGAGACAGAGAAGATGGATGGAGTACTTAAAGGATTTTGATTTTGAGTTAAAGTATCACCCTGGAAAGGCGAATGTAGTTGCTGACGCCTTGAGCAGGAAATCTTTGATTAGAGCAGAAGTGCTGATGCATACCTGTGGTTTGTATGAGAAATTTCGAGATCTTAATCTCAGTGTTACAGAAATGGGTGATGGCGTCTTGTTACAAAGATTGGAGGTTACTTGTGATTTGCGGTCCCGAATCACACAAGCTCAAGGATCGGATGTGAATCTTCAGAGGAGGATTGGTCAGTCAGAGTTTTCAAGGGCTTCGGATGGTACTCTGCTGTTTGAAGGTAGAGTTTGTGTTCCAAATGATGCTAGTTTAAAAAGGTTGATTTTGGAAGAGGCACACAAGAGCAGTTTCAGTATTCACCCAGGTACCACTAAAATGTACCAAGATTTAAAGAAAGATTATTGGTGGCCAGGGATGAAGACCGATATTGCGGAATTTGTATCACGTTGTATTGTGTGTCAACAAGTGAAGATTGAACATCAGAGGCCGGCAGGGATGCTAGTACCATTGGAGATCCCTCAGTTGAAATGGGAAGAAATCTCTATGGATTTTGTGACAGGGTTACCTAGGACTCAACGGGGACATGATTCAATTTGGGTAGTTGTCGATCGGTTAACTAAGTCTGCTCACTTTTTACCGGTTAGGACTACTTACAGGGTTGCTCAGTATGCAGAATTGTTCATAGCGGAGATTGTGAAATTACATGGTGTTCCAACCAGCATTGTGTCAGATAGAGATCCTATCTTTACTTCTCACTTTTGGAAAGCTTTTCAGAAGGCTTTGGGAACAAGGTTAAAGTTGAGTACGTCTCATCATCCTCAAACAGATGGACAATCTGAGAGAACTATTCAGACGTTAGAGGATATGCTACGTGCATGCATTTTAGAGGATGGAGAAAGTTGGAATAATCATCTGCCTTTGATCGAATTTTCGTATAATAATAGTTACCATTCTAGCATCGGAATGGCACCATATGAGGCACTGTATGGCAGGAGGTGTAGAACACCGCTTTTTGGTCAGAGGTTGGAGATAAAAGTATTTTGGGACCTGAGATTATCCAGGAAACCACTTTAAAGATTAAATCCATTCAGGATAAGATTAGAACTGCTCAAAGTCGACAGAAGAGTTATGCGGACAAGAGGCGAAGACCTCTAGAGTTCGAAGTTGGAGATCATGTTTTCCTAAAAGTTACCCCTAAGCTGGGACTACGAGGTGTTTTCAGGACTAAGAAATTGAGTCCAAGATTCATTGGGCCATTTCAGATACTTAAACGTGTCGGACCAGCAGCATACCAATTGGCTCTGCCACCGGCGATGTCAGGATTGCATGATGTTTTCCATGTTTCACAGCTAAGGAAGTTCATTCCTGATCCTCACCAACCAGTAGAGTTGGAAACTATCGACTTGAGATCGGATTTGACTTTTCAACCCGAACCGGAACGGATTATTGAGCGTGATGTCAAAGCATTGAGAAACAAAGAGATTCCAATTGTTAGAGTTATATGGAAAGGTTCTCCCTATGGTGAAGCTACATGGGAATTGGAATCAGAGATGATGGAGGGTTACCCGCATCTTTTTACAGGTAATTTCTAAATTTCGAGGACGAAATTTCTTTAAGGGGGGTAGAGTGTAATATCCCGCTTAGAGGTATCAGTTATAAGCGTTAGAAACTTCGTTTGCAAGCAATGGCAAAGTAGTAATAAGGGAAGTGGCATAGTTGTAAATAGTGAGGAAAAGGCTTATAGGATAAATATGAATATTTCAAAGGTTTTCTACTCATTTGTTTCACTCCAAAATCTGAATATTGCCCTTCCTTTCTTCTCTCATTTTCGCCCCCTACCTCCTCTTCATCTTCATCATCAAATCATCACCCCTTAAGCTAGCAAACTTCTCCCTAAACCTTTGTATGGTAAGCAAGCTTGTGTTGGGGGAATTTTGGAGCAAGAACAAGAAGGAAAGCCAAGGATAGAAGTTTTCACAAAGTAGAGACTTTGGAGCTCTCAAGCTAGGGTTTGAATTTCTAACTTAACAAGCATCTTCTTGGGATTAAGGTGAGCTCCTAGTGGGTTTTAGAACCCTCCTTGCTTAAGTTTTGAGGTTTATAGCTTATAGTCAAGTTTGTGATTATAGAACCCTAATCTTCCTCTTTATAGTAATTCCTTGTTCAAGCATGTTATAAGCTGTTTATAGGACTTAGAAATGTGCCATAAGCTGTATGATGTTTGTGTGTGTTTGATTGTGCCAAGAATGGTGAAAATTATGCTTTGAAACTGCCCTATGCTGTCCAACTGCAGGTAAAATCGTGTCACGATTCTGCAACCGTGTCACGATTTTACAGGCAGAAACTAACACGTTTTCTGGGCATGCAATCGTGACACGATTGCCAAATCGTGTCACGATTTTGAAGGGGGACAGAACACGAAATTTTTCAACTTCTTTTGCACCATTCCAGCCATCCAATACTACCTCAAACTCATTAAGCGATGTGCAATGGCTATGTATCTCTTTTAAATGTTAAAGGACCTATCCCTTAGAGCATGATTAGATCATTAGGGAAGGCTTATAGCTTGATTAATTGAGAGCCTAAATGAGGTGAACAAAGTTATAGAAGTGTTCCTTTGGAATACATAAGCAAGGGAATGTTCAGCAATCATAGTAAAAGATATGTTTATAGTGTTGGTTCTCCAACAATCATAGGTGACTCATGAGAACGATGAGCCAATAAACATAGGTTATATGTCATAGGAATGTTATACGATCATAGTACAGATTATATGATTATATGTCAAAGTTAAAGAAATATTCAAAGATATTGGCGTGCTTGCACGTTTCACAGTCATAGGGCGTGTTCATCAGACTCCGGGATTCGCCGGATGGGACTTCTCCGAGAGGGTTGTCCACACGTTTCATAGGGAGTCCGGTGTTAGCCTGATATGTTAGGAATTTCACCGGTTTATAGGGAGACGTATCTCGGGGTTGCTCCACCCGGGGTGCCCTCCGTAAAACGAACTCAGATTAATTGTTTGTTCAACGCTAACAGCTAACATAAAACATTTTATTTGTTTTATGATTCATAGTTATAGTTACAGTCATAGAAAGTTTACAGTTACAGGCAGGTTATAGTTAAAGTCATAGGCAGGTTATAAGACTTGGCGATTCTAGAATTCCCCTAAATTGCCAAGGTAGGCATGGCGACCCTAGGTTCCCTGTGGTTGCCAAACAGTAGGTTGGGTAGAGCTCACTGAGACATTATGTCTCATCCCATTCCTTCTGGTGCAGGTTCACAGGCAGGATCGCAATCAGCACGCAACAAGGGTAAGGAGAAGGCTACGGACTGATCGTGCTGTTATTATATGTTATGGATGATTGTATTATATGATTGTACTTATGTTGTACATGTATCAGAGATGTTGTTTAACTTGGAATGTAATATTACAATGTGATGTAATATTTTGTATGAACTTTTTATATTGTAAATTAATGTATCCAGTACGAAATTTTAATACTCGTATAAGATCCTAGGCAATCTTATTATGGGTGTTACATTGGATTACCACGAAACCCTTTTGAAATTAAACTAACCTGATATTTTTGTATTTTTTTTAAGGCGAAATAAAATAAAAATAAAAATAAAAATAAAAGACATAAAGCGAAATAAATAAAGTGTGGGTGTCAGTGCATATTCTCATTTATATTTACATTGTACCTAAATACATTCTAATAAAAATGAAAGTGAAGTAATAAATAAAGATAAAATTGCAAATGCGATAAAATAAATATGCTAAATGTAAACAAAGAAATAAAAATGCATGAAATAAAAGAAAAATAATAATAAAAAAAATGCATGAAATACTATGAGATAAATATCATGAAATAAAATGCATGAAAATAAATAAGGAGTTAAAAAGTAAAATGCAAGAAATGATAAAGAAAATAAAAAAAAAAAGAAAAAGGGGGGTGTAGGGAGGAAAAATGGTTGTAAAGAGGCGGTGCGGTTTTGCGTAGTGGTTGTTTGGCTGTGGGTTTGGCCGTGTGTGTGGCTTTATGTGGTTGTGGTATGTGGTGGTTCAGATTAGTGTTAGTGGTTTGTAGGTGGTTAGGGAGGAGGTTCGGATTGATTGTGGTGGTGGTGGAGGATGGAGTGGCGTGGTTGTGTGTGGGTGAGGGGTGGGCGTATGTGATGATTGGTTTTGTGTAGTTGGCCGTATGTGGTGATGGTTCCGGTTTTTGTTGGCTGTTGATGAGGTTTGATGCAGTGTTTGTGTTGGTTTTGATTTATGGTTTTTTGTTGTTCTGATGAAAAAAATGTTGGTACGGCTTCTGATGGGAGTTGTTTGTGTTTTTTTTTTGGTTTCTGATGGAATTGGCTCCTAATTATACTAATTCTGCCATCACTGACCATTAAGGTTAATGAATGACAGTCTAAATGACAATCAAAACCAAATTAAAATTCTGAACAAAAAACACTCCTCATTAAAAAACCTTGCCTAAACAGATTCAAGAGTCAGACCTTTAAAAATGGTAAATAGCAAAAATATCAATGATAATAAAATAAAAATAAAAATAGTAATGAAACACTTAAGGGAATAAAAATGAAGGTAGAAAAAATAAAATAAATAATGATAATAATAAAAAAACGGGCCCCAACGAGACTAAAAAGAAAAAAAAAATGAGGTATCTTAAAATATCTCTCTGACGAGTAAAAAAATAAATTTTAGGTCAAAAATTGGGGTATGACAATGTTTATTTTTCAAAGATTTTAGTTCACCTAACTTGCTTTTGAGGTGGTTTATAAGATCTTTAACTGTTTCAATCAGTTCAGAACGTGTAAGTTCAGAATATACCTCATCTTCATTATCAGAGTCTGAACATGATTCTGCATCAGAAAATGTTGTTGCCATTAAAGCCAGATTTGCTTCCTCTTCATCATCAGACTCAGAATCATTGTCAAGATCATCCCATGTTGCCATAAGACTCTTCTTAAGTTTGTTTCTGAAGTTGCTTGACTTAGAGCTGGTCTTCTTTGATTTCTCTTTTGACTTGTACTTCTGAAGATCAGGACAATCAGCAATGAAGTGACCAGGCTTCTTGCAATTGTAGCAACCCTTCTGATCTTCCCTCTTGGAACCAGATCCTTTAAAGTTGCTGCTTTTGTTAGAGAATTTCTTCTGTCTTTTCATTAAGTACTGAAATCTTTTGGAAAGCATTGCAAGTTCCTCAGCATTTGAATCTTCTTCAGAATTTCCCTCAGGAAATTCTTCATCAGATTCAATAGCTTTTAGAGCTTTTACAGACTTTCTTTTGGATTTCAGTGCTATTGACTTAAACTCTCTAATAGAATCATCTTCATTAAGTCTCAATTCATGCACTTTGAGTGAGCTTATAAGATCTTCAATACTTAGAGTATTTAGATCTTTAGCTTCCTCAATAGCAGTCACTTTGGGTCTCCATTTAGATGGCAGACTTCTTAGAATTTTGTTCACATGATCAGCAGTAGTATAACTCTTCTTCAGAATCTGAAGTCCAGAAACCAGAGTCTGAAATCTTGAGAATATTGTCTAAATATTTTCATCTTCCTTCATTCTGAACAGCTCATACTGCTGAACAAGAATATTAGCTTTTGCTTCTTTAACCTTTGTGTTACCTTAATAGTTAGAGCAGATTGATTTGAAGATGACTTTGGCTGTTGATTTGTCACTCAACTTCTGATACTCAGTGTGAGGTAGAGAATCCATAATGATACCTCTGACATTGTGATGCTTTCTGTATATCTTCCTCTCAACATCACTCAGGCCTCTTCTATTAACAGCTACACCTTCTTCATCAACTGGGATAGAGATTCCATCTTGTATAATATCCCATAAGGAATCATCAATACCAATGATGTGGCTGTACATCTTGCTTTTCCACCATGAGAATTTCTCAGGATCACCAGTAAACATTGGGGGTTTATTGTGTGAACGAGATTTTCTTTCATTTGTACCATAGTCATATGATACAGAAGTACCAACACCTCTTTGATTTCTGGGAGAGGGTGGAGGGGAACTACTGGAAGCCATGTTTTTCTCAGGATCTCCCCGACTCACTGTTAAGTGATTGAATATCAGAACCGGAGCTTTGATACCAACTGAAGGTGAGAAAAACACACAAGAAGGGGGGATTGAATTGTGTGGGTTAATTCTTTTCTTTCTCAAATCTTATGTTAAATTCAGAATCAGATTCTGAACCTTTTTCAGAGTTAATTAGCAGCGGGTAAATAGAGATGAGAGAAAGGGAAAGAGAGACACAAGAGTTTTTATACTAGTTCCTTCCACAAACCGGAAGTAGTCTAGTCCCCCTGTCACATACAAGAGATTTTAACTATAATCAACTGATTACAATTGCTCAAAGCACACAGCTAAGAGACTTCCAATGCTCAAGCACTTAGCAAGAGACTTCTATGCTCAAAACACAAAGTTAAGAGACTTCTATGCTCAAAACACAAAGTTAAGAGACTTCTAGTTGCTCAAACACTTAGTAAGAGACTTCTGAATTGCTCAAGCACGCATGCTGAGACTTGAACCAAACTGATTTACAAAGAAAATAAGTTTGAGTTGAACACTTGATAAAATATCAGAGGTGTTCACAAAATACAACTCAGTTTAAGACTCTAAACTTAAGAAATTCTAAGATGAGAAGTTTGTAAGAATTTCTAAGTTGTTTTGCTGACTTTCAGTTTTGACAGTTTTGTGTTCGTAAAACAGAGCAGAATTTCAGTCTATAAGTTTCTTGAGTCTTGGCAATTTTCTTCTTCAAATCTTCACTCTTTATAGAGAATAAAAGAGCTGTTGAGATTGCCCAGATTTCCAGCAAAGAGCCGT
The DNA here is from genome assembly GCA_018208015.1 of Medicago ruthenica. NCBI lineage: Eukaryota > Viridiplantae > Streptophyta > Magnoliopsida > Fabales > Fabaceae > Medicago > Medicago ruthenica. Next base: position 78,029,124 of record CM031376.1, read on the forward strand.
TGCAAAACTAGAAGCTAGGTCCAGCTGAAATTGTGTGCAAAACTGTAGAAAACAGAGCACGCAATTTTTGAATTCTTTCCTTAAAAGCTGGAGAATGTTTCTGTGAAGAAGGCAACTGTTCCATTGAGCTGTTCTGACATTGCAGACATTTAATGCTGACAGTGACAGTTGCTTTTCCTTAAGAGTCAGACTTCAAAAGCTACTTCAGGAACTGTTCATCAGAAGCTCTCTTCAGACTCAGGTCTTCAGACGCACCCTTCAGAAGCACTGTTTATCAGACGCTCCCTTCGACGCACTGTTCATCAGACGCACTTCTTCAGACGTTGACTTTCATTGACCTTCAGACTCAGTCTTCAGACGTTGACTTCCGTTGACCTTCAGACTCAGTCTTCAGACGCAGTCTTCAGAAGCTGCTTTCAGACACAGTTTTGCTTCATACTTGCAACACATGCTTCTTGCTTTCCTTCTTGCTCTTAGCTTGTTCTTCCATAACCAATGTTAATTACCAAACTTTAAGTACATGGTTCTGCACACTTAGAATCAAGTATTAGCAATTCCAATTTTCTTTTTAACACTTTGTTATCATCAAAACCCAAAAGAGAGTTGTTCATACATTTTGTTCCAACAGAGACACAACACGAAAAAATTATATCTTGATGATCTATTTCATTATCCCCGTTTTCAACTTGTCTCTCTATCAAATCTTTACCCAATTCGTCTGAAACAGACTGAGTAAGATCCTGATCGTCGCTTATGTCAACTGCACTAGGTACTGCATTCCAAACTTCACCAGGATCAATGTTCTCTTCATTGGCATGGATCTGCAAACTTTCTTCCGAATCACTCGCTTGTGTCCCTGGATTACTTAGCATAGTGGGAGAAAAATCCATTGTTTTCTCTTGATCATGATCATCTTGCTCCTGATTAACACCAGTTTTCTCATCGGTATTTTCCACACCAGTTAATGCATCAAGGCACATTGCGGCAGATTCATCCAAATTTTGAACTTGTTCAATTGAACGGCCACTGGATTCTTTTGGAGAAACATTTAAGGAATTCACATTCTCCATGACAGATCCTTGATGGTAGCTTACTGATAGTCAAGTCTGATGCATAGTCAACGTCTGCAGAAAATTGTATCAACACAATTGCTTTCATTTGCTTTCTGTTATCAGAGTCTGACATTGCTTTCTTCCATATATCGTGAAATGACAGCTATCTATGTGAAGAATGGAAAAAGAGACACCCCGATAATAGTTTGGATGATAAATTTTTGCAGATGCAGTTCATCAAATTACAGGTATCCTTTCTTCAAACGAATCTTACAATTTCAGTTGAACTTTTTATTGACTTCTGTTTTTCCTTCCCTTTTTTTTCCAGCTGCCTCAGCAGAAGAATGGCAATGATTGTGGTCTGTTTTTGCTTCACTTTGTGGAACTTTTTCTGGTGGAAGCTCCTATCAAATTTAACCCATTGAATGTAAAAAAATCCAAATTTGTGAGTGACTTCGTATTGGATTATAACATGAATCAATGTGATATATAGTCTCATTTTGAATTTTAATGATAATGATATAATATTGACTCTTCAATTTCATATTTCTTTTCATTTTCAGTTGAATATTAACTGGTTCCTTCCGGATGAGGCTTCTAAAAAACGAAATCATATAAAGAACTTAATGAATGATCTATTTGAAAAGAGAGAGCCAGCAGCATCTGAATATCAAGAACGGAATGACAAAAGGGAGAACCTTATGAATGAAACAGGTGGTCCAAGTCGACAAGTAGGAGAAGGAGAGGACGGTGAAAAGGTGCTACCAGCTCCTCAGATCACACAACGGAAGAGGAAGATGGATGGGGTTCTGAAGGTAAATGATGTACCAACTTCACTTTGTTGAAAATAGTTTATCACTTTGTTGAAAATAACTTTGTTTAAAATAATTGGCAGGATAATGAGAATCAGCCGCTAGAGCTAGAAAATATGGGAAGGTCGAAGAGAACTAAAAAACAAAATCTAAATGTTTTTGACCCGATGGTATGGACAGCAGGACAAAGAAAAAGGAGAGGACGGTGAAAAGGTGCTACCAGCTCCTCAGACCACACAACTTATGATGTGTTTATTGTTCATTTGAATTGATAATGTTGAATTGATATGATAATGTTTATTGTTCAATCGTTGATTTCCCAAACTATTAAACAATCCAATAGTCGATTGTATCGTTTAATCGACGATTTCTCCATCTATTAAACGATCCGAAAGCTTTAAATCTCGATACTTTGTGTGATTATCAAAACATTGATTCCATGTCTAGAACCATTGTTTTGATAGATGAATATTCTAAACATAGATTAAAAAGTACTTTTCAATAACAATTAAATCAAAGATAGGAAATGAATTGCAAGAATAACTTCAATATCATGTAAATTGCTAGAATCATATATTGAAAGATCAAAAGTTTACATTATCAACTTAATCAAGTACCTCTAATCCCAACTAAGGAGATTTAGTTCATCATTGTCATGAGAACATTACAAAAGTGGAAAGAAAGATGAAGATCCATGCCAAGAACTTGATTTCTCCAAGAATCTTGATGAATCCACACTCAAACACCCTTGCTCTATGAAAACAGAAGAATTTCGCCATATTCTCTCTCTATAAATGTAACAAGATCATCTCTAAAATGAAGGAAATGAGCTTTTATACTTGCTGCATAATTTTCACATTCTTCCAGGCAGGCCATATGTCGCCATGGCGACAACACCTTTCTTTGCCTCAAACCGCCTTTTCTGGCCAGGCAGAACATTTGTCGCCGTGGCGACATTTAGGCAGTGAGGAATTGGTTTTCTTTTGTCATTTCCCGCTATGGCAACAGTTGCGGCCAGGGCGACATTTAGGCAGAAACAAATTGGTTTTCTTTTGTCATTTCCCGCTATGGCGACAGGTTGTGGCCAGGGCGACAGTTTGCTTGTTTTTGCTCCTTTTTGTGTTTCTTTCATTTGTTCAAGTCTTGATCACTTCTTTTCTGCACAAAATGGGTTAAGTAAGATATAAAAACACTATGAGGCATTTTCTTACTATTTCATAGCTTTTCCTCAAATAACATGTAAAACAAGTAACAAAAAGTGCTCACATACATTATGAATTTAACACTTTCTAGCACTTATCAATGTTTGTCCCACTGCACATGATGACGATATAGACGACTCCTCACTTTTGCATTTATGTAAGAATTGTGGGTTTCTTGAAGAGGTTATGATGTTGAAATGTCCGTTCTTAACTCATGATGGCGTCGCTTCTGCTATCCGTGAGAGACCTACTTTGAAGTCTCTATCTGTTAGATGGAGATCAAATGGAAGTCGTGACAGCATTAGTTCACACTTCATTAGCTCATTGGTGAGTTTGAATGACTTAACTTGTCTTAATTTGTCGTCTTTGTGCATCTCGGATGAATTGTTTTTCTCTATTGCAACGGGAGGTCTTCCTTTGAGAAGACTTTTCCTCCAAAATTGCACCGGCTATAATTATGCTGGAATCTACTCTTTGTTATCCAAGTGTCAATGTATACAACATTTGGATCTTCAAAATGCCATGTTTATGAATGATCATGATGTTGCAGAGTTGTCTTTGTTTCTTGGCGATTTGGTGTCTATAAACCTTAGTGAATGTAGCAGGCTCACATACTCAACCATGTTTGCACTCGTTAGGAATTGTCCTTCACTTAGTGAGGTCAAAATGGAACACACAAGTTTGGGGGGAAAGTGCGTAGATAATTCTAATTCTTCAATGGATTGTGTTTTAAACCATCAATTAAAGTCACTTCATTTAGCTTGCAATTTTCAGTTACTAAATGAAAACATCATATTGTTTAAGAGTATTTGTGATCCCAATTTACAATTTCTTGATTTGAGCTCCTGCCATAACATATATGAAGAAGGTATTTGTGAAGTTCTAAGGAGATGTTGTAAGGTTAGACATTTGAATTTAGCCTACTGTTCAAGAGTGAAACTACTTAGAATAAACTTTAAAGTTCCTGAATTAGAGGTGTTTAACTTGTCACATACAAGTGTCGATGATGAAACACTCTATATGATCTCGAAGAATTGTTGTGGGCTTTTACAACTGTTACTGGAAAATTGTGATGAAGTCACAGAGAATGGTGTGAAACATGTAGTAGAAAACTGCACACAACTTAGAGAAATCAATTTGGGGGGTTGTGATAATGTGAATGCTAACGTTTCTGCATCGGTGGTGTTTTCAAGCATGTCATTAAGAAAGGTAACTGCTCCACTTCATTTTAGATTCAGCAGCAGAGAGATGAAACTCTTGTAGTGTTGAGGATGTCTTGTTTCCCAACATTCTGAATGTGTCCTGCTAAAGTTTGAACTCTAACTTGTAAGATGTTTTTGTTTTCAGATTTTTTTCTTGGTAAGCCAAAAGTTATCCTCTGCGCGCAGCTTTGAAGACTAATCCCTCGAGGTAATTGACATATCCATTTAAGAGTCTGACTTCTGCAAATACATGTTTTTCCATATGCACCAGCAAATGATCAAACTTTGGAGCAAATAGTTAGAGACCCAAATATCTACCATTATGTCAGTGTTTTAAGATTTACTTCTGAGAGAAATTACTTTTCTTTAAATGTCAACTTACACATGTGTATTTACTTATCACTCTATGCATTATAATGTAATCTGTTGGGTGTTATATACAATTTTAATTTTAATTTTTATTGTTTTTCTTCACTTTGCCTTAAAGTATATTACTTGAATAAGATTCTTGTGTCATACTTATTACAGCCCTCATTGGCAGTATGAGTTAATTCTGCTATTAGATTTAGATGGCAAACATAACATGCTGCATTGGTTTTTTCTAGCAACAATTTTAAAACATATATTTAGGTGTTTGAGGCGAAGCTTTTTGTCCAGGTTACATAATCCATTAAGATGTTCAATGCATGTATGATATTATTGTTGACACTCTTGTCACTAAACTGTATAGTTTGTTCATAAAAAGATTGGTATGATTAATGAGTTGTACAATATTGGTATGCTTATATGAACTTATTGTTATATGTATTTGCTATATGTTTGCCATCTAACAGCAGAATTAACTAAGAAATAGGTTTAATTGATCATATTTAGCAGCCTAACTGGGCATGGTTTTCCAAAATTACATACCAATCTTTGTACATGTTATAATCATTAGTCAAAAATAGTACAAAATTTCATGGTTTTATTTTTTGTTAATGATCTGTTTGAATTGGTTTTCCTGTGTTGTGGAACTTGTAAGATAATGACATGTTTCTAAGAACTGATTATTTGGTATATACAACTGCACTACCAACTATATTTTTATTTTGCTCAACGGTGTCACCAACATTTCCATTTCCCATGTTATTACTACTATCTTCAATTTCTAAATCATTTTGTTTAGCATCAATTTGAGTATGCTTAACTATAACATTGGACTCCCCTGTGCACTCCCCGAACTTGAAAGCATTGACTCCATTTATTTCAATTTCTAATTGTAATTTAATATCATTAGAATCTTGGAACAATGATTCCTGACTTTCTCCACTATCCTGATTGCAGGGATCATAAGACCATTTTGACTCCATTTATCTTCAATTTCCATTCACCATTTTGATAGACCATCAAACGTTCTGGGCGTCTACTATTCTTATAATTCATATAATACCTAACCAATGACCGTCCATTATGAGTCTCTGATTTCGTCGGTTTTCTCTTGTAACTGTTCAATTTCATCTGTTTGACAACTTTGTTTCTTGGAGATACAAGTGATGCCCATTGAGGTAACACTGGTCGTTGAGCTCCGTTTGGACATGTAGCATGTGGATAAGCATGTTTCCGCTTCAGATTAACCACAATCATATCCGATGTCTTTCCGTTGTTTGCTTCCATGTTTATCTACTAGATCAATATCAAGCACTGCAGTTACCCTCCATATTGTACATTCTTTTCTCCAAAACACCTATAATCCTCTTGGTCTCAAATTTTGACCATCGAAATTTTATTCATGGAATAAATTACTTTTCTATGTGCACCTATTCAACGCGAGAAGATTATATAGTGGTTGTACACTTCGTACAATTGTACTTTGTCAACGCTTCTTCAAAGAACAAGCATCCAATGCCTTCAAATCCTTTTAAAATAGTCGTTGCTTCACTCTTCTGGTCTTCTGCAATGCTTAGACGAGATTAAATCCATTGAACATCCTAATTTCACAATCCCAAAAAATGAAAGAAACAAAAAGAGATAGTGGGAGTTTGAATGAATTTCGACGCCGGAGAGTGGAAGCAGAAGAGTTTGAATGAATTTTGACGAAAGTGGGAGTTTGTTTGAATTTCAATGCCTACCGTTATTGTTTTCATATTTTATTTTTTTAAAAATTATAATAAATACTCATTAATTAGGTTATATACATGTGAAGTTGTTAAATAATTTTAATTTTTATGTGAACCATTGTGTTATGTTTCTATCATTTCCTTATTTATTTTAACAAATTGGCACTCTCACAATAGTTGTGTATTAATTATCATATGTGTTTATGTTGTGTTTGATAGGTTTTCGAAATTATGAGTGGATATCACAATAGTTATTCATATATTGACACTTATAATATGTGTGTAATATTTATTTTAGTCTTTATATAATTCATATTTGAGATATTAAAATCAAATATTCTACTTACCATTGACACTTATAATATGTGTGTAATATTTATTTTAGTCTTTATATAATTCATATTTGAGATATTAAAATCAAATATTCTACTTACCATGGACTAGATAAAAAATAAGAATTTAATTGAAACTTGAAAAATACACATTTCTTACAAATTATTAATTATTTATCCTTTGTATTTTAAATCTTCTAGATTTATATTACTTGTATTATATTTGTTTTTTTTTTATCCTCGTGAGTTTAACTCAGTTGGTAAGGACAATGCATAATATATGCAAGGTCCAGGGTTCAAACCCCGGCCACCACAAAAAAAAATATTTGTTTTTTTCCTTTCTTTTTGTTGGTTAGCATTGTAACAAAAAAATATCACTGCCATTTTTTTATTGCATACCAATCACATGGGATCTATGCATGTCTTTTAGTCAAGTGTCTTTGGATCCCACATAGTTTGTAATCGATCCAATGTGATCTATAAAGTCTAGTTGAACTGTGTCTTTTGGAGACATAGATCACATGAGATCTATGCGTGTTAGTCAAGTGAGGGAACCACAATGTGTCAAATTTTATTTTATATGATTAATTAAATTACTAGTTTTTTAATTAAATTTAAACAAATAAATAATAAAAAAAAACATTTTTCTACCATAAAAAGAAAACGAAAATAGAAAGAAGAAGAAAATAATATTAGAAAAGGAAGGTGGTAGTTTATGGTGTTCTACTTCCAAAAGAAAATACAATGAAAATAATAATATGCATCATCCCACCTGAGGGATGATGTGTGACCTCCGGTACCCGCGTTGGTACAAAGGTTGAATATATCTATCTATGTGTACAATAATAATATATCTATCTATGTGTACAATAATAATATTTTTCTTCCCGTGGATAATAGTCGCGTGTTTTAAAATTTATCACTTACAAAACTTGATTCCTAATTAATTGATTTTAATATTATATAATATTATAGTTATAATTTACAATGTGCGGCCAGGGGCGGGCTGGGTACTAGAGTGCTCGTACCCGCGCTTATATCCATTCAAATTTGCGGGTTATTACCCAAGCACAGATCCAACAATGCGGGTTTTTATCCGTCCATTGTAGGTATTTTTTACGGGTACCCATTAGATTTAGATCCAATTGCCATCCCTACCCCTAATTTCTCTTCCTTGACTGATTTGACTCTTGCTGAGAACAGAGCAGGAAAAACACGGGAAAGGTAAATAATTTATTCCTCTCTCACCTCTATCTCTCCTATCAATTTATTTCTTCCTTACCCACCGAAAACTCTTCTCTCATTACTACCCAAATTCAATGCCATTAACTCACACATTGTTGAGTTTTTGCTTTTTTGTGTGTATAGCTATCAGCTTGAAGCATTGGAACAAGCGATCCGTGAAAATACCATAGTGTACTTGGAGACTGGTTCTGGAAAGACTTTTATAGCCATCATGCTTCTTCGAAGCTACGCTTATCACCTCCGAAAGCCTTCTCCTTACATATCTGTGTTTTTGGTTCCCAAAGTTGTTTTGGTTTCTCAAGTATGCTGCTACTACTTTGATCTCTTTTATAATAACTTTGCATATTTGAGATACATTGTCTGATAAATGAATGATTTCTATGTAATGATCAAGGATTTCTGTCTTGTATTCTGTTTTTCTAATATTTGATTTGATTGACTTGAATATACATGTCATCCTTGTTACTATAGTTTTAGTAAGATGCTTCTGAATTTTATCTTTCGATGCTCTATAGATAACTTTAATTACTGTTGGTAATGCTTTTGAATGTTACAGGTGCTTGTCATGACACCTACAATACTGCTTTCTTGCTTGAGGCACAGCTTTATCAAACTGAAAATGATAAAGGTTTTAATTATGGATGAATGCCACCATGCTGCGGGTAGACACCCATATGCTTGTATAATGACTGTAAGTCTTATACTCTTTAGACACCTATAATAACATAGCGGAATTCAAACAAATTGATATTGTTTGACGAAATACTATTTAGTATAGCATTATTGTATAAATGGATGTTAAACAAATGGTGACAATAATTTTATGGATTCTTAATTATACTATGTTATCAACTCTAAATTATTGCGTTTTCTAAAGTTAATATGATAAAGGACTTCAATTGACCATGTATTTCATGTTCTAGCGGCTGTTTGATCAACGCACTACTTCGGAAAAATTTCTATACCCTTGACCACCTTGCTTCAATAAATAGGGCTAGCATTTTAATTGGTGATATTGTTCATTTGTATATAATGATTGTCTAATCAATTTTTTTATGCAAGTGTTGTAATTTCTATTGTGTGGGGACAATTACAATAACCATGCATCGTAAGCTATAATGTCCAGGCATCATCTGCATCACGAGGTTGTAGTTTGTGCCGGTGAAGTGGTAGTTACTTTTGTCTGATTATGTGCAGGAGTTTTATCATCATCAATTGAGATCTGGTATCACTGAGCTTCCTCGGATTTTTGAAATGACTGCATCCCCAATTAAGTCGAAAGGTATACAAGCCTAGATAAAATTTCTATTAATTTCTTGTTTTTCCCTGCTTATTTATCATTGTCAGTTATTCTCTCATGTTCAATTTCCTTTTTCTTCACTTTTATTTTTTAACACAGCTGCGAATTCTGAATCGACCTTGTCCAAATCTATTCGGGAACTAATGACTCTAATGAATTCAAAGGTTGTTTTTATTTTCTTCCTCTTTATGTACAATTTTTCTCACACTTTATATGCATTTATTGTGTTCAGTGGCAATACTTTATCCCCTTATCTTCTTTGCAAATATCACCATAAGAAAATACATTTCAGAGCCTATGATAGGGCCTACTGTTGTACATGGATGCTCAAGTGAAAGGTTTTCTTATGTAAAGATGTAACCAAAAGATGATGAATGATATATTATCTTAGTTGTTATTTTATTTGTCTTTTTTTAGTTGTTATGCATGGATGCTCAAGTGAAAGGTTTTCTTATGTAAAGATGCAACCGAAAAATAATTAATGATACAGTATTATCTTAGTTGTTATTTTATTTTCCTTTTTTTAGTTATTTCCTTAGTTTATTCCTGTAAAAATATGTAAAACTCTGTGCAAATCTGTGTCTATAGTGCATGGAATGCTTAATGAGTAAGCACTAGCCTAGGAAGTTGTATATTCTAGGAGTAATAACAATAAATCTAGGAAGTTGTACAATTAAAGGAATTTCTTAAGATTCTTAATTTTAACAATTCCTTTATGAGTATTACTCTTTTGTTTCGAAGTACAACTCAATATTACTGTTTGGTCTTGCTATGTTTTATTTCTCATATTTTTTGTTTTTGAATTGAAGGTTTATACCTGTGTATGCGATGCTGTCATCTCAGTTCATACCGACATCTACCCCAAAATTCCGGTTTTACAGGGACAATGGGATTTCATATTCGCTATTCGAAGAATTAGCCAAAAAGCTTAACGAGTTAAAACAACAGGTGTGTAGATTTAAGCAAATCGTTAATGTTCAGATATATAGTTCAAATTAAACAAAAATATCTCTCCATGTTATGTCACTGACTCCAAATTCTAGTTGTGCATATTTTTGACCAATCTTAATTGATTGTTTCCTTGAAATGGGTGCATTCTGTTTTTCAGCACGAGCATCACATCACTAGTTCAGATTTCACTAAATCAGCTGTCCAATCTGCTAACAAAGAAATAACAAGGATTTTTGATGCCTCAATTTTATGCTTAGAAGAGCTTGGTATTTGGTTGGCTTTGAAGGTTCTTGCCCTTCTGCTACAGTGAATTTATGTGTGACTCTATTTATGTTCATGTCTGCTTAATTGACATCAACTGTTTTTTGTGATAGGCTGCGGAGTCCTTATCTTCCATTGAAATTGAAACATTCTTATGGGGTATCTCTGGGGATCAGATTGTTAAAAAATTTAGTTCAGCTACTAAGATGACACTGCAAAGTTTCATACCATCTGGTAATAATTCTACAAGCATTGAGAAAATACATGAAATTTTACTTAAATCTTTTGTTTAAATTCTTTTATTAATTTTTAAAAATGTTCTTACTCAGATCCTCGGTGGACTATTGGTGACAATATGAATTCCAATTTGGAAATGGGGCTGTTGATGAAATAAGTCTAAATGAACATGAGCCTGCCAAGAAGAGTAAATCTATTGCTCTTCCATCTAAAGGGAAGTCATCAAAAGCTCTTAAAGTTGTTGAATCTGAAGAAGAATCACCTGATGGAGATTCTGATGAAGATCCTACTGAGAAGATGGCTATGCTCTCTAACAAGCTTGAGTATCTGAAGAAGAATCACCTGATGGAGATTCTGATGAAGATCCTACTGAGAAGATGGCTATGCTCTCTAACAAGCTTGAGTATCTGGCAAGGAAGAATAGGAAGTTTCTGAGTAAGAGAGGTGGTTACAAGAACTCCAAGAAAGAAGATCAGAAGGTATGCTTCAACTGTAAGAAGCCTGGACATTTCATTGCTGATTGCCCTGATCTTCAGAAGGAGAAATCAAAGGACAAGTCAAAGAAATCAAGCTTCAACTCAAAGAAGTTCAGGAAGCAGATTAAGAAGAGTTTAATGGCAACCTGGGAAGATTTAGATAGTGAAACTGGGTCTGAAAAGGAAGAAGCAGAAGATGAAGCAAATGTAGCTAGAGGGTTAGTGGCTACAGTGACATCAGAAGCTGAACCTGACTCAGAATCAGAAGATGAAAATGAGGTATACTCTAAAATTCCCAGAGAAGAACTTATTGAGTCTCTTAAAGAACTCCTTACACACTTTGAACTTAGAACCAATGAGTTGAAAGATTTAAAAGAAAGATATGTTGATTTAATGAAACAACAAGAATCAACTCTATTGGATCTGAAAGCTTCTGAAGAAGGACTTAGAGGCTTTGACTTCATTTGTAAAACTTATGAAGAGAAGCTCAAGTATCTTTGTCAGAAGCTACAAGAAAAGTGTAATGGAAAATCTTTAAGTAAACATGAAATTGCTCTTGAAGATTTTATTATATCTGGTATTGACAGAAGCAAAGTTGCTTCAATGATTTATAGCATTTACAGAAACAATGGTAAAGGGATTGGATTTTCAGAAGGAAAACCTAATGAAATCAGTCTTAAAGCATGTTGTGAATGCATCAAGGAAGGATTGAAAACCTTCTTTGTACCTGAAGGTGCTAAGTGTGAAACTGTAGTTCAGTCAGAACCTGAAGCTTCCAGCTCTAAGGCTAAGATTACTTCAAAGCCAAAGAACTCTAAGCCAAAGGCAATGATAAACTCTGATTCTAAGACTTCACAGATCAAGATTCTGAAGAGAACAGAACCCGTTCCTCAGAGTCTGTTGAAACCTGAATCTGAGGTCCTGAAGTCTAAGTTTCAGAAGAACAAAACAGTTATTACTTCTGGGGAATCTAAATCAAAAGGTGTTAAACCTAAGGTAAGGATTAATCAGAAGTTATCAAACTTACAGCACGAGGTACAAGAAGTGAAGAGTAAAGCTTCCAGTACTAACCTCAAAGGACCCATAAAACAATGGGTACCTAAATCTGAAATTGTCAATGCTACAGATATGTCTAAGAGCAAAGGAAAAGCAAAAATCATGGTACCTAGACAGCGGTTGCTCAAGGCATATGACAGGAGAGAAGTCTATGTTCCTCACCCTCACAATGAAAGAAGGAGGAAATGTGAAGTTTGGAGGCAACCAGTCTGGCAAGATCATTGGTACAGGAACTATTGGTAACTCCTCTATCTCAATTAATAATGTGTGGTTGGTAGATGGTCTTGAACATAACCTTTTGAGTATCAGTCAGTTTTGTGATAATGGTTATGATGTGATGTTTGAAAAGACCAACTGCACAGTAATCAACAAAGATACCAAGTCCATAGTATTCAAGGGAAAGAGGATAGAGAATGTCTATAAAATTAACTTCTCTAAACTGGTTGATCAGAAGGTAATCTGCCTTCTATCAGTGAATGATAAGAAATGGATGTGGCACAGAAGGTTGGGACATGCTAACTGGAGATTAATCTCTAAGCTTAGTAAGTTACAACTTGTTAAAGGCCTACCTGACATTGACTATCATTCAGATGCACTTTGTGGTGCATACCAGAAAGGGAAGATTGTGAAATCATCTTTTAAAACAAAAGACATTGTCTCAACCTGCAGGCCCTTAGAATTACTTCATATTGATTTATTTGGACCAGTTAGCACTTGCATCCTTATATGGAAGTAAATATGGATTAGTTATTGTTGATGATTACAGCAGATGGACTTGGGTAAAATTCCTGAAAAGTAAGGATAATGCTTATGATGTATTCAGTAACTTCTGCACTCAAATTCAGTCTGAAAAAGAAATGAATATTTTAAAAGTCAGAAGTGATCATGGTGGAGAATTTGAAAATGAGCCATTTGAAACTTTTTGTGAAAAATATGGAATTGTCCATGAATTCTCTTCTCCTAGAACTCCACAGCAAAATGGGGTTGTAGAGAGAAAGAATAGAACTTTACAAGAAATGGCTAGAACCATGATTCATGAAAACAATTTGGCTAAACATTTCTGGGCAGAAGCAGTGAATACAGCATGTTATGTCCAAAGTAGAATCTATATCAGACCTATCTTGGAGAAAACAGGCATATGAACTCTTTAAGGGAAGAAGACCCAATATCTCATACTTTCATCAATTTGGATGTACCTGTTACATTCTAAATAACAAGCTCTACCTAAAGAAATTTGATGCCAAGGCCCAAAGAGGAATCTTCTTAGGTTACTCTGAAAGGTCAAAGGCATACAGAGTGTATAATTCAGAGACACTCTGTGTTGAAGAATCAATGCACGTTAAATTTGATGACAAAAGCCTGGAAATAAAACTCCAGAGCAAGGTGAAAGTTTTGCAGATATACAGGTTCCTGAAGACACTCCAGAACCTGATCAGATTGTTGAATCTTAAGATAGTCCAGAAGCTGAACCAACTTCAGAAGCTCAAGATGAAGTAGCTTCTGATGAAGCTCAAGATGGCTCTCGGCAAGTAAATCAATCCAAGAATACATTCAAGTACAAGTCTTCACATCCTGAGGATCAAATCATTGGGAACAAAGAGAGTCCTAGAAGAACAAGATCACACTTAAGACAAGAAAAGTCTATGATAGGACTGTTATCAGTGATTGAACCTGCTACAGTTGATGAAGCACTTTCAGATGATGGATGAATACTAGCTATGCAAGAAGAGCTCAATCAGTTTCAAAGGAATGATGTGTGGGATCTGGTACCCAAACCTCACCAGAAAAACATTATTGGAACAAAATGGGTATTCAGAAACAAAGCAAGACTTGTTGCACAAGGTTACAGTCAACAAGAAGGCATTGATTATACTGAAACATTTGCTCCAGTTGCAAGATTGGAAGCAATTAGGTTACTTCTATCCTATGCAGTAAATCATGGCATAATATTATATCAAATGGATGTAAAGAGTGCATTTCTCAATGGAGTGATATCAGAAGAAGTGTTTGTCAAGCAACCTCCTGGTTTTGAGGATCTTAAGCATCCTGACCATGTTTATAAACTTAAGAAATCACTATATGGCTTGAAACAAGCTCCCAAAGCTTGGTATGATAGACTAAGTAATTTTCTGATTAAAAATGATTTTAAAAGAGGTCAGGTTGACACAACACTCTTCAGGAGAACTCTTGAGAAAGACATTCTTGTTGTGCAGATATATGTTGATGATATAATATTTGGTTCTACTAATGCATCTCTTTGCAAGGAATTTTCTAAGTTAATGCAAGATGAATTTGAAATAAGCATGATGGGAGAGTTGAAGTTCTTCCTTGGAATTCAAATCAATCAAAACAAAGATGGAGTATATGTTCATCAAACAAAGTATACTAAGGAGCTTCTGAAGAAGTTCAAGCTGGAAGATTGTAAAGTGATGAATACTCCAATGCATCCAACCTGCACCTTAAGCAAAGAAGATACTGGAACAACAGTAGACCAGAAGTTGTACAGAGGTATGATTGGTTCTTTGTTATACCTCACTGCATCTAGGCTAGATATTTTATTCAGTGTATGCTTGTGTGCAAGATTCCAATCAGATCCTAGAGAATCTCATTTAACTGCTGTTAAGAGAATCTTCAGGTATTTAAAAGGAACAACTAATCTTGGACTCCTTTATAGGAAATCCTTAGATTATCAGTTGGTTGGATTTTGTGATGCTGACTATGCTGGTGATAGGATTGAAAGAAAATCAACCAGTGGCAACTGCCAGTTTCTAGGGTGATAATCTGATATCTTGGGCTAGCAAAAGACAAGCAACTATTGCTATGTCTACAACAGAAGCATAATACATCTCAGCTGCAAGTTGCTGTACACAACTACTTTGGATGAAACATCAGTTGGAAGACTATCAGATTAATGCCTAACAGTAGTCCCATTTATTGTGATAATACTGCTGCTATTTGTTTGTCAAAGAATCCAATTCTACATTCAAGAGCCAAGCATATTGAAATCAAACACCACTTTATTAGAGACTATGTTCAAAAAGGAATTTTAGATATACAATTCATTGATACTGAACATCAATGAGCCGATATATTTACTAAGCCTTTAACTGTGGAAAGATTTGACTTTATAAAGAAAAATTTGAACATGCACTTTGTGTCTGATTAAACTTGCTTGCTCCTGAATAGGAATTTAGGTTCTGAAGTTGTTCAGAAGCTATGGTCCAGTCAGAAGCTCTTTATTGAGGTTCTGAGGAAAATGTGCTTCTGAAGATGACATCAGCATCTGAACTCTAGAATTTGGATTTTGTGCTCCTGAATAGCAGAGTTAGTGGAAACGTTGGAAGTTACTTTTTGGTAGCACCTGTCCCACTAACTTGGTAGTTACTTTGAGAAACTCTGACGTGACTTTAGTGTATTGGTGTATAACGTAAGAGGGCAATGATGAATTTATGATTTGAATGTACTATCTCGCGCCCCCTATGTCATTAATGCTGTGTTTGTTTGTCCCCTTCTGAATTGCAAACGTTTTACTCAAAACACTTAGACAAATCACACACTACTCACTTCACAACCTACACTTTCTACTTTTCACACTGATTCTTTGCGAAGTAAGTTCGTCCTCTTCAATCAAATCCCTAGAACCCTAAAATCTTCTTCAACATCTATGGTGTCTTCAAGCTCCATTCCAGAATCAACCATGCAAGAAGCAGTTCAAGGAACGTCCACACAAGAAGCTTCTGCTTATGAAATTAAGGGAAGAACCATGTCTTTAGAAGAATGGGATCTAACAGTTCAAGTTGAGAATCCTGTGGACTTCACTTCTCTATCTCGTCATGGCTGCAACATCAGAGAATACTATGAGGCTCAAGACCTCATTAGCTATTTCGACATGCTGAATGGTCCAACTTACATGAATCCGATAAGGCATTTCTGGGTTAGAGCACATGTTTATGATCGTAAAGCTGCTCAAATGGAAATGGATGAGAAAGTATTGATAGACCCTACTCTAGCTGGGAAATCAAGAGAAGAAATGGGTTTGGAACCCTTCACGTGTACTGAGATAAGGTCAAGCATCATGGGTATTCCTGTCTTTATCTCTCAGGAAGTGATTGCTTATGTAATCAAGAGATCATTAGAAGGAAGTTTCAAAGATGGTCTGGACAACAACAAGAAAAGTCCCTGGAATGAAGTAGTCAACAAGTCAATGTTCAATAGCAAGAAGAAAGGTGCTTATAGTGACCTAACAATGGAGAAGAAACTGCTCCTGAAGATTCAGAATGAGAATCTTCTACCAAAAGGTGGAGGTGCTGATCAACGTTCTTTGGAGCACAGGGTGTTTCTTCACTACTTCATCTCCAAAGAAAAAGCAAATGTGCCCAAGTACATTTTCAAGCATATGATTAAGACTCTAAGAGAGAGTCAAACAAGCAAAAGAACCTGGATTCCCTATGGCAGACTCATTTCACAAATTCTTCATCAAGGAGGAATTTTGAAGGCACTAAGTGCTGCAAAGATCTTCTCTGATAAAGATCTTGGTACAGTGACTGAGAAGATAATCAATGGAAGCACTTTGAGACACATGAAGTTAATCAGTAAAGAAGACTACAAGAAGCTGGACACAGATATGAAGGAATCTAATGCTCTATCTAATCTGATGGAAGATTTTCCTCCTATCTGCATGAAGGACCCTCTGGAGGTGAGAGTAAGGTTTCATCATGAATCACTTTGAAACTACTGGAGAAACAATTAGAATGGAAGATATTCCAGAAGAAATGTATGGTGGTGCTCTGCCAGTAGCCAAAAGCAGGAAGACTAAGAAGAGAGCACTCACAGAAGCTAAGTATCTGGATGATGCTCCTGAATAACCTGCCAAGAAAGCTAAGAAGGAGAAAGCTGCAGTTCAGAAGAACATAGTTTGTCCTGCTATTCCAACTATTCAAGAAGAGGTTGAAGATCTTGAGGCTGATAAGATCCTAACCAAAAGAACAAGAAGTGGAAAGACAGCTGAATCTTCACAACTTCTGCCTAATCAACCTTCAATTCCAAAGAAGAAGAGAAAGACAGTTGTGAGAAAATTGAAGGAGTCAAGTTATATAGAAGAAGAAGATCAGATTGGAGTTGCTATTGAGTTAGTTGCAAGAGAATTGGAAAAGAAGAAGGCTGAAGATGCTGCTGCACTTGCAAAGATCAGGGAACTTGCAAAGGGAATTGAAGTTCCTGTATCAAGCATAGCAAGGGAAGATGCTGGTATTAGTGCACAGCAAGTTGTAAAGGCTACTGAAGAAGTACAAGAGTTGGTGACTTCAGAAGCTGGAAGTTTGTTGATGATTACTGGTGAACTAGCAGAAGAAACCTCAGAAGCTGGTGTGTCAGAAGCTACAAGAGGTAATTCTGTTTCTCCACATAATGCTAATGTTATAATAGTAGAATCTAGATCAACCTCATCCTCTCAATCAACATCTTCCTCAGGCATAGATGATATTCCTCTAAACAAAGTCTATGAAAACTTACACAAAGCCCCATCCCCATCATCATCTACCAAGCACCAGAAAAAGCCTGATGATAACTCATTTGTGCCTATGTATCCTACCGTGCTTAAAAACATAGGTGAGATGTCTCAAACGAGAGTAAATGTTTGTGCAAGACTGCCTGCTGATCATCCCTTTCAACCACCTATGATTGAATCACTTCAATCTATTCCTACTGATGCAGAGATTATAGGTGAACAAGTAGGTTCTAAGTCTGCAAACTTAAATGAGTCATCATCATCTTTTTCCAAACCAACTACCCATATTTCAGAACCTTCTGTCTTAGAGAATCTGGTCAATCATTATTCTGGTGAATTACTAGGTGTTGAGCCTAACCTAGAGAAAGTCTCTGAAGTTGCTTCTGATGAAGTTACTTTAGAAAGCCCCCAACAACAAGCACCAAACGTACAAATGGCCTCAACAATCCACTCAGAAGTCTCTGTTCCTGAACAGTTTGTTTCTGAACATTCTGATCCTGAACATCTTGTCCCTGATGATATTGGTTCTCCTCCATCTTAAATGAGTCATCATCATCTCTTTCTAAGTCTGGTGCTTGGTAGATGATGATGGGGATGGGGATTTGTGTAAGTTTTCATAGACTTTGTTTAGAGGAATATCTTCTATGTCCTGAGGAAGATGTTGATTGAGAGGATGAGGTTGATCTAGATTCTACTATTATAACATTAGCATTATGTGGAGAAACAGAATTACCTCTTGTAGCTTCTGACACACCAGCTTCTGAAGGTTTCTTCTGCTAGTTCACCAGTAATCATCAACAAACTTCCAGCTTCTGAAGTCACCAGCTCTTCTACTTCTTCAGTAGCCTTTACAACTTGCTGTGCACTAATACCAGCATCTTCCCTTGCTATGCTTGATACAGGAACTTCAATTCCCTTTGCAAGTTCCCTGATCTTTGCAAGTGCAGCAGCATCTTCAGCCTTCTTCTTTTCCAATTCTCTTGCAACTAACTCAGTAGCAGATGCAATCTGATCTTCTTCTTCTATATAACTTGACTCCTTCAATTTTCTCACAACTGTCTTTCTCTTCTTCTTTGGAATTGAAGGTTGATTAGGCAGAAGTTGTGAAGATTCAGCTGTCTTTCCACTTCTTGTTCTTTTGGTTAGGATCTTATCAGCCTCAAGATCTTCAACCTCTTCTTGAATAGTTGGAATAGCTAGGACCAACTATGTTCTTCTGAACTGCAGCTTTCTCCTTCTCAGCTTTCTTGGCAGGTTGTTCAGGAGCATCATCCAGATACTTAGCTTCTGTGAGTGCTCTCTTCTTAGTCTTCCTGCTTTTGGCTACTGGCAGAGCACCACCATACATTTCTTCTGGAATATCTTCCATTCTAATTGTTTCTCCAGTAGTTTCAAAGTGATTCATGATGAAACTTACTCTCACCTCCAGAGGGTCCTTCATGCAGATAGGAGGAAAATCTTCCATCAGATTAGATAGAGCATTAGATTCCTTCATATCTGTGTCCAGCTTCTTGTAGTCTTCTTTACTGATTAACTTCATGTGTCTCAGAGTGCTTCCATTGATTATCTTCCCAGTCACTGTACCAAGATCTTTATCAAAAAAGATCTTTGCAGCACTTAGTGCCTTCAAAATTCCTCCTTGATGAAGAATTTGTGAAATGAGTCTGCCATAGGGAATCTAGGTTCTTTTGCTTGTTTGACTCTCTCTTAGAGTCTTAATCATGTGCTTGAAAATGTACTTGAGCACATTTGCTTTTTCTTTGGAGATGAAGTAGTGAAGAAACACCCTGTGCTCCAAAGAACGTTGATCAGCACCTCCACCTTTTGGTAGAAGATTCTCATTCTGAATCTTCAGGAGCAGTTTCTTCTCCATTGTTGGTCACTATAAGCACCTTTCTTCTTGCTGTTGAACATTGACTTGTTGACTACTTCATTCCAGGGACTTTTCTTGTTGTCCAGACCATCTTTGAAACTTCCTTCTAATGATCTCCTGATTACATAAGCAATCACTTCCTGAGAGATAAAGACAGGAATACCCATGATGCTTGACCTTATCTCAGTACACGTGAAGGGTTCCAAACCCATTTCTTCTCTTGATTTCCCAACTAGAGTAGGGTCTATCAATATTTTCTCATCCATTTCCATTTGAGCAGCTTTACGATCATAAACATGTGCTCTAACCCAGAAATGCCTTATCAGATTCATGTAAGTTGGACCATTCAGCATGTCGAAATAGCTAATGAGGTCCTGAGCCTCATAGTATTCTCTGATGTTGCAGCCATGATGAGATAGAGAAGTGAAGTCCACAGGATTCTCAACTTGAACTGTTAGATCCCATTCTTCTAAAGACATGGTTCTTCCCTTAATTTCATAAGCAGGGGCTTCTTGTGTGGACGTTCCTTGAACTGCTTCTTGCATGGTTGATTCTGGAATGGAGCTTGAAGACACCATAGATGTTGAAGAAGATTTTAGGGTTTTAGGGATTTGATTGAAGAGGACGAACTTACTTCGCAAAGAATCAGTGTGAAAAGTAGAAAGTGTAGGTTGTGAAGTGAGTAGTGTGTGATTTGTCTAAGTGTTTTGAGTCAAACGTTTGCAATTCAGAAGGGAACAAACAAACACAACATTAATGACATAGGGGGCGCGAGATAGTACATTCAAAGCATAAATTCATCATTGCCCTCTTACGTTATACATTAAAGCCACGTCAGAGTTTCTCAAAGTAACTACCAAGTTAGTGGGACAGGTGCTACCAAAAAGTAACTTCCAACGTTTCCACTAACTCTGCTATTCAAGAGCACAAAATCCAAATTCTGGAGTTCAGATGCTGATGTCATCTTCAGAAGCACATTTTCCTCAGAACCTCAATAAAGAGCTTCTGATGGACCATAGCTTCTGAACAACTTCAGAACCTAAATTCCTATTCAGGAGCAAGCAAATTTAATCAGACACAAAGTGCATGTTCAAATTTTTCTTTATAAAGTCAAATCTTTCCACAGTTAAAGGCTTAGTAAATATATCAGCCCATTGATGTTCAGTATCAATGAATTGTATATCTAAAATTCCTTTTTGAACATAGTCTCTAATAAAGTGGTGTTTGATTTCAATATGCTTGGCTCTTGAATGTAGAATTGGATTCTTTGACAAACAAATAGCAGCAGTATTATCACAATAAATGGGACTACTTGTTAGCATTAATCTGATAGTCTTCCAACTGATGTTTCATCCAAAGTAGTTGTGTACAGCAACTTGCAGCTGAGATGTATTATGCTTCTGCTGTAGACATATCAATAATTGCTTGTCTTTTGCTAGCCCAGGATATCAGATTATCACCCAGAAACTGGCAGTTGCCACTGGTTGATTTTCTTTCAATCCTATCACCAGTATAGTCAGCATCACAAAATCCAACCAACTGATAATCTAAGGATTTCCTATAAAGGAGTCCAAGATTAGTTGTTCCTTTCAAATACCTGAAGATTCTCTTAACAGCAGTTAAATGAGATTCTCTAGGATCTGATTGGAATCTTGCACACAAGCATACACTGAATAAAATATCTGGCCTAGAAGCAGTGAGGTATAACAAAGAACCAATCATACCTCTATACAGCTTCTGGTCTACTGTTGTTCCAGTATCTTCTTTGCTTAAGGTGCATGTTGGATGCATTGGAGTATTCATCACTTTACAATCTTCCAGCTTGAACTTCTTCAGAAGCTCCTTAGTATACTTTGTTTGATGAACATATACTCCATCTTTGCTTTGATTGATTTGAATTCCAAGGAAGAACTTCAACTCTCCCATCATGCTCATTTCAAATTCATCTTGCATTAACTTAGAAAATTCCTTGCAAAGAGATGCATTAGTAGAACCAAATATTATATCATCAACATATATCTGCACAACAAGAATGTCTTTCTCAAGAGTTCTCCTGAAGAGTGTTGTGTCAACCTGACCTCTTTTAAAATCATTTTTAATCAGGAAATTACTTGGTCTATCATACCAAGCCCTGGGAGCTTGTTTCAAGCCATATAGTGATTTCTTAAGTTTATAACATGGTCAGGATGCTTAAGATCCTCAAAACCAGGAGGTTGCTTGACAAACACTTCTTCTGATATCACTCCATTTAGAAATGCACTCTTTACATCCATTTGATATAATATTATGCCATGATTTACTGCATAGGATAGAAGTAACCTGATTGCTTCCAATCTTGCAACTGGAGCAAATGTTTCAGTATAATCAATGTCTTCTTGTTGATTGTAACCTTGTGCAACAAGTCTTGTTTGAAAACGATCGAAGCCTCAGAGGTAGTATTTTTCTTCTATTTCTTATTGTAATCGTTATTCCATTTCCTCAGTATTCTACTTTGCCGAATTCCTTTATACTGTTGTCATCATTATTCAGCTGTAGCACCATTGATGCCATAGTATTTATATAGTTAGTTTGTCTGTTTAGCTTTATAATTAAGGTTAGCAACGAAATCAAATTTTTTTCTTATTTTTTTTTAGATAACGGCCTGTCCATGGTGTAAACATGGAGTAGAGGTTGATATTGTGGTGGATGACATTTCGACTAATGTTGTGGTGGATGACATTTCGGCTTCAGATGCTGTGGTGGATGACATTTCGACTAATGCTGTGGTGGATGACGTTTCGGCTTCAGATGCTGTGGTGGATGACAGTTCGACTAATGCTGTGGTGGATGACATTTCGGCTTCAGGGGAGCAGGATTGTTCGGCGGACGGCAATTTGGCTTCCGTGACGAAGGAGGGGTATGATAAGTTGGTGTTGGATGTAGTCTCCCTGTCCATTGGTGATGCTTCGGCTTCTGCTGTGCCTCCACCTAAGAAGCAGATACAAGAACCCCGAAGGAAGTTGGAAAGAATCAAGAGACAACCTGCTAAGCTTCGCGATTAACTTTATAGAAATGAATGTTATTTTTAGCTCTTTAACTATGATGTTCTTGTGTCAAAAAAACTATGATGTTCTTTGACACTGTTGGATTTGTTTCCCAAACACTATCTACATATTGTGCTTGAGTTTCCTTTCTTCATCCCCGTGTTTATTTTTGTTGTTGCTTTGGAGGATTTGAGTGATAGGACTATATAAAGGTGTTAAGAAGTGCTGCATGCAAATGCAAAATATTGTAGTCGTTGCCCTTTTCCCATAATTATACGTAAACCTCTTTGAGATAAATAGTCTTTTGGGTGTGATTCAAAATGTGAAGTAAGTCTTCGTAGTGAAATTGAATACTTGAAATTCAACTGATCCAGGGTTTTCTTTTTTTTTTTTGTTGTGAAATAACAGGTATAATTTTTATTTTTTTTATCATAAAATCAAAGCTTTTCTCTCCCCCTCTTTTTTGGTAGATATTTTTATTGATCAGTAATAGTAATAACACTCATTTTGAATTTTGTATATAAAATTCTCTTCATTTACTTAACAATTCTGAATTTCTTTTTTTTTTTTTCCAAATCAAATTCATTATTATATTAACTATAATATAAGAAATTAAGGAATAGAATTCAAATAGATATACTAATACTATAGTCATGGATTTTATTGTCTTGTATATTTCAAATAAAAATAATGAGCTGGTTAAGCTCCATGCAACCCCGTAGTATGAATGATATAGAAACAAATGAGAAAGAAATATAGGAACTCAAGTGGTTTATATTTATAAGTTTTCTAAGTTCTTCGGTAGCTGGACTAAATTGTGTTTTAACTTTGATTATCTGATCTCTTCCTCTTTCTCCTATTGGTATCATTGCTTTAGTCCTCCCATTCGGTTTTTTTAAAACGAGTTAAGATCAACCCTAACCTTACTATAAAGTATCATGAGTTTAGCGAAATAATTCATCGATATATCGATATATCTATGAATTATTTCGCTATATCTTATCTATATAGCGAATTAAGGAAAATTAAAAAATCTATGAATTGGAACTTCTAAAAAAAAAAATCGAAGAATTTTTTTAGAATTACAATACCGAGAAACACCAATAAAAAAGATAACCAATTTAAGACCCATGTATTTTTAGAAGCGCTTCTAATAAGTTCTAAAAGAATGGGTCCTAATTTCCGCCCGAGGCGATGTAGGTCAGTGTACCGCCTGGTGAATTCAGGCACTATTCGACGCACAAATTGATTGATCATTAGAATTCTAATCTCCTTCCTGTTCGTTCAGGTTTATTTATTTCTTTATTTTTCAAATGTCTTGTATATTTAAAAAAAAAACTTAAGGCAATTTTGTTGATTTATTTTTATATTTTTTTTGTATTTTTTTGTATCTAACGGATACATCATTGAATTCGTATCAACCCCAAAATGCGTGTGCACATTGTATTTTTTTTATTATTCTATAATTATATTATATTATATATATATATTAACCCTTTAGATAGTTTTATGAGGACTATGTGAATTTGTATATTAAATTTGACTTTCTGAAGTCTTATGTGAACTTACTGAATCAGGAAATTGAAAAGGGGAGCTGGGAGTGGGGTTGCAATTTCTTTTTGTGGGAGGATAAACTCAGGCCTTGTCTGTGCGGTGAAGGTGCATGTGCTCTTATACGATACGAAACCAAGGGGGGTATGGATGTGTGCTCCCTGAAGGTATGCAAAATGTTGTTTTATTGCCCATTTTTTCCCTAAGCAGTATATTTTAAATTACTACTGCTGGAATTATCTGGTACCATAGGGTTGTTCACCAGCTGGTGAGAGTTCTCGTAATTTTGCTAGAGGGGAAGGTTCTTCTGGAGAGTGCCAACGGTGCAAACTTTTATCAATCAGAGTCAAGCTTTTGGAAGCCAAGTTGGAGGTTGCTCAATCATCCGCCAATTTATACGATGCTTTGGTAGAGGTGTCTGACGCGGTGGAGGGACTATCACTGGATCATTAACCAAAGATCAAGCCGATCCATCCCACATGTACTAACCCCCCTCCCCATTTTGAACAAATTCTGCTGTTTTGCTACTCAACTTAGAGCAGTGAGTACACTGGTCACTTTTATGCATGTGTGGTAGTATGTTTTAAATATGTGGGTTTAATATCTGTTTTAGGGTGCGTTTGGCCCAGCTTTTGAGTGACTTATCTATTTACTATATAGGGTTGTTTTGCATGATTATAAATTCCCCCAAGCTTCTCATACGAAGCATTTTAAAAACTTTAGAGACAATATCATTTCCCAAGCTTTTTCAATCATAAGAAAATTTTATCGAGGTCATTGCTAAGCTAAATAAACCTCTACATGTAAAGTATAAGTTCACCTCACGTGGCACTGACGTTTTGGTCATTGCCAGATCGAAACTCGAATGTTGAACAACACTTAAGTGAAATCAAAGGTCTTCCTCATAATCCAAAATCAGCAAGTGAGTCATCAACCAAGATATTCAAGTCAATACATAAAGAAAGGAAACTTTTGTGACTAGTTCATATGAAAATAGATAACCCTTGCATACTTGTTCCTATTTGTAAATATTTCAGAGAAAAATTAAGTACACATTGATTGAGTTATTATATTCATCAAAAAATTTCAAAGTAACTCATCGGCTAACTTCCTAATTTGAAATTAATCAAAGAAAGGATTCATGTTAGAAGGGATTCATTCTAGAAGGGATTCATGTTAGAAGGGATTCTGGTTAGAAGGGATTCATTCTAGAAGGGATTCATGTCCCTTCATGTCCCTTATATAATGAATCCCTTCTAAGGAGAATCCCTTCTAACATGAATCCCTTCTAGAAAGAAGGGATTCATTATAGAAGGGATTCCGGATTCTATATACATATGGTAGTATAAAACAGAAGAACATTGTATATGGTATTTATTTTAACTAAAAAATAGTATTTTTTTTGTTCATATCTTTATGTTTTGTATCTTTTTTTTTAATCTTTAGGGTCCATACATAATGTATTTATAATTGATAATTGTCATTCCAAAATATTAATTTTTAATATATTGTATGTTATATTTTACATCAAACTTAATATTTATTTTGTCAAAAATTGGTGATGCATTGAATTATTCCCACAACAATGATTATCTTGAAATTTGCCGATGGTATAAGGCAATATATCATTCAACTATCTTGGGTACTTTTGATCCGTGTGCCACATCATTAGGTGATAATTGTTCTGTCTGTCAGATTACTTTTCCTTTTCCATTGAAGTTATATTTCAATCCAATCAAGTTTGGATTGGTTTGAACTCTGGTACATCATCAAAATTTCTTTACTTAGAGATGTACCCGCCTAACTTCAATCCAATGTCTAAGAGATAGAATAATACATCTTCAATTTGAATCTGATTTTGGACTTATGTATTTCTCTTTGGATAATTAGATTTCAAGTGTTGTTAATGAGTTATTATTTGATACCTTGCAGTAGTTTGTTCTGTTGCGAGCTCTAGTATTGATTTTCCTGTTAGCATAATGTGGTGTAGCATATAGAGCAAGTGAGTTATTATTTGATGCCTTGCAGTAGTTTGTTCTGTTGCGAGCTCTAGTATTGATTTTCCTAGCATAATGTGTGTAGCATATAGAGCAAGTGAGTTCGAATTTTGATTTTGACCCTTCTTGAGCTCTTAGGCAACATCAGACTAAGGACAAAAGGAAACATTAGCATATAAAAGTGCCTTTGTTCTTAGCCTCCTTATTAGCACTTGTTGAAGAAAGGGGTGACATGCATTGAACTCATCATGACTATTCATTCTTTAGGGTCTGTTCTCATGCCATAATGAAGTATTTTAAGAGTTTAAGTTCTTATATGAAAACATGAATGGTTTTATAACAATTTAAAATATTTAAGCCCGGATTTTTTTTAGGGTTTTTTGCCCGATCCGAAAAAACCCGTTTAAAATACGGGCTATAATGTTAATTATCAATTGAAATTATAATATAAGAGCAGAAGAAGCAAACAATTCTTTAATCATTGTTTGAGCATCGAAACGGTATATTCTAAAATCTCCAATAAACATAAGTTCATAAGCACGAGTGATAAAACATAAATCACAACTAAAGTAACACTAACACAAGCTCTAAATAACATAATCCAAGTGCCTAATAGAATCTGAGGCCAGTTGGGGCAGCAGAGGCAGACATGCAGCACCTGGGGCAACAGCAATATGAGCATCACAACCTAGCCTACACGTACAACACAATCTGTATTAGTATAAAGTAGAATAATCGTTACTGATATAAAGCATTCCATCATTCAATTACCATGTTGATCCAGTAGCCTTAAAAACATGGTGAAATTGTAGGGTATGAAGTAGTTTCTCTTGTTATAGCCACTTCTTTGTAATGCTTAATGTTAAAGAAATCCAGGGGTCAAAATAGATTTTGAAAAAGTCAAAAAATAGATTTTGCAAAGGAAATGTGTACCTAGGAATTGATCCTTGGTTCTTTTCTTCTTTTAGAAGACTTAGCACTGGAGGACTGGTGGCTGGAACATTTGGTTTCATGTATAGTAATATCAGCATGTTGAAGAATTCTCCGAAAAAAATTGAGTCTTGTTTGAAGAGGCTGATTTGCCAAAGATAAATATTCAACAGAGTCTGAATTAAATTTTTGGAGTAACCAAACCTTCTCATCATCAGTAATTCCTAGAGCAGTCAAATCTTCACCATATTGCAGTGCTACAGGCCCCGCAAAACCCCTCTCCTTCCTATACTCTCTAATTCCCATTCTATCTGATGTGGAGGGAAGTATCCTTCTTGCCTTCTCCTCACAAACCTTAAGGAGTTCTTCCAACGCCTGGGCATCATTTTTGTACTCTATGATTTCACCACTCAGACTGCTTTGCAGCCTAACTCTAGAGTGCACTGTTTCAAGGGCATCAAATGTTAGAGAGCCATATTTGTCAGTAAAGGAGTCAAACACTTGACGAATATTGAGCCTGAGAGAATGACTCAACCGCTTTTGAATCAATTCAGGGTCACTTTTATACTCCTTATAATATTTGATGACAACTTTCAACACGTCGGTTATCGTGGGATTGTGAAATAGACTATGACTTCCCAATTCTTTCACAATTTCCTCCCATAAGGCAATATCATACCAACTTTCGTATTTGTCATATGGAGGATGTCCAAGTCTAGCTTTGAACAGCTAATTAAAAAGTTGTTCTTCATTCAGATCCCTATCCCCAACAACCTGCTGCTGCATATTCTGCAAAGAAGAAAACAAAACGTAGATTAAATTAGTGAAATACCTATTGCCAAATTACATACAAGCTTGAAATTACATACGGTGGGAGAATAAAAACGGCTGTCACAGTCACTCTCACAGTCACTATCCCGGGTTCTTTTTTTATGTTGCACTGTCGCTGTTCCTTAAGAGACTTATAAATGAAAATTAGACAACTTGCAACAACAATAAAAAACAATATGAGAAATTAAATCAATTTTCCAACCTAAACTTGTACACTGAGTAAGGGTGGAACTTAAGGAAAGAGTACAACTACTTTGATCCACGTTCTCCTCCTGCATCTCTAACCAACAGAAATATAAGTGATCCAAATCTCATCTTCCAAAGCTATGTTTCGCACATGCATGTGAAAAAAGCTAAGTTTAATTACGCAGATGCATCAATGAAATTTGAAATGGAACTTTGCCCAGAAACGCACATGCATGTGCAAATTGAATTCCATGTGCAGTTTCGCACATTCATGTGAAAAAGCCGAGTTCAATTATGCACATGCATAAGCGAAATTGTACATTTATCTTACATTTAAGTCTTACCAAGACCTTGTGTCTGAAAGAGAAAGAGAAAGAGATCTCTTGGGTGAATATACTGCAAATGTTGAAGAAGTTCAAGGCATCCTAATTTCTGGGTGAATATACTGCAAATGATAGCTACCTTTTTCGAAGTTCTGATCATTGTATTTCGTTTTTCATAGTAAAATAAAAAGTGATTAGAGATGAGGAAATGAGGAATACATTACTTGACTCCTGTGTATAGATATTGTTAGTGTTGCTCATTGCATCTTAGTTGTCGAGAAAGAATCAAGTAAACAAATACTTGTTTTTGAGAAAAAAAGGATAAAATAAAGAATGTTATTTCCTGACATATTTTCTATTGGAAATACACTCTGCATTGAACTTCACTTGCAGTTTTCCAATGATGCGTCCAACTCGTTAAGGTACTTGACCTTACTCTTAGATACTCTTAAATACCTCTTACATTCCTGAGACTTTGCCATTAACTGGCTCAGTTACTTCACTGTTAAAGAACCATCCTTTGGCATTAAATACCTTGCCAATTTCCGTCTTAAAATTCTGTCACCTTAATCTTCGCCCTTCCTAAACTTCATTCCTCCTTGGTCACATTCAGCTCTCGGACATTTATCCTAACTATCATATACTAGATTGAGTTGATCAGGCTCAACTAGATGTGACCTTTAGAACAATATCCGGAACCCAATGATTCCGCTACTTTTATTGAATCTTAAATGACCCATGGCACGGTCTGAATCGACCTGCTCTGATACCAATTGTAACACCCATACTAATTTAAACTAGTATATTAGCATGTGCGTTAAACTGATACTGGATACATTTAAAATTTTCAATAATAATATTACATCATATCTGAATGAATACAAGTTTACTCGTTGTACAAATAATCCATTACTATTACAATACTTATACAATGTCCAATAGGCTCCTGAGCTGGTACACGACGAGCAACTGTACTGCATCCAGTATCCCTCTGAAGAATCCCATCACGAACCTCTGACTTACCTGTAAACCTGCACCAGAAGGAATGGGATGAGACATAATGTCTCAGTGAGCTTCAGCCCAACCAACTGTTGGCAACCACAGGGAACCTAGGGTCGCCATGCCTACCCTGGCAATCTTGGGGATTTCCTATGATCGCCAAGTCTTTTATCTGCCTATGACTATAAGTCTTCCTGTAACTATAACTTTGAACTGCCAGTAACCATTGTTTTAAACTTCCTATAACTATCACTATAACTATCTATAACCATAACTGTGATCTGTCTATAACTATAACTGTAACCTGCCTGTATCTATGACTTAGTGATCGAGGGGAACCCTAGGACCACTTTCTGACAACTGTCTATAACTCTAACTTTGAATTTCCTGTGACTATAACTGTAACTGTCTATAACTATAACTATAGTCTACCTGTAACTGCAACTGTAATTTTGACTATAACTGTGAACATAATACAAATAAAGATGTTTTATGTTAGCTGTTAGCGTTGAACAAACATTATTATCTGAGTTCATTTTACGGAGTGCGGCCCGGGTGGAGTAACCCCGAGGTACATCTCCCTATGATCCGATGAAATTCCTGACAATCAGGCTAACACCGGACTCCACTATGAAACGTGTGGACAACCCTCTCAGAGAAGTCCCATCCGGCGAATCCCGGAGTCTGCTGAACACGCCCTATAACTGTAAAACGTGCGAGCACGCCATTATCTTTGATATATAATTCTTTAACTTTAACATATAAACATGTATATCTGTTACTTTAATCATATAACAATCCTGTAACACTTAACCTATAACCTATGATTCTTGGCTTATCATTCTCATAAGCCACCCATTAATTTGTTGGAGAACCAACACTATAAGCTTAACTAAAACTTCAAATGCCGAAGCACTCCTATTACTCTTATATATAACCTTGTTTTCCTAAAGTAGGTTCTTGACTTATTAAAGTCGTATGCATTCCTTAAGAGTTATCAACTCACAAGTAATGGATCAATCCATTAAATCCTTGCACTCATACTATAATTCTTGTTTTCCTATCAAAGGATTCGACATATCGTTATCATATGCCGTTCTTAGGACTTTCCTATTCATATAACCATTGTTCCCGTATTTCCGATGCCTTGCGCATTCCTTGCTCCTATAATCTTTCAACCATTGGAAGCCTTTGGGACGAGTTAAAATGGTGGATAATGTTTCTAAAATGTTTCAGGAGAAAACGGGAGTGAAAAACCTTGCCTACGCGCATCAGAACACCCAAAACAGCAAAGCTGTCAAGTGTTGTCTTGATGCTGTCGCTATAGCCACGGCCTGTCGCTACAGCGACTGTAGGTAAAAGTCTGAAAAATATGCTGCTCGCTTGTAGCGACGGCTGGTCGCTTGAAGCGACCGTAGGCAGAAATCAAAAGCTGTCTGGTCGCTGTAGCGACGACTCGTCGCTGTAGCAACCATGACAGTACAAAACTTGTCCAAAATCATGTTTTTCCACCATTTTTGCTCAATCAAAGGTACCAAAGCTTCCCAAACATGTTAGGAATGATTTTCTATTACAAATTGACAGTTTTAAACATATATGAGCAAGGAGTTTAGCAAGCAAAGGGATTAGGGTTAAAAACACTATAACTTTACCTATGATGCAAATACACTATAAATCTCACAAAAGGGGGTTCTAAAACCCCTAGGAGCTGACCTTAAACTTGATTTGGTGCTGGCTTAACCTTTATCTTCAAACCATAGCTTGATCTTTCTTGCTTTTCTTTAACTTTTTCTTGTTCCAACTCCTTAAACCAAGCTTTCTAGCCATTAATCCACAAGATTGGATGATGATTAGGAGGTTGGTAGTGATGAAGATGATGATGAACGAAAATTAGAGAGAGAGGGAGGAAGAAACTCAGATTTTAGAGAGAGAGAGAGGATGAGGATAAATGAGAATATCTCATATCCCACTTATTTAAATCCTCCTCTTCCATAATTACAATTCTGCCATTCCATTCATTTAATTCCTGTGATACTGTTAAAAGTCACGCTTAAGCGGGATATTACACTCTACCCCCCTTAAAAGAAATTTCGTCCTCGAAATTTAGAAAATCCTTCTGAGATCCTGAAAAGGTAAATCCCTTCTACCTCTTTCTCTACTATGAAAAATTCCAATTCTTTTTGCTTATTGGAATTCCATGGCAACTCTAGGGTCTGACATGAAGATTAGTCACGCACCTCGATTAAACCATACTGGTTAAAACTTGTTCTTTAGCCACGATTTCCATCTCTGTAAATCAAAAACATGTGACAATCTCTTTCCAACCGAAAGGTCTGATGTATATTGCATAACCATCACTTGTTAGGACGTATGGTTATCTGAACCAACATATCCATCTTATCTGACTATGATCTCTGTTCGACATATTTCTTGCAAATCCAATTTAAAATTATTAAGTCTTGAATTTCCCTTACTGAATTTCATCAGTTCTTCTTTCATTGACCATTCAAACTTATCCTGAAGACGTCGGGTCGATCTGATTTTCCTCAATTATTCCAACTTTTCTAGAAATTTATTACATTACTTTTAATTCAAAAGAATCCTTGTCTTTAACTTTCGCCTCGTAAGACGACCTTTTACTGTTACATTCGTATTATTCTTACACTGAAAAGCATATGACATTAAGTATTCTCAAACGGAAGCAAAGTCTATGGCAACTACCTCCACGATTTATAAGGTGGTGGCTGAACTTATGGTACATGTTCCTTTCTTTCTGACATCCTGGTGTAACTATTATCACAAACACGAGCATTGCTCACATTCCCACTGCGGGAATCCTTAAGGCTCGAGAAATCATATGAGCCACTCATGCTCCGATTTAATTAATCAACGATAACACGTAGCTAAAGGTCTTAGGAGCTTCATCCCTTCTAGGACTCTGACAATCTTGCATCATTCAAGATATTTCTTACTCATGGGATTAATACTTCCTTTACCAATAATTTCCAACTTATGAAAGTTCAGTACAAGTGACGTGTGGCATAAGCCGTCTCACATATCCTCATATAATACAGTCCATAGCACATAGCTTCCATACACGATCGAGTACGTGTACGTTACTATCGGGTACACAGTACACCGCATCATCATTGTCCAACTAATGGGACATCATACTTAGTCAACATATACTTGAGACAATGCCACGTCAACCAAGGTCACTCTTTTAGCTCTTAACTCATGCTTGTATTCTTTGAGTATCCACAATCCCATAACGTAAATTATGGTTACATTCCGTTGGCGTTATAACTTATTTTGTTCAAAAACATTATCCGTTTTCTAAAAGAAAACTCTATTCTGTTCGCTATCAAGATAGCACTCTTAAACTCTGAATCCTTTATTTCATAATTTCAATTCACGTAGCCTTTTACTGTAAACTATGAATAATCTTTGATCTATGTAAAACATTTCCTTCCTTTAACTGTGAATATTAAGTTCAAGAATTTCTGAACTCCTCAACTGAGATTTGTTCGGTAACAACAACTCGTTATACATATGACTTTCCTGTTAAACATTACTGACTGCGTACCACGGTTACCGATACATGTCACATGACTATGAAATTATGTTACACTACTATCTAAGAAGCATAAACTCTGCCTGATCAGTATACATAATACTAATCATAACCTGTTACATGCCTGTTACATGCGACATGCTAGCATAACATGGGTACGATGTGGAATAACCTCATAACTAATTCTCTTTGGTCAAACTTACTACTCAAGTTAACTTTAAGTTACTGAGATTAAAAATAGCTAGATTACCGTATTAAATGTGGCTTTCTTCGCTACGTACTTATTGTGCTAGAGCACATCCTTTAAATTTCTCAAACCGCTTCAATTCTCTTATCTCATGAGTTTCGAGGTCCGAAGCATTCCTCGACTTATCTCTTAAAATTTCCTGTTAGCACTGATGATAAGTTCAAGTCATCACTACTTACAATTATTCTGTAGCTTGAGAACTAATCACTGAACACCTTTCCTGTAATTCATCCGACAAGGATTTTACAAACATCATTTTTCTCTAAGCTTCAGCTTTGAATTGTCTGTTAACTCATTATTGGATTACTTCTCCACTGCGCAACTCTGATTTAGACAATTCACCTTGGGATAGAAGTAATACACCACTATTACCATATAAAATCTCCTTGGCCAATCCTTTGACTTTATACTTTGTAGTTACCATACAGGACCATCTTACATTATAATTTCTCTTGTGGTTTAATCCACCTGTTTAACTTACTGATTGATCATCACCTGACTTTGTGTTTCCTTTCGGACATAGACAATATACTTACTTTCCATATTATGCATTCTGCAACCATTTCAAGGTTGGCTCAACATACATATTCATTTAAGCTTTGCAGAAACCCTACTGAAAGTATTTCTGAAGCAACTTAAGTTCATACATTATTTACTTGTGGTAATTTCTAGAAACATTCTATGACTTCCGGGAGTCCTCGTCTTTCATATACTGAATCGAGTTCCGTTCTATAATTATCCGTAAAAATTCCACATCCACAACCTTTTTCCAAGACAACTTAGGTTCACATATCTTTATCATATCTCTTGGTTACTCCTCGGGTTTCTCCGGAAATAATCCGTCTCGGTAAGACTCACCTTTTACCGGCTCTCCTGTAAGCCCAAACACATGTTACGCCTCTTCGAGTACCCGATTAATTAATCTTTAACTTCATCACTTATCATTTCCTATTGGATCCTTCCAGTAACTTGTTACTGTATTCACAATTCCAATCTAATCTTGTTATCTGAATAATATCCCATATATCTTCTCGACCGTTGCCCTTTTCATGGTTTCGAACAACCCAAGGTATGTATCTTCTACCATCTTTAACACATACCAACATAAGGTGATCTTTGTCGGCTTACTCGAATACTAGTGTAAGGAGCCCATCAGAAGAAAACATAGAACTCCTTAACCTCAACCATAACTTTAACTGTAACTTGTACGTTAGTGACGATCTTCCTGCTTAATCCTCGAAACCGGTCTACTTTAATCTGACAACATAAGATTCAACCTTTTATTTCATACCCTTACCAGGGGTTTTCTTCACTTATTGCTAAGCTTGCGTTCCTCATACAAAGCATCTTGATGACTCATAATAAAGGAAGGTATTCTAGTTCATCTGTCCAATATTTCGCTTAATCCATAAATGAGTCTCTTAACTGCCGGATATTAAAATCTCATCCGATCCAAGTGCGCAAGTCCTTCCATCCTTACACACTATAACCTTACTGGAAGTCCAGAGCTCCCAATAATTAACTGATCATTCCTTATTCCAAGTCGCTGGGTTGGTACCGTAATTCTTCACCCTACACATCTCTTCGGAGAAGGCATCGCTCAATGATGCGTCCAACTCGTTAAGGTACTTGACCTTACTCTTAGATACTCTTAAATACCTCTTACATTCCTGAGACTTTGCCATTAACTGGCTCAGTTACTTCACTGTTAAAGAACCATCCTTTGGCATTAAATACCTTGCCAATTTCCGTCTTAAAATTCTGTCACCTTAATCTTCGCCTTTCCTAAACTTCATTCCTCCTTGGTCACATTCAGCTCTCGAACATTTATCCTAACTGTCATATACTAGATTGAGTTGATCAGGCTCAACTAGATGTGACCTTTAGAACAATATCCGGAACCCAATGATTCCACTACTTTTATTGAATCTTAAATGACCCATGGCACGGTCTGAATCGACCTGCTCTGATACCAATTGTAACACCCATACTAATTTAAACTAGTATATTAGCATGTGCGTTAAACTGATACTGGATACATTTAAAATTTTCAATAATAATATTACATCATATCTGAATGAATACAAGTTTACTCGTTGTACAAATAATCCATTACTATTACAATACTTATACAATGTCCAATAAGCTCCTGAGCTGGTACACGACGAGCAACTGTACTGCATCCAGTATCCCTCTGAAGAATCTCATCACGAACCTCTGACTTACCTGTAAACCTGCACCAGAAGGAATGGGATGAGACATAATGTCTCAGTGAGCTCCAGCCCAACCAACTGTTGGCAACCACAGGGAACCTAGGGTCGCCATGCCTACCCTGGCAATCTTGGGGATTTCCTATGATCGCCAAGTCTTTTATCTGCCTATGACTATAAGTCTTCCTGTAACTATAACTTTGAACTGCTAGTAACCATTGTTGTAAACTTCCTATAACTATAACTATAACTATCTATAACCATAACTGTGATCTGTCTATAACTATAACTGTAACCTGCCTGTATCTATGACTTAGTGATCGAGGGGAACCCTAGGACCACTTTCTGACAACTGTCTATAACTCTAACTTTGAATTTCCTGTGACTATAACTGTAACTGTCTATAACTATAACTATAGTCTACCTGTAACTGTAACTGTAATTTTGACTATAACTGTGAACATAATACAAATAAAGATGTTTTATGTTAGCTGTTAGCGTTGAACAAACATTATTATCTGAGTTCATTTTACGGAGTGCGGCCCGGGTGGAGTAACCCCGAGGTACATCTCCCTATGACCCGATGAAATTCCTGACAGTCAGGCTAACACCGGACTCCACTATGAAACGTGTGGACAACCCTCTCAGAGAAGTCCCATCCGGTGAATCCCGGAGTCTGCTGAACACGCCCTATAACTGTAAAACGTGCGAGCACGCCATTATCTTTGATATATAATTCTTTAACTTTAACATATAAACATGTATATCTGTTACTTTAATCATATAACAATCCTGTAACACTTAACCTATAACCTATGATTCTTGGCTTATCGTTCTCATAAGCCACCCATTAATTTGTTGGAGAACCAACACTATAAGCTTAACTAAAACTTCAAATGCCGAAGCACTCCTATTACTCTTGTATTCTAATCCGAATATATCTATAACCTTGTTTTCCTAAAGTAGGTTATTGACTTATTAAAGTCGTATGCATTCCTTAAGAGTTATCAACTCACAAGTAATGGATCAATCCATTAAATCCTTGCACTCATACTATAATTCTTGTTTTCCTATCAAAGGATTCGACATATCGTTATCATATGCCGTTCTTAGGACTTTCCTATTCATATAACCATTGTTCCCGTATTTCCCATGCCTTGCGCATTCCTTGCTCCTATAATCTTTCAACCATTGGAAGCCTTTGGGACGAGTTAAAATGGTGGATAATGTTTCTAAAATGTTTCAGGAGAAAACGAGAGTGAAAAACCTTGCCCACACGCATCAGAACACCCAAAACAGCAAAGCTGTCAAGTGCTGTCCTGATGCTGTCACTATAGCCACGGCCTGTCGCTACAGCGACTGTAGGTAAAAGTCTGAAAAATATGATGCTCGCTTGTAGTGACGGCTGGTCGCTTGAAGCGACCGTAGGCAGAAATCAAAAGCTGTCTGGTCGCTGTAGCGACGGCTGGTCGCTGTAGCGACCATGACAGTACAAAACTTGTCCAAAATCATGTTTTTCCACCATTTTTGCTCAATCAAAGGTACCCAAGCTTCCCAAACATGTTAGGAATGATTTTCTATTACAAATTGACAGTTTTAAACATATATGAGCAAGGAGTTTAGCAAGCAAAGGGATTAGGGTTAAAAACACTATAACTTTACCTATGATGCAAATACACTATAAATCTCACAAAAGGGGGTTCTAAAACCCCTAGGAGCTCACCTTAAACTTGATTTGGTGCTGGCTTAACCTTTATCTTCAAACCATAGCTTGATCTTTCTTGCTTTTCTTTAACTTTTTCTTGTTCCAACTCCTTAAACCAAGCTTTCTAGCCATTAATCCACAAGATTGGATGATGATTAGGAGGTTGGTAGTGATGAAGATGATGATGAACGAAAATTAGAGAGAGAGGGAGGAAGAAACTCAGATTTTAGAGAGAGAAAGGATGAGGATAAATGAGAAATATCTCATATCCCACTTATTTAAATCCTCCTCTTCCATAATTACAATTCTGCCATTCCATTCGTTTAATTTCTGTGATACTGTTAAAAGTCACGCTTAAGCGGGATATTACAGCATCCTTGTATGTAGATCCGAAGCTTTCCGACGAATTTTTTCCTCGGTAACTATCACCCACTCAAAACCTGCTACGCCCAACGTTTATGTACATAAGGGACCCCTTTTGTCTGCCAAATGCTTTCCGACGAAATTATCGTCGGTAACGAATGTGATTTCCAAGAAAACTAATTTCCTCTGTAAGATTTGTAGGAAAAATCAAAATTTCTTGTAGTGGTACAATATGTTATGTTCATTTTTTAAAAGCATGCAATATCTTAGAAACAACAATTCATTCATAATTCAAAATAAATCATAACTAAAAATATACAAGTATGTGTAATCATGACACTACGGTTACTTACTAGCTACAATCATGAATTGAGTTTTAGGGTCAAATCAATTTGAAAACTCAAGAGCCAAACATACAACCTAAAACTCAAAAAGTCATGACAAAACTAAAATACAATCTAAAATTCAAAAAGTCGGAATTAAAATACAACCTAAAATTCAGAAAGTCATGACTCATACCTTTATTATCAGAAATCAATGCCGTTTAGCTCAAAATGCAAGTATGCGAAATAAAATTTAAGAGATAGATACCACTTTGTAATTTGGGGTGGCGACTGCCCCTATTTTAATGTACTTGGTTCCGTCCATGCGTGATAACTTCCAAAAGTAGATAGATAGGAACTCGATCAAACAAAAGTGAGAGACATATGGTTTTGAAATCGTGTGTTTTGATGATAGCTCCTTTGAATTTACTTAACTTGTCATTTATCAACTAGTAACTAACCCGTGCATCCGCACGGGTGCCGGTTGGGCGTGATGATTTAAATAGACACTGTTTGATAAAATTATAAGTAAATACAAAAAATTGAAGGACAGATTGACAGGGAAAAAATGCAAAGAAATAATATTTTGGTTAGTATTGGTTTACATTGTATGTTTAGAAAAGCGATAGTTACGGTCAATGTGAATGGATAAAAATGGTGATAAAACATTGAAGTATTTCGTTGTTGTTAGTGTAAATATTTTAAAAAAACATAGTTTAGAAAAAATGTTAATATCAGTAATATGTTGGATGTGATTTGAAAGAATTATGTAATGGGTTTACAGGAAGCGTATTTGTGAACATGAATTTCTATTGGAAATGGTATTAAATGAATAGGAATTGTAATTGTCAATTTGAATTTGGATTGTATTAGGTGGAAAATATTAAAATAAAACTGTAAATGAATAATTAATAAGTGTTGAAATGTATAGTTTTATTTTAGTCTGAATTGATTTAGGTCATAGGAGTATGAATTGGAAATGGAAATTGTAATTGATTAGTAAACATATATATAGATATAGGAATGTGAAACCATAATTCGTTCAAGTAAGGTGTTTCTGATAAAAATGTAACGAAGAATGAGGTAGAAAAAGTTAGAAAGAAGCTATTGATGACATGTATGGCAAGACATGAAGTGGAAGATAGATTGTAGTAGTATGAAAATTAAATAGTAGATAGGGAACCAAAGTACATTACATACTCTAGAAAAGGCTAAAGAGGTCAACATGTATTACATAACCATGCATAAAAAACAGTAGTTAATGAATAAAAATAAAAAAGACAACATAGCAAATATGCAGAACTTTATATGAAGGGCAAAAAAAAGAAGTGTTGTTCAAATAGAAAATGCAAACATATATGTTGAAGCAATCTCACTTTTAAGTATATGAAACATATACAAAATGATAAATGCAATGAAATATAATATATGATAACCTTAATGTAAATAAAACTTAAGAATGATGTACATAACATGTACCAATATTGTTAAAGTAATGAATAACAAATGAGATTTTTGTGGTACTCACCATAACAGCCCTACCCTTAGCAGTACCATCTGAAACATTAGTAACCCATTGATATGGATAAGAAAAGTCTTCATTTGAGTCAAGAGCATTATTGTCTAAGGCAATGACATAAGGTCAAATACGAATGTAAAAACTCATGAACATAAATTAAAATTAAAGAAGGAATAATAGTAGGATGCTAATAATATACAATAAGCAAGCGCGGACCAACAATGTCATTAATACAGAATAAATTGTACCAAATCCTAGGTTAGTTAACACCAAGTAAATCACATGACATCTAAATAAACCATGAAGTACCCTAATCGAAAAAACTAAATATCAGACTACAATAACTATATCCCATCCTTAATCCTCATCCTCCGCACGGACAACTTGAACACACATTTTATTCGGAGGATCCTCCAAATCAAATATGAGCTTATCATTTTCTTTTAGTCCGCGGTCTCTAAGAAATTCAAACCATTCTCCGCCTAAGAACTTTTCCGCATTTCTGCGACCGGTAATAACACGACATTGATATTGTTTGCGTGTTTGAACATCTTGCAAAGTCATCCGCATTGATTTTTTTCTTAAGACCCTCCTTGCGACTCCATTGGGAAAATGCTAGCAAAAAATGCCAAAATCAATTTATTTACGATGCAAGTTTACATGACAACAAACTATAGACATCAATTTAACAATATTAAAATGATAATATCAATGCTTTGCAAATTTGGATATTACACAAATTATATGCATAACATAGTGTATAATGGATAAGCATAAGCAAAAATATAGTTCAAAGTCAGGTTAGAAACAAATTGTTAACCTATACTCAAAGTAAGAATAAAGTAGTCAAGATCTTTACAATTGCATAGGGTAAACAAATTGACGTCAATAAAAGAGATAAAATTGTCATTACAATCATAGAGAAATGTGATGTACCACCCACACTTTGGTATTTTATAAGTAGTATGCAAATTCCTAATCCAATTTTGTCTCTTTAATATAAAATTTTGTTATCCTAATTTAGTGTAAAAAGCATGTATGAGCTGTAACATGAGGAAAAAATAATGGTAAACAAAAGGAATGATATTTAACCAATATTTAGAGATGTATAATTTGTATAGATGAAACTTATTATTGTCTTTTCTTAATTTCTCTCTTTAGATTTGTTCGCCTAAGTCATGTTTAAAGTTGTCAAACATGTGTTATTATGAGATGGACATGTAAGTTACTTTAAAGCCTACTAACAAATGTATTTTATAATGAAGTGTGATATTTAAGTAATTGAAGAAAGTAAAAATGAAGTTTGCATACCATCACTTGTCCTTTAGTAGGTGATGTCATGGCCTCTGTTACCGGTTTCACAAAATGGTAGTCTCCAACCAGTTCCACCTCTTCTACACCTTCAGCAGCACCTTCCTCCACGTTCGGAACTTCTTCAACCTCACTGTCATTCTCGTCCTCCGCTTGTGGGCCAGCAAATTCCTCATCGGACAAAATCTGGATGGGCTCTTCCTTAACGGTTATCGTGTGCAAAAATGGAACGTGCACAATTTCTAGCTGTGTCATGGTGAAGTAATTGACAGAACCCATATAATCCAGCCTCACTCTTGTTGGATTCTGCAGGTTAAACTCCCTGGCCACTCTTATACCACTTGTCATATAGACTCCGGTCTCGTCTCTTCCGAAGTGAGTTATAATAGTTCTCCCTTCGGCATCACAGAGCAAACCAGACCTATTGACATCAAGTTGATCACGGTGTTTACGGATCCATTTGCTATGGATGCGTATTCTTCCCTATAATATAATTATAAAAACACCGTTAATGATTGGTCAAAGTTAAATTAAAAATTTCAATAAGCATGTTATGGAGGATTTTTTGACCTGATCAGGCCATATAATGGATTCCAATACCTCTCCTCTATGAGCAAGGGTAACACCTGGCAACCATCTAAAAATGTATGAAAAATGAAAGTGAGCTTTAGTGAAGTAGTTCGATAAAACAGTATTAGATCCACAGTTATGAAGTGAAACAAAAATGGCTATTATCAGTGTATCTCGTGTGAAATAAGTAGATTATAAATTAACAGCAGATAGACATTTGAAATATTAACATTGCATGAAAAGATGAAGCAAGTAATGTGAGTGATAACAATCAAGCTATAACATAATGAATGTGGTGAAAGCTATTTTGAGTGATAGCAATTAATGTATAACATAATGAGTGTGCTTAAAGCTATTTTATACATGAATAAAAAAAAAACCACATAAAAAATTGGTTGGGAATCTACATTGTGGGACAAAAGGATAAATTTTATTTTGGAACCAAAGGATAATGTAGTCTGAAATCGTGTACAGAGAAAAAGAGTCAATCTATTGTGGCATGCATGTTAGTAACAAACACAATTGAGGGCTTAATCAGTTAATCCGTTAAATCACTTAATCAGTTAAATCCCAAAATTGTACTAATTGAGCGCTTGATGTGGACAGTTTGAAGCAAAGGCAAAGACAAAATAATGTTTGATTCAACAAAAAGCTGTTTAAGGTA
Organism: Medicago ruthenica; assembly: GCA_018208015.1. Classification (NCBI taxonomy): domain Eukaryota; kingdom Viridiplantae; phylum Streptophyta; class Magnoliopsida; order Fabales; family Fabaceae; genus Medicago; species Medicago ruthenica. The sequence goes on from CM031376.1 coordinate 78,071,051, forward strand.
GGGTTTATGTACCTTGGTTCATTTTCGGCCATTATGTAGTGGTCCCGTAGGAAGCTTCGAACGATGCAGATATGCGGTGCAGGGAGCAAGCGATGCAGAGGAAAGTGAAAGGAATGGATGGAAGGGGACCGTACGTTTGAACTTTAAAGGAATGGATGGAGAGGAAAGTGAATGTTTGTTTAGGTCATTTATGGCAAATGTATATGTAATGGTTTAGTAACAAAATCTCAGCCACATAAAAGACAACATTGACTTATCATTTTCCATTTTGATTTATATATGATTTAATTATTTTGGGTTTTAAGGGTTGAGTTTCATAGTATATGTTATGTATATAAAATTAGAGTGAGAGACATATGGTTTTGAAATCGTGTGTTTTGATGATAGCTCCTTTGAATTAACTTAACTTGTCATTTATCAATGCTAATCATCTTAGAGTATTTATAATCAATAATTCCATTTCTAGAATTTTACTATTATAAATAAAAAATTAGAAAATATTCCATAAAACATATAAAATTAATCTAAAATAAGCTAGTATAAGTAACAGGAATAATAGTTAATACCTTTTTAATTAATCAAAGAAATCACGGTCGAGGTTGGAGATTACAAACAATAGAGCAAATCATAATAGAGAAGCTGTTGAATGACCTCCATTTAATCAAGCTTGGAATGATATTGGATAAACTAAGTTTTGTTGCCTCACTTATGTATCTGGTGACAAAACAAGAGATTAAATTAAATATGAGAAAAAGAGTCAGCAAAGAGTTAAATATTTCACATTTCGGCCATTCCATAAATAATTTAACTGCCATTTTCAACATACATCTACCAAAGTTAATTTGTTAGGGTTAAAATACTACTTTTTTTTTTCTGTTGAAAACTTACAAACTGCCGTTTTAATGTTAAAGTTAATGTGTTTTCTATACAATCTGACATAATTATGCAATGCTCCATGATCATCAAACCAGAAAATTCTCAAAACAGTTACGGTTGATTCTTAGAACCTCCTAACAATATGAATATTTAATTGATACCACAACAAATAGGAACAAACAAAACTTTTTTGTGCAGATTTATGGAAGGAGAACAATAAACAAACATCAGCAACATTTAAGAGACAGTTTTATGAGAAAACTTACCAATACAATGTCATTTGGATTTTCTTCAGCCGTGTTTTGTAGTCTAGGAAGTTGTAAGACATAATGAAGCTTCGTTTGCTCTATATTTATGTTTTCGATTTGGGTTTGGTTGCAACTTGGTAGTCTTGGTTATTGTATTCCTTCAAGTGTTATATGTTTGGGATAATAGTCATTTTGGTTCCTGAATGTGTAATTGGTAGTCCCAATAGTTCCTCAATGTATAGAAATTTTAAAATAGTCTCACAATAGTCATTTAAAATTTCGATACATTAAGGAGCTATTGTGACTATTTGTTACACATTTAGAAACTAAAATGACTATTTTCCCAGAATGTTTTAATGGCAACCCTTTAGCCTAACTTAAATGAAATTTTTCTTTGGCTTTCTAAAAACAATCTTAGAAATTCTAACGGTTTGTAAAAATATTTGATTTTTTTTGGGAAGTAGTAAAATTATTTGTTACCTTTGAACTTTGTTAAAAAATAATTTTAAATTTGAATCTATTTTTAAATAATTAAAATATACTAAAGATTATGGCATTAAGATGCTTACCCTATCAAAAACTTATGGTATAATTGGCGTGGATAGATCTAAGTGGGAAGGAACATAATCCTCTTAAGCAACTAATGAGAAATTTAATCCATGAGAAAATGCACCTTATATGCATTGCAGGTTATTAGGCTTCCAGTAAATTTTTTTATTAAAAATAAACAATATTTATTCATTCAAATTGATAAAGTAAATCTATACAATACAAATTAACTAAAAATTAAAAATGATGAATATGCGAACAAACTCACAGCATCCGGTTAATGACATAAAATGGCAAACAAGTGAGAGATATAAAATGGCAAACAAGTGAGAGAGAGAGAGAAAGAAGGGTGATTTTTATTAATTATTTTTTGTAATTAGTTCTCTTTTTCATGTAATTGTGTATAAGATTAAAGGTTTGTTAACATTACATCACAACTTTGAGGTCAAGTTTGTTCGGTGTTAAGCGGATATAATTGCTCATGTTTTAGCAAATGTGACTGTTTCAAATACTAGTCGTCATGTTTATGATTATATTCCTCCTTGTATTGAACATTATTTAATAAATAATATTAGTTGAGTTTTGATTGTTTCGAGAAAAGGAAACTATATAAGAAATCTCTCTTAATATAAGAAAAGAGTATGCTGTGGAAAAGCCATTTTTGCCCATCTTTGCTTTGCTGACACGTCATTGATTTAGGGGTAAATTGAGTCTAAAATTTACTTTTTCTAACTAATGATGTCATCTAACTATTATTACTACATGGTTTCAAAATTTTACACCTTTTCCTCCAATGACATATTGAAATCTAATTGATATTTACATAGTTCCATTACTTTTAGACATTTCCCATTTTTCAATGTCAAATTGTTAGTATCATATCACATAATTCAAATTTCAAAACTCCCCCCTAAATTTTAAAACATGAATTTTTTGAAACCATATATTCAAACCCACTTTCACTCTTTTGTCATTCTCACTTTTCAAACTTTCTAATCTCCATCTTCTCTTCAAATTTTCCAATCTCCATCTTCTCTTCAAATTTTCTAATCTCCATCTTCTCTTCAAATTTTTTCTTTTGCAGGAAACTTCAAAGCTGTTCATTTTTCAACTGAGTTAGTAGTTAAGGTCCTGTAAAAAAAAATAACTTTTCAGATCTACAAGGGCATTTGATGTCTAAAATTTACTGTTGTCATTATCTAACACGTACCTCTCCTTCATTTTTCTGATCTTCATTATTTGTATTTATCTTCAACTACAATTTTTTGATCTAGAAATGTTATTATTGCAGGAAAGTTGAATGGAGTTCTTGTCTCTTTAGTAAACTACAAAGAAAGGAGACACCAGTAAGTAAATATGTTAAGTATTAATTTCTTGCTGGAAATGATGAATCAGTGTCTTGTATGTTGCTAATAAAACTGAAAAATATGTTATTTTGCAGGAAAGTCCATTCATGTTCCTGTCACTTCAACAAACTACAAAAAAAGACATGCTTAAAAAAACGATGAAGAAACAACAGCAAGAGTCTATTGTTGATTAATAGTCAAATGAATATTCAGTTTAGAAAATTACTCAGATGATCCTTTTTTGTAGCCAATACTCCATAATTGAACAAGACCAAAGTCCAATGTGTTTTGAAGCCTGCAATAGTTAGTGGCAACTGTTAAAATTTGTGAACCAGCAGGAATTTAATTAAATACATTAACAATTTTTTTTATTAGGACCTACTGAGAAACTTTGATTAGCTAACGAAAACATAAGAAAAAAAATGCACACAAAGAAACTTTCAATAGCTAATGAAAATATGAAATACCTATAGGTGACAGCATCCCATATTTTAACAGTAGAATCCTCTGAAGCAGTTATTATTACAGGAATCTCAGGATGAGCACATATTGCTGTAACATTGTTTTTGTGTCCTTCAAGTGTTTGCGCACAATTTTTAGAATCATAATCCCATACCTGTTGAAATGTGAATTTAATTTTGTATAGGATAAAATTAAATATTTCAAAGTCTGAAAGGACTAAATAATGAGTAACTGATATGCAAACCTTGGCAGTGTAATCATCAGAACCACTTAAAAGATATTGCTTATCATTGCTTTCAAAATAGTCTACACAATTCACTCCTTTCAAGTGTCCTTCAAAGGTAAAATTTGGAGCTGAGGAATCAACAGTCCAAATCTACAAAAATATTAAATTGGTACAAAATGTTAGTTAATAATTTTGAAATATGTAGTAAGAAGCAGGGTTTTAGATGTCTGCGAACACAATCGAAGTTGCATCAACAAGATTTGATCACGACTCTCCACAATAATATCGAGGATTATGACGCGAGCCTTGACCATAAGAATTACAGTTCAGGATTTTCGGTTAAGATACCTTTAAAGTTCCATCAAGGGATGCACTAGCAAAGGTAGATGGATCAATGGGATTAAATGCCACTTGCATCACATAATGTGAGTTCCCTTCGAAAGTCTCATCACAAGACCAACCTTTCTTCCAATTCCACAACTTCAAGACTTGATCATCAGAAGCTGATACCACATATGGTAGAAAAGGATGAACTGCCAAACTCCTAATATAATCTTTATGTGCCTCAAATTCTATCATCTTTTCCATTTTCTCATAACTGTAGACGCGAATAAATTTGTCATCAGTTGCCGCGATAATCCAATTTTCTCGAACAATGAACTTTGCTGCTCTCACTGCAGGCCATACAGAAAAAAATGAGAAACACAACAAAAATAACTCGAATTAGGAACAAAATTGATACATTGTGACTTTTATATATTAAATAAGATTTGGTTGATTTAGTTTCTTTTCCTTTACACGTTGAATCAATTTGACTAAATTTGTTGATAAACATTTACAAAGAAGTATTTAAACTATGTATGATGATTATAAACAGTGCCTCTGCAGAGCCTCTGATGAACAGTGCCTCGAAATAGCCTCTTATGAATAGTTCCTCAGAAGTACCTCTGATGCACTGTAGCTGGTTCTGCAGAAGTGCAAACAGATTCAGAAGAATTGCAAGTCTGAAGCTTCTGAAGAAGAGCAAGACTGAACTGAAGCAGCTCCAGCTCCTGAAGAAGGACAAGTCTGAAGTCTGAAGCAGCATTGAAAGACAAGTCTGAAGGATGTGTGCCTCTGATGAACAGTTCCTCTTCAGAGCCTCTGATGAACAGTGCCTCGAAAGAGCCTCTTATGAACAGTTCCTCAGAAGTACCTCTGATGCACTGTAGCTGGTTCTGAAGAAGTGCAAACAGCAATGATAGGACACCTTCACAATCACTGAGGTCTGTTCAATCTGTGCTCCTGCAATGGGAAAATGGAGAAAAAAATTCTGGGTCCCTAGCATCAAATGTCGGTAACGGGAAAATCGAGTTTAATGAACCTTTCAAGCTTTCAGTGTTTATGTTAAGAGAAGCATCTAAGAAAGAAAAAAACCGCGAAAATTTCAAGAAAAACTACTTAGAGTTTCATTTGTATGATAGGACAGTGAAGAACCAACTTCTAGGATCAGCCACTATAAACTTTGCAGATTTTGGAATTATTAAGGAAGTTAAAGCCATAAGTTTTCAGTTGAACTGCAAGAAGACTTTTAGGAGTTCAACGCAGCCGTTGATGTATGTTAGTATTCAGCCATTTGATATGGAATGTTCAAGCTCATCACCAAGCAGCAACTTGTCGAAAGAATTGTCGGTAGAAAAGGAAGAAAGGGAATCTGTATCACTACCACAGTCAGTTAAAGATGATGATGAGGAAGATGATATTGAAATTGCCTCTTTTACCGATGATGAAACGGATGACATTCCTTCAAATAATTCTGCTTCAGAGACTACAATTATCAGGACTTGATACAGTCTTCAGGACTTGATAGGAGCAGAGAGGTCTTCAGACTTTGGTCTTCAGTATTTGTTCTTCAGACTTTTGGTCTTCAGTATTTGTTCTTCAGACTTTGGTCTTCAGTATTTGTTCTTCAGACTTTTGGTCTTCAGTATTTGTTCTTCAGACTTTGGTCTTCAGTATTTGCTCTTCAGACTTTAGTCTTCAGTATTGCCTTCAGACTTTGGTCTTCAGTAGTTGACCAAAATACAAAATCAAACTTGGTAACATTAAAACTTGGTAACATCAATAAAAACTTGGTAACATTAAAACTTGGTAACATCAATAAAAAAAAACAACACTAAAAATTAAAACTTGGTAACATTAAAATCATAAAAAGAATCAAAATACAAAAAAAAAAGAACAAATCCAAAAATAAGTTGAAAAACACAATTTATGACATCAAAACCATAAAAAAAAAATCAGAATACAAAAAAGTGAACAAATTAAAAAATGAATTGGTAAACACAAAACAATGAAAACATAAGCAAACAATAAAAAATCCTACAAAACTCACCTTATCAATCTGAACTGAACTGTTCAGCATCATCATCATGAAAATTCTTCTTACTTGCATAAATCCTAAAATCGTTAATCCCTTTGAATATTGGTTGAAATCCTAAAATTGACATGAATCATAAAATTAGAACAACATAAATCATCAATTAAGTCGGATTTATTGAGAAAGAAGATGGAGGAATTGAGAGAAAGGAAGAGTGTTTGAAGAAGAAGAAGAACGTAACAGAGAGAGAAAGAGAGAGAAGAAGAGTGTTTTTAGAAAGAAAATAATAAGTAAAGAAAAAGTTTAGTGGAAGAGAAAAAGAAGGAAGAGAGAGATAATTGGAAAGAATGCATTGTCATGAGAGAAAAGTGGGATTTTTTAATTTTGAATTCATGTATTTTACCCCCAAAATTTGGTCATTTGTTACAATATAGAGCAAAAATCAAAGTAAGCTAAGAGTTTGACACGTGTCCAAAAGGGCAATTTGGAATTTTCCACAGCATACTATTTTCTTATATTAAGAGAGATGCATGAGATAAGTGGACATTAACTGAAATTTCATAGATAACTAAAATGCACGGGAGAAGTGGACATTAACTGAAATTTCGTAGATAACTAAAATGCATGAGAGAAGCTGCCATTGATTAAAATGCACAAAAGAGTTGACTTTGATTAAATTAACTTACAATGCACTTGAAAAAATTTCAGTGATAAAATTTTACAATTAACTTAAATGCACAGGATAAGTTGTCACTGACTAAACTATTATGGTACACGGGACATGTTATCATTAATACAAAATTTATAATAATTATAATACACGGGCCATGTTATTATTTATATATATTTTAAAATAATTATTATACACGGGACAAGTCATCATTGATATGTATTATAAAAGATTATTATATATAAATTTTAAAATAATTTTTATACATGTAACAAGTCATCGCTAATACATATGATAAAATTATTATTATACACGGGAAAAGTTATCATTCATACAAAGTTAAAATCGGTAATTTAACGAACAATCTTTATGTTTATGTTTATCTTTATTTATCAAAAAGTGGGCATTGAACCCTTTATCTTTATCTTTGTATTTATCAACATTATTTAGAATATCACCCCACTTTAATTCTACAATAATATTGACTAAAACTTTGGAAACAACTGAAATGCATAGGAGAAGTTGACATTGGTTAGATAAAATTATCATGCACAAGACAAATTGTCGTTCATAAAATGCACAAGAGAAGTTGACATTGATTAAATAAAACTATCACGTACTTCACAAGTTTTCATTAATAAAATTTCAGAATTAACTCAAATGCACGAGATAAGTTGTCACTGAATAAACTAACTTTGATGCACGGGACAAGTTATCATTTATAAAAAGGTTGTTCTTGCTAAAATATTTATACTATTTAGAATATCACCTCACCTCAATTCTACGATTATATTGAATCCTCAAAACTAAAATGAACAAGATAAATGAACATTGACTAAAATTTTGTAAATAACTAAAATGCATGGTAGAAGGGGTTTTTGACTAAAATTTTAGAATTAAATCAAATGCATGGTATAAGTTGTCGCAGACTAAACTATGCTTGACTAACGGGACAAGTTGTCATTTATAAAAAATCATTCATGCTAAAACGTTTATATTATTAAGAATATCACACCCACTTCAATTCTACGATTATATTGAATCCTCATCAACTCAAATGCACAAGATAAATGAACATTGACTAAAATTTCGTAGATAATTAAAATGCATGGGAGAAGTGGGTGTTGACTAAAATTTTAGAATTAAATCAAATGTATGGTATAAGTTGTCACAGACTAATCTATCTTTGACTTACGGGACAAACTGTCATTTAGAAAAAATCATTCCTGCTAAAACGTTTATATTATTTAGAATATCACCTCACTTCAACTCTACAATGATATTGAACCCTTATCAACTAAAATGCATGAGATAAGTGGACATTAACTGAAATTTCATAGATAACTAAAATGCACGGGAGAAATGGACATTAACTGAAATTTCGTAGATAACTAAAATGCATGGGAGAAGTGGACATTGACTAAAATTTTAGAATTAACACAAATGCACATGATAAGTTGTCACTTACTAAACTAACTTTCATACACGAGACAAGATGTTATTTATAAAACATTGTTCCTTCTAAAACGTTTCTACTATTTAGAACACCACCTCACTTCAATTCTACAATGATATTGAATCCTCCTCAACTAAAATGCGTGTGATAAGTGGGTATATACTAAAGTTTCAGAAATTACTAAAATGCACGTGAGAAGCTGGCATTGATTAAAATGCACAAAAAAGTTAACTTTGATTAAATTAACTTACAATGCACTTGAAAAAATTTCAGTGATAAAATTTTACAATTAACTTAAATGCACATGATAAGTTGTCACTGAATAAACTATTATGGTACACGGGACATGTTATCATTAATACAAAATTTATAATAATTATAATACACGGGCCATGTTATTATTTATATATATTTTAAAATAATTATTATACACGGGACAAGTCATCATTGATATGTATTATAAAGTCTGAAGAACAAATACTGAAGAACAAAGTCTGAAGAACAAATACTGAAGAACAAAGTCTGAAGGACAAATACTGAAGACCAAAGTCTGAAGACCTCTCTGCTCCTATCAAGTACTGAAGACTGTGTCATCTGAAGATCTTCAAGACAATCAATGCACACGCGCCATCAATATTTCCTTAACTGGCGAAGAGGATATTCCTTGCTCAAAAAGGAAATTGGAAACAAGAAAGAAATTACCAGCAGACAAGAATTGAATTACAACGGGAATGAAATCTCCCCAATTCAATTGTCTTAATTCCTTCAACGGACATAATTGATTCTTCACTCAAGCTACTCACTATATATAGAAGCTTTGCAAGACTGAAGAAATATAACAACACTGCGAAATACTGAAACTCTACACAAACTCTCAAGCAATTATCTGTAATATTCTAAGTGTAGAATTAAGTTGTTCTATCTTTCTCACTCAATCAGTTAGATAGAAACTTAGGTTGTAGAGTCTAAGTAGAAGTCCTTTAGTGAAAGGCAAAGAAGTCTTAGACTTGTGTGTCTAAGCATTTGTAACCTTGTGTGGTTAGTAAATCTCTCTTGTGTGAGAGGACTGGATGTACTCCTGTTAGTGGGAGGAACCAGTATAAAAATTCATGTGTGTGATTCTTCTCTTCCTTACTCTTTTATCTTTACCCGCTGCAAACTTATTTTCACTCTGATAGTTTTTTTTAAGAGTATTGAAGAAAAAGAAAAATCACTTAAAACACAATTCAACCCCCCTTCTTGTGTTTTTCTCACCCCTTCACTTCTGATGAACAACATCTGAAGAACTGTGCGTCTGAAAAACTGCTTCTGAAGGTCAACTTCTGAAGAACTGTTACTGATGGACAGTGCGTATGAAGAACTGCTTCTGAATAACTGCTTCTGATGAACAGTGCGTTTGAAGAATTGCTTCTGATGAACAACTTCTGAAGAACTGCTTCTGATGAACAGTGCGTCTGATGAACAGCTTCTGAAGAACTGCTTCTGAAGGAACAACGTCTGAAGACTGGGAGTCTGAGTCTAAAGGAAACTCAGAAGTCAAACAGCTGTCACTGTCAACAGTACAAAGTGCTCTGCAACATTCTCAGAAGTCAGAACCGCTCTCTGCAACTTCGTCTCCTTGGACGAAACACTCACCCTGTTTTAAGGAAACAATTCAAAGACTAACATATCTTGACTCCTAAAATGCGGCTTGGATTGATTATATGATGTTTGATCATTTCTAAACTGCGGCGTGATGACATTAGACATAAACTCTTTCATATTTTTGTATGGATCATTTAATAATGAAGCATTGACAGAATAATAAGATTGTACATAATCCAAGCCAATACTAACGTATCTTCTTTCCTAAATTGCGACGTTTGATTTTATGATGTTTGATTATTTCTAAATTGAGGCGTTTATACGCATATTTAAGCCAGGTTCTGCTTTGTTTATACTCCAAACAATTTTCTAAACTACAGCGTTTATAAACTTAATATAAAATTTTGAATGTATGGTTCTTACGTTTACCACTGCTGTTTAATATCCAACAATTTATAAACTGTCGCGTTTATACTCTTAATATTAAATTCAAATTAAATTCAAATTGTAAGGTTCTGAAAATGTAAATTTTAAGGTTATGTGAATTCAATATTACAATGTTTGATATTACAATGTTTGTACATGATTCCTTCACCACTTTATATAACTCCAATACTTACTTAAATAAACGCAAACCTTATTACAATAACATTTTCAAAAATATATTCATGTCAAAAATATTCTATAAACAATAAATACGTTTTTATTTAAATTTAACATACCATTTTATAAATATTAAACTCTTACTGTACCCGTGCGTTAGCACGGGTATTTTACTAGTTTTGTCTTGAAAATATTAGCAAACACATGAAAAAGTAATAAGTATGTAATTTTCTAAGCAAAAATTGTCACTTTTCTTTGCTCAAACTATGTCGTAAGGACATTTATTAGCATTTTCCTTCACTACTCTTTTTTTACCAAGAAACCACTATATTTTTCATATAATAACATTAATCATGTTACACTGATCTAAATCCGTAAAAGTGATTTTTTATATAAAAAAAATTCGTAAAAGTAATTTTACAAAAAGCTGTGATGTCTTTAAATATTAACAACAAAATAAATAATCAAGGTTATTGTGTAAATAGTAAAAACAATGGTTTTTTTTTTCAGGAAGTAAAAACGATGGGTTAATATTAAAGCAGGAATTATTATAACTAAATAATTTTAACACGGCTAGTGTCTAAATAATTTTAATATAAAATAAAGAAGTGTTATTTAAAGGACAAAAGTTAGGTACAATTATTTAGGTGCTTTTCGTATGGTTCTTAACTAAAAATACAAATTTTTTGGATATAACAAACTTTGAAAAAATTATGGATTTAAAGAAATCATGGTGAATTTAGTTAAGAATCATACAAAAAACAACTAAGAAATTGTACATAAGTTTTTTCCTTATTTAAACAACCATTTGTGTAATAAATTTTGAGACAACTATATATTTACAAAGAAAAATAAATATTAATAAGAAAATCAAAGCAATAAAGAGAAAAAAATAAAAACAAAATATAAATATGAAAGCAAAAATTATCACAAAAATTGTCAAACAATAATTGTTTAACATTCTCCTCCAACATAAATGCAAACACTGATTGCTTGCCAGTATACAAAAACGAAAAAAAGAAAATAAAAAAAAAGTGGTCTGCAAGTCCCCTTTGTAGGGGTGCCCGACACTAATTGCACACGCAACAAGCAGTTTTAGAGAAGTAAAGATCAACTTTATTTATTTAAAATAAATGAATAATGTCTTTTGATGAAAAATAAATACAAAAAATATGTAATAGGTCCTACGACTAAGTAGAGTTAGGATCCACATATTGTCATTTATACAAAATATAGATTGTGGGTCCTACCAACAAGTGGGTTTCACCATCATTAATTATTTTTAAATTTTATTGTGTATTTATCTCTCCAAATAAAAAAAATAAAGGAGATTCAAAATGGAGAGGATTTTGACTCCATTAAATTGGTCCCACCAATATTAATTATTTTCAAATTTTTGTGTGTCTTTATATGTTCAAATAAAAAAAATGTAAAGACTAATAAATGAAGAGAATTCTAACTCGTTGCAGAGTAGCCGCTGCGCCACTGCACGTTGCGGGGTAACTTCATGTAGGGCTCTGGCTTGCGTGATTGCTGAAAAGCCTGCTCGGTCAAGTCTGCATGCATGTGTGGTCAAGTCAAGTCAAGCTGAAAGCCTACAGTTGCATGGCTTTGGGTCTGCATATAGCTTTGCGCAGCAAACACTTACAAAAGCTGAAAATTATTTACTACACAACAACCCTTATAATTAACCTCACAACCACCCTATTGATTCATTAACTTATTACCACAATTTTCATTATACATATCATATCCCTTGTGGAGCGCATATACTTTAAAATTGATGATATATCGGTATCTGATATGTATACTGGACAAATATCTATTTGATATGTATTGAAAGAGTATCCGATAATTTAATTTAATTTTTAAAAAAATAATTATCTAGTATTTTTCAGACATAAGAGATATATGATTTTTCTATTGTTTTTTTTTTTCTATTTTTTCTTAAAAAAGAAAAGAACAGATAAATGAATATTAGTGTTAAGTCAAATAACATTTAACTATTAAGTAATGAATATTAGACAATGATGTTCTTTTTAAGATATACTAGTAGATCAATAACATCAACAATGTTCTTTTTAGAATATAGCATGAGAGTAAAAATGTTCTATTTTTGGGATATATGTAATTGACCAAAGAATGGTGTTCTCGTTTTGGGATATATCATATATGTAATTGACTAATTGTCACTTTTTTATTATCAATATTACTTGTATTTATATTTTGTTATTGTACACCATAAGTTTTGTCTCTTTTTGTTTTTTAGAGAACGTTGTTGTTAATGGTCATTTGAAGGCAATTTTATTATTGTCTTATTGTTGTTTTATGTCTCTTTGATCACCATGTGGGACTAGATTTCACGCCTATTTTTTTGTTTGAGTTTTAATACATAGTTTGTATTTTAAATTTTAATTTGTAGTTTAAATTTTTATTTATATTAAAGTATCCCGGCCAGATCGTATCTTGAATTTTGAAATTTTTCTGTATCGGTGTTGTATCGTATCCGTGTCATATCGAGTATCTCGGCTTCATAGCATACAATTCTTCTACTCTCAATTTTTACTGACAATCTACTACCTCAATCTTTTACTCTAAATCTTCTACTCACATCACATTTATTTTAAAAAGAAAACAAATTCAAGCAATGGCATATTTGTGGTTGGAAGATAACCATAGGTCTAAGGCAGATCACATTGGTATATATTTTGTTTAAATTACTCAATGTTTTTTAACATTACTCAATTTTTTTAAATTCAATTTTTTATCATTTTTTAGGAAATCCTACTATTTTTATTATCGTTTTAGTTTTAATATTATTTTTATATTTTTGTTATTAATTTCTGTTTATATTTTTTATTTTCGTTTTTCTTAATTTCGTTATTATTAATTTTTTTTAACATTATGGGTCTATATTTCGTTTATATTGTTTACGTTTTTAAATATACTTTGTTTTTTTTAATTTACATTTCGTTTTTTAATATAATTTTTTATATTTTGTTTTTATATTTCATTTTTATATTTTCACCATTTTACTCATATATCTACTTTTTTTTGGTTGGGATGCTGCGGTGAGCCATTATACTCTGATTTGTGACAACACAGAGACCCAAGTCAATATATCTTTGATTATTTACGTCAAGCCGAGTTATTTGAGGTTATTTAAATAAAAGATTATAAAATTAATAGGCATATCATAACTGCTCTTGTTGAAAGATTGAGGCATGAGACATATGAAGGTGAGAAAAACACAAAGGGATGTTGAATTGTGTTGGCTTTTTTTCTTTAAAAATGACTAAGACCAAGATCAGGTTCTGATGGAGTTCAGAATATGAGTCTGAGTAGGGGTGTTCGCGGTGCAGTTTGGTTCAGTTTTGAGGCTAAAAGTCATCCGAAGCAAGATAAAAAAACACGCGGTTTGGTTTGGTTCGGTTGACTTCTAAAATAAAAATCCAAACCAAACCAAACCAAACCAATGCAGTTTGGGTTGGATCGGTTTGTGCGGTTTTTATTCGAGCCAATACATTTTTTTATTTTCAACATTAAAATCAAGTTAAATAGCTAAAACACAACAAATTTCCAGCAATATTCTCAACAACATAAACCAAATTAAAAACGTGTGCAAAAAACAATCTTATTATGTAAGAAATGCAAATACTAAGATTTTATCATTATCTAAAAGTTCAAGTAACACATAAACATATTTTTGAAATAAAAAGTTAAGAAGAAACTTAACAAGAGAAAAAATATGTCATTTTATAAAAGTTTCCATTGAGTTTTTATGAATATTGGTCTAGGTGACATATGTTTAATTAGTGTTTTTTCGTATGTTGCGGTTTGGTTTTGTTTGGTTCGGTTGATAAAACAAAAACCGCAAACCGAACCAAACCATGCGGTTGAGTAAGAAAGCGATCCGAATACATCCGAACCAAATGCGGTTTTTTGCGGTTTCGGTTTGGATTGGTTCGGTTTTCGGTTTTTCTATTGGATTGGTTCTGTTTTGAACACCCCTAAGTCTGAGGTACAAAGTCAAACACAGAGTTTCAGAGTCTGAGTGAAACTTTAGATTCTGATGCAGCGGATAAAGTGTTAAAGAGATAGAGAAGAGAAAGACACAAGCAATTATTCTGGTTCCTTCCACAACCCGGAAGTAGTTCAGTCCCCTTGTCACTTACAAGAGATTTTTCACTATAATCCAATGATTACAAGTTGCTCAAGCACAAAGCAAGAGACTTCCTATGCTCAAACACAAAGTAAGAGACTTCTATTGCTCAAATACAAAGTGACTTCTCAACAAACAAAAATTACAAAGTAAAATGTTTGGTTTGAACACTTGATATACAATCAGTGGTGTTCACAAAATACAACACAAGTATCAGACTCTAGACTTAAGAATTTCTAAGATACGAAAGTTTGTAAGAAATTCTAAGTGTTTGATGCGTTTTGAATTTGACAGAGCTTTGGCACTTGTAAAAATATTCAGAGTCTTGTATTAATCTTCAAGTCTTCATTCCTTTATATAGAGGTGAGGAACAAAGGCGTTGAGTGTAACAACCCGATTTTTGGTATTTAACTAGACTCTAACCCGTGCGATGCACGGGGCTTTGTAGAGCTTCATATATAACTATCAAATTGACTATATTATTACTTTTATAGTTACATTCAAAAATATATTCAAAATTCTGCACCAAGAAATTGGTCCTAACCGCAAAAGCTGTTTGAAATTCTGGCAGGTACTGTTTCTGAACTAAAAAACAGAGTCTGAAAAACAAGTTCAGAAGCAGAAAATTAAACAAATACAAAGTAAAGGAACACATTTATTTGTTAACCCAGTTCGGCGCAAACTTCACCTACATCTGGAGGATACCAATCCAGGAAGGAAATCCACTAAGTAGTATTAATTCTAAGACTCAAGGCACAACCCTGTTTTTCCAGCCTCATCACTTAATCACTACCCGTATAGACTTCTACCTAGGAACTCCTAGATATAAGAACCCACTTACTTCCCAATCAAGTAATCACAGCCCAGTGATTATCAGACACTTAAACAAACAAATACGAAGACACTCTTCAAAACAACAAAGTCAGTTGTGCTTAAAAGCTTTAAGTGAATTACAACTCTATAACAAAAACAACCAACTCTAACAGATGAGTGGTACACAAAAACAGAGCAACAACTCACAGACTAAAAAAAACACTAAGACTCTTTTCAATGACAACTTTTGGTTTTTCTATATAAAGTCTTCAATAGCAACATCCTCCTTAAATAGCTTCAGCAGCACATAATTCTGAACCAAATTCTTCAAAGATATAATCCCAGAATTCTTTAGAAGCAAATATAAGCTCTTATTTATTCAAAAATATATTTTCCAAAGATTTCTTTGAAAATATATTCACGAATAACTGAAACAAATCTTCAGAACAAATCTTGCGCAAAAATACTTCCTTCTAGAAATGAAGCTTGGATAAATCTTCAATTAAATCTTCAAAAGATACTGTGAAAGATTTAACAGAATTCAGACGCAGAAAACATGCTTCTGAAAAGCAGCTTCTGAAGGTCAACAAAAGTTAGCGTCTGAATAGCAGCTTTTGAAGGTCAACAAAAGTCAACGTCTGAACAGTGCGTCTAATGAACAGTACCAGCGTCTGAAGACCAGTTCAGCTTCTGATGAACAGTACCAGCTTCTGAAACCCAGTTTCCAGCTTCTGAAGACACAAATTAGCTTCTGAAGACGCATTGCTTGTACATTTTGATTTTAGCAAACATGTAGCCAACATCCAAATATCCAACAATCTCCCCCTTTGGCAAATTTTAGGCTAAAATCAAATTGTCCACAAAGACAAGTTCTTCACTCAACAAAAGTATTCAACCATGAAGAACTACACATATATAGCAGAGTCATCAGCGGAACAATTCACTACATTTCACACAAAATACTCCCCCTGCAACATACAGCAGCAATTTCTGAGGTACAGCTTCTCCCCCTGAAACACATCACTCAGGAACTCCCCCTGAAACAAACATTCAGGAACTCCCCCTGAAATAGACATTTAGGAACTCCCCCTGAATTGTTGAACAACTTCTGAAACAGACACATAATTCTCCCCCTTTTTAGCCAAACAATGTTGACTAAACAACCAGCAAACACCAGGAGCAGAGAAACACAACACAGAACAGCACACAAAGAATCACATCAGAGCCAGTTTCAGAATCAGCATTAAAAACACCAGCACAGAACTCATCACAACACCAATCAACAGGATTAAAACCACATAGCATCCACACACAAAACTGCAGAGTACAACACACTTGCAAACCAGAAACACAAAGTGAAATCCAGAACATCAGTCACCAACTTGACAGTCTTCAGACTCAGCATCAGAAGTTGCTTAGTCTTCATTAGACACAACATTAGATGCTGCTCAGTTGATGTGTGCTTCAGGCACATTCAGAATCTTCTTCCCAGCAATCTGTTTCTCAAGATCAGCAATTCTCTTCTGAACACAGGGCATGGTATCATGCTTAACAACATCTTCAGACTTACTAGGAACTACTTCTTTTCCTTTTAGTGCCTACTGAACAGGGACAAGAACCAACACCTTGCTCCAGACTTTAGATGGTCCAGCAACATAAATCTTCTTTGCTACAGGTGTGGGCCTGCTGTTAGCAGTAACAACCTTTCCTTTCCTATCATTCAGATTCTGGGCAATACTTTCACATTTTGGTCTCCAAACCTTCTTGACATTGACTGCAACAGGTTCAGGCTTTCTTTGTTGAAAGTGCTTGGGGTATCCATGCAGCTTGTAACAAAAAGGCTTAATGTGTCCCTTTTTACCACAGTGATGACATACCCAAGGATGAGAAGCCTTCTTGTCTTTAGATCCCTGAGGTTTGTTCTTAGGTTTGCTCATCAGAGGAACATAAGTAGCAGCAGGTATGATCCTCTTAGCAGGATTTTGCTGTTTGATGCTCAGATTCTTATCAACAAATCCTAAGCCATTTGGTTTTCCTTGATTCTGATTCTCCAAAATCTCTTCCAACACATCAGTAGCAGAATTCATCATTCTAACTTGCTTCTTCATATGATCAAGTTGAGAATTCAGTTGAGTTACCTCATTGTTGAGAACAGAAATTTTCTCTAAATGATCATTTCTTTCAATCTGAAGTTGAGTGATAGTTTTCTTCTGTTCTTCCAGCTGCTTGCATACTTCTTCAAACTGAACATGCAACTTCTTGCAAAAAGCAGCAGGATTTTCATAAGACAGTTCTTCATCAATGCATTCAGACTCTGAAGAAGTTTCTGAACCCATAACTTCATCATCAGTTATGCATCTTCCAGTAAAGGCAGCAACATGCTTAGCAGACTTATTCTCCACTTCTCCTTCTGAATCCTCTTCATCAGACCAAGTCACAGTCAGACTTTTCTTCTGTTTCTTGGTAGGTAGGATATTCTGACTTGACATGACCATATCCCTCACACTCATAGCACTGAACTCCCTTTGATTGATTGCTCTTCTCATAAGTTCTTGTCTTCTGCTTCAGGAACTTCTTAAATTATTTACTCAGCATCACAAGAGCTTCTGATGGGCTTTCATCATCCACATTTTCAGCATCTGCTACAAAAGCAACACATTTTCCCTTCGTATCAGTTCTGCTTATTTCAAAGTTTTGAAGAGACCCAATCAATTCCTCAACCTTCATGCTGGAGATGTCATGTGCTTCTTCAATTGCAGTCACCTTCATATCAAATCTCTTAGGTAAGGATCTGAGGATCTTTCTCACAAGTTTCTCATCAGATACTTTTTCTCCAAGAGACTCAAATGAGTTGGCCATATCCAGAACATTCATGTAAAAATCTTGTATGTTCTCATCCTCCAACATTCTGAGATTTTCAAACTTGGTGGTGAGAAGCTGAAGTCTGCACAGTTTTACCTTTGATGTGCCTTCATGAGTAGTCTTAAAAATCTCCCAAGCATCCTTAGCCACAGTGCACTGCTTTATCAATCTGAACATATTCTTGTCCACTCCATTGAATATAGCATTCAAGGCTTTGGAGTTTGCAAGAGCTAAAGCATCTTCATTATTGGACCAATCTTCCTCTGGTTTCAACACAGCTGTCTTCTTATTATCTTTGTCAAGCACAACTGGATGTTCCCAACCCTTCAGAACTGCTTTCCAGGTTTTGCTATCTAATGATTTAAGGAAAGCACTCATGCGTGATTTCCAATAATCATAGTTGGAACCATCCAACAGAGGTGGCCTGTTAACAAATCCTCCTTCTTTCTCCATAAAGCCATAAAATATCTTCCCTGGAGCTCACCCAAATACAAGCAGGGTGCCTGCTCTGATGCCAATTGAAATTCTGGCAGGTACTGGTTCTGAACTAAAAAACAGAGTCTGAAAAACAATAGTTCAGAAGCAGAAAATTAAACAGACAGAAAGTAAAGGAACACAGTTATTTGTTAATCCAGTTCGGTGCAAACTTCACCTACATCTGGAGGATACCAATCCAGGAAGGAAATCCACTAATTAGTATTAATTCTAAGACTCAAGGCACATCCCCTGTTTTTCCAGCCTCATCACTTAATCACTACCTGTATAGACTTCTACCTAGGAACTCCTAGATATAAGAACCCACTTACTTCCCAATCAAGTAATCACAGCCCAGTGATTATCAGACACTTAAACAAACAAATACGAAGACACTCTTCAAAACAACAAAGTCACTTGTGCTTAAAAGCTTTAAGTGAATTACAACTCTATAACAAAAACAACCAACTTTAACAAATGAGTGGTACACAAAAACAGAGCAACAGCTCACAGACTAAAAAAAAACACTAAGACTCTTTTCAATGACAACTTCTGGTTTTTCTATATAAAGTCTTCAATAGCAATGTCCTCCTTAAATAGCTTTAACAACACATAATTCTGAACCAAATCCTTCAAAGATATAATCCCAGAATTCTTTAGAACCAAATATAAGCTCTTATTTATTCAGAAATATATTTTCCAAAGATTTCTTTGAAAATATATTCACGAATAACTGAAACAAATCTTCAGAACAAATCTTGCGCAAAAATACTTCCTTCTAGAAATGAAGCTTGGATAAATCTTCAATTAAATCTTCAAAAGATACTGTGAAAGATTTAACAGAATTCAGACACAGAAAACATGCTTCTGAAAAGCAGCTTCTAAAGGTCAACAGAAGTCAGGGTATGAACAGCAGCTTCTGAAGGTCAACAAAAGTCAACGTCTGAACAGTGCGTCTGATGAACAGTACCAGCTTCTGAAAACCAGTTCAGCTTCTGATGAACAGTACCAGCTTCTGAAACCCAGTTTCCAGCTTCTGAAGACACAAATTAGCTTCTGAAGACGCATTGCTTGTACATTTTGATTTTAGCAAACATGTAGCCAACATCCAAATATCCAACACTGTTAAATCTATAAAAATGAAAAGGAAAAGAAAATGCTATGTGGTAATCGAAAGAAAAAAATAATGAAAAGAAATTGATATGTGGTAATGGAAAGAAAAAAAATAATAAAAAAGAACCATTATGTGGTAATTGAAAGAAAAAATAATATTGAAAAGGAACTGCTAATAATGAAAATGAACTGCTATAAAAAAAATGAATTGCAATGATGTTAGTGTCTTTTTTTTTTAAAAAAAGACCTTTGCTATCTGATTCAATTCCTTGCATACTTTTTTTTCCATAAAAATTAATTAGATCCGTAAAAAAGGGCAGGATTATGGTTATTAGGTTCAATTGCATGATTGTGAGAGAGATGAAAGTGAATGAGAAACGATTTAGGGATTGTAAGATTGAAAGAAAGAGGACCTGAGATTTGTGTTCAATACATAACATTGAAGCAATCACATGCCATAAAATACCTTGGTGGTAAGAGTTGTGAATTGGAAGCATGTGTTTAGGCCACAAAAAAAATGAGAAATTGAGTTATGATATTTATCAATATACCCGTGCTCTTTTTCTCTTCAGATTCAACTAACTATAACTGTGTAGACCTTCATTAGAACCTACAAATTAAAAAAAAATCAGAACATTAAAAGTTAAGAATTAAAAAAAACGTTCAGAAATCAATCCATAATTTAAGTAGAAGAACATAAACAGAGAAGTGGCATGATTGCAAGGGAAACACAGAGCTTGTGGATAGAATCTTTTTTCTAAAATAAAAAAAGAAACGAAGTGCAACAACTAACAATGAAATAAAGAACAATGAAGAAAAAGCTAAAATTCACACACTCACATATACAAATCAACGATTTTCAAACCCTAATGTCAAGGATTCAAAATTAACAAAATTCAGACAATCAATATCAACATTGGTCATAATTATTTTGTCAATTCGTTGAAAGATGGTGTGAATCGGTGAGAGAAAGTGAGTTACCGGTGGTGACATTTACGACTGTCAGTTGTTGGTGAGGTGGCAGTTGCGGCGGCGGCGTGATGTGTGTGGATCGGTGAGAGAAAGTGATTTTCCGGCAGTGGCAGGTACGGCGGCATGTGTTGTTGAAGTGGCAGTTGCAACGGCAGCGGGATGTTGTTGTTGGGGGCACCGACGGCGGTGAAAATCAAGTTGAATCGCATGACGTGTGTGAATGACGTTCAATTCGTGTTCAGATGATGTTGGAATTCAGGGTTGTGAGAATGACCTAAAGTGAACTCACATTTGTGCTAGATAAATAAAATGAAAACAATTATAAGTCACAAAAAACTTTAGCGATCCAGTGGTAATAGTTGTTATCTGCTAGAACTTGGTCTATGGTTCAACTCTCAGTAGGAATTTTTTTCAAAACCAAAAATTAGGGTTAGGTCAAGACTACTTAATATTTAATATTACTAGACTCTAACCCGTGCGATGCATGGGTTTTGTAGAATTCGTATATAAATATCAAATTGATTATATTTTTACTTACAGATTCAGTACTTTGTTATGAAACGATCGAAAAAAAAACAAAAGAAAAGATGCAAAAATTACATCAATTTAAGTTATTAACTTTATTTTGTTACCAAATAATATTACCAGTTTGTGTTTCTGAATTCATTCTTTCTCAACATTCATATTTGATTACATTCATGTTAAAAGAACAACTAAAATAAACAAATTGAAAATAGTAAACATGTTTAAAAAGTCAAAGTGAGAAAACAAAGTAAAGTTATAAGTGTAGTGATTTTTGCAAATAAAAAGACAGAATAAATAACTTCAAGTAATTAATATAATATAGGAGAAACAAAGAGGTAGACAAAATTACACTAAAAAGTGAAGTTTCTAATGATAAAATTATCATCTGAATTAGTCAAATTATCAACAATTTTAAAGATGCAACTTTAATATCGTAGCACGTAGTAAGCGTACACCAAGAAACTGATCCTAACCGCAAGGGCCGTTAAGTCTATAAAAAGGAAAAACAATTGTTATGTGGTAACCGAAAGAAAAAAATAATAAAAAGGAATTGTTATGTGATAATTGAAAAAAATAATAATGAAAAGGAACCGTTAATAATGAAAAGGAACTGCTATCAAAAAAGGAATTGCAATGACGTTAGTGACTTTTAAAAAAAAATGACATTTTCATGTGCTACCTGATTCAATTCCTTGCAGGCCTTTTTTTCATAAAAATTAATTAGGTCCGTCAAAAAGGGCGGGGTTATGGTTATTAGGTTCAATTGAATGATAATGAGAGAGATGAAAGTGAGTGAGAAATGATTTAGAGATTGTGAGATTGAAAGAAAGATGACCCGAGATTTGTGATGAATATACAACGTTGAAGCAATCACATGTCATAAAAAACATCAGTATCTTGGTGGTAAGAGTTGTGAATTGGAAGCATGTGGTACCTGGTTCGATCCCCATCAGGAGTTTTTTTCATAAATTTTTTTCAGAACTAAAAATTAGGGCTAATCATTAGGGTTAGGGCAACACTACCTAACATTTAATATTATAAAGATAAAGATAAAGATTTATTTAATTGCTTATATATGCTTAATTGTTTATTTTGGTGATTTATTGAATTTTGGGAGTTGGAGGGTATTTTAGTAATTTCGGGGCGAGTGACATATTGGTAATATGTTAGAAGTTTAAAATTTGAATTTAGAGAGCGTTGTGGTAATTAGTAAATGTGAGAGGTTTAAGTGAAGTAATTGTGAGTAATTTGAATTTAGAGAGCGTTGTGGTAATTAGTAAATGTGGGAGGTTTAAGTGAAGTAATTGTGAGTTAGAAATAACTAAGTCCACTAAAGAGTTTAACTAAGTCCATTAGTATATAAGGAAACATTGTAGTGTTAATGAATTTAGGTCATTCATTATTCACAAACCTAGAGAGAGGTAGAGAGAGAAAGCAAGAGAAACTTGGTGGAGAGAAAAGCTTGAGAGGAGCAATTTCAAGTGGGTTAGCAAGAGAAGTGAAGAATCAAGGTAAGGGGGAATATTATCTTCATTAATTGGTCTTAATAAGTTTGGGGTATGTTTGGGATTTGTAGCTTATGATTAATTGTTGCTGAATTGTTGTTATTTTCGTGCTCATTTTTATTGATTAAATTAAACATGTCAAAACTTGATAATTTCATGCTTTATTCATCTTAAACTTCATTTTTCATTATATTAAGTTGATACTTTGATGAATTTTGATGTTTGTGATGATTAATATCTGTAAACTGATTTTGGGCAAAGGGGAAAGAAAAATGGGGTTTTTGGGGGAAATTAGAGGGTTCCCGCAGCGGAAACCCTGTTTTCTGGGTTCCCTCGCCGTGGCAGCAACAACATTTTGCTGTTCTGTCACTTTTTTCACTAGTTTCTGTTTTGAACTAGGTTTCAGTGTAAACATGAAAATTGTAGATATGGATGCTAGCTTTCATTTTCCTTTGGTTGAACTTCATTTAGATTTCTAGAACTTGAGTTATGATCAAAATACTACTCATAGGTCATGACACATTTTTCGTGAAAACTTCCGCATACTTTTTCAATGAATCTAGAAACATCCTTAAAATTAATGACGAGTCTAAGGAATCATTTAGAGTTAATAAATGAGTAGGTAATTATGATGATTGGTGTAATTTATGTGATTAAATCATGAAACTTGAATTATGTGAATGATGACGTTTGTAAACACTTAATGTTGTGATGGTTGTGATGTGTTGCTGTTTATATATGATATTGATGATGATGATGCAATGTTTGAATGCTTGACTTGTTGATGTGTGGCCTATTTGATTTGACAATGCGATTGGTGATGAATGTTATATGATGGAGTAAGTTGTATAACGATGATGAATTTGTTGGTGTTGCATTGTCGAGTCTATATATTGGTCCATGCATTCATAGTCAGTTAATGGTGCTCGGTTTAAGATCGAGAATAAACTTTGGTGCTCGGTTTAAGATCGAGAATAAACTTTGGTGCTTGATTTAAGATCAAGAATAAAACGATGGGTGAACGATACCACATGCATTTAGAGCGTTTACGAACATTGCATAAGTATGAGTCTTATGTATTAATGTGTTGATGAGAATTTGTCATAATTGACTTGATAATTGTTTATCGATGAGGGAATGAATTGAATGATTGTAAATGATGAGTTGATATGATGGAATAGTTAGACTTGTATGAGAATATGATTATGAGTTACATGTTCTTGAATTTCGGATAACCAAATTTGTTATGTTTGAATATTGTTGTTAATATGAACGTTGTCTGAACTACATTTGTTTATTACTCCTTATTAATGAATGTATATCTTACTCTCCAGTGACTGTTGTTGCCTCATCCCTTGTGGATGTAGATTTGTAGGATTGAGTATTTGCTATCGGTGAGTCGTGATGGGTTGTGGCTTGATGCCTAGCTCATGTTTTTATGCTTTGCTTGGAAATGTCTAAAGTTAGGAGCTCTGATTAGGATGTCTTTTGGGGGTTTTATTTTCATACTCTATTGGATTTATTTTGAGTGATCTTTATGATCCAAATACTTATGTATTATTTTGAGATGTTTTGAGATGACCCGAGATGATTATATATATATATATGTTGAGATATTCCACTGTGATCTGTTTATTTTATTGATGAGGTTTTCATATTATATGTTAATATGAACTATATGAAGAAATGTAAGATTCTGATTGCATGTTAGATGTTTATTTATAGTTGATCGGTAGTCTTGGGGATCAGGGTCCTTATATTGAGATAATGCCAGCGCATCAAAAAGAGTCGTTTGAAGAAGCTTGATCAATTCCATTGATTTGTTGCTTGATTTGGTTCACGTACTAGGAGGAATATGATTTAAAACATTTCTTGAATGTGGAATGAACCGTTGGTCAGCAGGAGACAAGATTGCAGAGTACGGGCAAGCATGTGAAGGTAGTGGAGAACGTGGTTGTACAATTTGTCCTTTCTTGACAATGACAACAATTGACTCCTTAAAAACCTTCAGAACTTCCATCGTATAAATCTTTAAGTAATTCAGAGTGTAGAGTTTCCAGCTTCGCAGGCTTTGCTTCCACTTTTGAATTCCCAGCAAAATGTTCCAATTCTTCAGAGTCTGGAAGGTCTTCAGAGTCTGGACCATCAACTTCTGATGTCCCTTTAGGATCTGACTTGCCTTCAGAATCTGACTTGCAACTAGCTTCTCCATGAATTTCCTTGTTCTTAAATTGTTCTTTCAAGATCCATGTATGATTAAATCATTGTAAATTTTTATCTATGGTCCTGCATACTTGGACAAATATTAGCATATCCAATTGAGCTTTTAATACCTTGTTATCATCAAAACTTAATAGGCATTGTTTAAACTTATTTTGTTCCAACAATCTCCCCCTTTTTTATGATGACAAACATATGTATTAATAGTCAATTGTTGTTAATTTAATTAACAAGTTGACTTCAGGGTCTGAGGTTTGTAAGCTCCCCCTAAGTCTAATAGTCTAGAAGGTGAGTTTTGTAAGCTCCCCCTAAGTTCTATACAAGTTAATTAAATTCATTTTAATCATAATCAAAAAGAATTTCATTGAAACGTCACTCAGAAGTATATCACATGAAATAACTCAGAGGCTAAGAGATGAGAAGATGGTTTCTAAGTCAATTTTTAATTAACTTATTTAAGGACTCAGAGCCTAAGAACTATTAATCTTACTCCCCCTTTTGTCATCAACAAAAAAAATGTTTGAAATGAAAAAAGAGAGAAAAACATAAGAGTAACAATCAATAAAATAGTATCAGACGCAGAGATATCAGAAGCATAACAATATATAAGAAGCATAACATATCAGACTTATATAAAATAATCAGAATTTAAGAAACATGTTCAGAAACAAAATAAAAAAGGTGTGCATTCTAAGGGTTATTATGTTTCTGCAACATCTCCAAAATTGCACTGATTCCTGAGTTCACCAAGTCCTGCTTCTGAGCCATTTCTGCTTGAGTCTTAGCTGACTTAGATTGCTGCTTCAACATATCATCTTGTTTTTATGCAAGTTCAGCTTGAGTACCAATCACCTCCTGAATCTTGCCTTCCAAAGCATTTTGTTTCAGCTTCTATTCCAACAGGTCAGCTTGCACAGAGTCCAGGATGTGAACAGTAGCAGGTTCTTCCAAATCCAACCTTTTGACCACAACTTTCTCAGGTTTTACAAGGAACTTTGACATCCAGGAAGCTTGAAGTCCATACTTAACAATCTCAGGCACTTCAGATTTAACTTCCTTAAACTCAGAGTCTGAAAGTTGTCTGGACACATCCTTCTTTAGCTCAACTTCCTCCATGCTCCTGAAAACATCCTTAAACCAAGTCTGCAAAGCTTCTTGCTGAGTAGCTATAGACAGATCCCGAAGATCATCCAAGGTCTTGTTCACCAGGTTTCTCAAATTAGTCCATTTGTCAGCATAATTTACCAAGTGAATAACCTTGTTCCTGGAGTCCACCAATTCTTCAAGACTCTCAAAGATGATTCTACAGACCTCTTGAAGTACAAGGTTTGATGTGAGGGTTGGAGGTGGTCTGATAGTTATTATGGTTGAGGAAGTAGGGATTTCTATGACAACAGGAGTAAGAGTCTAAGAAACAGGTTCTGAGATCTCTACAATATTGAAATTCCTGGCAACCTGACTGACAGATGCTGTGCACAATGTTGGCACAACTGTCCGAGCACCTGTATACTCAGAACTACAATTAAAATAACGCAGTGTAACAAAGCACAAATTAAAAGGGACACAGCGGAAATATAAAGTACACAGTGAGTTTGTTAACCCAGTTCGGAGCAACTCTCCTACTCTGGGGGATACCAATCCAGGAATGAATCCACTATTATAGTTCTAGTGAAAAGACCAACGCAGACACACTACTTGACTTTGCACCAAGACCCTACCAGTGGCAACTCTATCTAGGAACTCCTAGATATGAGACCCCGTCTCAATTCCTACCAACAGCACAATCAGTATTGTTATCAACTACGCAAAACACACCAAGAGAAACACACTCTAAAAACACATACTCACTCCGTACTTAAAAGCTTAGGAGCAGCTTACAATTACAACTCAAACAAACTCAGTCCTTAGCTTGAATCAGGGAGATACAAGCAAGGCTCACAATTAACAAAAGAAACCCTAAAAACCTTAAACACACGCTTTGCTAACACACACGGTTTTTAGTTACCCTACTAGGGTTTGTCTTCACAAATATATAATACTGAGATAGCACGGGTTTGGGCTTCAAAATAGAGCGTGGACATTGTCCGGTCCAGCTAAAAAAAAACTTCTAGAGACAATAAAAAAACTTCCAAATATAGAATGATATCTTGTGGAACAAATAGCAAGGCAAATAAAACTTCAAGCAAATCTTCAATCAGATACACGCGCCTTGATCAGCAAGCTAGAGGAAAATAAATCTTCAGGCAAATCTTTGGAAGATTGCGTACACAAATATAAAGCACTAGCTGGCGCGAAAATCACAGGTCACATAATGTTGTTCCATATGCTACAGCATCTGTCCCAGCATCTGGCTAGTAGATGTTTTTGCAAAATGTAGCCAATCTACAAAAACCCAACAATCTCCCCCTTTGGCAAAATTTTGGCTAAAACACTCTAGAGCCAGTTCCTTGGGAGATACACAGATAAGTTTCCTTCACGTCAACATAGGCACACAACATGGAAAGAAAATATCGTAGCATATAATGAGATTACTTCCACGCGAGAAAATTGGACAAAGATAAACTTGCAAGTAGTATCAGAGGCATGCACCAAATAACACAAACATCTAGCCTCATAGGAACAACTGGAGAGAAATAAACTCTCATATAGTGGATTCACATAGAGAAGGAAAAAATAAATTTCCACACCAAAAAAACTTAACAGCTCTCCCCCTCAAAACATGTACCAGTACTCCCCCTCAACATATACGGCACTCCCCCTCAACACATGTAACCATACATAATCATGCACACAACCAGCCAAGATAATATAAGCTATAAGCTACACATGCACATGCACACATTGCATCTAATCTACTCCCCCTTTTTAGCCAAAAATTCTGACAACGAACAGATAGGGCATACTCATAGAAAGTGCATAGAAACCATAGAAAGTGCATAGAAACCATAGAGGGTGCATATTACAGACCAGAAGCACACAAGGTGCATAAGAAATTCAGGGCATAGCCCAGCCACCAACAAAAGCAAAAGAGTACAACAAATGAGATCAGAACAAAACAACAAAATCAGAAATCATCAGAGTCATCAGAGTCATCTTCAGTGGCACCAGCAGAAGCAACAGGCATATTTCCTCCTTCTTCCTCATCCTGCTCACCCTCAACATCAGCTTCAGCCTTCAAAGCTGCAATGATCCTGTCAATCTTCACCTTCCTAGCTCCAAGGGCCACACTAGTCTCAGTAAGATCAGCAATCATCTGCTTTCTGGAGAGCACACCAGATGTCCGGACAGAAGTACCAGCTACATCAGCATCATGTGTCTCAGACAGCAAACTGCAGTCCAAAGCCATAGGACCAGGCCTCTTGCAGAAATCAACAGAATTTGAGTGAGTGGTTGGAGTCCAATTTTGAGCACAGATCCTATTCAAAACAGCATACATGGGAGACAGTTGAGCAGAAGACAAATGCTTTGGCCAATGCTTAATCTTGTTATCAGTGATTGCCTTGCAGATGGTGTCCTCAGTGACCTCCAGCTCAAGGGTCTCCTCAGCAGATCTCTCAAGGTATGTGTTGACCACCATAGGAGAAAAGTTGACACACTTACCTCGAACAAACACCTTCCTATACTCAGGGTTTCTTGTGTCATCACACCCATCAGAAACATTTACCAGAAATTCCCTGACCAGCTTATCATAACATGGACCCAGATTTCTCACAGTCTTCATCAGTCCAGCATATTCCAACACATCAACCAGCTTTTTACACTTGAAAACTTCTTCCTTAAGATTTCTTTCAAGACCAAGTCTTCTGTGGTATATAAACTTCGACCTAGAAGACCCATTTTCTAAATGAAAAGAAACATTATCAAGAGGGGCTGGAGGAATAGTTAGAGGTATCTTCATACAATTCATTGTTTTTCTGGAAGCCCCACCAGATGTGGCAGCTTCAAGCTCAGCAACCTCAAACTCAGAGTCACTAGAGGGAGGATCTTTTCTTTTGAGGCTCTTCTTCTTGTGATCACTTTGAGCCACCTTCTTGCTCCCAGCCTTGGGGGGACCATACACAGGCCTCTTCCCAGCATTAACAGTTTTCGTCTTACTTTCCTTTTGTCCTTCACTAACAATAGCAGCAGTTTTGTCAGATTTGCTCCTAGTCCTGCGAGCAACACCCATAGCACCAGTCTTATCCTGAGGTCTTTCTTCAGGCACAGCTTCCTCAACAGCAATAGTGTCAGCATGGTCTAAAATAACAGTCTCAGCATTATCTACAACATCCTGGGTCTCAGTACCTTCATCTTCAGACTCTGAGGACTCATTCTCAGGAACACTCACAGAACTAGAGATGTTTGGAACCACCACATCAGGCTCATCATGAGCTTGTGACAAAGATGCTTGAGCATCTGTCACAGCATCCTTTGTTGTGGCAGGGGGAATAGCAGGTGTCTCAGAAACATCCGGATTAACAACATTCTTTTCAACAGAAATAGCAGTAACATCTTGCTCAGTAGGAGAATATGAAGAATCATCAACTAATTTGTCATCTACCTTAGGATTAGCAGGACCTAGGGTTTCCGTCGTAGCTACAGTACTTTCAACAGAAATATTCTCAGATTCGTTGACAGAAGGTTCAACATTTGGTTCAACAACAGTCGATTTAAAAGGATTCTCCTTAAGGTACAAATCATCCATGCTAAGCCCTACTCGTTGAACAGCGGGAGGGGTAGAAGTCTTACCTTTCGATTTTGACCTCGTGTTCACAGCAGTAGAGGAGGTGGCTTTGCTAGATTTGGCAGGAGTCTTCCTTCGTGATGCAGACGACCTAGTTCGTCGCTTCTTTGTAGGAGAGCTGAGAATGGTAGTGAGAGGACGAGCGTCGGTGATGATCTCTGCAGAGGGCGTCGGTGATGAAGGTTGAGCTTGCATGTTTGGATGAGAGGTAGAATCAGACATGATGATTTGGTGTTTGGAGATATGAGGAGAGGGCGATTTTTGAATGAGGATACGCGCGGCAAGAGAGGAGTTGAGAGGTTTTGAGAAGTTAAGACACAGACAACAATGATAGCGTGCGAGCGGTCTAAAAAAGGGAAGTTGAAAATAACCTCCTTGAGTGACGTGCATCAAGCAGTTGAGGAGGGAGAAAATTATAGCTGCACGCCTCTCACACATTAATTGCTACAATTCCTCAAATAAACATATCCCTAACTTCCGTCTTAATTTTTCAAATTGATTAGCATCAAGAGCTTTGGTAAAAATATCTGCTAATTGCTCTTCAGTTGCAACATGTTCAAGAGTAACAATTTTTTCTTCAACCAGATCCCTAATAAAATGATGTCTAATGTCAATGTGTTTAGTCCTGCTATGTTGTATAGGATTTTTGGAGATATTAATTGCACTCAGATTGTCACAATATAATGTCATAGCATCTGTCTTGACATTGTATTCACTCAGCATCTGTCTCATCCACAACAATTGTGAACAACTGCTACCAGCTGCTATGTACTCAGCTTCAGCTGTAGACAAGGAAACGCAATTTTTTCTTCTTACTGAACCAGGATATAAGATTGTTACCCAGAAAGAAACATCCACCAGAAGTACTCTTTCTATCATCTGCACTTCCAGCCCAGTCAGCATCACAATACCCAAACAACACAGTGCTTTCTCCATGAGAATACAACATACCATAGTCACTGGTACCATTCACATACTTCAGAATTCTCTTTACCTGAGTCAGATGGCTAATTTTTGGTTCAGCTTGGTACCTGGCACACACTCCAACTGCAAATGTGATATCTGGCCTACTTGCTGTAAGATATAGAAGACTCCCTATCATACTCCTATACATGCTTTGATCAACATCCACACCTTTCTCATCCTTTGATAATTTCACATGTGTGGGAGCAGGGGTTCTTTTATGAGCAGCATTTTCCATCCCAAATTTCTTGACTATATTTTTAGCATACTTACTTTGAGAGATAAATATAGTATCTTCCATCTGTTTCACTTGAAGACCAAGAAAGAACTTTAGCTCACCTACAAGACTCATCTCAAATTCAGATTGCATTTGCTGAACAAAATGCTCTATCATCTGGTCAGACATTCCTCCAAAGACTATGTCATCTACATATATTTGAGCAATCATCAGCTGTCCATTTTCATCTTTCACAAACAAGGTCTTGTCATTTCCTCCCTTCCTATAGCCATGGTTAATTAGAAACTCAGCAAGTCTCTCATACCAAGCTCTAGGGGCTTGCTTCAGGCCATATAGAGCTTTCTTCAATTTGTAAACATGGTTTGGAAAACTTGGATCAATGAAGCCTTTAGGCTGTTCCACATAGACCTCTTCATTTAAGTACCCATTGAGAAAGGCACTCTTGACATCCATCTGATACAGCTTGAATTTTAGTATGCATGCAATCCCAAGTAACAATCTAATAGATTCCAACCTAGCTACAGGAGCAAAAGTCTCATCAAAGTCTACACCTTCAATTTGAGAATATCCTTGTGCAACCAGTCTAGCTTTGTTTCTAGTGATAGTACCATTTTCATCAGACTTGTTTTTATAAACCCACTTGGTACCTATGACATTCATATTATCTGGTCTAGGAACTAAGTCCCACACATTACTTCTCTTGAACTGAGTTAATTCTTCTTGCATAGCATTTATCCAGAACTCATCAATTAGAGCTTCCTTAACATTCTTTGGTTCAAGTTTAGATATAAAGCAAGAATTTGATACCTCATCATGATTCCTTCTAGTTGTAATCCCTTGGTTAGGATCGCCAATGACTTGATCTATGGGATGGTTTTTCTGAACTCTGATAGATGGTCCTTTGTTGGGAGCAGTCTTCTCTGGGCCAGTTACTTCAGAATCTTGCTTACTACTTGCTTCATCTTCTTTCTTCTCTTCCTGTAGGTCAGATGCTGAGGCAAATGTAGCATCATCTGGCACATCATTATTACCTTCATCATCTACAACAACATTATAGATTCCATCACTGTCTTGGTTCTGGAGTTGTATACTCTATAGGCTCTGCTGTTTGTTGAATAGCCTAGAAAAATTCCCTCTTCACTTTTAGCATCCATCTTTCTTCTTGGTTCCCTGTCAGCTAAAATATAGCACTTACTACCAAACACATGAAAGTGCTTCACTGTTGGCTTCCTGTCCTTCCATAGCTCGTACAAGGTTGTAGATGTACCTTTTCTCAAAGTCACTCTGTTATGAATATAGCAGGCTGTGTTCATGGCTTCAGCCCAAAAGAAAAATGGCAACTTCTTTGCATGTAGCATAACCCTGGCAGATTCTTGCAAAGTCCTGTTCTTTCTCTCAACTATCCCATTTTGTTGGGGAGTAATGGGTGCAGAGAACTCATGAAATATTCCTTCAGAAATGCAGAAATCAGAGAACTTACCATTCTCAAACTCTTTCCCATGGTCACTTCTGATTCTAACAATTCCACAATCCTTTTCTCTCTGAAGTTGTAAGCAAAGATCCTTGAATTTTTCAAAAGTGTCTGATTTCTCCTTAATGAAATTTATCCAAGTATATCTGGAAAAATCATCAACAACAACAAATGCATACTTCTTACCACCTAAGCTTTCGACTTGCATAGGTCCCATTAAGTCCATGTGCAATAGCTCAAGAACTCTGGATGTGGACAGATGTTGCAGCTTCTGGTGAGACATCTTGGTTTGTTTTCCTATCTGGCATTCTCCACATATACTTCCTTCCTGAATTTGGAGTTTTGGTAGACCTCTGATGACTCCTTCTGCAATAGCTTTCTCCATGCTTCTGAGATTCAGATGTCCAAGCTTTTGGTGCCATAGCTTAACTTCATCTTCTTTGGTTATTAGACAAGTAGATAACTTTGCTTTATCTTGAGAGACCCACAAGTAGCAATTGTCCTTTGATCTAACACCTTTCATCAGGATTTCCCCTTCACTGTTAGCAACTAAGCATTCACTCTTTGTAAAGTTGACCTTCATTCCTTGATCGCACAGTTGACTAATACTGATTAAGTTAGCAGTTAATCCTTTCACAAGAAGCACCTTATCAAGTTTGGGTAGACCCTCTTCCACAAGATTTCCTACACCCTTTATTTCTCCTTTGACTCCATCCCCAAAAGTCACAAAACTTGTAGCATAAGTCTTAACATCAGTTAAGTAATTTTTATCCCCAGTCATATGTCTGGAACATCCACTGTCAAAGTACCAATCGTTTCTGGATGACACTCTCAGAGATGTATGAGCAATTTGAGCAATCTCATCAGCTTCTGGTTCTATTCTTCTGGGATCCACAGTGTTGCTTGTGAAATTATCATTTTTCTGCTTCCACTGCTTCTTGGTGATCTTTACTGTGGGATCAGGTCTTGGTGAATAGGTCCTGTCTGGGTAACCATGTAATTTGAAACAAAAAGGTCTAATATGTCCTTTTCTTCCACAGTAGTGACATACCCAACCATAATACCTTCCTTTAGATCTGGGCCTATATCCAGATGCCTGTTGTCTCACCTGATGCTGGGGCATCTGTCTTGTCATAGTATGATCACAAGTACTAACAGATGGCACAAACTGTCTCACTGGTAGTTGTTTCTGCTGAGGCAAGGATCTGTAGTCAAACCCAATACCTTTAGAATCTCCAGGTTTCTGTCCTATTTCCAGAATTTCGTCTAACCCAATACCTTTGTTCATCATCCGTAGTTGCTTGTTCATATTGACAATCTTGGAAGTAAGTAAGATAACCTCATCATTGAGATCTGAGTTTATCTTCAGAAGTTTGTCTTTATCAGCTTGCAAGAGAGCAATGGTCCTCTTTTGTTTTTCTAAAGTTCTACAAACTTCCTCACTTTTGAGACATAGCTCCTTGTAAGAATCAGCCAATTCATCATATGTTACCTCTTCATCACTAGATTCATTGTCAGTTGTGCACACTCCAGTCAAGGCATTCACATGTTTAGCAGTTTCAGGTTCTTCTTCTGATTCATCCTCATCAGACCAAGCCACAGTCATCACCTTCTTTTGTTTCTTCAGATAAGTTGCACACTCAGTTCTGATGTGACCAAATCCTTCGCATTCATGGCATTGCACCCCTTTGCTTTGATTGATTTTGTCATCAGTTCTAGGTTTCCTCTGATTGTTGACATTTTTATAGATGCTGCGACTGTTGTCCGGAGCATTTGTCCTAGGGCGTCTGTCCATTCTCTTCACAACTTTATTAAATTGTTTGCCCAACAACACAATAGCTTCAGAGATGCTCTCATCAGTATCTAAATTACTCTCCACATCATCTTCATCAGTGTTGGAGATGAAGGCAATGTTCTTGTCATTCTTTTCAGATCTTTCATTAGCCTTTAATTCAAAAGTTTGAAGAGATCCAATCAACTCATCAACCTTCATATTTCCAATATCTTGGGCCTCCACAATAGCACATACTTTCATATCAAATTTCTTAGGCAGGGACCTGAGAATTTTGCTTACCAGTTTTTCATCAGACATCTTTTCCCCCAAGGATTCAAATGTGTTAGCATATTCTAGCACATTCATGTGAAAGTCATGAACACTCTCTCCTTCCTTCATTCTCAAATTCTCAAACTGTGTTGTTAGCAGTTGTAGCCTTGACTTCTTGACCTTTTGAGTACCTTCATGAGCTGTTCTTAGGATATCCCAAGCTTCCTTAGCAATAGTACATTGTTTAATCAACCTGAACATGTTCTTGTCAACACCATTAAACAAAGCATTCAGGGCTTTAGAGTTTCCAATAGCTGCAGTGTCTTCTGCTGTAGACCACTCCTCTTCTGGTTTTAACTCATCAGTATCAACATTATTCGCATCTTTTATTTTAGGAGGGACCCATGCCTTGATCACAGCCTTCCAAGCTCTGCTGTCTAGAGATTTCAAGAATGCTGTCATGCGTGATTTCCAAATGTCATAGTTCGACCCATCCAACAGAGGTGGTCTGTTCACCAGTCCTCCTTCTTTATCCATTAAGCCAGAAAATTCTTTCACTGGAGCTCACCCACACAGAACAGGGTGCCTGCTCTGATGCCAATTGAAATTCCTGGCAACCTGACTGACAGATGCTGTGCACAATGTTGGCACAACTGTCAGAGCACCTGTCTACTCAGAACTACAATTAAAATAACGCAACGTAACAAAGCACAAATTAAAAGGGACACAGCGGAAATATAAAGTACACAGTGAGTTTGTTAACCCAGTTCGGAGCAACTCTCCTACTCTGGGGGATACCAATCCAGGAATGAATCCACTATTATAGTTCTAGTGAAAAGACCAACGCAGACACACTACTTGACTTTGCACCAAGACCCTACCAGTGGCAACTCTATCTAGGAACTCCTAGATATGAGACCCCGTCTCAATTCCTACCAACAGCACAATCAGTATTGTTATCAACTACGCAAAACACACCAAGAGAAACACACTCTAAAAACACATACTCACTCCGTACTTAAAAGCTTAGGAGCAGCTTACAATTACAACTCAAACAAACTCAGTCCTTAGCTTGAATCAGGGAGATACAAGCAAGGCTCACAATTAACAAAAGAAACCCTAAAAACCTTAAACACACGCTTTGCTAACACACACGGTTTTTAGTTACCCTACTAGGGTTTGTCTTCACAAATATATAATACTGAGATAGCACGGGTTTGGGCTTCAAAATAGAGCGTGGACATTGTCCAGTCCAGCTAAAAAAAAACTTCTAGAGACAATAAAAAAACTTCCAAATATAGAATGATATCTTGTGGAACAAATAGCAAGGCAAATAAAACTTCAAGCAAATCTTCAATCAGATACACGCGCCTTGATCAGCAAGCTAGAGGAAATAAATCTTCAGGCAAATCTTTGGAAGATTGCGTACACAAATATAAAGCGCTAGCTGGCGCGAAAATCACAGGTCACATAATGCTGTTCCATATGCTACAGCATCTGTCCCAGCATCTGGCTAGTAGATGTTTTTGCAAAATGTAGCCAATCTACAAAAACCCAACAAATATGATTGTTGCTGTCATCAGAGGCTGAAAGCACTAGGGTTTGTGGTTCAGATTCAAGCATGATTGAATCAAAAGCTTCAAACTGAGCTTCTGAATCAAGTATGGCAAAGTTGAGGGGTTCAACAATGAGGGGTTTGTCTTCTGATACTGAAGGTGCATCAAAGACAGTGTTAGTTTGGGTTGAGGTTAAAGACAGATATTCTGGATGAGTGATAGACTTTATAGAACTGTTATTCTCTTTAAGTTTCTCAATGTATAGCATCTGCTTCTGAGTTTTGGCTAACTCAAAAGCAATTTCCTCATAATCATCTATCTCAGGTTCTGGTTCAAGTGGATTGGTAGGTAAAAGTATAGGTTGAAATTTCTCAGAGAATATAGGATCAACATTAGACCTGTTAATGACATTCCTAACAAGGTTG
Organism: Medicago ruthenica; assembly: GCA_018208015.1. NCBI lineage: Eukaryota > Viridiplantae > Streptophyta > Magnoliopsida > Fabales > Fabaceae > Medicago > Medicago ruthenica. The sequence goes on from CM031376.1 coordinate 78,107,493, forward strand.
ATGTGATCTCTTCTTCTAATGAGAGAATCTATGAAAGCTTTGGTTTTGGGTCTCAGGCTTCTGTGCATGATAAGGGGTTGTTCACCAACAAGAACTGTTTGGATAGGGGGAATGGTGAGGGTTCAGGGATAGATAGAGTCTGGGGTAGTTCACCACCTAGATGCTGACAGAGTGCATCTATGGTATATGAACAGTTTTGTGAGGGGAGGATAATTCTTTGGCAAGTTTCTAAAGATTAGCCTTAGTGCTGGCTAATCCAAATTCGGTTTCTATAGCTTTCTTGCCATGGGCTAATTCTTCTTCAGTTCTATAGCTCCTGGGAATTATTAAAGGTGACTCATCAGGCATACAGGTCTGCACTGGTGAAACATTTAATACTTCCTCAGAATCTGGTAGGAAGTCAGAAGAATTTGGGTTGGGGGGTAAGAGAACTGATGTAGGCATGTGAATTTTTGTGGGAGATTTGGATAGGTCAGAAGTTGGTTTAGGTTTAGGAGATGGTTTGAGGTGTGAGTAGTGTTTGGATAAGGGAACCTCATCATCATCAGATGCTGAGGGGTCTAAGATAATGGGATTGGTTAGGGTAGAAGGAACTGTAGAATTACCTTTGAGAGTGTCAGGATTAGCAGGTTCTGAGAGCCCAGTTTCCTTCTTCACTGTCTTTAGGTGCTCTCCCATAATCGTCTGAGCTTGTTATGCATAAGCTTTCTTCAGTTTCTCAGACAGCTCAATCAACTTCTGAGCTTCATCAATCTTTCTATTCCTGACCAGCAGACCAACATCCTCTTCTTCCGGCCGTACCACTAGCTTCCTTAGCACCCTTTTCTTTGGCTTCTGAGGCTTCTCAGACTCAGAAGTTGCTTTCCTAGACAATTCACCTCTAGTCTTAGCAGGAAGTATCCGAGCCGGATCCAACTCAGCAACTTCTAATTGGACTTTGGTAACAACTTTGGAGGTTTTCTGTTTCTTTGCAGGAGGTTGAGGTTGAGACTTAGCAGCTTCTGAAGTAACCTTCCTTTTCTTGGGAGCCTTCCAAGGCTGATCAGGATGATCAGGAATCATCTCCCAAGTGATGACCACTCCAGTTTCCTTGTAATGCTCAACAATAAACTCCGCCAGTACCTCTGGATTATCTTCCTTTGAGATAGAAGTGTTGAGTCTTTTGTGTTGGCTGCATGTTTTGGCAAAAACCAAAGTAGTGAATAGTAGCATCTCCTCATCTAGAACATTTCTTGAGTTTGACGTTTTCCATTTTGAAGCCATTCAGAAGCTGAAAATGCCATCAGAAGCTGAAAGCACTGTAGCACTTCAGAAGCTGTTTTCAGGTTCTGATGCCCATGTTGACTTTTGTTGACTTTATCAGAAGCTGATGTTTTTCAAGTTATTTTTATGCGAATCTTAGCGACATTTGGCAAGGATTTGTTCCAGGATTATTGCTTCTAGATTGCTGTTGAATTGGAGAAGATTTAATGAAGATTTGGTATTAAATTATGAAGCTCGTATTATTTCTGCAGAATCTTTAAAAGATACATTCCTGGTTTATTTGTTTCCTTATTGGATTTCTCATAATTCAGAAACAAATCTAATTCAGAAGATTGTGAGCATAATTAAGAGCTTTGCTGAAGGTTATAAAAGGAGGAGTATTGCTGCCATTCAAGACTTACGAAAAACAGAGAAAAATCAGAGATATAGAGTCTTAGAGTTTTAAGCTGTTGCTTTATTTGTGCACCACTCAGTTTGAGTTGGTTTAGTGTTTTTATTGAGTTGTAAATTCATTCTAAGCCTGTAGGTACGAATGAAGGTTTGTTATTGAAGTATTTCTTCAAAACTGGGTAGTTTTGTTTAAGGGGTTCAGTAACAGGTGTGTTACTTGAATAGGAAGTTAGTGGTCTCTAATACTCAACGTGTTGGGTAGAATTCAAGACTAGGAGGAAGTTAATTGCTTAGGCTGGGAACTGGGAGTCAGTGTCTTGAGTCATAAGGATTAATTCCTATAGTGGAATTCCTTCCTGGATTGGTATCCCTCAGAGTAGGAGGTGTTTACTCCGAACTGGGTTAACAAACCTTGTGTGTTCTTTAGCTTCCTGCACTTTTTATTTTTGCTATTTATCTGCTTTAAATTGTGCTAAGTCATTGTTCAGAACCTGTTTTGGTTCAAAACCTGAAATCTCTTAAGTTTTGCCTGGCCAGAATTTCAATTGGCATCAGAGCGGGCACCCTGCCTGTATTTTGGGTGAGATCCAGAGGACTTAATTTCTGGCAAGCATGGATAGAGAAGGAGGCTATGTCAATAGACCACCCCTACTAGATGGCACAAACTATGAGTATTGGAAGTCAAGGATGTGTGCTTTTCTAAAGTCTATTGACAGCAGGACTTGGAAAGCTGTGATAAAAGGCTGGGAACATCCTGAGGTTTTGGACAAAGATGGTAACAAAACTGGAGTTTTGAAGCCTGAGGAGGAATGGACCAAAGCTGAAGATGATCTGTCACTGGGAAATTCAAAAGCTTTGAATGCTATCTTTAATGGTGTTGATCAGAACATGTTCAGACTTATCAAACAGTGTACTGTTGCTAAGGAGGCCTGGGAAATTTTGAAGACAACTCATGAAGGAACCTCTAAAGTGAAGATGTCCAGATTGCAGCTGCTGACCACCAAATTAGAGAACCTGAAGATGAAGGAGGATGAATCCATTCAGGATTTTTACATGAATGTGCTGGACATAGCAAATTCTTTTGATTCACTTGGGGAGAAGATGTCTGATGAGAAGTTGGTGAGAAAAATCCTCAGGTCCCTACCCAGAAGATTTGACATGAAGGTCACTGCAATTGAGGAGGCTCATGATATTTCTGCCATGAAGCTTGAAGAACTGATTGGGTCATTGCTCAATTTTGAAACTGCCTTTTGTAAACAGACTGAGAAGAAAGGAAAAGGTGTAGCCTTTAGTGTGAACTCTGAAGCTGATAATCAACAAGAGTCTGAAGAGGATGACTTATCAGAAGCTCTGGTGTTGCTGGGAAAACAATTCAACAAGATTCTGAAGAATGTTAACAGAAAAGCCAAAGGTCAGAATTTCAGATTCAATAACAAGAAGCAACAAACTGATGAGAAAAAGACAAAGTCTGAGGAGAAAAGTAACCAAGCCAAAGGTGTGCAGTGCTATGAGTGTGAGGGCTATGGGCATATCAAATCTGAATGTCCTACTTTTCTGAAGAAACAGAAGAAGAGCCTAGCTGTTGCATGGTCTGATGATGGTTCTGAAGAAGATGATGTTAGTGAATCTGATATGTGTGATACTGGTCTGGTAGTGAGGTCAGGAGCTATCTTGAAGAAGGAACCTGCTTTAGAGTCTGAGACTTTTTCAGAGTCTGACTCAGAGTCTGAAGCTTCATATGTGTCTGAAGCTGCTAAAACCTCATATGATGAACTAGCTGATAACTACAAGAAGCTGTATACCAGAAGTGCTGAGGTTTGCAAACAAGTTTTGGATCAGAAGGAGACTATTCTTCAACTGGAGGCTGAAAAAGGTGAACTGTTAGTGCAGAATTCAGATTTAAAAGAAGAAGTGAACCAACTGAACTCCCAACTTGATCAAATGAAGAAGCAAGTTAAGATGTTGAACTCTGCTACTGATAAGTTGGAGGACATTTTAGGGAATCAGCAACAAGGAAAAACTGGTTTAGGTTTTGTTGATCAGACTCAGATTTCTAAACAGATAAGTTTTGTTCCTGCTACTCAAACTCATGATTCTATGGTTGGAACATCAAAGAGGAGACCTCAGAAACAAGCCCAGATGCCAGCTCAGAAGCAAGCTCATAAGAGACTTCAGATGCAAGGTCAGGAGTATGTTCAGATGCTACCTCAGAAGCAACCCCAGATTTGTTTCAGAAACAGAAGAAGGAGAAATCATCCATGGATCTGTCATCATTGTGGAAAGAAAGGGCATATCAAACCATTCTGCTTCAATCTTTATGGCTATCTTGAATATTTTCAGTATAGAAAAGTGGAACCAGCTACTGTCAGACAGAATGTTCAGAAGGTGTGGAAGCCCAAAGTTCAGAATGTAGGCCTTATAGCTCACACTTCTTTGAGAGCAACTTCAAAAGAAGACTGGTATTTTGATAGTGGGTGTTCAAGGCACATGACTGGTGTGAAGAAGCTGCTGAGTAATATCAGATCATACTCCAGAAGCTATGTGACATTTGGAGATGGTGTAAAAGGTCAGATTCTGGGTATTGGTGATTTGATCAGAGAAGGTTTGCCCAGACTTAATGATGTGCTACTGGTGGAAGGATTAACTTCAAATCTGATCAGCATTAGCCAACTTTGTGATCAAGACTTAAAGGTTAATTTCAACAAGCAAGAGTGCATTGTTACTGATCAGAAAGATGAGATTCAGATGAGGGGCTGCAGATCCAAAGACAATTGTTACTTATGGGTTTCTGAAGAAGAAAGAAGTCTGACTTCTTGTCTTATGAGTTCAGAAGAAGAAGTCAAACTCTGGCACCAGAGACTGGGACATTTGCACTTGAAAGGCATGAAGAAAATCCTAAGTACTGAAGCTATCAGAGGTGTGCCTAATCTGAAGATCAATGAGGACAATGTTTGTGGTGATTGTCAAATTGGAAAACAAACAAGAAAGTCTCATCCCAGATTAGTTCATCAGGTAACTACTAAAGTACTAGAACTTGTTCATATGGATTTAATGGGGCCTATGCAAGTAGAGAGCATTGGAGAAAAGAGGTATGCTTTTGTAATGGTAGATGACTACTCAAGATTCACATGGATCAACTTTGTTAGAGAGAAGTCTGATACTTTTGAAGTGTTTAAAGACTTATGTACTCAATTACAAAGAGAGAAGGACTGTGAGATTGTCAGAATCAGAAGTGATCATGGCAAAGAATTTGAGAACAAGAGTTTTTCAGAATTCTGTGCTTCTGAAGGTAGAAAACATGAGTTTTTTGCACCTATCACACCTCAGCAAAATGGTGTGGTTGAGAGGAAGAATAGGACTTTAGTAGAATGTGCAAGGGTTATGCTGCATGCTAAGAAGTTGCCATATATGTTCTGGGCTGAAGCAATGAACACTGCATATTACATACACAACAGAGTCACTTTGAAGAAGGGTACTACATCAACTCTGTATGAATTGTGGAAAGGGAGAAAGCCTACAGTCAAATATTTCCATGTTTTTGGGAGCAGATGCTATATCTTGGCTGACAGAGAGAATAGAAGAAAACTGGATCCTAAGTCTGATGAGGGCATATTCCTGGGTTATTCAGTGAACAGCAGAGCTTACAGGGTGTTTAATTCCAGAACCAAGGTTGTGATGGAGTCCATTAATGTGGTAATTGATGATCTGACTGCTGAGAAAGATAGAAGTGAGCCTGAAGTTGTTCCAGAGTCTGAAGCTTCAGAAGAATAAACTTCAGAAGCAGAAAAGCATTCAGAGTCTGAAGAAGCAGAAGATCAACCAGATCAAGTCCCAAATGGTAAAGGGCCATCAATTAGAGTTCAGAAGAATCATCCTAAAGACTTAATCATTGGAAGCTTAGATCAAGGTGTCAGAACCAGGAGATCAGATGCTGCTGCTACTGATTCATGCTTTGTGTCAAAGGTTGAGCCTAAAAATGTGAAAGAAGCCCTAACTGATGAATTTTGGATTGATGCAATGCAAGATGAGTTGAATCAATTCAAAAGGAGTGAAGTGTGGGATCTAGTTCCAAGACCAGAAGGACTGAATGTGATTGGCACTAAGTGGATATTCAAGAATAAAACAGATGAAAATGGTACTGTAGTCAGAAACAAAGCAAGGTTGGTTGCTCAAGGTTATACACAAGTTGAGGGACTTGATGAGACCTTTGCACCTGTGGCCAGACTAGAATCCATAAGACTACTGTTGGGTGTATCCTGCATTCTCAAGTTCAAATTATTCCAGATGGATGTGAAGAGTGCATTTCTGAATGGATATTTGCAAGAAGAGGTATATGTTGAACAGCCTAAGGGTTTTGTGGATCCTAAGTTTCCAGAACATGTGTACAAGTTAAAGAAGGCTTTATATGGATTGAAGCAAGCACCAAGAGCATGGTATGACAGGCTGACTCAGTTTCTTGTGGCTCAAGGTTACAGAAAAGGAGGTTCTGATAAGACCTTGTTTGTGAAAGATGAAAATGGGAGTTTGATGATTGCTCAGATTTATGTGGATGATATAGTGTTTGGAGGGATGTCTCAGAAGATGGTCAAACTGTTTGTTCAGCAGATGCAGTCAGAATTTGAAATGAGCTTAGTTGGTGAACTGACTTATTTTCTTGGATTACAAGTCAAGCAAATGGAAGATACAATCTTCATTTCTCAAAGTAAGTATGCCAAGAACATAGTGAAGAAATTTGGATTGGAATCTGCTGCTCACAAGAGGACACCAGCTGCTACCCACCTGAAGTTAACTAAGGATGAACATGGAGTTTCAGTAGACCAAAGTCAGTACAGAAGCATGATTGGGAGCCTATTGTACTTAACTGCAAGCAGGCCTGATATCACATTTGCTGTAGGAGTTTGTGCAAGATATCAAGCTGATCCTAAGATGAGTCATCTGACACAAGTTAAAAGGATCCTGAAGTATGTGAACAACACAAGTGACTATGGAATCATGTACTCACATAGTTCAAGTTCTGAACTGATGGGATATTGTGATGCTGACTGGGCTGGAAGTGCTGATGACAGGAAGAGCACCTCAGGAGGTTGTTTCTTTTTGGGAAATAACTTAATTTCATGGTTTAGCAAGAAGCAAAACTGTGTGTCATTGTCAACTGCTGAGGCTGAGTATATTGCTGCTGGAAGTAGTTGCTCACAATTGGTGTGGATGAAGCAGATGCTGGAGGAGTACAACATTGAACAAAGAACTATGACATTGTTTTGTGACAATTTGAGTGCCATCAACATCTCTAGGAATCCAATTCAGCACAGCAGAACCAAACACATAGACATCAGGCATCATTTTATCAGAAACCTTGTGGAGGACAAGATTGTTCAGCTGGAACATGTAGCTACTGAAGAACAAGTTGCTGACATTTTCACAAAGGCCTTGGATGCTAAGCAGTTTGAAAACTTAAGGAGCATGTTAGGTGTGTGTCTACATGAAGACTTATAGCAATTAATGCAAACTGGATGTGAGGAAGATAGAGTACCTGCCAGTTGTGCTTATGTTGAGTGTGATCCTGTGTCTGAATCTGATAGCTTTTCCAGGATTTGTGTTACTTGTTTTGATTTTATTCCCTATATGAAGACTATGTTTTGTCAGAATTTTGTGGCTAAAAAGGGGGAGAAAATCTTATGTAATGTGTTGGCTCTGATACCAAAAGTCTTATGCAAAGTCTTATGCAAAGTGTTGCTGCTCAGAAGTTCAAATTTCAGATGTTCAGTTTTCAGTGTGGTTCAGAAGTTATTTGTGAAGCTCAGAGTTCAGAACCAATATAACAAGAGCTGTCAAGATGTTATTGAGGGGGAGTATGTGTCTCAGGGGGAGTACAAGTTTGGTATATTCCTGAAGTGTAGTGATCCTGAAGTAGTGTAGTGATCCTGAAGTGTAGTGGTCCTGAAGAAGAGTGATCCTGAAGAAGAGTTGTGCTCAGCTCCTGAAGTGTGCTCTGATACCTTTTGGTAGTAAGGGGGAGTTTGTTTGTGAAGTTTTAGGGGGAGTATTATGTTGTTCAGAAGTTAATTAGTAGCTCTGATACCATGTTTGTGATGATCAGAGTAACTGTGTTTGTGTGCTTCAGATGTTCAGAATCAGAAGCTGATGTTTTACATAGCTGAATCCGCTGCCTAAACAAATTGCTATGATGTAGGTTTATGGAGTTCTTCATTGCTGAGTTGATTAGCCAAAAATTTGCCAAAGGGGGAGATTGTTGAGTCTTTTGTGTTGGCTGCATGTTTTGGCAAAAACCAAAGTAGTGAATAGTAGCATCTCCTCATCTAGAACATTTCTTGAGTTTGAAGTTTTCCATTTTGAAGCCATTCAGAAGCTGAAAATGCCATCAGAAGCTGAAAGCACTGTAGCACTTCAGAAGCTGTTTTCAGGTTCTGATGCCCATGTTGACTTTTGTTGACTTTATCAGAAGCTGATGTTTTTCAAGTTATTTTGCGAATCTTAGCGACATTTGGCAAGGATTTGTTCCAGGATTATTGCTTCTAGATTGCTGTTGAATTGGAGAAGATTTAATGAAGATTTGGTATTAAATTATGAAGCTCGTATTATTTCTGCAGAATCTTTAAAAGATACATTCCTGGTTTATTTGTTTCCTTATTGGATTTCTCATAATTCAGAAACAAATCTAATTCAGAAGATTGTGAGCATAATTAAGAGCTTTGCTGAAGGTTATAAAAGGAGGAGTATTGCTGCCATTCAAGACTTACGAAAAACAGAGAAAAATCAGAGATATAGAGTCTTAGAGTTTTAAGCTGTTGCTTTATTTGTGCACCACTCAGTTTGAGTTGGTTTAGTGTTTTTATTGAGTTGTAAATTCATTCTAAGCCTGTAGGTACGAATGAAGGTTTGTTATTGAAGTATTTCTTCAAAACAGGGTAGTTTTGTTTAAGGGGTTCAGTAACAGGTGTGTTACTTGAATAGGAAGTTAGTGGTCTCTAATACTCAACGTGTTGGGTAGAATTCAAGACTAGGAGGAAGTTAATTGCTTAGGCTGGGAACTGGGAGTCAGTGTCTTGAGTCATAAGGATTAATTCCTATAGTGGAATTCCTTCCTGGATTGGTATCCCTCAGAGTAGGAGGTGTTTACTCCGAACTGGGTTAACAAACCTTGTGTGTTCTTTAGCTTTCCTGCACTTTTTATTTTTGCTATTTATCTGCTTTAAATTGTGCTAAGTCATTGTTCAGAACCTGTTTTGGTTCAGAACCTGAAATCTATTAAGTTTTGCCTGGCCAGAATTTCAAGAAGGGAAAATCATCCAGGTACTCAGACTATTTCATGTTTACCTTCAAATCCTCATCAGCAGTGACTATTTCCTTCTTAGGAATAATCATCATGCGTCCATGGTCACTCCTGATATCACCTTTCCTCTGCAGGTTCGCAGCTCAGCATCAGACCCTACTCCAATAAATTGCAGCTTCTGAACAAGTCTTCCTTGGTGGAAGATTTCTGAGAGGAGTCTGGCATAAGGAACATTCCTTTTTCCCTTAAGTCCTTCCTTAATAGATGCGCACAAGTAGTTGAAAATGTGCTTGGGAAAATCTATTGGGAATTTCTTAATGAGGAACATAAGGAAATGCCCGTGATCCAAGGACATGCAATCCTTGCCTCCTTCTCTGGGCATGAAGCATGAAAGCTTAATTTTGTGCAGTACTCTGTACTCTTTCCACATTTCTACAGTCTTTTCAGACTCTCTTCCCTCAAACAATGTAGCCTGAATCTGTTCTGCCCATTGGCTTTTCTTATAAGTGCTGGATAAGAACATGCCATGATTTCTTGCTCCAATCACCTTGGCTATTATAGATTCAGTTATTGTAATCCTAATCCCATTGACTCTAGACCTAATCTATGTTTCAACGAATTCCTTCAGACCCATTTCTGCTCTAGTTTTCCCTTTCAGCTTCTTATTCGCAGCAATCCTTTGAAGCTCTTCTCTTGTGGCAGCTTTTGAGTCGTATACCTCACTTCTAACCCAGAAGTCCTTGACTAGTTCCATGTATGTTGGACCATTCAGCATGTTGAAGTATGAAGACCAGCCTTGAAAATCCATATAATGTTGAATGTCGCACCCATTCAATTCTAAGGATCTGAAATCTGTAACACCTTATTTCCCAACGATAATTATTGAATAATAAGAATATATTTAATAAAGAGGATGTTACAAAACTCGTCAATATATCACATATAACATAAACATTTCCTTTAAATAATAATTTCAACAGCGGAAAACATTTAATTGATCACATTAATATTGATTATCCTTGTTATTCAATATCATAAATAGAAATAAACAATAGTTCCAAGTTCTCAACTTAAAAACAAATTAATTCAACGTCAACCTCAACCCTGGTGTTACAAGAATCAGAGCTCGTAGTGACTACATGCTTAATGGAATACTAAATAAAAATGAAAACTAGACAGAAGACGTATTCCATCTCCACCTTCTAAGTCATCCCACAGCTAAACTTCCTCAACCTGAGTGTCTGTACCCGGGAGTACAGTAATCACAAAGAAAACAACACACAACAATAAAGGGGTGAGAAATCCTGCTGTTGGTTATTTGGTGTTGGCTACATTGTTTGGTAAAATCAAAGTGCTCAAGCGTTGCGTCTCTATGTGTTAAAGAAGTCTTCAGAAGCAAGAAATTGGATTTGAGGAGGTTCAGAAGCTGAAAATGTCTTCAGAAGCAGATTGGGCCTTCAGACGCTGAACAATACTTTAGACGCAGAAATGGCCTTCAGACGCTGAACAGTACTTTAGACGCACTGTTCAGACGTTGACCAATGTTGACCTTCAGAAGCTGGACTTCAGAAGCTGTTTTCAGAAGCTGGATTTTTTGCATTAAATCTGATTCTTTCTGTGCGTATCTTTGGAAGATTTATCAAGGATTTATTCAGGCATTTAGTTTCTAGAAGGCTGATTAATTTGTTGAAGATCTTGAGAAGATTGGCTTCGTGTTTTATGATTGAATTTAATTGCTGAAGGATCTTTGCATTATTTGGTTCAGTATTATATGTTTCCTTTTCAAGTCTTTCATAATTCAGAATCATATCAATTGAAGAAGATTGGATTCATAATTATGCTGCTTGCTGAAGCCTATATAAAGAGACGTGCTGCTGCTATTGAAGATAACGAATCATATATCAAAAATCAGAGTTTAAGAGTCTTTTTGTTTTTAGGCTTTATTTGTACACCACTCATATGTTCTGAGTTGGTTTAGATTGTTTGAGTTGTAAATCATTCAAAACTTTTAAGTACGAATGATGTTTTTGTTTTAATGAAGTGTGTCTTCAGAACTGGGTTATTTCAGAAGCTGTTAGTAACTGGGTTGTTACTTGAATAGGAAGTTAGTAGTGTTCTAATACTTAGGTGGTGCTCCTGAGTAGAAATCAGGCTTGTGGAGATTGATTGCTAAGGCTGGGAACAGGGGGGTCTGTGTCTTGAGTCTTAAGGATTAATTCCTATAGTGGATTTCCTTCCTGGATTGGTATCCTCCAGACGTAGGTGGTATTTACACCGAACTGGGTTAACAAATACTTGTGTTCTTTACTTTTCTGCACTTTATTTTAACTGCTTCTGAACCTGTGCTTTGTGCTCTGTTTTGCAAACCATCGTGCTCTGTTTTACTGTCTGAATCATTAACTGCCAGAATTTCAATTGGCATCAGAGCAGGCACCCTGCCTGTTATTGGGTGAGCTCCAGGGAAGACTTTTCTGGCAAGCATGGACAAGGAGGGAGGATATGTCAACAGACCACCGTTGCTGGATGGCACAAATTATGAATACTGGAAGTCTAGAATGTGTGCCTTTCTGAAATCCATTGACAGCAGAACCTGGAAAGCTGTGTTAAAAGGTTGGGATCATCCAGTTGTTTTAGACAAAGATGGAAATAAAACTGAAATTCTGAAACCTGAGGAGGAATGGACAAAGGCTGAAGATGATCTGGCTCTTGGAAACTCCAAAGCCTTGAATGCATTATTCAATGGAGTGGACAAAAACATGTTCAGACTCATCAAGCAGTGTACCATTGCCAAGGATGCCTGAGAGATATTAAAGACCACTCATGAAGGAACCTCAAAGGTGAAGATGTCCAGACTCCAACTTCTTACTACTAAATTTGAGAATTTGAAGATGATGGAGGATGAAAATATTCAAGATTTCTACATGAATGTCCTAGATATGGCAAATTCTTTTGAGTCTCTTGGGGAGAAGATGTCAGATGAGAAGATAGTGAGAAACATACTCAGGTCACTTCCTAGAAGATTTGATATGAAGGTGATAGCTATTGAGGAAGCTCATGACATCTCCACTATGAAGGTTGAGGAGCTGATTGGATCTCTGCTGAATTTTGAAACTGCCTTCTGTAAACAGACTGAGAAGAAAGGGAAATGAATTGCTTTTGCAGTTAATACTGAAGATGACAACAAGAGTATGATGAGGATGATGGTGACTTATCAGAAGCACTTGTGTTGCTGGGGAGACAGTTCAACAAAATTCTGAAGCATGTTGACAGAAAATCCAAAACCAAAGGGCAGAACTTCAGATTCAACAAGAGTAAGCAACAAACTGATGTGAAGAAGACCAAGTCTGAGGAGAAGAGAAATCAAGCAAAGGGTGTTCAGTGCTTTGAGTGTGAAGGTTATGGACATATCAAATCAGAATGTCCCACTTTTCTTAAGAAGCAAAAGAAGAGCTTGGCTGTTTCATGGTCTGATGAAGACTCAGAAGAAGATATAGAAAGTGAATCTGCTAAGTGTGATACAAGTCTGATGGTAAGGTTAAAACAGAAGTCAGGAGCTATTTTAAAAACTGAAGCAGTTTTAGAGTCTGAGACTTTAAGAGTCTGACTCAGAGTCTGAAGCCAGAGTTGAAAAGTCCTCATATGATGAATTGGCTATCAATTACAAAAAGCTATACATCAGAAGTGCAGAGGTTTGCAAGCAAATTCTGGATCAGAAGGAGACAATCTGTCAACTGGAGGCTGAGAAAGGTGAACTGTTAGTGCAAAATTCTGATCTCAAAGAAGAAGTGAGTCAACTAAATTCCTAGCTTGAGAATATGAAAAAGCAGGTCAGAATGATGAATACTGCTACTGATGTGCTGGAGGAGATATTGGAGAATCAGAAACAAGGAAAACAAACTGGTTTAGGATTTGTTGATCAGACTCAGAACCTCAAAAAGAAGAATCCTGCTAAAAGGTTTGTTCCTGCTACTCAAACTTATGATCCTATGATTGAAACATCTAAGATGAAACCTCAGAAGCAACCTCAGAAGTTTAACAAGAACAAGAGAAGAAATCATACATGGGTCTGTCATCATTATGGAAAGAAGGGGCATATTAAACCATTCTGTTTCAAACTGTATGGTTATCATGAACATTTTCAGTACAGAAGAGTGGAACCAACTACAACCAGAAACAATGTTCAGAAGGTGTGGAAACCCAAAGACAAGACTGTTGGCCTCATAGCTCATACATCTTTGAGAGCCACCTCTAAAGAAGACTGGTACTTTGATAGTGGTTGTTCAAGACACATGACTGGTGTGAAGAAGTTGCTGAGTAATTTAAAGCCTTATTCCATAAGCTATGTGACATTTGGTGATGGAGCAAAATGAGAGATTCTTGGTATTGGTGACTTAATCAGTGATGGGTTACCAAGACTTAATGATGTGTTACTTGTGAAAAGGTTGACATCTAGTCTGATCAGTATTAGCCAGCTATATGATCAAGACTTAAGAGTGAATTTCAACAAGGTAGAATTCTTGGTTACTGGTGATGAAGGTAAGGTTCTGATGAGAGGCTGCAGATCAAAAGATAATTGTTATTTGTGGGTGTCTGAAGAAGAAAGAAGCCTGACTACCTGTCTTATGATCTCACAAGAGGAAGTCAGACTCTAGCACCAGAAACTGGGTCATCTGCATCTGAAAGGCATGAAGAAAATCCTGAGTACTGAAGCTATTAGAGGTCTACCTAATCTGAAGATCAATGAGGACAGTGTTTGTGGTGATTGTCAAATTGGAAAACAAACAAGAAAGTCTCATCCCAGATTAGTACACCAGGTAACTACTAAAGTACTAGAACTGTTACATATGGATTTAATGGGGCCTATGCAAGTTGAGAGTATTGGAGGAAAGAGATATGCTTTTGTGGTTGTTGATGACTATTCAAGATTCACATAGGTTAGCTTTGTTAGAGAGAAGTCAGAAACATTTGAAGTGTTTAAAGAGTTGTGCACTCAGTTACAAAGAGAGAAGGACTGTGGTATTATCAGAATCAGAAGTGATCATGGGAAGGAATTTGAGAATAAGAAATTTTCTGAGTTCTGTGCATCTGAAGGGATCAAGCATGAGTTTTCTGCACCTATAACACCTTAGCAAAATGGTGTAGTTGAGAGGAAGAACAGAACATTAGCAGAATCTGCAAGAGTCATGTTACATGCTAAGAAGCTACCTTACATGTTCTGGGCTGAAGCTATGAATACAGCTTGTTACATTCACAACAGGGTGACTTTAAAGAAGGGTAGTGCATCTACGTTGTATGAACTGTGGAAGGGAAGAAAGCCTACAGTCAAATATTTTCATGTTTTTGGGAGCAAATGTTACATTTTGGCTGATAAAGAAAATAGAAGAAAGATGGATCCTAAGTCTGATGAGGGAATTTTTCTGGGTTATTCAGTGAACAACATGAAGGTGAGAAAAACACACAAGAAGGGGGGGGGTTGAATTGTGTGTGGACTGTTTTTAAAAATTCTTTCTCAAAAGCTTAAGTTAAGATCAGAACCTGATGTTGATCAGTTCTGAATCTTTTTCAGAGTTTGTTAATGCAGCGGATTAAAGCTTAAAAGAGAGAAGGGAAGAGACACACACAATGTTTTTATACTAGTTCCTTCCACAAGTTGGAAGTAGTCTAGTCCCCTTGTTACTAACAAGAGATTTTAACTATAATCAGACTGATTACAATTGCTCAACCAAAAAGGAAGAGACTTCCAGTTGCTCAACCACAAAGGAAGAGACTTCTAATGTTCAGACCACAAAGGAATGAAACTACCTTGCTCAGACCACAAAGGAATGAGACTTCCTTGCTCAGACCACAAAGGAATGAGATTGAGAAAAAGACCAAGTCTGAGGAGAAAAGTAATCAAGTGCAGTGCTATGAGTGTGAGGGTTTTGGACATATCAAATCTGAATGTCCTACTTTCCTGAAGAAACAGAAGAAGAGCCTAGCTGTTGCATGGTCTGATGATGGTTCTGAAGATGATGATGTTAGTGAATCTGATATGTGTGATACTGGTCTGGTTGTGAGATCAGGAGCTATCTTGAAGAAGGAAGCTGTTTTAGAGTCTGAGACTTTTTCAGAGTCTGACTCAGAGTCTGAAGCCTCATCTGTGTCTGAAGCTGCTAAAACCTCATATGATGAACTAGTTGATAACTACAAGAAGCTGTATACCAGAAGTGCTGAGGTTTGCAAACAAGTTTTGGATCAGAAGGAGACTATTCTTCAACTGGAGGCTGAAAAAGGTGAGCTGTTAGTGCAGAATTCAGATTTAAAAGAAGAAGTGAATCAACTGAACTCCCAACTTGATCAAATGAAGAAGCAAGTGAAGATGTTGAACTCTGCTACTGATAAGTTGGAGGATATCTTGGGGAATCAGCAACAAGGAAAAACTGGGTTAGGTTTTGTTGATCAGACTCAGATTCCTAAACAGATGAGTTTTGTTCCTGCTACTAAAACTCATGAGTCTATGGCTGGAACATCAAAGAAGAGACCTCCGAAGCAAGCCCAGATGCAAGGTCAGAAGCATATCCAGATGAGACCTCAAAAGCAAGCTCAGAAGAGACCTCAGATGCAAGGTCAGAAGCATGGTCAGATGCTACCTCAGAAGCAACCCCAGAAATATTTCAGAAACAGAAGGAGGAGGAATCATCCATGGGTCTGTCATCATTGTGGAAAGAGAGGGCATATCAAACCATTCTGCTTCAAATTGTATGGGTATCCTGAACATTTTCAGTATAGAAGAGTTGAACCAGCTACTATCAGTCACAATGTTCAGAAGGTGTGGAAGCCCAAAGTTCAGAATATAGGCCTGATTGCTCATACCTCATTGAGAGCTACTTCAAAAGAAGACTGGTATTTTGATAGTGGGTGTTCAAGGCACATGACTGGTGTGAAGAAGCTGCTGAGCAATATCAGATCATACTCCAGAAGTTATGTGACATTTGGAGATGGTGTAAAAGGTCAGATTCTGGGTATTGGAGATTTGATCAGAGAAGGTTTGCCCAGACTTAATGATGTGCTACTGGTGGAAGGATTAACCTCTAATCTGATCAGTATTAGCCAGCTTTGTGATCAGGATTTAAAAGTGAATTTCAACAAGCAGGAGTGTATTGTTACTGATCAAGATGGTAAAACTCAGATGAGGGGCTGCAGATCCAAAGACAATTGTTATTTGTGGGTGTCTGAAGAAGAAAGAAGTCTGACTTCTTGTCTTATGAGCTCAGAAGAGGAAGTCAAACTCTGGCACCAGAAGCTGGGACATCTGCATCTGAAAGGCATGAAAAAAATCCTAAGTACTGAAGCTATCAGAGGTGTACCTAATCTGAAGATCAATGAGGACAATGTTTGTGGTGATTGTCAAATTGGAAAACAAACAAGAAAGTCTCATCCCAGATTAGTTCACCAGGTAACTACTAAAGTACTAGAACTTGTTCATATGGATTTGATGGGGCCTATGCAAGTAGAGAGTATTGGAGGCAAGAGGTATGCTTTTGTAATGGTAGATGACTACTCAAGATACACATGGATCAACTTTGTTAGAGAGAAGTCTGATACTTTTGAAGTGTTTAAAGACTTATGTACTCAATTACAATGAGAGAAGGACTGTGGTATTGTCAGAATCAGAAGTGATCATGGCAAGGAATTTGAAAACAAGAGTTTTTCAGAATTCTGTGCTTCTAAAGGAATAAAACATGACTTCTCTGCACCTATCACACCTCAGCAAAATGGTGTAGTGGAAAGGAAGAATAGGACATTAGCAGAATGTGCAAGAGTTATGCTGCATGCTAAGAAGTTGCCATATATGTTTTGGGCTGAAGCCATGAACACTGCATGTTATATCCATAATAGAGTCACTCTGAAGAAGGGAACAACTTGTACCTTATATGAACTATGGAAAGGAAGGAAGCCTACAGTCAAATACTTCCATGTTTTTGGGAGCAGATGCTATATTTTGGCTCATAGAGAAAATAGAAGAAAACTGGATCCTAAGTCTGATGAGGGCATATTCCTGGGTTATTCAGTGAACAACAGAGCTTACAGGGTGTTTAATTCCAGAACCAAGGTTGTGATGGAGTCCATAAATGTGGTTATTGATGATCTGTCTGCTGAGAATGAAAAGAATGAGCCTGAAGTTGTTCCAGAGTCTGAAGCCTCAGAAGAACAAGCTTCAGAAGCAGAAAAGCATTCAGAGTCTGAAGAAATAGAAGATCAACCAGAACAAGTTCCAAATGGTAAAGGGCCATCAATTAGAGTTCAGAAGGATCATCCTAAAGACTTAATCATTGGAAGCTTAGATCAAGGTGTCAGAACCAGGAGATCAGATACTGCTACTACTGATTCATGTTTTGTGTCAAAGGTTGAGCCTAAAAATGTGAAAGAAGCCCTAACTGATGAATTTTGGATTGAAGCAATGCAAGATGAGTTGAATCAATTCAAAAGGAGTGAAGTGTGGGATCTGGTTCCAAGACCTGAAGGGTTGAATGTGATTGGCACTAAGTGGATATTCAAGAATAAAACAGATGAAAATGGTACTGTAGTCAGAAACAAGGCAAGGTTGGTTGCTCAGGGTTATACTCAAGTTGAGGGACTTGATTTTGATGAGACCTTTGCACTAGTGGCCAGACTAGAGTCCATAAGACTGCTGTTGGGTGTCTCCTGCATTCTCAAGTTCAAGCTATTTCAGATGGATGTGAAGAGTGCATTTCTGAATGGATATCTGCAATAAGAAGTGTATGTTAAACAGCCTAAAGGATTTGTGGATCATAATTTTCCTAATCATGTTTACAAACTGAAGAAGGCCTTGTATGGATTGAAGCAAGCACCAAGAGCATGGTATGAAAGATTAACTCAGTTTCTTGTGGCTCAAGGTTACAGAAAAGGAGGTTCTGATAAGACATTGTTTGTGAAAGATGAAAATGGGAGTCTGATGATTGCTCAGATTTATGTGGATGATATAGTGTTTGGAGGGATGTCTCAGAAGATGGTCAAACTGTTTGTTCAGCAGATGCAGTCAGAATTTGAAATGAGCCTAGTTGGTGAGCTGACATATTTTCTTGGGTTACAAGTCAAACAAATGGAAGATACAATCTTCATTTCTCAAAATAAGTATGCCAAGAACATAGTAAAGAAGTTTGGAATGGAGTCTGCTGCTCATAAGAAGACACCAGCTGCTACTCATCTGAAGCTAACCAAAGATGAACAAGGAGTATCAGTTGATCAGAGTCAGTACAGAAGCACGATAGGGAGCCTATTGTATTTAACTGCAAGCAGACCTGATATCACTTATGCTGTTGGAGTTTGTGCAAGATATCAAGCTGATCCTAAGATGAGTCATCTGACTCAGGTGAAGAGGATTCTGAAGTATGTGAATAGCACAAGTGACTATGGAATCATGTATTCACACAGTTCAAGTTTTGAACTGATGGGATATTGTGATGCTGACTGGGCTGGAAGTGCTGATGACAGGAAGAGCACTTCAGGAGGTTGTTTCTTCTTAGGAAATAACTTGATTTCATGGTTCAGCAAGAAACAAAACTGTGTGTCATTGTCAACTGCTGAGGCTGAGTATATTGCTGCTGGAAGTAGTTGCTCACAATTGGTTTGGATGAAACAGATGCTGGAGGAGTACAACATGAAACAAGGAACCATGACCTTATTTTGTGACAATTTGAGTGCTATCAACATTTCTAAGAACCCAATTCAGCACAGCAGAACCAAACACATAGACATCAGACATCATTTTATCAGAAACCTTGTGGAGGATAAAGTCATTCAGCTGGAACATGTAGTTACTGAAGAACAAGTTGCAGACATTTTCACAAAGGCCTTGGATGCTAAACAGTTTGAAAACTTAAGGAGCAAGTTAGGTGTGTGTTTACATGAAGACTTATAGCAATCACTGCAAACTGGATGTGAGGAAGATAGAGTACCTGCCAGTTATGCTTATGCTGAGTGTGATCCTGAACCAGAGTCTGAGTCTGCTATGTTTTCCAAGATCTGTGTTACCTGTTCTGATTTTAATCCCTATATGAAGACTATGATTTGTCAGAATTTTGTGGCTAAAAAGGGGGAGAAAATCTTATGCAATGTGTTGACTCTGTTGGCTCTGATACCAAGAATTAGAAGATGTTTTGCTGCATTTCAGATGTTCAGCTGTCAGTGTTATTCAGAAATTGTGTCATTAATTCAGTAGGTGACGAGTTTTGATCTGATACCAAGCGTCATATGTTCAGATGTGATCAAGGGGGTATATGTGTCTCAGGGGGAGTACAAGCTTGTTATATACCTGAGTGATGATGTGGTCCTGAAGTGTGGTTCTGAAGAACAATTGTGCTTTGGTTTGTGCTCTGATACCATCTATCTCTGTTGTTCAGTAGTAAGGGGGAGTTTGTATGAGAAGCTGAGTTGCAGGGGGAGTGTTGTGATGATCAGGAGATGATCAGTAGTAGCTTTGATACCTTGGAGTAGCTCTGATACCATGGTTGTGATCAGAAGTTGATCAGTACTAAACTCAGATTCTGAGTTCTGTCATGGTCGCTCTGCGACCATGACTTCGCACTGCGAAGTATGCGAATTTTTGAGTTCAGAAGCTGTTTCTGAACTTTTGTTCAGAAACAACTTCTAAACACACTCAGGACCTTTTAGGTGAGTGAAAAGCTTTGAGTTTTTGGGATGAAAAAGACTGGACAAACCAGTTTTGATGTTTTGAAAACCTTGGGATTTCTTTGAAATTCAAAAGGGGTTTTTTAGAACCAAAAGTTTTTGAACCAAAATTGCTATGCAAACACAATTGAAAATGCAAAACAAAAGCTTGGAATACTTACAGAGATCCTTAGCAAAGCTCCAGCTGCAATGGATTTGAATTGGTTGAAGGTTCTTGCAAAAGTTTTGAATGTTGGTGATGGTTTTGAACTTTGTGAGGCTTTGTGTTTGGATTGTTTTTTTTCTGGTTGTTTGCAAGTGTTTGTAAGCTGGAATGAGTAGTGTTTCTTTGTGTGTATAATGCTCTTGAATGCTGTTTTTTAGTAGTGTGTGTAACCTTGGGCATTGCCTTCTATTTATAGGCCAAAACCAAATCAATTTCATCATTAGAAATCCCCAAAATCCAGCTGATTTGTGGGCTAGGATCAGGCTGAATCCCTTTGCATTAAATGCTAATGGATAGAGGCAACCTTGCCTTGTGCCAAGGGTCAAGACTCAGCCTGATTTCAGCCACAAATTCAAAGGTTTTTGGATAGCAATGATGATGAAATAGGGCTGAAATGCAATTGGTCAAGCTTGGGGATCAATCCTTGCAATCTCAATGGTTGATCAATAAAAACGTGCACTGTGATGTGCAGAGATTGGGGGATGCAAAAGGCTATAATTGGCTGGTGTGAGAGGGTGAAAAGCTGTTGCAAAACTGGGTAGACACTCATGGCTTTTTCAAGTGAAAAATCCAGCTGGTTTGACTGGTTTTGGGGGAGCAAGCAGGAGGAAAGTCATCAAGCAGGTGGCTGGCAACCTTGGGGTGGTTAACAGGTCACATGGGAGGGACAAGAGCTGCCCAATTGCAAGCCCACTTGCTTGTCACATGCTAGGTTGGAAGAAAAAGCTTCCAACCTTGGCATTAATGGCAAGTCTCTCATTTCAGGTTTTGCTTGGCCCAAATAGCCATGAATGCTGATTAAAATAAATATGAAAATGATATGCAACAAAATCTGGAATTAAATCTAAGAAACCAAAAATCTGCAGAAAAATCGCAGACTTCGCAGTGCGAAGTGTCCTTCGCAGTGCGAAGTCATCATTTTTGAAATGTTGACTTTTCTGTTGACTTTTGTTGACTTTGACTTTTTCTCCCTCTTTGATTTTTTTTGATTTTTTTGTTTTAAAAGGCTTAGGACAAAATTGGGGTACTACATTTACCTCGTTTCCAAATATTCGGGGAAGCGTCGGGTGTCTACCCAAGTTTTCCTTTTTCACTCACACAAAAGAAAATTGTTTTTTATGTTTTCGTATATTGAAAATAGAATGGCAATTTATTGAAAATAGATGTATAAAACCAAAATTGAAAGCATTAAAACTTGTTGAATAAAAATGAGTTTCAAGCCAAAAAAAATGAGTTTCAAACCCAAGTTCTGAACCTTCAGAAGCAGAAACTGACTTTAGAAGCAAAAATGCAAAATATACTGTTCAGAAGCACTGTTCAGAAGCACTGTTCAGAAGCACTGTTCAGAGGCACTGTTCAGAAGCATTGTTCAGAAGCTGCTTCAGAAGCTGCTTCAGAAACTGCTTCAGAAACTGCCTTCAGAAGCTGCTTCAGAAGCTGCCTTCAGACTCTGAACTTCAGAAGCTGCCTTCAAACTCTGAACTTCAGAAGCTGCCTTCAGACTCTGAACTTCAGAAGCTGCCTTCAGACTCTGAACTTCAGATGCTGCCTTCAGACTCTGAACTTTAGAAGCACTGTTCAGACTCTGAGGTTCAGAAGCACTATTCAGGAGCTGCTTCTGAAGTACTGTTCAGAAGCTGCTTCTGAACTACTGTTCAGAAGCTGCTTCTGAAGTACTGTTCAGACTGCTTCTGTTTTCTGATTTCAGAACCTCAGGGGGGTAAAAACATTCGAATTCAGTAAGAAAAAGAAGTAACCCACTTCTGTTTTGGTGTTTTGTAAACTTTGAGATTTTTTAGGGTTTTTCAAAAGATGTTTTTAGTGCAAAAATAAGTTAAAGGCTACTAAAAGTGCAGAAAAATTATGCAGGACAGCAGGAACATCAGCACAAAAATGAAAACAGAAATGTAAATAAGAAATGAAAATGTTCAGAATACTTACTAACTCTCAGCCAAAGCTTTGGATGCAAGAAAAATGAAAGGAGCTTTTGGATGATTGCTGTTTTGCAAAGCTGGAAGTGATGGAAAAGATGAATGACAATAACAATGGTGTTTTGCTATTATTCTTCACTTTTTGTATGATGTTTATGGGGATTTAATGGCTGTTTTGATTGTTTGATTTGTTTGTGATGGTTTGTAAAGAAAGAAACAGAAAACTGAGCTTCTGACTTTCAAAGGTTGTGGTGAATTCTGGCTATTCCTTTTGGTTTTGTTCTTGCTCTAAAATTCCTCTAATGATTCTCTCAAAATTCTCTCCCAAAAAATTGTCTCCCATCCTCTGAATTTCGTGTTCCTTATATAGGCAAAATTGTGATCATTTGTAATCATGAAAATCCCTTAAAAGCTGGATCTTTTGTGTGCTATGACCAAGACTTTGGTTAGCATTTAATGCAAAAGGAAGGAAGTGACCTTGCCTTGTGATCATGGTGAAGACTTTGGTTAATTTCAGAACAAATTGGGGCTGAGTTTGACAGGAATTGTTGGAAAAATGGGAAAACAGGGTGTTGTTTGTGCAGAGGTTGGGAGAAAACATGGAAAAGGGGTGCTGCACTGTGCAGAGGTTGGGAGAAAACATGGAAAAGAGGTGCTGCACACAGGGGCAGTAGCAGAGAAAAATGGGAAGGAAGAAGTGCTAGAACAGGGCAGCCACTTGCAGAAACAGGGCAGCAGTTTGCAGCTTAACTGG
This sequence comes from Medicago ruthenica, assembly GCA_018208015.1. Taxonomy (NCBI): domain Eukaryota; kingdom Viridiplantae; phylum Streptophyta; class Magnoliopsida; order Fabales; family Fabaceae; genus Medicago; species Medicago ruthenica. The sequence continues at coordinate 78,130,019 of CM031376.1, forward strand.
ACTGGTTTTGATAAAGAAAAATGGCAAGGTGGAGGCTGGAAACCAGGAGCAGCAGCTTGCAGAAAACTTTGACTGGTTTTGTTAAAGCAAGTGGCAAGGAGGAGGTGGAACAAGGAGAAGGGCGCAACTTGCTTGGCTTTGTAAAGTTCCCTTTCATTTTGATAAAAAACAACATAATAATGATAATAATAAAAGTAATAATGATAATAATAGTAATAATAAAAAAGATAGTAATAATAATAAAAGTAAAAAATAAAAATAAAAATAAAAATAAAAATAAAAATAAAAATAAAAATGATAATAAAAATAATAAAAATAATAATAATAATAAAGAAAAAATAAATAATAATAAAAAATCTTCTCCTTTTTGATGATTTATTTAAAAAGAAAAAATGAAAAAAAACATGGACAAAATTAGGGTACTACAATGAGTGTTACAAAGGTTGACAACTTCATCTCTTTAAAGTATAAATGTTACACGTTTATTAATTATATGTATTTGTCTATCTAATTACATTAAAAAAATAATTTATCTTTGCAATTTGTAATTATTTCGAGTGTTCAAATATGCATATAATGATTTTCAGTGCTTTTTACCTTCCGTATTCGGCGGAAGTAAAACTTGATATCGGTGAGCTCCGTTTGCTTCGAAAAATAAGATGTTGTTGGGCAGTAAGCATTTGCAAGAATAGCCACTTTTTAAAATTTATCAACCATCAACTGAAATGTATTAATATATAATAGTTTGTATTAAAACTTATCAACACTTCTTAATCACATATTTTAAAATATTTTTAACACGTATTATAACCAAACTCGTGCAACGCACGGGCTTTCCACCAAGTTAATATTATTAACAACTCAATTTATCAAAAAAATAATAATATTTGGTCATTCACTTGTGCCCTTAGGGCACATGTTAAAGATTCCATAAATGGTTAATATTTATTACAAAACATTAATTTTCAATCTCTAGACGAATAAATTGACACAATTTCCTAGACAAAATTTTCACTTTAGGTTCCTTAACATTGTCCTAAGGGCACAAGTTAGCATTTCCCTATTAATATTAAGAACTCAAAAGTTTATTAAATGTGGTGAATCAACAGTTCAAAGCAATTTTGCACAGACAATCAATGAAAACACCCAGAATCGCCACATCAAATTGGTAAAATAACAATAGAAAATAAATGTTTTCATTGGTTGTGTAACATCCCGCTTATAAGTATCAGTTATCAGTGGTAGAAACTTATTATACAAGTAATGGCGATCTTGTAAATATGTGCCATGGCAATTTGGTAAATATTTGGTTCAAGAGGTTTATTTAAAATAGAGGGGGGAAGATATTTTCCCAATTCATTTTCCCTTTCACTCTTCCTCTTCTCTCACGCCAATTCCCCTTCTTCTCCATTAATCATCAAAACATCACCTCCAAACTCTTCATTCTTAAGCAAGCAAGCAAGGTATGGAATCTAAAGCCAAGGAAACAAGGAAGAATAGAGGGAATTGGAAAGCTAGAGGTGGACAAGGAATTAAGGAAAGAAGATGGATCAAGCTAGGGTTTGATGATTGGAAGCTTGGCAAGGATCAGAGCTAGCACAATCAAGGTGAGCTCCCTATGATTTTTCCCCTTTTTGGGTAGTTTTATGGTTTAGAGAGGAAAGGAATTCATGAATGATTTTAGGCTAGATTTGTATAAGTTAGTTTCCCTTTTGTTAATACATGTTATGCTATGATCTTATGTGTTAAAAACCTTGGATTTTAATGTATAAATGCTTGCTGAACTGTGTTGGAATGGAAAACACGTTTTTGAACTTTCTGGAATAGCTACAGGGCCTGGCACCCCTGGATTTATCGTGCCACGATGGCATCCATCGTGCCATGATCATAAGGATCAGCACGCCATCGTGCCACGATGGAGCCTGTCGTGCCACGATGGGGGCAGTGTGCTACCCCATTTTTGGAAACTTGGTTTAAGGCCAGAAACCATCCGCACAGTGCCAGTATGTCTTTATGCTTTGAATAATGGAAGAATGGATCATAGTATACCTTGTATTAACATGAGAGTGGGGTTAGAAACTTAATATAACATTGAGGTTTAACCTCACTAAGAATCAAGAACCTTTATAGGTTAAAGAGATTTAGAATGAGATTTATCATGTATTAAGCACAAGAATGAAACTATAGTCATAGTAAGAACCTTTAATAGGTTAAACATTCAAGAAATGCATTAGATATGCAGCAAGTATAAGTTATAGGTATAAGCAGAATAAGAACAAGAATTGATCAGATATTAAGTCGTGACTTTCATCGTTCACGCCAGTGGGACATGAAAAGTTCACGCATCAGTTTACAGAATATTTATTCGCGTCTTCCGTCGTTCACGCCAGTGGGACACGGGAGGTATACGCATCAGTTAAGATTAATATTAAGCCGTGACTTTCGTTGTTCACGCCAGTGGGACTCGAAAGGTTCATGTATAAGTTAAGACTAATAATAAAGTATAATAATTCGCGTCTTCCGTCGTTCACGCCAGTGGGACACGGGGGGTATACGCGTAAGTTAAGTCGTGTCTTCTGCTGTTCACGCCAGTGGGACACAGGAGGTTCACGCCAGTGGGACGTGTTATTCCGCAAGGATGACCGCACGACGACAAGAGGAGTCCGGTGTTAGCCTGATATGATAGGAATTTTCACCGGTAATCAGGGGAATGTGCTTCGGGGTTACTCCACCCGGGGGCATTCCGTAAAATGAACTCAGATAATAATGTTTGTTCAACGCTAACAGCTAACATAAGACATTTATCAGTTAATTATTTTATTATGTTATCAGATAGAGAATAGTTATCAGACAAGTATCAGATAATCAGTTATCAGGCGGTGATCCTAGGTTTCCCCTCGATCACCCAGTTATCAGGATATAGTCTAGATCTCAGACTCAGACAGTGATCCTAGTTTTCCCCTTGATCACTAATTCAGCAGTATGTAGTCCAGTTTATGACTACACAGTTTAGCAGGAACAGTCAGGTAACCCTCTAAGGGTAAGGTTAAGACTTGGCGATCATAGGAATCCCCAAGATTGCTGAGGTAGGCACGGCGACCCTAGGTTCCCCGAGGTTGCCAACAGTAGGTAGGGTAGGAGCTCACTGAGACGTTATGTCTCATCCCTATCCTTCTGGTGCAGGTTTTCAGGTAGCCAGGTGGCTTTCAGATGAAGATCTTCAGGAAGACGCTGGATGGAGTGCAGATGCTCGTCAAGGACAGGCTCAGGAGGTTGATAGATTTTATGTATGTATATGAAAGAGTAATTGTATCTGACATTTGGATATTTATGTAAACGAGCAATTTGTATTCATTCAGTGATTTGTATATATTAATTATTGTAAATTTTAATGTACCCAGTATCAGATTAATACACATGCTAAATATTCTAGATAATTTAGTATGGGTGTTACAATTGGTATCAGAGCAGGTCGATTCAGACCGTGCCTTGGGTCATTAAAGTTTCAATAAAAGTAGTGGGACCATTGGGTTCCGGATATTGTTCTAAAGGTCACATCTAGTTGAGCCTGATCAACTCAGTCTAGTATATGACAGTTAGGATAAATGTCCGAGAGCTGAATGTGACCAAGGAGGAATGAAGTTTATGAAGGGTGAAGATTAAGGTGGTAAAAAATTCTATGACGAAGTTGGCGAGGAAGTATTCAACGCCAAATGGTGGCCATCGAACAGTGAAGTGACTAAGTCTGTTTAGGGCAGAGTTTCAGGAAGGTCAGAAATATTAAGGATAAGGTGAAGAACCTTAACACGGATGGACGCGTCATTAAGAGATGTCTCATGGGATGGGACATGAACAGTAAGAAATTATGGAACCATAACTGGAACCGTAGTTGAGAAGTGGTAGTAAGGACAGAGTGTGAGGAATCGAAGGACTCGCGCACTCGAATCAGACGAGATTTTAAATCCAATCAGTAAAGAGATTTAATTATTGATTAAGAGGATTAATTGGGACATATGAAGTTACAGAGTATGAACTTGCTGGAACTATCGTGCCACGACCCATGCTTCTCGTGCCACGAGAAAGACGGTGGAGCACTCCTTAAGAAGAAAAGATGGTATACAATCTAGGACCCAATGGATGAGTAAGTTGTAATGATAATACCTATTGCACATCGAAGCGTGTTTTAGGATATGTTTCGTTTGGTAAGCAGATTTGAAATAAACTAAGTCCAAAGGAAAGTTTTATACCAAGAGAAGTGAATCAGATTATTTTTGTTATGATGAACCATCAAGATGTTTCATACGAGAAACGCAAGCTCAGTAGTAAGTAATGAGTTCTCTGAATAGGATAGTGAATAATAAGTTGCAGTCCCTTTATTGGATGAAGAAGACGAGTGTACGAGGACTCATGGTTGTTATAGTAGACTAGTTTGAGGGATAATCGGAATATTTAGTCGAGAAATTATGTTGAGACTTTATTACACGGAGGATCGTCTTGGATACAAAAGGTTAAGATTGTGGTTTATGTTAGTGAGTTTAGGTTTTCAATTGATGAGTTTCCTCCCACAGTTATATTAGAAGCTAAAGGAGATCACTTCGTGTTGATAAGTTTTTGAGAGCGGTAATAAGGTATAGAGTTGGGATTGTTCAAACTATATGAAGAATCATTCAGATAATAAGATCGAAATTCGAATCGTGGATACAGTAACAAGTTACTGGAGGAAATCCTTACGGATAAAGTTAGAACGAAGAGGAACGAGACTCAAACTATTAGTGGCTTCAGTATATAAAAGATATGAACCTCCAGAAGTTGACACAAGTGATTTAAGTGTGAAACTTAAGCTGCTCCAGGTGTACTTTTAGATCGGTTTCTGCAATGTTAAAACAATAATACAAGTTGGATTGATCATGAGATGGTCGCAGGAATCAGGACATGGAGAATAAGTAAGAATCAGAGTATGAGCTGTTGATAGGAGCTTTGTTAGGCTCGTAACAGTTGCCGAAAACCGTTTACAAGTTTGGCGTATTAACGTGAAGGTAAGTATATGGTTATGTCCAAAGGAAACACAGTGTCAAATGACGACCAATCAGTAAGTTCAACAGGTGGTTTAAGCCATAAAAGAATCAGTGAATGTAAGATGATTTTGCTGTGATAGCTATAAGTCATTAAGGAACAAGTCAGCCAGAGGATTTGATAAGGGTGTGTTATTCCTACCCCAAAGTGTTTTGTTTAGATCAGGGTTGCGCAGCGGAAAAGTGATTTAAGGAGGAGTTGATGAACGATTCTAAGCTGAAGCTTAGAGAACAAGAATGCTTGTAAAGTCCTTGTTAGACGAACCACAGAAGACAATAAGCGCCCAATTATTGAACCATGGAATATCAGTACGCAGTGATAACTCGAACTTGTTATGAGTTCTAGGAGGAAATTTTAAGAGTTAAGCCGAGGAATATTTCAAACCTCGAAATACAAGAGAAACGGAAATCGAAGCAGTATAAGATTATGTAATAAGAATGAGAAGAATATGTTTCTAACACAAAAAGTCTAGAGCAAGGAAAGTCACCACTAATATGGTAAATTAGCTAATTTAGTACAGTAACTTTAGGTGGACTTGAAGAGTAATTTTTAATCAACAGGATCAAGTATAAGGCAATATCAGTAAAAGTTGCACTTGCAAGATGATACTTTGAAATTGGAGCGTTGATGAGAAACGTCAATGCAGTGACATATGAGTTTAATCCATGTAGTATCCCGTTATGTCAACATGTCACATGTATCAGGTTATGTTAGTATTATATATACTTATCAGGCAATACTTAAACTACTCAGATAGTAGTGTAGCAGTTTTTCAGCTATGTGTCGTGTTTTGGCAATGGTGGTACGCAATTAGGAATGTTAAGTATGAAGGTTTTTACCAGAACAGAATTGTTGATATCACCATATCTTAGCAGAAGAGTTCGGAAATATTGTATTTAACGTTCACTAGTAAAGAAAGAAGGATTTTATGAAGATTTGGTAGCAATCAAGTAGGGCTTTCTTTTGAAATTAAGGATCTTGGACCTGATGTTCAGAAAGGAGTAATGAGTTCACTATATCGATAAGTGTAATCATGATCTATGTTAGGTGATAATGTATGATAAGAGATAAACATGAGTAACATTGGCGGGGCAAACCTGGCAAACCAGTTGAAAGGCAAATCCCGGATATTACAAGATGAGTTAAAGGTAAGAAAGATTCCCAAATTGATGTGGTAATGTCTCGAATATGTTAAGATTAAGAATGATGTCCCGTTAGTTGGACAAAGATGAGGTGAAGTCTTGTGTACCCGTCCGCAGTGTACACGTGCTCGCTTATGTATGCAAACTATATGCTGTGAATTATGCTATGTGATAAAATGTAAGATGATTTATACCACTCATCACTTGGGCTAGAATCTTATGAGTCCTGGACTATCGACACAGAAATATTTACGTTATGGTTAGAACTCGAGATAGTTAATGATTATGATTGCGATAAGAAGCACATCGGAATGTTAGAAAGAAAGGAGCAGGAGTTAGAGGTGAAACTTCCTGCTTATACTTGGAATATTAAACAAAGTTAGAATACTTCTTACATTCGTATGTGTGAGTATAATATCAGATGTTTTCGGTGTAATGATGATTCTATATGGAATGGTGAAATAAGTCTATAAGTAAGTTGTCATCGTATGAGACGAAAGTTAAAGATAATAATTCATGGGAGTTAGATGCAGTGCCGTGATCCCTTAAAAGTGAAAATATCTGATAGGGATAAGATTATCCAGTAAAGTATTTGAGATTTAGAGACCTTAAGTTGGTTTGCAAGAAGTATTTGCACCAGGATCAAAGTCAAGCGAGTTGGATATAATGATTCAGATAACTTCACATCCTACTATGTAGGAATTATGCAAATTCGCCATGAGCATTTTAGTTAAAGGAAAAGTTGTCGAGTATATTTGACGTATAGAGTTGGAAATCCAAGGGATTCCGATAAGCAAGACAAACTGGAGTTTCGGGCAAATAGAAGAAGTAGTGTGAAAGATTCTTTCATGTATGATAGTGGATTCTAAATTTCGAGGACGAAATTTCTTTAAGGGGGGTAGATTGTAACATCCCGCTTATAAGTATCAGTTATCAGTGGTAGAAACTTATTATACAAGTAATGGCGATCTTGTAAATATGTGCCATGGCAATTTGGTAAATATTTGGTTCAAGAGGTTTATTTAAAATAGAGGGGGGAAGATATTTTCCCAATTCATTTTCCCTTTCACTCTTCCTCTTCTCTCACGCCAATTCCCCTTCTTCTCCATTAATCATCAAAACATCACCTCCAAACTCTTCATTCTTAAGCAAGCAAGCAAGGTTTGGAATCTAAAGCCAAGGAAACAAGGAAGAATAGAGGGAATTGGAAAGCTAGAGGTGGACAAGGAATTAAGGAAAGAAGATGGATCAAGCTAGGGTTTGATGATTGGAAGCTTGGCAAGGATCAGAGCTAGCACAATCAAGGTGAGCTCCCTATGATTTTTCCCCTTTTTGGGTAGTTTTATGGTTTAGAGAGGAAAGGAATTCATGAATGATTTTAGGCTAGATTTGTATAAGTTAGTTTCCCTTTTGTTAATACATGTTATGCTATGATCTTATGTGTTAAAAACCTTGGATTTTAATGTATAAATGCTTGCTGAACTGTGTTGGAATGGAAAACACGTTTTTGAACTTTCTGGAATAGCTACAGGGCCTGGCACCCCTGGATTTATCGTGCCACGATGGCATCCATCGTGCCATGATCATAAGGATCAGCACGCCATCGTGCCACGATGGAGCCTGTCGTGCCACGATGGGGGCAGTGTGCTACCCCATTTTTGGAAACTTGTTTTAAGGCCAGAAACCATCCGCACAGTGCCAGTATGTCTTTATGCTTTGAATAATGGAAGAATGGATCATAGTATACCTTGTATTAACATGAGAGTGGGGTTAGAAACTTAATATAACATTGAGGTTTAACCTCACTAAGAATCAAGAACCTTTATAGGTTAAAGAGATTTAGAATGAGATTTATCATGTATTAAGCACAAGAATGAAACTATAGTCATAGTAAGAACCTTTAATAGGTTAAACATTCAAGAAATGCATTAGATATGCAGCAAGTATAAGTTATAGGTATAAGCAGAATAAGAACAAGAATTGATCAGATATTAAGTCGTGACTTTCATCGTTCACGCCAGTGGGACATGAAAAGTTCACGCATCAGTTTACAGAATATTTATTCGCGTCTTCCGTCGTTCACGCCAGTGGGACACGGGAGGTATACGCATCAGTTAAGATTAATATTAAGCCGTGACTTTCGTTGTTCACGCCAGTGGGACTCGAAAGGTTCATGTATAAGTTAAGACTAATAATAAAGTATAATAATTCGCGTCTTCCGTCGTTCACGCCAGTGGGACACGGGGGGTATACGCGTAAGTTAAGTCGTGTCTTCTGCTGTTCACGCCAGTGGGACACAGGAGGTTCACGCCAGTGGGACGTGTTATTCCGCAAGGATGACCGCACGACGACAAGAGGAGTCCGGTGTTAGCCTGATATGATAGGAATTTTCACCGGTTATCAGGGGAATGTGCTTCGGGGTTACTCCACCCGGGGGCATTCCGTAAAATGAACTCAGATAATAATGTTTGTTCAACGCTAACAGCTAACATAAGACATTTATCAGTTAATTATTTTATTATGTTATCAGATAGAGAATAGTTATCAGACAAGTATCAGATAATCAGTTATCAGGCGGTGATCCTAGGTTTCCCCTCGATCACCCAGTTATCAGGATATAGTCTAGATCTCAGACTCAGACAGTGATCCTAGTTTTCCCCTTGATCACTAATTCAGCAGTATGTAGTCCAGTTTATGACTACACAGTTTAGCAGGAACAGTCAGGTAACCCTCTAAGGGTAAGGTTAAGACTTGGCGATCATAGGAATCCCCAAGATTGCTGAGGTAGGCACGGCGACCCTAGGTTCCCCGAGGTTGCCAACAGTAGGTAGGGTAGGAGCTCACTGAGACGTTATGTCTCATCCCTATCCTTCTGGTGCAGGTTTTCAGGTAGCCAGGTGGCTTTCAGATGAAGATCTTCAGGAAGACGCTGGATGGAGTGCAGATGCTCGTCAAGGACAGGCTCAGGAGGTTGATAGATTTTATGTATGTATATGAAAGAGTAATTGTATCTGACATTTGGATATTTATGTAAACGAGCAATTTGTATTCATTCAGTGATTTGTATATATTAATTATTGTAAATTTTAATGTACCCAGTATCAGATTAATACACATGCTAAATATTCTAGATAATTTAGTATGGGTGTTACAGGTTGTCTGTGCAAAATTGCTTTGAACCGTCGGTTCACCACCTTTAAACTTTTTGTGTTAACCCTATAACTTTAGAGGGGGGAAGATACCTTAATAATTTAGAGTTCGTTTGGGTAAAGGATGATAGTTCTTATGCACATTATGTTCTTTTATTTTTTGCTATTGTTAGGCTTTTCTTTCTCACAAGTGTTTGGTCCAAAAGCATGGTGTCTTTGGCACCACAAAGCATTCAAGCGTGATCCGTAAATATAGCATGAAACACATCTTGTCACATTTAACTTGTGACAAAATTGTTAGTATATACATATGAGTGTACAACTTAAAGTTTCTATGAATTAGCCTCATGAATTCTTTGAGGCTAATTCATGTACTTTGGTGTTTCAACCTGTATGTGGCATGTACATTCATTCAAGTCTCAAGCAAGAAGAATGACAATAGTAACTCTAGCAAATGTGTGTACCCTGCAATTTATAACTTTGGTGATTCAAATTCGGATACTGGAACTGTATATGCAACATTTGCAAGTGTTCAACCTCCTAATGGAATAAGCTTCTTTGGAAACATATCAGGAAGAGCTTCTGATGGTCGTCTCATAATTGATTTTATAAGTAAATAGACATAAACATTATCTTATCTCTTTCAATGGTTAACATCCACATATAAGATGACTAAAAGTATCTTGGTAGATAATCAAGTTTATAAAAGAGACATTTGTGAATGTGTTTGCAGTTTTGGTAGATTCACAACCAATATGATAACGAGTTACGCTTCAAGGGACCGATGTGTTTGCATTGTAATTGTGCTTAACGTAAGAATGAGAGACCAAAAGTACACAATCATGAGTCTTAAAGTAGGGGAAATGGGGTGAAAATTGGGAGAGCCGGATAATGTGATTTTCAATAATGATGGAAATATTAGGGACTAAAATTGCTCTCATGAAAGTGGGGACCAAAATCACACAATCGTAATACTCGTGAATTAAAAGTTGAATTAAACCTTCTAGTTATTTATGTAGTTATCACTATGTATGTGTGTTTGTTTATTTTTTGCGCATATATGAAACTGAAGAATTGAAGCTACCTCATATCTTTGTTCAATTTTGTGTGTTTGTGTGGACATATGCAGCTGAAGAACTTAAACTACCATATCTCAGTGCATATTTGAACTCAGTTGGATCAAATTACAGGCATGGTGCCAACTTTGCAGTAAGCGGCGCATCTATTCGTCCCGGTGGTTATCATGAATTCAATCTTGGACTTCAAGTATCTCAGTTCATATTGTTCAAGTCACACACCAAGATTCTGTTTAATCAACTCTCTAATAAGAGTTAGTTTTTTCCTTATCTTGGACTTGTTTCTATTATGCTTTTGAGTAAACTGCTAATGAGTTTTGACACCTTGTTATATCTATTAACATAGTTGACCACATATTTAAATTTGGTTAACCATCTAAATTTTTATCAAGTTTTGTTGTGAATTATGGGTCAAAGTATCACATTACATGAAATATTATAGTTGATACATGAAAAAGAGTAAATGGTGATTTCTGATAAATGGTAATCCAGGGACAGAATCACCTTTCAAAAGTGGTCTTCCAAGGCCTGAGGACTTCTCTAAGGCCCTTTACACAATTGATATTGGACAAAATGATATTGCCTTTGGTTTATGGAACACTTCAGAAGAACAAGTTAAAAGGTCAATTCCTGATATCTTGAGCCAATTTTCACAAGCAGTGAAGGTAATTAGCCACCACCAATTCTCAGTTTACATTATCATATAAAATTTGATTAAGAGTAAATACTTGGTCCTTGAACTATTACACTATTTTTTATTTGGTCCCTGAACTATAAAAATGTAATGAATAGTCCCTAAACTATTCTTAATCTATCAAGTTAGTCCTTGAATTATCTCTCTCTCCTACTTTAATGTAATTTAGGGATTCATTTGATGGATTAAGAATAGTTTTGAGACTATTCATCATATTTATATAGTTCAGGGACCAATTAAGAGAGCAAGTGATAGTTTAGAGACAGAATTGAACGTTTACTTTTTACTATAGAACTAAAACACTTGTCGTGGCTATATTTTAGCGACTATACAATGAAGGTGCAAGGGTGTTCTGGATTCACAACACAGGTCCAATTGGATGTTTGCCCGTCAATTACTACACTTATAAGCACAAGCAGGGTGATCTAGATGCCAATGACTGTGTAAAATCTCAAAACAAAATAGCTCAGGAATTTAACAAGAAGCTAAAGGACCAAGTGTCTCAACTAAGGACAAAACTCCTACTGGCCAAATTTACATATGTTGATATGTATAAAGCCAAGTATGAATTGATCAGAAATGCAAGAAGCCAAGGTGATCTGCAAGTCTTTAAAAGAACACACCATTGAGTAGAGTGCAATGTTTTCATTATCATCAAATTAGGAATGTGAGTCGTGTGCAGTCATAATTTCGTAACACATAACTGCATGCAGCCAACCACCTTGATGATTGGATCAAAGATTGGACGGTTAAAATTTTAATGCAGATTTTGATTTAAAAAAAATATGAAATACGAGCTTGAAATTTGAATCAGTCGTTCTTGATCGGCCGACCACAAATGTGGCTGACTTAGTGCAGTCATGAGATAGTGACTACACTGTTAGTCTTAATATATCAGGCAATCTCGAAACATCATATACGACATTTGTGTTAGTTATGATTAAAGTCAATATTTTTAACAACGTAACAATTTATGATTGGTTGATGGTATATTTTCTTTTCATACTAACAATGCTATCAATTAAATACTTAACTTTGATTTGTGACAGGTTTTGTGAGTTTTTTGGACTTCTGTCACAACCTTTACGGCATAAATGGAACTGTGAATAGATATCCATGTACAAATCCTTCTCAACGTATTATTTGGGATGGCATACACTACTCCCAAAGGGCAAACCAATTGATTGCTGAAAAAATCATCTATGGATCCTTCTCTGATCCACCAGTTCCAGTTGGGAAGACATGTTTTTAAGTTGTATAATTTAGTGGACATACATTCTATTAGCTTGTCACTTAATATGAGATGTATTTCCATAAATTATGGTGGTTAATTTTCAAGTCTTTGTTTCAATAAACCAGAAATTTGTGTAAGAACAAACTCTACAACACCAACATTTTTGATTAAATGCATATCCAACACCGATATGACATCGACACATTTACTTCACTTTGAAAATGCAATGTCACTTTGTACGAGGTCACCTTTCCGACATAATCTTTATCATCATTAAAAATAGCATGAGCCTAGTAATATCCCCTTTTTCCTTTTGCAAATATTGAAGTTCATAAACGAACTTTTTTCATATACTCCACATTGTTAATGTTGATATTGATATTATAATTATCTAAATCCAATGACTAGTAATAAGTCGACATAGACATTGAATTTCAACAATCACATACAAAAGTTGTCAAATACAAGTTTGATTTAAGAAATTTAGAGTGTTAAAATTGAAAATGTATAAGAAAAATGTATTCAACACCCAACTCTCTTAAACTAATAAGTGTTTCAATTCAAAGGTGTGGGACCCATTGTATCATGAATTTAGTTGTTATGTATTAGATTATTAGCTTATTTTAAATATTAGTTTTCTTTATGTCATTTTACCATTTTAGCCTTGAAGGTTGTATCTAAACTTGCCTTGTGCCTCATTTGCAATCAATCAATATTTCATCAAAACTTATCTTTCTTCTCTATGAAAACTCTCTATAATATTTCTCAATTTACTCTTCATCATTGGATCTCGTTCAATCATTGAGTTCCCTGAGTTTGTGTACGGATTTTATCGGTTCGTCCATAAAATCCATTTATCCGTTACACCAACAACTACGGAGGACGTTAGTGAGAAACATTAATTGTATATACAAGTAGAGGGAAGACAAGAATAATTTTTTTTTGAAAGACGAGAATAAAATTATTATCTGTTATGCTTTTGTATTTTTTTGACAAAAATAAACGATATTCATTCTTTCAAATTGATAGAGTACATTGATACAATACAAATTCAAAGTCACTAAAAACAAAAAAGAATGAATGTGCGAACAAACTCACAACATCCATGTTAATAACATCAAAGACAAAGTACCTATGCCTACAAATATGACAATATTCAAATCTCCGAAATATTCATGTCTTCGGATTCGCAACGTTGACGACACCAAAGTCACTGATCAAATCTGCAGTTCCTCAAATCAAATCTTTCAACCTGATCAAATAAACACCGCATTGAGACATGAAATAAAAAAACACACCGCACAAAGACGGTAATCAAAAAATCAAATGAAATAAAATTGAAAATATGTGGAAATCACTTGTTTAACTAAAAGAAAGAAAAACAATTTGGATAGGTAATTTTGGGTCAAAATTTACCCTAAATCAACCTCTTCAGTATACCAAGAAGCAGAAAAGTGGTGACGACTAGGGTTTGAGAAGGAGAAGAGAAAGAACTTTTATGAAATCTAATAATATGCTTTTGTATTTCTATGTACTCCTTATCATCTCTTTCATGGTATCTTCACTGCACCACCTTGTTTATCGGTTGGAAATTGCTAAATAAACAATTGAATATTGTCAACTTATAAATCAAATCAAATTGTGACCGACGGTTTAAAGCAATTTTGCACATATAACCAATGAAAATGTCCAAAATCACCACATCAAATTAATAAAATAACAATAGAAAACAAATGTAACTACCTTCTCCCACTTAAGTGTTTTATTGGTTGTCTGTGCAAAATTGTTTTAAACCGTCGGTTCACCACCTTCAAACTTTTTGCGTTAACCCTATAACTTTACAGGGGGAAAGATACCTTGATAATTTAGAGTCCATTTGGACGGTACGTAAATGTTGATAGTTCTTATGCACATTTTGTTCTATTTTTTTTAGCTATTGTTAGGCATTTTTTTCTCACAAGTGTTTGGTCCAAAAGCATGGTGTCTTTGGCACCACAAAGCATTCAAGCATGATCCGTAAATATAGCATGAAACACATTTTTTCACATTTAACTTGTGACAAAATTGTTAGTATATACATATGAGTGTACAACTTAAAGTTTCTATGAATTAGCCTCATGAATTCTATGAGGCTAATTCATGTACTTTGGTGTTTCAACCTGTATGTGGCATGTACATTCATTCAAATCTCAAGCGAGAAGAATGACAATAGTAACTCTAGCAAATGTGTGTACCCTGCAATTTATAACTTTGGTGATTCAAATTCGGATACTGGAACTGTATATGCAACATTTGCAGGTGTTCAACCTCCTAATGGCATAAGCTTCTTTGGAAACATATCAGGAAGAGCTTCTGATGGCCGTCTCATAATTGATTTTATAAGTAAGTACACAGAAACATTATCTTATCTCTTTCAATGGTTAACATCCACATATAAGATGACTAAAATTATCTTGGTAGATAATCAAGTTTATAAAAGAGATATTTATGAATGTGTTTGCAGTTTTGGTAGATTCACAATCGATATGATAATGAGTTACACTTCAAGGGACCGATGTGCTTGCATTGTAATTGTGCTTAACGTAAGAATGAGAGACCAAAAGTACAAAATCATAAGTCTTAAAGTAGGGGAAATGGGGTGAAAATTGGAAGAGCCGGATAATGCGATTTTCAATAATGATGGAAATATTAGGGACTAAAATTGCTCTCATGAAAGTGGGGACCAAAATCACACAATCATAATACTTTTGAATTAAAAGTTGAATTAAACCTTCTAGTTATTTATGTAATTATTACTATGTGTGTGTGTGTATTTGTTCATTTTTTGTCGGTATATGCAACTGAAGAGTTGAAGCTACCTCATACTTTTGTTCAATTTTGTGTGTTTGTGTGAACATATGCAGCTGAAGAACTGAAGCTACCATATCTAAGTGCATATTTGAACTCAGTTGGATCAAATTACAGGTATGGCGCCAACTTTGCAGTAGGCGGTGCATCGATTCGTCCTGGTGGTTGGAGCCCATTCCATCTTGAAATTCAAGTATCCCAGTTCATACAGTTCAAGTCACACACCAGGATTTTGTTTAATCAACTATCTAATAACAGTTAGTTTTTTCGCATCTTTGCATTTTCTTACTTGTTTCTATTATACCTTTCAACGAACGATTAATGAATTTTTACACCTTGTCATATTTATTAACCTTCACTAAACATAGTTAATCACATATTTAAATTTTGTTAACTATCCAAATTGTTGTTGATTTTTGTTGTGAATTGGGTGTGAAAGTATCAATTTTATATTTAAACATCTGTTTACAATAACAACATTGAAACATTATGGAATATCCTCCAAATTTAATAATTTGCTACAATTTATATCGTAGTTGAGACATGAAAATGTAATAAATGGTGATTCCTGATGAATGATAATCCAGGGACAGAACCATCTCTCAAAAGTGGTCTTCCAAGGCCTGATGACTTCTCTAAGGCCCTTTACACAATTGATATTGGACTAAATGACCTTGCCTATGGTTTTCAAAAGACTTCAGAGGAACAAGTTCAAAGGTCAATTCCTGAAATATTGAGCAAATTCTCCCAAGCAGTGAAGGTAATTGGCAACATTATCATATTTTAGAGTCATTTAGGGATTCATTTGATGGATTGAGAATAGT
Source organism: Medicago ruthenica (assembly GCA_018208015.1). Classification (NCBI taxonomy): domain Eukaryota; kingdom Viridiplantae; phylum Streptophyta; class Magnoliopsida; order Fabales; family Fabaceae; genus Medicago; species Medicago ruthenica. The sequence continues at coordinate 78,146,058 of CM031376.1, forward strand.
TTAGAGACTGTTTATCATATTTATATAGTTCAGTGACCAAATTGGAGAGTGAGTGATAGTTTAAGGAAAAAACTGTACATTTAGAGACTATTGAACTAAAATACTTGTCATGGCTATGTTTTAGAACCTATACAATGAAGGTGCAAGAGTGTTCTGGATACACAACGCAGGTCCAGTTGGATGCTTGCCCTTGAATTACTACTCTTATGAGAAGAAGAAGGGTAACTTAGATGCCAATGGCTGTGTGAAACCTCAGAACAAAATAACTAAGGAATTTAACAAGAAGCTAAAGGACCAAATGTCTCAACTAAGGAAAGAACTACTACAGGCCAAATTTACATATGTTGATATGTATAAAGCCAAGTATGAACTAATCAACAATGCAAGGAGCCAAGGTGATCTTCAAGTCTTTAAAAGAACACACCATTGAGTAGAATGCAATGTTTTCATTATCATCAAATTAGGAATGTGAGTCGTGTGCACTCACAACTTCGTAACACATAACTGCATGCAGCCAACCATGTTGATGACTGGATCAAAGATTGGACAGTTTAAATTTCAATGCAGATTTTGTTTTAAAAATAAAAATAAAAATATGAGCTTGAAATTTGAATCTGCCGTTCTTGACCGACGGCCACAAATGTGGCTGACTCAATGCAGTCACGAGACTGTGACTACACACAACCCTAATCCTAAAATAAACCAATGCATAGATAACTTACGAGTTCAATTTTGATACACTGTCAATGTTAATATATCAAGCCATCACGAAACATCTGATACAACTTTTGTGTTAGTTCTTTTCATACTAACAGTGCATATCAATTAAATACTTATCTTTGATTTGTGACAGGTTTTGTGAGTCTATTAGACTTCTGTTGCGGCAGTTATACCGGTTATTACGGTGTAAACTGTGGGATGAAAGAAATAATAAATGGAACTGTTAATAGAAATCCATGTACAAATCCTTCTGAACATATTAGTTGGGATGGCATACACTACTCCCAAAAGGCAAACCAATTGATTGCTGAAAAAATCATCTATGGATCCTTCTCTGATCCACCAGTTCCAATTGGGAAGGCATGTTTCTAAGTTGTACAATTCCATGGACATACATGCTATTAGCTTGTCACTTAATATGAGATGTTATGTTGGTTAAATTTCAAGTTTCTGTTTCAGTAAACCAGACATTTAAGAACAAACTCTACCACACCAATTTATTTATTGAATGCATATCCACTATCCGACATTGATATGACATCGACACATGTGTTGAAGTGCATAAACAAACATTTTTCATATACTCCTCATTGTTACTTTTGATATTATAATTAAAAAAATTAAAATAACAAAAAAAATCCAAAGACTAGTCAAAAATATTTTGACCTTATATAACAAAAATATTGTGTTTTGGTGTAACATTTTTGTCTTATAATTTTACCCTTCACTTCATTATATTTTACATCACTATTTTATCATTCATCATCAATAAAAGCGGATAGTGGACACGTTAGGGTGTGTTTGTTTCAAGTTTATCAAATTCATTCCTTGAAATAATATTGCATGAAATATAAAGATGTGAATTTTATTCCAAGGTATTTAGAAAAAAAGTTGTTTGTTTAACATTATAATACTCCCAGGAACCTTAAATAGAGATTATAATAGGTAATTACACATGAATTTATTCACATCTTCATGGGAACTTTATTCCCACCATTTTCTTTGGGAAATTTTTTTCTATTCCCATAAACATTTTATACATAGAAATAAAATTTAGTAAACATGTAACAAACAAAGGCATATATGTTCTATCATTTTATTCCCTGAAATCTATGAATATAACTTGAAACAAACACACCTTAATATCCGTCTTGATGCTAGTGAAATCTACTATCTACTAATCTACTAATAATAATATATAATGTATAATATATATAATAATATAGTAAAATTTTCGTACTCTAGCCAAATTTCATAATTATCGTTTTTTAAACTCATCTTCTTAATTTTATGTGTCTAATGGTCATTTTGCAAAATATAAAACCAATTTGTTTCATCTTTCTTCTCCTTATTATGACATAAATATTGGAAAAAAGTTTATTATATACTTTTATGCCATAAGTATAGAAAAAAAAAAGTTTATTCTCATATCTCCTTTAAAAAAAAGTTTATTCTCATCTCTTTTAATCTCTTAATCTCACTAATTTGCATATAAAAAAATTAATAAAAACCTTTCATTAATGTTGATATGTTTAAAAATAATCATTAGTTTTCAAAATTTAAGCATATATATCAACTTTCTCATATCTCCCTAAAAAAAACTTTCTCATATCGGTATATATAAAATTTGATTTTTGAGATATAAATAAATAAAATCTGCAACGAGTGTATTGCAAATATTTAACGATATTTTGTATATAAAATAAAAAATATTTAATAGAAACACTATACTAATGTTGATATTTTGAAAATAGTTACGAGTTTTCAAAATATTATCATGTCGACTATCGCATGTCGGTTCATAAACATATAAAATCTTCAACGAGTGTGGTGCAAATATTTAATGGTATTTTAAATATAAAATAAAAAATTATTTAATAGAAACACTGCATTAATGTCGATACTATGAAAATAGTCATGAGTTTCCAAAATTTTATCATTTTGACTCCCACATAAAAACTAGTGGGTGTATATTAGCAAATCCCATATATATATATATATATATTCTATGCAGATATAACCCCAAATCTGCAACTGGTGTAGTGCAAACAATGAACGGTGATTTGCATATAAAATAAAATGTTATTTAATAGAAACACTACAATAATGTTTATATTTTGAAAATAGTCACGAGTTTTTAATATTTTGTCATATTGACTTTCTCATATATGTATATTTTGTTTCTCATATACACCAACAACAACCAAGCCTTATCCCATTAAGTGGGGTCGGCTAGATGAATCAAATTAAGTTATAATGTTCTATCATAAAACATATTTGGATCAAACTCACTGACCTCTAAATCTTTCCTAATGGTCTCTCTTATAGTTTTCATAGGTCTTCCTTTGCTTCTTTTGACCTTAATCTTCTCCATCTGATCTGCTATTCTTACAACGGCATCTACATGTCTTCTCTCTACATGCCCAAATCATCTAAGTCTGTTTTCTACCAACTTTTCTACTATAGTTGCTACCCCTACTTTCTCTCTAATGGTGTCATTCCTAATCTTATCTCGTCTAGTCTTACCACTGATCAAGTGCAACATCCTCCTTTCTGCTAGAACATCGTCGGTTTGACTGTTGTCTGATAGAACTTTCCTTTCAACTTAGATGGTACTTTCTTATCACATAAAACACTTGAGGCTCTCCATTTCAACCACTCAGCTTGAATACGATGATTTTCATCTGCTTCTATTTCTCCGGCAATTTGTACTATGGACCCAAGATATTTAAACCTTGTAACTTGAGGTATGATATGATCTCCAACTTTCACCTCCAAAATAGAACTATTTCGACTTTTGCTGAAGTTAAATTCCATATACTCTGTCTTGGTTCTACTCTGGCGGAAACAGTACGCTTCTAAGGCTTGTCCCTAAGTCTCTAGCCTCCCGTTCGATTCCTCCTTCTCATATATGTATATAAAATTTGTTTCTGTAGATATAAGCACATAAAATTTGTAACACGAGCGTTGTAAACATTGAACAATACGTTTTGCATATAAAATAAAAATTTATTTAATAGTGAAATTTCTGGCAGGACCTAAATCTGTTCGTAAAACAGAGTAGAACAGAGTACAAGTTGCAGCATAAACAGCAGTTCAGAAGCAAAACAATATCAGACAGAAATAACAGACTGAAAGTAAAGATGAACAAGATATTAATTAACCCAGTTCGGTGACAAACACACCTATGTCTGGAGGCTACCAAGCCAGGAAGGAAATCCACTATGATAGTCCTAGTTCTAAGTTCTCAACAAACTCCCAGTTTACAACTTATCTCCTAGCTACTACCCGTATTGATTTCAACCTAGGAACTCCTAGACCTGAGATCCCATCTCACTTCCCTCAGTCAATCACTGCCCCAGTGATATCAGACTCTAAAAACAAACCACGTAGGAGACACACTCCAAATACATAAATAGTCACTTTTGCTTAAAAGCTTCAAGTGATTACAACTCAATAAAACAAACCGGTGTACAGAAACAGAGCACAAAGCTCACAATGAACAGACTCAAAACCTAACAAAACTCTATCAATACTTGCTTTGGTTTTGGTTGAATTTCTTCAAAGGTAGCGCCTTCTTTATATAGCCTTCAGCAGCAACAAATAATTGAACCAAATATTCTTCAAATATATATTTCCAAAATTCTTTAGAAACATATAGAAGCAAATATTCTTCAGAAATATATTTTCCAAAGATCTCTTTGAAAATATATTCACAAATAAAAGAAACCAATCTTCATAAAATATCTCACGCAAAAATACTTCCTTCTAGAAACACACGCAGCAAGGAGAATTCTTCAGACAAATCTTCAAACGATCAGGTGATAAAATATACAACTCCAAGTGCGAAAACAAGACTGCTTCTGAAAGTTGCTTTTGAAGTTCAGCTTCTGAAGAATCAGCGTCTGAAGTACTGTTCAGCGTCTGAACATCAGCTTCTGAAGGTTCAGCGTCTGAAGTACTGTTCAGGTTCTGAAGACCCAGCTTCTGAAGTACTGTTCAGCTTCTGAAGACCCAGCTTCTGAGGTACAGCTTCTGAAGACGTTCAGCTTCTGAAGACACACATATTGAGATTTTAGCCTCTGAAGACGTACTGCTTCTGAAGACGCACATATCGCTTGTATATTTGATTTTAGCAAACATGAAGCCAACAACCAAATATCCAACAATCTCCCCCTTTGGCAAATTTTTGGCTAAAATCAATTTGAGAACAGAGAGATAACACAAGCAAAATGCTTCACTCAATACAAGTACGCAACCATGAATTAACAGAAACGTAGTAACCAAAAACAACAGAGTCAGCAGCGGATAATTCACTACGTTTCACACAAACAGCAGCAGCTTCTGAGGACACACACTACTCCCCCTGAAACATATCAGCTTCTGACACGCACACTCCCCCTGAAATAGAGACTCCCCCTGAAACAGATCAGCTTCTGACAGGAAACACATATACTCCCCCTGAAACATACAACTCCTAAAACAGAGACTCATACCATCATACCATCTCCCCCTTTTTAGCCAAACAATTTTGACAAAAATAACCATGCAATCACCAGGAGTAGAAAGACAGAAACAACAGAGGTTACAAAGGGAACACACCCAAAAATCTATTCAGAGGTTATAAACATCCATCATAGCACCACACACAGAACCCACATCAGAACCATCATAGGATCAGAATCACACAAACATGGTACCCACACACAAAGTCTTCACAGAGGAAACAAAAACTGACTAAGCATCAGAAGGCACATTTGTCATCAGACTCTGCATCAGACACAACAGACTCTACAAAGTCTTCAAAAAAGACAAATGCCCAGTTGGCCCCTCAAATTTTCAAATTGCTTGGCATCTAAGGCTTTTGTAAATATATCAGTAACATCTTCATCACCCTCAGCACACTAAAAATAAGGCATGATGTCTTGAACATCTTGCTCAACATTATCCTCAGATTCACTAGGATCCACTTCCTTTATTTTTAGTGTCTTTTTCTTTGGGACAGGGACCACCACCTTGCTCCAGCCTTTAGATGGTCCAACAACAGCACTTTTCTTAGTAACAGGAGCAGACCTGCTGGCAGCAGCAACAGCCTTTCCTTTCCTATTCTTCAGCCTCTTGCCAACTGATGACACTAGGTCATATTTCATTTCTTTAGTAAGTTTTATACTGTTTTAGTTGAGTTCAGATGATTTTGTGTGGGTAACAGGCCACAAAAGAACAGTTTTCATGATTCCTGGGAGCAAAAACCATTGTTTGTGGAAGGAACTAGTATAAAAACCATTGTGTCCTTCTTTCCTTATCTCTTTACTTTTTAATCCGCTGCTAACAAACTCTAAAAAAGGTTCAGAATCTGATTCTGAACTTAAACATAAGTTTTTGAGAAAGGAAAAACAGCCCACACAATTCAACCCCCCCTTCTTGTGTGTTTTTCTCACCTTCAGTTGGTATCAGAGCTCCTGGTTCTGATATTCAATCACCTAACAGTGAGTCAGTATTGATCCTGAGAAAAACATGTTTTCTGATGATTCTGATGAATCCTCTCAAGGAAGTGGTGGTGCTTCTGTATCATATGATTATGATACAGATGACAAGCAATCATATTCACACCATGAACCTCCTTTGTTTACTGGTAAACCTGAAGAATTTTCATGGTGGAAAAGCAGGATGTACAGTCACATTATTGGTGTTGATGACACTCTATGGGATATCATTGAAGATGGTATCACAATTCCTGTTGATGAAGAAGGTGTAGCAACTGACAGAAAGACACTCTCAGATGCTGAAAGAATGATTTATAAAAAGCATAGAAGAGTAAGAGATATCATTGTGAACTCTCTACCTCACAATGAGTGTATAAAGCTGAATAATAAGTCAACTGCAAAGGCCATCTTCAATTCTCTGTGTTCTACCTATGAGGGAAACAAGGAAGATGAAGAAGAAGGCAACTTGGCTTTAGTTGCAACAGTATCTTCAGATACAGAGGCTGAATCAGAATCTGACAAGGAAGATGAAGATGAAGCCAATTTGGATTTGGTTGTAACTGTATCTTCTGATACAGAGTCAGGTTCTGACTCAGATGATGATAATGAGGTATATTCTAAACTCACTAGATCTGAACTTATTAAATCTGTCAAAGATCTTATCAGTCATTATCTTAACAAGTCAAAGCAATTTAAAACTTTGAAAAATGATTTTGAACTGCTTGAAAGAAAACAAGAAGAAGCTCAGTCACATCTATGACTTAAAAGATAAGAACAATGCTCTTCTTGTAAAACTGACTGATAAGAAAGTTGATAAGCTTTTAAGTGAAGAAGAATTTGCTCTTCAAGATTTTATTTTGGCTGGAATCAACAGAAGCAAAGCTGCTTCTATGATTTATAATATCAGCAGAAACAAAGGAGAAGGAATTGGTTTCAAAAATGATTCATTTCATTTTTCAAATGAAACAAACCTTCCATCCTGTTCTGAAGATATTATGAAAGGCTCTAAAGTATGCTTTGTGCCTGCTTCTGACAGTTCTGAGATAAAGAAGTTAACAGAAACTGAGACTGCTAAGTCTGAGGTTCTGAACTGCTCAGAATCTGAAGCTTCTGAACCTAAGGGAAAGATGAAGGCAAAATTTAAAACTTTGCCAAAGTCTAAACCAAAAGGTCTTAAGCCTAAGACCATGAGAAAATCAGACTCTAAACCTGAAAATGTTCAGAGTCTGAAGAGTTCAGAACCTGAAACAAGTAAGTCTCAGAGTCTGAAAAATTCAAACTCAAATTTTACTAAGACTGTGTTTATAAAACCTTCAAGGAATACTAAACCAGCTTATACAAAACCTTATAAATCTCAGAATGTCAGGCAAAGCAAACAAAAGAAAGCCAATCTGTCATCTGGTTCTGATTGCACTAAGAAAGGTCAAACTGAAGTTTGCCTTGTGTCAGGAGCTGGCAAAACTGGAGTTCTTAAGAAAACAGAACCAAAGTCTTCAAAGGTTCAGACTCTAAAAGAATCAGAACCAAAGACCTTCGAGTCTAAAGTTCTGAAGAAATCTGAGTCAAGACCATTGAAAACTCAGGTTTTGAAGAACTCAATGTCTGATACTAAGACTTATTCAAGATTAAAGGATTCATATCCAAGATATCTGAACAAGTCTGAGTATTATAACTCCAGACATAAGGTGCAACATAAGATTAAACCTTTCAGGACTAACCCAAGAGGACCCATAAAGATATGGGTACCTAGGTCTGAGATTGTTTCTGTTGCAGATATGCTGAACAGCCAAAGAAAAGGAGAAATCCTGGTACCTGGGCAGTGGCTGCTAGCAATACATGACAGAAGACAAGTCTATGTTCCAAACCCTGATCATGAAAGAGGGAGGAACTGTGGAATCTGGAGGAAACCACAAAGACTTGATCACTGGTACTGAGATTCAGCTCTCAGAGGACACTTCAGAACCTGAACCAGAACCTGAGTCTGAAGAATGTCCAAAGCTGAAAAGCCTCTCAGAATCTGACACTTCTCCTAAAGCAAATCAAGAACATTATTGGAACAATAATGGGTGTTCAAAAACAAAATAAATGAACAAGGAGAGGTAAATCAGAAGCTCTACAGAGGTATGTTTTGTTCTCAGTTATTCTCAATAGATTCTACATGAGTTGGGAAACTATCAGATTCATGAAATCAGCAAAACCTTCCTTGTGATAACATTGCTATAATCTGTATGTTAAAAATTCCAATTCTATATTCAAGAGCCAAGTAATTTTGAACTAAAACATCATTTTATTAAGAGATTTTGTTCAGAAAATAGATTTAAATTTATTAAAAAGAATCTGAACAATGCATTTCATCTCTTGAAAAAATTTGCTTGAATCTGAATAAGAAACTGAGAATCTGAAGTCTAACAGAAGCTAAGACTTAACAGACACTCACTTTGAGAGTCTGCAGAAAGTTCAGCTTCTGAAGACATCAGAGTCTGAGTTTCAGAATCAGAATTTTTGATTTCTGATTAACTCATTATAAGTGAACATTTTTTTCACATGACCCACTAATGAGAATGAATCTGAACTGTTGTTCAAAACTTGGTCAAAATCTGATAAGTAATAACAGCTGGGCAATGATGAATTAAAGCTTTGAAAGTTACACTTTGTCCCTCCCAAAGTCATCAATATGCAAATGTGTTTTTCTGTTTTCAGTTCTGAAATGTTTTAAATAAAAACTCAGACACATTTTTTCATCAAAATTGCTCAAATTGATATCAGACATGTTCAGTTTTTCAAAACATATTTTAAAAAAAAAAAACTCTGAACAGTTCTGTCTGAAAGTCTCTCTTTGGTATCAGACATGTTCAGTTTCTCAGATCCTTATTTAAAAACTCTGAACAGTTATGTCTGAAAAAGTTCAGAAGCACTGAGCTAAATGCTATATTTTTCAGTTTTCTGAAAAGAAGTTCAGTTGTGCTAAAATCTTCAGTTGGTATATGATCTGAACAATTTTGTCTAAAATAGTTCAGTGATACTAAACAGAATGTACTGAACAAAAATGCTCTAAACAAAATGATATGTTTTCAGTTTTCTAAAACCAGTTAAGTTGTACTGAACAATTCTGAACAGATTGTGTCTGATCAGAATGCTCTGAACAATCTTTTATGTTCTGAACAGCATTCTCTGATTTTCAAATGCAATGTTATATACTTCATGTATGATCAAGCTTGCTCTGATGCTTATCTTTTCTACTTGATTACCTATATGATTGCATTTTTATCTCACATGTTTTTTCAAACTCTCTTAAAATTCTGAAAATTTTCTTTTTGTTGATGACAAAAGGGGGAGTAAAAGTAAACAAGTATTAAGGCTCCTGAGCTCAGAATATAAGTTATTTTCTGTCAGTTAATTAACTTATGAGGGGGAGTTAAAGGTATTAAGGCTCCTGAGCTCAGAACAATAAGTTAATTTCTGTCAGTTAATTAACTTATAAGAACTGCTTTTAATCTCTGATAAGGGGGGGTAAAAGTTCTGAATTAATTTTTGTGAGATAATACATTACTCTTTATTGAGTTGAAATGAATTTAAATAACTTGGATAAGACTCAGGGAACTTACAAAACTCATCCTGTGGATTATCAGACTTAGGGGGAGAGCTTACAAACCTCATAACCTGAAGTCAGCTTGTTATTTATAATTCTGAGTGATAATTTCACTTTATTGTTTTAAGTTAAATTTAATTAACATGGATAAGAATCAAGGGGAGCTTGCAAACCTAACCTTGTGGATTATCAGACCTATGGGGAGCTTGCAAACCTCATCTTGAAGTCAACTTGTTAATTAAACTTAACAACAGTTCAGAAATTCTCACATTTTTTATCTAAACTGAATTTAATTAACTTGGATCAGACTCAGGGGGAGCTTGCAAACCTCACACCCTGCAGTCAACTTGTTAATTAAATTAACAACAATTTTCTATTAATACTTGTGTTTGTCATCATCAAAAAGGGGGAGATTGTTGGAACAAAATGTATGAACAACTCTCTTTTGGATTTTGATGATAACAAAATGTTAAAAAGAAAATTGGTATTGCTAATGCTTTGTTCTAAGTGTGCAGAACCATGTTCTTAATGTTTGGTAATTAATATTGGTTTTGGAAGAACAAGCTAAGAGCAAGAAGGAAAGCATAGAAGCCTTTGTTGCAAGTCTGAAGCAAAACTGGGTCTGAAGCAGCTTCTGAAGGCAGAGTCTGAAGACTGCTTCTGAAGGGTGCTTCTGAAGGTTGAGTCTGAAGGTCAACAGAAGTCAACGTCTGAAGGTTGAGTCTGAAGGTCAACAGAAGTCAACGTCTGAAGGCTGAGTCTGAAGGTCAACAAAAGTCAACATCTGAAGAAGTGCGTCTGATGAACAGTGCTTCTGAAGGGTGAGTCTGAAGACCTGAGTCTGAAGACCTGCTTCTGAAGTATTGTTCCTGAAGAAGCTTCTGATGTCTGAGTTCTTTAAGGAAAAGCAGTTGTCTCTGTCAACAGTAAAGCCTGCAATGTCAGAACAGCTCTTTGGAATAGTTGCCTCCTTCTCAGAAACATTCCCTAGCTTTTAAGGAATGAATTCAAACTTTGTGTGCTCTGTTTTCATGCACACAAACTCAGCTGGACCTAGCCTCTCTTTGCAACGCTTTTTGCTGCAATTCTGATCAAATCTCAACAGCTCTTTTACCCTCTGTAAAAGAGTGAAGATTTGAAGAAGAACACAAGACTCTGTACAGAAAAACAACACTGCAAAAACCAGAAGCCTATACTCTGTTTTTTCGTATCTGTCACAAAAACTCTTAGGAATTCTTTCAAACTTGTTTATCTTAGAATTCTTAAGTGTAGAGTCTCATTTGAGTTGTATTTTGTGAACACCTCTGATATTTGATCAAGTGTTCAACACAAACTTATTTCTTTGTAAATCAGTTTGAACCCAAAGTCTTAGCCTGCGTGCTGAGCAACAAGAAGTCTCTTTACTTTGTGTATTGAGCAATTAGAAGTCTCTTAGCTTTGTGCTTTGAGCAGGGAAGTCTCTTGACTGTGTGTCTTGAGCATTGGAAGTCTCTTGACTTTGTGTCTTGAGCATTGGAAGTCTCTTGACTGTGTGTCTTGAGCATTAGAAATCTCTTACTAGGTGTTTGAGCATTGAAGACTCTTAGCTTTGTGCTTTGAGCAATTGTAATCAGTTTGATTATAGTTAAATCTCCTGTAAGTGACAGGGGGACTAGACTATTTCCGGTTTGTGGAAGGAACTAGTATAAAAACCATTGTGTCCTTCTTTCCTTATCTCTTTACTTTTTAATCCGCTGCTAACAAACTCTGAAAAAGGTTCAGAATCTGATTCTGAACTTAAACATAAGTTTTTGAGAAAGGAAAAACTGCCCACACAATTCAACCCCCCCTTCTTGTGTGTTTTTCTCACCTTCAGAAATGTCAAGTCAGACCTCAGATCTATAGTCTCTAACTCCACTGGCTGAAAAGGATTGACAATGAATATTCTCAATTGCGACACGTGGAACACATCATGCAATCCAGACATAGCCGGAGGCAATGCCAACTGATAGGCTTCCGAACCGACACGTCTGAGTATCTGAAATGGCCCAATAAACCTCGGACAAAGCTTCTTTGTTCTGAAAGCTCCACGTAAACCCAACTTAGGTGTAACCTTCAGAAACACATGATCCCCTTCTTTGAACTCTAAATGCCTTCGCCTCTTATCCGCATAACTTTTCTGACGGCTCTGCGCAGTTCTTATCTTATCTTGAATGGACTTAATCTTCATGGTAGTCTCCTGAATAATCTCCGGTCCCAAGATGCTCTTATCTCCGACTTCAGCCCAACATAACGGCGTTCTACACTTCCTGCCGTACAAAGCTTCATAAGGTGCCATCGCTATACTTAGCAAGGTAATTGTTAAGTTATTGTCATTTGTCAATTTTGCAAGTAAATTCCTTGTGGACAAGGAATGGTTTAAGTTTGGGGTTGTGATGACATCCTGTCATTACGTAATTTTTACAGCTTTTGTTGGTATTTATATCATATTGTAGCAATTTGAGACAGCATGGAGGTGCAAAAAGCAGAAAAAACATTAAGAAGTAAATTAATTGAATCGTGACACGGTTTTGGCATCGTGTCACGATTTTATGCCCAGAATGGAAGCAAGTCCCTGCCATTGAATTGTGTCACGATTGAGAAGATTGATTTGGAAGATCCTGTGATTTTAATGAGGAATCATATCACGATGGTCTGAAATCGTGTCACGATTTTAGGCACAGTTTTGCCTGTTTAAGCTGATATGTTTTCATAAACAAGGGTTCGAAATTTTGGAGAATTGAAGCATAATTTTGAGAGCACAAAATTGAAGCAGGCGGAGCTCACGTGACCTGGAAGATCAAGCTGAGCTGTCCATGTTGAATAGTCAATGTATAGGAGAGTCCACGTGGTATGGTTCTCCATACCAGTCCACAGTCCACCAAGCGTCAAGCCTGTTAAGGTGTAGACATTTGTTCCTCATAGGGTAGACCTGAACCAGTCCACAGTCCACCAAGCGTTAAGTCTGTTAAGGCGTAGACGTTTGTTCTCCGTAAGGTCGACCTGAACCAGTCCAGGAAACAAAATCAGTGAAATAAGTTAGCTTCACTACCAATGATGAATGAAAGATATTCTATGGTGATACTTTCTATAATCATATTTAAGCTGAATCAACTTAAGTTGCACAGTAGTGTTTAACAGAGTGATTATACTCAAGTGGTTAATGATCAACTTGAGTTAAAGATGAATCGTTTGGGAGAACCCAAATTCGAATTGCGCTAGAAACAATCCTTGGACAAGTTTTACTTACCTACCTGCCGAACTTACTTTCCCTAGAAATCAGACAGTTAAAAGATCGGAAAAAAAAGTTGGAAGTGTTAGTGCATAATTTCATTTATATACTCCTTATAGTTAATTTTGATACTGATATTATAATGATTAAAGCTAAGAATCCACTGTTTTGTCAATTAAAATTCATTATGTAGGCCCATGTAAATTTGGTGGGACCCGTCTAACTTTCAACCAATAGAACGGTGTGTTTGAATGTGTATGTTAGAGAGCGTGTTTCTAGCGCTCCTCTATTATAATTATCTAAAGCCAAAGACTAGTCAAGATGTTGACATCTAAAAAAAACCAATATGAATTTCCTGATTTGTTTCAGCTTAGGTGTTTACTTTTTATCTTGCATTACAATCTAAGCATAGAAAGAGAGAGATAGTTAGTGTCACATTCATGCTTGTAATGCTCATAACATCCTTGAATATAACTATAACAAATGGTTGTATCTCAAATGAGGTTATAAGCAACTGAATTTTCGATAGGTGTTTTGGTGGAGCAGCACCATCAGAGAAAGTGAAGTTTCAACATCCATATATTTACTTAGAAAATTGTATTTCAACCATTTATACATTCAACTATACAAAAAAATAATATGAATAATATATAAATTTCCTGTGCACTATAGAGAAAATAGACAGAGTAACTTATGTGAACATCCTTAAACAAGGAAAAATATTGAAAGTGGAAAAATTCACTCTTTGTTATTGTATTTTATATATACAGCCTCAGATTCATAGAACTTTAATGCCATTGTCTTTTATAATTTGAGAGTTGGAATCAAGAAGAGTTTCCAATGATCTTTTTGATTTCCTGTTCCTTGCTCTTCCTGCTTCTTTTAACAACTCGGCCAACCTACGTTTCTCATCATCGACATCAGGGTTCGCTGTTCCTAGCTTCTCTTCTCTCATTCCAACAACATATTCCAACATTTCAATGGCATCATCCACTCTGCAAATCATTAAAATTAGCAAGAAATGTTAGCAACTAAAACCTTAAAATTCTAGTACTTCATAAAACTGTTATTTATATTGATGTTATTCAGTTTCTAATATCTTATTTGATATAATAAAAATATAAAATTATGCATTGGTAAAAAAACGGATGAACCGATATAATCCAAGATGCACTTAATCAGATTTTTGAAGGAAGCAATCCAAACTGGTTCAAACTACATGCTATTTTTAGAGTATCAACTATCAAGAGAGTACTATAATCAATAATTTTCCTAAGATCTGTGCATTATCTTAAACGACAGATAAAATGAGACCGAGATAGTACTATGTCGAGATCAGAACAATACAATGTAAGGAGTTTTAAGGGTCAATGACCATTTTACCTTCCCATTGCATCATAGGTTCCTGCAAGATTGCTATAAACTCCTAAGGTATCTGGATGATAAGGACCATACTCTTTTTCCAAAATAGTCCTAGCCTCTTCAAACAAATCTGCAGATTCATTTATAGCATACCTTTGGACACAAGCAAGTCCCATTTGGTTCAATGCAATTCCAAACAAAGCCGATTTTTTCTCTCCGCTAGCACGAAATTTCGCAACAGAACTTTTGAAAATGTTATAAGAATCAGAATAGTTCCCTAACATGTAATACATAACTCCCATTTGTGCTTCAATTCCAGCAATAGTACTGTGTTGACCAGGAACATTGTTGTATATCTTCAATGCTTTTTTGAGTAACTTCAAACCCTTTTCCAAATCATTCATGGATTGATAAATTGCAGCAACATCTATCAATCCATTAGCAATCTCCTCTAGAGAGATTCCGGGTTTTTTCTTCCCGAAAATCCGAAGGGCGTTTTCACAATAAGTTTTTGATTCCTTGAACTTGCCTATTTTGTTGTATAGATCAGCTAATCTTACAAAAACAGAAGCAACTGTTGGATGATTCTCTCCTTTGGTTGATTTGAAAACAGTTAAAGCTTTCTGATAAGAAAAAACCGCTTCATCGTAGCGCGCCAAAGATAAATAAGCATCGCCTATGCTACAATCAACCGAAGCAACGTCTAGTTCCTGACGGTTTTCCGCCATAACCACACTTGCCAAAACATAATGCTCTAAAGCACTTTCATAATCTCCTTTTGAGTCACAGATTAGTCCCATCAATCTCCGATCAGCCGCTTCTTCAAACGAAGCAGGCAAACCGTTTCCCTTATGAATATCAAGAGCCATTTGGCACAGCTTCTTAGCTTCATCAAATTGAAGTGCCTGAACATGTGCCTCGGCTACATACCGACATGTCTCACCGAATCGAGGATCGGTTTCCCCTAAGACCTGCCCTTGAATTTCAAGTCCTGCTGTATAAAAAAGTAGAGAATTCTCAATATTTCCCATCATTGCATAAGTATCACCTAATTGCATACACCCTGCAAACTTAGCTAGTGCATGATCTTGACCATGCTCTAACACAGGAACATCTATTGAACGCTCGAGAATCGGTATAGCCTCGTTGTACTGTCCTAAATTACAGTATATTGTTGCCAATACATGAAGACACATCACCAATTCTAAACTTGGTTTACCATCTTCATTACATATCTCAAATGATTTCAAAGCTTTAAAACCAAAATTGAGAGCCTTGTTCGGATTCTCACCCGAAGATACCATATCTCTTGTTATCTTTAACAAGAACGGTCCAAGATCGGGATTATCTAACTCATCAACAACACCGTCCTTCAAACCAACCCTCTTATGCTTCCTCATCATATTGTAAAAACCATTTCCTTTTCTAGTTCCCTTCTCATTCCTCTTATGCAAACTTCTACTTTTCACGGCGGACTTTGATGATCCTTCACCGATCCTTGTGCTTGAAGAAACAATAACTTTCTCAATAGCATCAACATTCGGTTCCTCTTTATTTTCAGTTGTCACAATCTCTTTTCTAATCTCCAAATAACCAATATCTCCAACAAGGTGACCCAATTCTGAATCCATCCTTGATTCTTCGCCATATGAGTAAAAACTAGCCCTTGAAGGTGATTGATCAGAACTTCTCATTTCATAAACATTGGTATATAATTGTTCAATTGAAGTATCTACAACACCATCAATAGCTAAATCAATTGAATCACTTTGAATACTTCTTGGACTTAGTGTACTCCTTGGTGATGCTTGTTGAGCAGTAAAGTTATCCTTATGAGGTGTATAGCTTTCACTAGCTTCTTCTGTTGCATTATTCATGTTGAATTCTTCTATAGCTATTGCAGGCATTGAATTCAATGCTATAGTCACCTAAAATTAATCAAGGAGTAAAAATTTTGAAATTCTTCTAAGGCCCTGTTTGGAATTTCTATAATGAATGATAAAAAATGTCAAATTGCTTTCATATATGCTATAAGTTGTTTTCATAAGCTATTCCGGAGTGTTTATGGAAAATAAGCCGAAAAAAACTTATGAACATGATCATAAGCTATACAAATAAGCTCTCTCAAACAGTCTAACAATTGCTTATGTCAATAGATAAGCTCAAATAAACCAATCCAAACAATCTCTAAATAGGAAAACAAGAACTAAAAACTTAAGAAAAGAATCAGAATACACCATACATTCAATGCTTCTTTAAAGTCTCAACTTTCAATAACAAATTCAAGAGCCAATTTTGATTTTGAAATTCTTCATAATACACTATACACTTAGGCCCTGTTTGGATAAATAGCTTAATTAAGTTTATAGCATAAGTGCTTTATAAGTTATCCTAAAGAGTTTATGAACATGTCGATATGTTATCTCATTAACAGAATCAAAAGCCAAATTTCACTTTACAGAAACAAGCCTCAAACATGAAAGTCAAAACTCAAAACCATTGATAACTTCACTGTTATGCAAATTTCATTTCAATAAAAAAAGCAAAATATTCAATAAGAAGAAACAAAAAAGAAACAAAAAGTAAAAGAGAAATGAATCAAACTTTATAACTCATCACAGCAAACAAAAAAAAAAAGATAAAAAGCAAATTATTCCACCTGGTTTGATTGCTTGACATAGCTTCTTCAGAGATTCTCTCTTTCTTATTACACAACACAAAAAACTTTTCTTCTGAAATTCCATTTTTGTCAGTGATCAAACTCGTGGTTTTAAACTGTTTCCGTGATTGCGGTTACGCTGCAAACCTTTATATTGTCGCAAAATGCAAAAAAATGAGGCCAAAATTGCGGTTATAATACCGTTGCAGAGACCTCAAAATCATTTATAATGCTGACCGCAAGTTATAACCATGATCAAGCTCATTGAAAACAGAAAAGAAAGAAAAAAAACAATGTGAACACAAGGAAATCAATGAAGACATAAACTCATAGAGAACATGAAACACAAAAGTGTGAAACAAATGAAACTGAACTCAGTAAAACATGAACTGAAACATAATCATAATAACAAAAACAACATAAGAAAGACAATAAATGTTACCTTTTAGTATTCTCTGAAGAATGAAACCAAAACTTTACAAGGTTGTTTATAATTTGTGTATGTGTTATGTTAGGAATGAATTTAGATGAAGAGATATGAGTCAAAATGCATATATATGTATAATTTGTATTGATATTCATTTATATCTATCTATATATATATATATACACATGCACATGTGAGCTGTGTTACAAGACTTGTTTATGGTAGATAATGGAATTTTGATGAAATGGTGAGGGTAGAATGGGAATTTTGAATGGTTTCATTGAGATTTTCTAGATAAATATGCATGTGTGAGTGTGGAAGCATAGAGTTGGAATTTTCAAGCAAAACTTAGGAAGGTGACGTCTCTCCCACTCCATTCCTCTTCTTGCACTGTATTTTTTTAAAGAAAAAAATAGTGAATTTTCTTAAGTAACAATTTTGGATTGTTTCTCAAAATTTTATCATATTTAGATAAACTTTTATGGCTAAAAATAAGTAGTTGCATTAGCAGGACCTAAAGCCTAGCTGGGAAAAAAAAATAAAAACATGTCTCGTACGCTAAAATCGATTATCACAAGAACAATAAAGTCAACTATATTATTGATAAAATTTTAAGAATTTCAAATATATTAATTTGATAGAACTCCAAATATTTTTCGTGACAATAACTAACTATTAAATATCCTCTCAATAGCTAACTATTAAATATTAGATGATTTTGTCAAAAAAAGCATTAGATGATTTTATCACATATAAAAAATTAAAAAACTATTTGATTCATACTTCACAAAACATTCTAGTGAGCTTCGAGACCCAACTTATCTAAAAAAAATCATTGAATATTCTCCATTTAGGAACGGGAGCTGTTGAGAGGTTTAATCAAAGTTTTTGGGTTTGAATTCAACTCTGGAAATACAACGGTATTTCATCTTTTGAGAAAGGGTTTTGCAAAATATTGTGATTCAATTCAACTCAACAACAAGTCTCTCTCTGTAATTACGAAAGATACTTGATTTACGCTAAAAAATAAAATTCAATACCATAGCTATTAAGTATGTATTTTTTGTGAGTATGAATTGAATATGTTTTATACGCATGAAATTAATCTATCGAATTAGATATGACGAAAATTGTTATTTATTTATTTTTGATCAAGTAGTTTAGTGGCTAAAAATTTACATTTTCAAGATAAATAAGTGGGGTGTCGGCAATTGATAGTTAACTATTGAGTAAATTATTAAACATACATTGTAGTAATGAATAGTTCAAGAAAATTAATTAAATTGTTTGTATAAGTTAGAGAAAATTAATTAAATCTGAAACTAGCAGTTGAAACGTAAGAAGCATAAGGTGGCGGGATTAACGGCTTTTTAGACGCAAAAAGACTAGTGACAAAGTTAACATAACCGTGTAGTGTCGTTGGTGAAGGTGAAAGTACAAGTAAAAAGTTGCCACGTGGCACAAAATGATACCAATGATTGGTTAGAATTTATCCAAGAAGTGGGCCACATCCAGCTGCAATGAAGCTGGCAACTGGTTAGGAGACATGATGGACCCCACATACCAAGCCATTTATGTGGGCCTGCTAGGGTAGTAGGACCCACTTGTTAAAAGTTACATATTCACCTATAGGTACGAATATGATTCTATTTATATGCTTAAGAAGATAAGGAGGAAAAGAATATTAAAGAGAGGATTTTGGACATGATGAAGGTAGTCATGATATTGGGTTTGATTTAGGTAGATCAATATATTTTGTGTTTTACTTATAACACTTTTTGCATGTAAATACAGGGACTAACCAATCGAATTAAACATGATTAGATTGGACAAAAAAAAAATTCTCTCTCACTCTCTTTCTCAAAAAATTTAATGCTGAAATTTTTGAAGATGAAGTCGAACTAAGAATATTTAGTTATATCTAAAGAGATTTGAATATTCTCATTCAAATGCTCGGAAGTCATTGTTTTTATATTTATAAAAAAAAGTATATGTGCTCATATAAATTCATCACTTAATTTATTTAATATAATCTGTTATCAGGATATGTTTAGATCTATGAACATTGATAATGCGAAAACTTTCTCCATTTATAAATGTTTTATGGAGTTCCGAGTATTGTACATGAAATGTGAGTTTCGACAAATAAAATGATATATGATTAAAATATGTATGCATATGAAATTAAAATTAAAATTAATTTAAATATTTTCTCAAAACATGCATATATGTTTAGGATGAATTTAAAAAAATGACAAAAGGATGTAGTGAAACATTTAAAATGACCAATCCAAGACTGTTATTAGATACCCAACAATGATTAGATGAGATGAGAAATGTCTCTTCTAGTTTAACTAATGTTCTTAGTTTGAACACGAATTTGGACATACAACAAAATTAAAACTCTTACGCTTTGTTTGCTTGAAGAGAAATAGGATAGAGAGAGTAAGAGAAGAGAGAAATAGAAGAGAGATAGCAAACTTCTCTTGTTTGGTTGGCAGAGAAATAGAGAAGAGAGACTCAGGATTAATGGGTCCCACACCTTTTACAAATCTCTCCTCATCAGCGAAGAAATTGAAAAGGGAAGCTTGTTTTTTTGTTATTACGTCTATACCCTTGATAAACACCCCTTTTCTAATGTGATTGTCATGGACTTCACCATCCGCTATGCAACTTCATGTATTCAGTTTTTTCTATATATTTAGTATTATTTATTTATATGTGCATGTAACTTCAATTAAAAATAGCCCAACAGTGCTAGTTTGTATAAAATCTAACATATATTAAAAGAGATTAATACAATCTAAAATACATTACTAGATAAGTGTATTAATTAAATTGAAAATAGTTTAATTACATGAGTTATTCCTTTTTTAAATTGTACAAGTAATAAACAATAGCAAATTTTGATAAAAATAAAATTTAAACAATACAAAAACGTATTATAGTTTTTAAGTTCTAGGGTACTTTTGTCTTTTAAAAAATAATCACACTTCTTTCTGTTCTATTTATCTTTTCTTTCTCTTATATCAAACAACTCATCAAATCTATTATATCTCTCATACATTTCTCTCTTCTTATATTCTCTCTCACCAATTTCTCTCTCCACACTTTCTTCTTACAACCAAACACACCGTTAAGGAGAGTTTACCATCTATTTAAATCACACAACAGTAGAGAGATTAGTCTATGCAACACATAGGAACGATACCCACTTTAGAAGCATGCATAACTGTTAGGTTGCGTAACAAAAGTAAGTATTTTTATATTATCGTCTCCACAGGGATTGGTGCGCTATCTTGAGCCGTTCAACAATCGTTATTGTTTTGAGTAAGGGGTTTTGTAACTTGTTTGCATATAAACTAATGGAACCTAAAAGCGGTAATAAAACTACAAGTAATAGGGAATAAAAGCGTTGAGATAAGAGTTCATCAATCTTGCATCGAATATAATCTAAAAATCATGCATATGAATTCTAGCGTCTTAGCGAAATTATCACGTATCACTCGACAACACCATTCGTGTCCAAATGACGTTGTGAGATCGATCGTATCGTTTAATCGATGATTTCTCAATCTATTAAACGATCCGAAAGCATTACGTTCCGATACTTTATGCGATTATCAAAACCAAATTCCATGTCTAGAATTTGTTATTTTGATAGAAGATTATTCTCACCAAAGATTCAAACGTATTCGTCAATAACATTTAAATCAAAACATGATAATGAATAGCAAGAATAATTCAATATCACATAAATTGCTAAAATCATATATTTGCATAATCAAATATTACATCTAAGCTAGATAAAGTACCTCCAATCCCAACAAAGGGAAGTTAGTTGTTCATTTTCATGATAACTGTACAAAAGTTTAAAGAAGATGAAGATCCAAGCCTAAGTCTTGATTTCCCAAAGAGTCTTAGTTGATTCCACCTTCAATCACTCTTGCTCCATGAAGATCAAAGCTTCTAGCCCTATGTTCTGTCTAAAAACTATATCCTAAAATATTACTAAACTGTAATAATAAGCAATCTCCGATAACATTCAGCTTTTGAACCTATTTATAAGTGTTCTGTAATTCTGGACTTTGCTCTGCGAAGTCATACTTCGCTTTGCGAAGTCCTTTCTTAACAAATGGGTTTCTGCCACCTCAGCCTTGAACAGTTCAAACTGCCCTACTTCGCTCTGCGAAGTCTTCTGCCACCTCAGCTTCTGAACTTCAGAGTCTGGAGCTTCAGAAGCTACTTCGCTCTGTGACCATACCTCGCTCTGCGAAGGTGCTCAGACTCTGATCTTCAGATTCTGAT
The DNA here is from genome assembly GCA_018208015.1 of Medicago ruthenica. Lineage (NCBI taxonomy): Eukaryota > Viridiplantae > Streptophyta > Magnoliopsida > Fabales > Fabaceae > Medicago > Medicago ruthenica. The sequence goes on from CM031376.1 coordinate 78,167,856, forward strand.
CTTTAAGTCGAAGGAAAAAGCATGTACCTACAAAAAAGGTTGAGATTAGGTCTAAAAAGCATGAAATGATATTTATCTTATATTTCAGAGCTTTTACCAAGATAACTTGTAAAACAAGTAAGAAAAGTGCCTAAATTATATATGCTTTATAACTAGTTTCTGGCACTTATCACACTCCCCAACTTAAATCTTTGTTTGTCCTCAAACAAAGGACTCTAAAAATAAAGATACAAGCTTTAAACAACAGGCAAGACGCAAAACAGCAAAGGCAGAGATTTAAACAAAATTTCAGATTGCATGATTCAATTGAGATTTGCACAGACAATTCTGATGTTCCTATTAATCTAAGATTGCACTAAAAATTTGAAATAATACTAAACACAAAATTTATATCATACGGTTCAAGTAAATAACATATTTATCAATGAACCACACCTAACACACTTCTTTTAAAAGTAAATGAAACAAATTGAATTCAAGTTGTGCGGGTTTTGAACACTCATCCGGCAAGTTTGCTAACATTCCGATTAAGTTATGCGTCCATCCAATTATCATTTCAAAAAGCACAAAAGCATAGATCACAAGGTCTTTGAGGATTGTAATTTGGCTTGGTTTCAAAAGAAATGTCATATGTGGGAAAAATTGAATTCAAATGGCCAAGCATAAAGGAACATTCTTTCTAATTACATAACTTCCTCCTTTTTCAAACACAACTCTTGGTGATTTACAAATATTACTTTGATCTTGACAACTTTTTGATTTATTAAATTTTTTTCTTTTTCTTTTTTCTTTTTCTTGGTTTGCTTTTCTTTTTTTTTTCTTTTCTTTTTCTTTTTCTTTCTCTTTTTCTTGTTGTCAAGATCAATTTCAAAATTCACCAATTACTTGACATACACTACCTCCCTTTTCTCCCCAACTTATTCAAAATGATACCCTAATTGAATGTTCCTTTATCATTAAGCAAAGGACAAATAAACATGATGGATAAGGGTTCAAAATGAAAGTAAAATATCAGAATCCAATAGTGATTTAACTATGAACTGGATTTTTTTACAAACTCTGGCAATTTCACTAAGCATTGTGCTTATGAAATTTGGCAGTTCATAGTTAACGATTCTGATTCATTAGGCTCAATGGGGTTATCAAATACTCACTTCTCACAGGGTAGGCTTTTTGTGGTCAAGTGTTTCTACTCATATTCAAAAAATGCATTGATCATTTCAGTGCTTTCATACAATTTAAAACAACTTTCAGATTTAACATAAAAGAATCGAGTTAGATAAAAAATGCCGGTCTCCTGCATATATACATAGACTTTGAGGATTCCTCACATTTATGCTAGTTCTAAGTGGTTCAAACATAAATATATTAACAAAGCAAACTGTATGGTGTAACTTTTGTACAAAGTACATATTCACGTTCCAAGTTTAATCCTAGAAAAACAGGAAACGTGTACCTTAGTTTTGCGCAAATCAATCAAATTCTATCATTACCATACATCTGTGGCTGAATCATTCAGCTTTGGATCAATCAACATTTGAGAAGATTTGTCATTTTTACTAATGATCCATAATGAAAGCAGAATTTTTGACATTTAAAGCATATTCAGAAATTAAAAAATAACAGTCACCAATTATGATTCAAAAGCCAAATAATAAAAGAGTACTAATATGAATAACATTAAAAGAGAGTACAAATACAAATAACAGTAAACACAAAATAAAAGTCTTAAAAGTACAACGAAAACATAATAATAATAAAAAAAAAAATGAACAGCAAAAGCTTAAAAAGGAGCGACTCAAGGAGTGTGAGCTTCGTCATCCTCAGTGTCCTCATCATCACCATCATCATCACCATGTCCTCCAGCAGCTGCACTGCTACCACCCCCCTCTGAGTAAACAGGCCTGTCCCCAGGCCAAGCAACATGAGATGTAAACATATCAGGTGTCATGATCTGGAGCGCAGGATCCTCCAGTGCGCCCATCTGCAACTGTAGCTTGTACATGGAGTCATGCAAAGTAGCCATGGCCCTATGGTTGGACGCATTTTGGTCCCATGTATGAGGGCAAGTATGGTGGCCCTGTGGTGCAGGTGGGGCTCAGGGTTGTGGTTGTTGTGCTCTAGATGCTCTCTTCCCTGTGCAGTGCCTCCCAATGTAATCATCCGTAATAGGATTTTTTATCGTTTCCGAGATGTGGGGAGGGATCACTACGCGTGCATCCCGACAGAGACCCATGATTAGGCCCGAGAATGCAAGAGGGCACATTTTCTTGGCTGGTGGCTTAATTCCACTCTCCACCACAATCTTAAGCTCTTGTGCTATCACCCTTGCAACATCCACTTGTTTGTTGGCGAGGATGTAGTAAATCAATGGGGTGACATCTAATGTAGTGGAGGAGGTGTGGCTCTTAGGTTTGATATTGTGGACGATGAGATGAAATATGACCTGGGCAGGTGTGGTGAGATTGTTTTTTATGGCTTTGGTGGGCTGGCTAGAGGAGTTAAGCTCATAATTCTTCCCAGGTTAAAAGATGGTTTGGGCAATAAGTTGATGATTCCAATTTCCTCTGTTTTGGTGCCTATGAAAGGCACACAATTCATCTTGGTCCAGCTGGAGGGGGTTCTGGAGGTAGTTGTTTATGGCTTCGCGGTCGAATCTAATGACATGGTCGCGAACCATAGTCTGATATGTGAACTCCTCCTCAGGTTCAGCAGGGATAGCGTTGGCGTAAAACTCCCTAATTATGTCATAGTTGAGGTTTAGGGGAGGGTTGGCCAAAATTCCCCAGTTGCGGGAATTGATCAAATGTGCTATCTCCCGGTATGTGCCATGCTCGTTTATGATAAATTGCCTCTCGGCCCAAAATGTCCGCTTGAGCAGGTCTGCATACCTCTCCTGGTTGCGGAGGCTTAGGAATCTCGATGCATTATAGGCCCCTTGTGGCATTGAACCTGACGATCCGGTATTCACTCTTGGTCGTTTTCCGGTTGCTTGCTTTGGTGCCATCTTGTGTGCTTGCACAAATGGAAAGAATTAGAATCAGAAGACACGAAGTTAATGGGGAAAGGAAGGATTAGTGAAAATGGGTATGTGAAAGAGAAATTTTAAGGTTTGTTTTGAAAAGTTAATGAAAAGTGAAGGTTTTTGGTTAAAAGAATTAAACTGTCAGGTTGTGGGTGAGGGAGTGGAATGGGTGGTTGGGAGGAGTAAAGATGAAAAGTGGCTTTGAAAATTGCAACTGACAGAATTCGCAGACTTCGCTTTGCTAAGTACCTTGGCTCTGCAAAGTTGAGAGTTAGCTTCGCAGTGCGATGTAAACCTTGGCTCTGTGAAGTTCAGCTTCTGAAGCTCAGACTTTGAAGCTTCAGACTCTGAGCTTCGCAGTGCGAAATAAAACGTCGCTCTGCGAACGTATCAGACTCTGTAATATTCGCAGTACGAAGGGACTTTGCTCTTCGAACATAACAGGTTCTGTAATTTTTAAAATTACAACTTTTCAACAGATTTGTCATTTTTATCTTCACCTATGGTTACTAAAAAGCAGTAATAAAACATAAATACTTACAAAATTGGGTTGCCTCCCAACAAGCGCTTGTTTTACGTCGTTAGCTCGACGCCTTTTTCGTTAGGGTGGCCAAAATGAGACGGAACACACATCAACCTTTGTATTCCTTTGCTTTGGGAGGAATTCCATGAACTTGAAGTATAGCTGATGTGGAGTCCATAACCTCCCTGTCCAGAATTTGTTGAGCAAGGAACATATGTTATCTTTTACAAACTCAAGTTCTACCTTGCTCACTTTCATCCCCTTCTTTTCACAAGTTTCTTCCTTGTTAAGAAACTGTTCTGTTTTCTCAATATCCATCACTTCTTCACTATCAACAATTTTGGCCTCTTCAGTATCTGACCTTTCTTGAGGAAGTTCTAATTTGTGTGGTATCTCTATTTCTTCCACTAGTTTCCTTATACCACATCCTTCTAACATTATCTCTTCCTCACTTTCATCAACATCGTCTTCAACAATCTCTCCGAATTCCAAAGTGGATTGATTAATGGTCTGAACATCCATGATTCTTGATGAAAAATTTAATTGAACTTGCAAAAGTTCCAATTGGATTGATAACGCTCTCAATCTTTGGTTGGTATTTTGCATGTTGATCATGGATTGTTGCATGAACATATTCAAAGTATTTTCCATTCTTGACATTTGTTCATCTTCAGACGGATATTGTTGATACTGTTGATAGGATTCATACTTAACTGAAGTATAGAAGTTGAAATAATCATGATGATCAGCCATGATTTCCTTTATGTTGAGAATCTGAAACGAGTGTAACTAACAAGAAAATTTTCTTTGTATGACAAAGAGGGTTAATGCAAACGCAATTTTATAATGTACAAAAGAAACGAAAAATATTAACAAGATATATACAAATGCTCAAAACAATACAAATTATTGCGATGCTCAAAATATCTAAACATTAATCCCCGACAACGGCGCCATTTTGTTAGTTGCGTAACAAAAGTAAGTATTTTTATATTATCGTCTCCACAGGGATTGGTGCGCTATCTTGAGCCGTTCAACAATCGTTATTGTTTTGAGTAAGGGGTTTTGTAACTTGTTTGCATATAAACTAATGGAACCTAAAAGCGGTAATAAAACTACAAGTAATAGGGAATAAAAGCGTTGAGATAAGAGTTCATCAATCTTGCATCGAATATAATCTAAAAATCATGCATATGAATTCTAGCGTTTTAGCGAAATTATCACGTATCACTCGACAACACCATTCGTGTCCAAATGACGTTGTGAGATCGATCGTATCGTTTAATCGGCGATTTCTCAATCTATTAAACGATTCGAAAGCATTACTTTCCGACACTTTATGCGATTATCAAAACCAAATTCCATGTCTAGAATTTGTTATTTTGATAGAAGATTATTCTCACCAAAGATTCAAACGTATTCGTCAATAACATTTAAATCAAAACATGATAATGAATAGAAAGAATAATTCAATATCACATAAATTGCTAAAATCATATATTTGCATAATCAAATATTACATCTAAGCTAGATAAAGTACCTCCAATCCCATCAAAGGGAAGTTAGTTGTTCATTTTCATGATAATTGTACAAAAGTTTAAAGAAGATGAAGATCCAAGCCTAAGTCTTGATTTCCCAAAGAGTCTTAGTTGATTTCACCTTCAATCACTCTTGCTGTAACACCCATACTAACTTTAACTAGTATATTAGCATGTGCGTTAAACTGATACTGGATACATTTAAAAATTTCAATAATAATAATATTACATCACAAAAGATTGAATACAAGTTTACTCGTCTGTACAAAAATCCAATACTTTTACATTACTCATACTATATCCATCAAGCTCCTGAGCTGGTACACAACGAGCAACTGTAATCCATCCAGCATCTCTATGAAGATCTTCATCACAAACCTCTGACTTACCTGTAAACCTGCACCAGAAGGAATGGGATGAGACATAATGTCTCAGTGAGCTCTACCCAACCTACTGTTTGGCAACCACAGGGAACCTAGGGTTGCCATGCCTACCTTGGCAATCTTGGGGATTTCCTATGATCGCCAAGTCTTTTATCTGCCTATGACTATAAGTCCTCCTGTAACTATAACTTAAACTGCCTATAATCTTTGCTGTAGCTGTCTATAATCATAACTGTAATCTGCCTATAACTTTAACTTAGTGATCGAGGGGAGAGCCTAGGATCACTTTCTGATAACTGTCTATAACTATAACTATGAGTTTCCTGTGACTATAACTGTAACTGTAACTTTAACTATAACTATAAAACTTAAAACATATAAACAGTTTGATAGCAGTTTTATGTTAGCTGTTAGCGTTGAACAAACAATTATCTGAGTTCATTTTACGGAGTGCGGCCCGGGTGGAGTAACCCCGAGGACAGCTCCCTATGAACCGGTGAAACTCCTATCATATCAGGCTATCACCGGACTCCCTATGAAATTGCATGTGGATAACCCTCTCGGAGAGATCCCATCCGGCGAAACCCGGAGTCTGCTGAACATGCCTTTGACTTTGAATTATTATTATACTTTGACTTTGATAAAAGAGTGTATAAATATATACACTTGCCTGTTACTTTGATCATATAAACATTTCTTGTAATCTATAACCTGTAATCTATAATCTTGGCTTATCGTTCTCATAAGCCTCCTATAATTGTTGGAGATCCAACTCTATTAACTTGTCTATAACTATGATGGGTAATTCATTCATACTTTCATTGTTCTTAAGTTTGCACATACTTATGGGAATGTAGGGACTTCACTTACAAATAAAAAATCCCATTACCAATCCCTAAACATATCTATATAACTTAGGAGTACAAGTATACATCTCCTAATGCCATGCCTATCCCTTATCCTTCCCTATTTCCAAGCCAAAACTCACGAAAAATTATGCTGGAGGGAGTGAAAATCGTAGCACGATTTGTGAAAATCGGAGCACGATTTTATGCGAAACTTCCTTGAAAAACAGGACATAAAATCGTAGCACGATGCCCATAAATCGGAGCACGATTTTGGCTTCAGCAGCACTCATAATTCACTTCCTAGGCTAACCCAAACATACCCAATCATCAAATAACTTATGGGAATGGATTTTTCCATGACATAAGAACAACTTAACACATAACAATTCATATATACACAAGCCATCAAGGGATTAAGGCATGAATCCATCAAAATAGCTCCTAATACTATGACTTTCAAGCTTAAACAAAGTGGGGTTTTAAAACCCTCTAAGAGCTCACCTCAAACTCAAAAGATTGCTTGCTAAGTTAAGAGTCCAAACCCTAGCTTCAAGCTCCAAAATCTCTACTCAAGAAATCCTCTACTCCTTGGCTTTCCTTGCTCCAAATTTCTCCAACAATAGCTTGCTTATCTTACAAAGATTTAGGAAGGAGTTTGCTAGGTTAAGGGGTGATGATTTGATGAGGATGATGAAGAGGAGATGGGGGGCGAAAATGAGGGAAATAGAGGGAGAAAAATCTGATTTCTTTGATAGAGAAAAATGAGAGAAAACTTAGAAAATTTTCATATATATCCATTATGCCTTTTCCCCTTAATTACAACTATTCCACTTCTCAAATTACAATCTTGCCATTGCTTGCAAACGAAGTTTCTAACACGTTTAACTGATGCTTCTGAGCGGGATATTACACTCTACCCCCCTTAAAAGAAATTTCGTCCTCGAAATTTAGATAATCCTTATGAGACCCTGAAAGATAAATTCTTTCTACCTCCTTCTTTACTATGAAAATCTCCAATTCTACTAGCTTATTGGAATTCCATGGCAACTCTAATGTCTGACATATAGATTAGTCACGCGTCTCGATTAAGCCATATTGGTTAAAGCTTGTTCTTTAGCCATGATTCCCATCACTGTACATCAAAACATAAGACAATCTCTTTCCTACCGAAAGGTCTAACGTATATTACATAACTATTATCTGTTAAGGCGTATGGTTATCTGAACCAACATATCCATATTAACCTGAAGTCGTCGAGTCATTCTGTTTTTCCTCAATTATTCCAACTTTCCGAGGGATCTATTACATTACTCTTAGTTCAAAGAACTTTTGTCTTTAACTTTCGTCTCGCAAGACGACCTGTTACTGATACATTCGTATCATTCTTCATATAGACTAGCCTCGCACTGCAAAGCATCTGATATCAAACATTTTCAAATGAAAAAATAAAGTCCATTGCAAGCACTTTCACGATTTAATTTCAAAGTGGTGGTTGAACTTATGGTACAAGTTCACTTCTCTTTGACATCCTGATGTAACTGTTATCTCAACCATGTACATTGTTCACATTCCCACTGCGGGGAAACCTTAAGGCTCGAGAAATCTTATGAGCCACTCTTGTTCCAATTTAATTAATCAACGATAACACGTAGCTAAAGGTCTTAGGGTTTTCTTCTTTCTATGATTCTGATAATCTTACTCCAATCAAGACATTCCTTACTCATGGGAATTAATACTTGCTTTACCAATAATTTCAACTTATACTTGAGACAAAACCACGTCAACCAAGGTCACTTTCTTAACTTTTGATTCATACTTGTATTCTTTGAACATACACAATCCCATAACATAAATTATGGTTATATTCCGTGGCGTTATAACTTATTTTGTCCAAGGACATTCTCCGTTTTCGAAGAGAAAACTCTATTCTGTTCGCTATCAAGATAGCACTCTTAAACTCTGAATCCTTTAATTCATAACCTCAATTCACGTAGCCTTTTACTGTAAATTATGAGTACCCTTCTGATCTGTGTAAAACATTTCCTTCCTTTAACTGTTAACATTAAGTTCAAGAATTTCTGAACTCCTCTACCGAAATTTGTTCAATAACAACGAACCTGTTCTGCTTAAGACTTTCCTGTTAAAACATTACCGACTGCGTACCACGGTTACCGATACATATCACACGACTATAAAATATGTTACACTACTATCTAAGTAGCATATACTCTGCCTGATCAGTATACATAATACTAATCATAACCTGTTACATGCGACATGCTAGCATAACGCGGATACGATGCGGAATAACTGTATGCCACGGCATAATTCCTCTTTGGTTAAACTTACTACTCAAATTAACTTTAAGTTACTGAGCTAAGCAGCTAAAACACCGTATGAAATGTGGCCTCCTTCGCGTGCTATAAACACATCCTCCAAAGTTTATCAACCTGCTTCGATTCCCTTATCTCATGAGTTTCGGGGACTGAAACATTCCTCGACTTATCTATTAAAATTTCCTGTTAGAACTGATGATAAGTTCAAATCATCACTACTTACACATAATCTGTAACTTGAGAATTAATCTCTGAATACCTTTCCTGTAATTCATCTGGCAAGGATCTCACAACATCCTTTTTCTCTAAACTTCAGCTTTAAATTATTCATTAGTTCATCCTTTGATTACTCTTCCGCTGCGCAACTCTGATTTTTAACAATTCGCTTTGGGATCACTATTATCATATACAATCTCCTTAGCCAATCCTTTGACTTTATAACCTTGTAGTTACCACCCATGACCATCTTATCTTATAATTTCTCTTGTGGTTTAATCCACCTGTTCAACTTACTGATTGCTCGACGCTTGACTTTGCGTTTCCTTTCGAACATAAACAAAATTCTTATTTCCACGAAAAACACCGAACCCTGTAGACAATCTTTAACAATGAATTTGAGCCCAATGATGCTCCTATTAAAACAACTTAAGTTCATACATTATTTACTTGTGGTAACTTCTAGAAACCTTCTATGACTATAAGTCCTCCTGTAACTATAACTTAAACTGCCTATAATCTTTGCTGTAGCTGTCTATAATCATAACTGTAATCTGCCTATAACTTTAACTTAGTGATCGAGGGGAGAGCCTAGGATCACTTTCTGATAACTGTCTATAACTATAACTATGAGTTTCCTGTGACTATAACTGTAACTGTAACTTTAACTATAACTATAAAACTTAAAACATATAAACAGTTTGATAGCAGTTTTATGTTAGCTGTTAGCGTTGAACAAACAATTATCTGAGTTCATTTTACGGAGTGCGGCCCGGGTGGAGTAACCCCGAGGACAGCTCCCTATGAACCGGTGAAACTCCTATCATATCAGGCTATCACCGGACTCCCTATGAAATTGCATGTGGATAACCCTCTCGGAGAGATCCCATCCGGCGAAACCCGGAGTCTGCTGAACATGCCTTTGACTTTGAATTATTATTATACTTTGACTTTGATAAAAGAGTGTATAAATATATACACTTGCCTGTTACTTTGATCATATAAACATTTCTTGTAATCTATAACCTGTAATCTATAATCTTGGCTTATCGTTCTCATAAGCCTCCTATAATTGTTGGAGATCCAACTCTATTAACTTGTCTATAACTATGATGGGTAATTCATTCATACTTTCATTGTTCTTAAGTTTGCACATACTTATGGGAATGTAGGGACTTCACTTACAAATAAAAAATCCCATTACCAATCCCTAAACATATCTATATAACTTAGGAGTACAAGTATACATCTCCTAATGCCATGCCTATCCCTTATCCTTCCCTATTTCCAAGCCAAAACTCACGAAAAATTATGCTGGAGGGAGTGAAAATCGTAGCACGATTTGTGAAAATCGGAGCACGATTTTATGCGAAACTTCCTTGAAAAACAGGACATAAAATCGTAGCACGATGCCCATAAATCGGAGCACGATTTTGGCTTCAGCAGCACTCATAATTCACTTCCTAGGCTAACCCAAACATACCCAATCATCAAATAACTTATGGGAATGGATTTTTCCATGACATAAGAACAACTTAACACATAACAATTCATATATACACAAGCCAACAAGGGATTAAGGCATGAATCCATCAAAATAGCTCCTAATACTATGACTTTCAAGCTTAAACAAAGTGGGGTTTTAAAACCCTCTAAGAGCTCACCTCAAACTCAAAAGATTGCTTGCTAAGTTAAGAGTCCAAACCCTAGCTTCAAGCTCCAAAATCTCTACTCAAGAAATCCTCTACTCCTTGGCTTTCCTTGCTCCAAATTTCTCCAACAATAGCTTGCTTATCTTACAAAGATTTAGGAAGGAGTTTGCTAGGTTAAGGGGTGATGATTTGATGAGGATGATGAAGAGGAGATGGGGGGAGAAAATGAGGGAAATAGAGGGAGAAAAATCTGATTTCTTTGATAGAGAAAAATGAGAGAAAACTTAGAAAATTTTCATATATATCCATTATGCCTTTTCCCCTAAATTACAACTATGCCACTTCTCAAATTACAATCTTGCCATTGCTTGCAAACGAAGTTTCTAACACGTTTAACTGATGCTTCTGAGCGGGATATTACACTTGCTCCATGAAGATCAAAGCTTCTAGCCCTATGTTCTGTCTAAAAACTATATCCTAAAATATTACTAAACTGTAATAATAAGCAATCTCCGATAACATTCAGCTTTTGAACCTATTTATAAGTGTTCTGTAATTCTGGACTTTGCTCTGCGAAGTCATACTTCGCTTTGCGAAGTCCTTTCTTCACAAATGGGTTTCTGCCACCTCAGCCTTGAACCGTTCAAACCGCCCTACTTCGCTCTGTGAAGTAATACTTTGCTCTGCGAAGTCTTCTGCCACCTCAGCTTCTGAACTTCAGTGTCTGGAGCTTCAGAAGCTACTTCGCTCTGCTACCATACCTCGCTCTGCGAAGGTGCTCAGACTCTGATCTTCAGATTCTGATCTTTAAGTCCAAGGAAAAAGCATGTACCTACAAAAAAGGTTGGGATTAGGTCTAAAAAGCATGAAATGATATTTATCTTATATTTCAGAGCTTTTACCAAGATAACTTGTAAAAACAAGTAAGAAAAGTGCCTAAATTATATATGCTTTATAACTAGTTTCTGGCACTTATCAATAACTCAGTTCAATTATAAGAAACATATTTCTACACAAAACTTTGATATCACACAAGGTGTTTGGTTCTTTTGTGCATGTTTTAAATTTGTGCAAGTTATAGAGGATACCATATTAGCGAGAGATGGAAATAAATACATACAATGTTATATATGGTGCCTATAAATTTTCATGTTTAAAAATAACACAATTTTTACTAAAAAAGAACACAATTTGTGTATAAAAAAAGGGCAGTTGTTCCCTTAAAAAGAAACACAATTGTTTGTTATTGAAGCTAATTACTTATACATTACCCAAATAAAATGTCTCTCTCCAAAATCTAAGAATGGGTATATCCTAATTCACTCTATGTATACCTCATGCTCCCTCTTATCCCTTCTCAAAACCAAACATACAAGCCTCTTGTCAATTATAGACAGCCAATAACCAATTTATTATTTCAATGAATTAGTTGGTTATAGGGGAGAAAAAATAATTCTATGTAGAGTCTTCTTTCATTCCAAACAAATTCAATGAAATCAGTCAAAGGAACCAGATCAAGACACAGATCAGATCATGAGTGTTGTTGAAGAAACAATAACTTTGTGACCTGGACTAGAAGACAAATTAACTTGATATTATTTTTCTTTATTGTATAATAATTAATATGTGTATTGTCCTAGCATAAAAAAAATGTGTACGTGTGTGACGAGTTAAGATCATCTCCATTTCCTTAAAATAAATGGACAATGGCATTTGGTGAGAAATAGATACAAAAAAGTATGTAGTGGGTCCCCCACTTAGTGGGACCCACAACTATTAATTATTTTCAAACTTCTTTGTGTCTTTATCTCTCTAAATGGAAGAAATAGAGAGACTAATAAATGGAGAAAATCTTGACTCGTGTGTGACGGTGCAAACCCTACTCCAGTTGTTAGAACTAAATGGTACGTAAGAATCTAATTAATGTATAACTTTAATTAATCAATGATAATGCTTATTTGAGTTTCCTAAAGATAATGAAAACACATATAAATAAGACTTGATAGGAATATGAAATTATAGGGAATCTTAAAAGTGATACACCAACTACAATTTCATTTTTTTTGTGTATCTTATGTTTACCTAAAAACCTATCTTGGATTTAATGGGATACTCATCCCTAACCACTAGTAAACAACAATGCCCATACCTACTAACTTTGTCCAAAGGAAATAGAAGTCGTATTTATAGAAGGATATTGATATTTACTATTTACACCTCATGAATTTCTGGTTATACCTCTAATTGACAAAAATATTTAAGTCCCTTTCTTAATTTTCAACTATTACTCTTTTTAATTTATCTTCGCATGTCTATTAGGGGTGTTTGTGGTGCGGTTTTGAGACTAAAAGTCATCCGAATCGCAAAATAAAAAAGCATGTGGTTTGGTTTGGTTCGGTTGACTTTAAATATAAAATCCGAGTCAAGCCAAACCAAACCAATGTAGTTTAGGTTGGATCAGTTGATGCAATTTTTTCGAGACTATACAATTTTTTGTTCGTGACATTAAAATCAAGTTAAAAAGCTAAAACACAACATATTTTCAGCAATGTTTCCAACAATGTTTTAAATTTAATCCAACATTACAATTTCATTTTCATCCAACAATGTTTCCAACAACATCGACCAAATTAAAAACATGGACATAAAGTAATTCTATTCTGTAAGAAATGGAAAAGACTAAGAATTTATCATTCTCTAAAGGTTCAAGTAGCACATAAATACGTTTTTTGAAATAGAAAGCAAAGAAGAAACTTAACAAGAGAAAAAATATGTCATTTTATAAAAGTTTACATGAGTATTGGTCTAGGTGACATATGTTTAATTAACGTTTTTCTTATGTTGCGGTTTGGTTAGGTTAGGTTGGTAAAATAAAAACACCAAACCAAATCATGCGGCTGAGTAAGAAAATTATCTGAATACAATCGAACCAAATGCAGTTTTTTGCGGTTTCAGTTTCGATGGGTTCAGTTTGCAGTTTTTCTGTTAGGTTGGTTCGATTTTGAACACCCCTAATTTCTATATATCCTCTCCTCTTTCTTTACCTCCCTCCCTCCAGCTCATTTTCTTCTTCTCAAGTGGTGTTATACACAGCAAACAGCGAACAACTCGTTTGTGAAAATTAACGTTGCCTATTTTGAGAGATAAAAAGGAAATAGAAAAAAAGGTAAACAATAAATAATTACCGTTTCTGGGTTCTGTTTTTGTATATGACAAAATTGAAACAAAGTTAAATACCATTTGAGAGAAAAAATGATTAATTGTCGTTGAATGTATTTTGGTTAGTTCGAAGCGTTTGAGAGCAAACCATAGATACCTAAAAAGTAATTTTCATTTTGTTTTTTAAGAAATTAGGCCCAGAGGGCAGGGCAAAAACAACACTGGAATGCAGGCCTTCCTAAGAGTTGTTGAGAGGCCCAAATGGTGGGAAAATTTCGTGGATCACTAAGGCATCATTCTAGAATTTTTTTATCAGCAGAACACATAAAGAGATAAATTTACCCTGCATCCCTATATTTATACCTTGACCCCCACAAATTAATAAAAACGTCAATTTTATCTTTTTTACCATTTAATGTTACACCTTCTTCTTTTTTTTCTTGCATAAGTTCAAGTTTTCCGGTATTTAAAAGCTTTTCAATTTGATTTTTTTTGGAAATTTTTTCCGGTTTGAAAAGAATAATAAATAAAATAATATAAAACAATAAAGCCTAAAACTTTATATAAGTTTTCAAGAAAATGGTGCAAGTCAAAAAAAGTTAAAATCAGTTTTCCATAAATAATCGTCTGTCGAAAAACTTGTATTCGAACACTTACTCCCTTTTTGTTCTCTCGGATACTTTAAAAAAATATCGATGCCAATTCTCAAACCGAAGACCATAAGATTGAAGTATTAACTTTCAACTATATGCTCTTTTAGGAAAGAGGCAACTTTGAAAAAATCTAAGAAAAAAGCAAAAAAAAAGTGAAGCATTTTAGTTTATATGATGGCAAAATAGACTGTTCATGTAAAATGTAGGGTGAGCATCTAATTGTTGATGTGCATGGAATTTTTTTTGAAGAAAGATCTAGTATAATTTTTTATTTTTTTTAAGGAAGATCTAGTATAATTATGTTATGCAGTTCTTATTATATTACAAATAACAAATGTCATCTCATGCTTATAAGAATCATGTAACTAATTTGGCCTATAAGAAGCTAACTTGAAAGGAAATAAAGTACTCAATCATTGAAAACTCAATTCTATATTCTTCCTTTGATTTTCTGGAGTCCAACTCCAATGAGAGCTTTATCCCGTTCATTCTTTTTATCACGCATCATTTTATTTCAATTATGTAAAAGGTTGCTATATTTGTGTTAATTTGATAATCAATGGGGGACAAAAAAACAATTTTAAATAACTTATTCTTGAGACAAAAAGTTGTATTGTAGTTTATTGAAAGATAATATTTTCAGTTTTTATCATGGATCGTCATAACAAATATAGCCTTTAAAGGGTGACTAAGTCAGACAAGCACGCCATAAACAAATTACTTAAAGCATATCCTTGAAGGGCGACCTAGGACGATAAGATCGCCCCAAGCTATCAGATAGGAATAACCAACTCGCCACCATCTATCAAATAAGAATTACCATGCCAATTTGTATAACAAACCAAGGATATATCCAAAAGAGGTTGTCTGCCTCATCTATAAATATACGTACTCTTAACTCAACAGTAAAACCTAAGTCCCAACTGATATAGAACTACGTAGCTCTGATTCCCTAACATCCTTAGGCATATGTAGGTTATAAGAATTTTTTTTTTCTGACCCTGTTGGCCAAAAAAATTATTTTTTTGACCCCCTTTGAAAAGTATTTACCAAAATGACCCACTTTCATTTTTGGTGGTTTTTTTTTTGTCGTTTAGTGCCATTACTGCCATTTCAATTGGCGGTAATGGCCATTTTTTCAACAGGGGTGCAGAACTGCAGAGCAGGTGGCAGAAAGCATGGTTTTTTTTTATTATGATTGACCCATTACCACCAATTGGGCCGGCGGTAATGGGGGGCCCCTATTTTTTTTCGCTTTTTTATTCCCCCACCCCTATAAATAACCCACACTACCCCTTTCCTCCAAATTCACTCAAATTTTTTCTTACATTTTTCTCGCTTCAATTCCACATTATGTCTGACTCTGGTTCAGATATAATTTCTCCTGCTTCTCCTCCTCCTCCTCCTCCCCCTTTAAGATTGGTCACTGTTAAATTTGATCAATATATATTGTCGTAGTTTGGTAATAAAATAAAAAAAACCAAAAAAATAAAAAAAAAATAAATATATTGATTTAAAAAAAAATAATTACATCATTTAGACGATGCTATTTTTTTCTTCTAAACCAGTTACCCCAATGTAACTTATGACTTCCCGTAGCACAAAATTTATTTTTTTGAGTTCGTACGGGTCGTTGGGGTTGATGTTGGTCTTCCTCTTCCTCTTCCACTTCCTCGTCGTTTATTTCAGCTTCATTTGTTTCCAAATTAGCCTCATTTTGCACTTGTGGTGGGAAAGAGTTTGTCCAAATATCATTTACAAAATCGTCGTCGTTAAACCCCGCAGCCACTGTTTCTATGGGATTGGTTTGTGTTTGTGGCCATTGTGGGGTATAGTTTGTTTCTGGATAATTTACAATGGTTGGAGGGGTTGGTAGATTGAAAGAGGGGTATTCAAGGTAACTGATGTGGGGTGTGTTTTGGGTTGGAATAAAGTCATCGATGTAATAGTTTGATGTTCGGGAGCTTTCTCCATGATGACTCTGTTGGGAGTAGCTTGGATATGGTATTGGGGAGTGTTGTGGGAACTGGTTTGTGGGTTGTGGTGGGGATTGGTAGGTTTGACTGTAGTTGTAGCTGGTGGATTGGTTGAAGCTTGGGTCAAAGTAAGTGGATGTAGGTGTGATGAATTGGCTAAAGGGTGGAGGGGTATCTGACCAGATGTTTGCATCTGGCACAAAGGAGGGGTCTGGTGGTGTTTGATAGGTTGCTGGTGTTGCGGGATATTCCGACGACAGTTGTTGTAAAATTCTGGAACATTCTTCCATTGGGTTTCGCAACAGCGCTTCTCTAGAAATCCACAGATGATCTCTAAAAAAGGTCCAATACCATTCAAAATATTGACGGTTTGGATAAACCAAATGGTTATATTTAACTCCGTCAAGTGCTAATTGAAGATGATTGTTCCAATTTTGTATTTGAAACTGAAATTGATCTCCCCACGAGCCTTTTATTTTTTTATTCGCCAAAGATATAATGTGGAAATGTGTCATATCTTCTGGCACGGTGGGTGGAAGTTGAGGCAAGCCAAATTGTAGTCTGACTCTATCTGTATGATGCCTTTCGACTATCTCGAAATAGATGAGATACGTGTTTGCAGACCATATCTGGCTTTCCTCTTCGTTGCTGTAATGGAAGTGGAGATAGGGCCTCCAGCAAAACTATTTAAAAAGAGGAATGTTAGTATTCTAATGTTGCTTAAAAAGTAATCCCAACAATAAAAAGTTAAGTTTCATACCTGATCGTATGTCATATTGTCGATTTTTGAACGTGTTGAAAGGAGATTATGCCGAGGATTTTCCATAAATTTACTCCCACGTTCTAGCCATCTAGTTAATATTATTAAAATTAGATAATTAATATACCTGATAAATGAATTTAAAAATTAATAAGAAATAATATATTTATTTAACTTACATAGTTGCCAAAGGAGGTTGTCTTTCAGCTTGTGGTGGGTTCTTTGGCACGGGAGATATGCATGACATTCTTGACCAAGCCCATGCCTGTTGGAGTATTGTGCACCAAGTTGTGTCACTAACGCCATTTATTGCGGCGTCACACATAGCTCTGTAAAGCGTGGCCAAACAAGCAGAACCCCAATTGTACTGTCCAATCTCATGTGGTGATTTATTCAACAATGGCAACCATTTTATATGTACAAGGTGTGCGCTCTCTAAAAAAACGCGAGCGCTTCGAGCGTGATAAGAACACTCGGAAGGAAGAAAGCGGAGTCACCACCAAAGTTTTTATTTGTAAAGGGGAACGTTGATAAACCCCTTTGGTTTTATTTTTAAAGGGAAACATTTATAAAACCCTTGGCGATGTGGTAAGGATGGTCATCACAACCATTATCGGGTTCAGGAGTCGATTATGCAAGGGGAAGGTATTAGCACTCCTCACATCCGTTGTACTCAACGGGAACCTCCTAGTTAGTTAAAGCTAAAGTGTTTTTAAAGTTTTGCTTGCTATGCTTTAATATATAAAGGGAAGAATGTAAAGGGGGAAAAAAGGATATTTTTTATTATTGTGCTTGACAAGATGTGAATCCTGCTCCTACGTATCTCCTGGTGCGATGGAGAAATCAAAGCTACGTAGTTCTTTGGTAGAAAATGTTTCTTTGTTGGTTGTTTTTAAAGAACGATGCTTTTGATCGTATTCTTGCGATTAAACGTAGCTTGTATGCTCGCGCATGGGAGGCTTAAGCGTTTGTTTGCATCACGCTAGAATTGATAAAAACACGTTCGTTGGGGAAAAAGTGGTTTGAATTGACCACGGGGGGCCAAAAAGGTTCAATTGACTACGGGGAGTCGAGAATTGATTCAATTGGTCACGGGGGACAAAGAAAGGGTTCAATTGACTCAAAGGAGTCGAGAATTGATTCAATTGGTCACGGGGGACCAAGAAAGGGTTCAATTGACTCAAAGGAGTCGAGAATTGATTCAATTGGTCACGGGGGACCAAAAAAGGGTTCAATTGACTCAAAGGAGTCGAGAATTGATTCAATTGGTCACGGGGGACCAAGAAAGTGTTCAATTGACTCAAAGGAGTCGAGAATTGATTCAATTGGTCACGGGGGACCAAGAAAGGGTTCAATTGACTCAAAGGAGTCGAGAATTGATTCAATTGGTCACGGGGGACCAAGAAAGGGTTCGTGTGCTGGATTTGCTTTATGTTTTGAAAATAGAATGACGATTGTTTGAATAACGAGACATACGTCAAGTATTCGTGCAATCGGGGAATGGAGAGACATACGTCAAACCATTCCTTTTTCATTCAAGTTTATCGTTGAAACTAAAAATGTATTTTTGGTTAAGTTTGAAAAGAATGACGATTGTCCAAACAACGAGACATACGTCAAGCGTTTGTTCAATCGGGGAATGGAAAGACATATGTCAAACCATTCCTTTTTCATTCAAGGTTTATTATTGAAAATTAAGAAAACCCAAAGTAATCAAAACACTTGGTTATTGAAACTTATGAAAAAGTTAAAACTCAAATTTGTTGAAACTTGTGAACAAGTTTGTATGTTGAAAATTATGATTGAAAAGTGAACAAGTTAGTTATTCAAACTTATGAACAAGTTTGTTAACCAAAATTGTTGTTGAAAAATGAACAAGTTTGTTGTTCAAGTTTATTATTCAAAAATGAACAAGTATTGTTCAAGTGTATTGTTGAAAAATGAACAAGTGTTGTTCAAGTATATTTTTGAAACTCAATGAACAAAGTTTGTTTGTTCAAGTTTGTTTTTGAAACTCAATGAACAAAGTTTGTTTGACAAGTTTGTTGAAACTTATGAAAAATGAACAAGTTTGTTGTTCAAGTTTAAAGTTGAAAAAAAGGACAAACTTGTTGTTCAAGTTAGTTATTTAAACTTGTGAATTTCCAACTATATGCAAAAACTCTTGTTATGTTTTGAACAAAAATGAGTTTTAATCCTTTTCAAAAAGAGTTCAAAAAGAAAGTCAAGTTCTGAACCTTAAACATATGCCCAGAAGCTGCTTCTGAACCTTAAAAATGCCCAGAAGTGCTTCAGAAGCTGAATTCCAGAGTCTGAGTGAACAGTACTTCAGAAGCTAAATTTCAGAGTCTGAAGTACTGTTCAGACGCACTGTTCATGGGTTGACTTTTGTTGACCCTCAGAAGCACTGTTCATGGGTTGACTTTTGTTGACCCTCAGACTCTGAACTTCAGAGTCTGAAGCACTGTTCATAAGCTGCTTCTGAACTACTGTTCAGAAGCTGCTTCTGAACTGATTTTCAGAACCTTAAAGGGTAAAAAAACCTCGAATTCAGTTAGAAAAGGAATTAAACCAACTTCTGTTTTGATGTTTCTCAAACTTTGGGATTTCTTTGAGGTTTTTGAAAGATGTTTTCAGTCCAAAATGTGTTAAAACCACTAATAATACATAAAATTGATATTGAATCAAGCAGGAATCAAGGCAAATGCAAACAGAATGTAAATGCAAGATAAAAAGTTCAGGATGACTTACAAACTCCTAGCCAATGCTTGGGATGCAAGAAACTGAATAGGCTTTGAATGTTTATTGTTTTTGCAAAGCTGGGAATGATGAGGAATAAGAAACAACAATAACAAGTGATGTTTTGCTGTTATTCCTTACTTTGGGTATGGTTTTTATGGAGGTTTGATGGCTAGTTTAGATTGCTGGTAAGATTTGTGATTGTTTGGAAAGAAAGAACAGAAAATAGAGCTTTTCTGGCTAATGTTTCTATTGATTCTGAGTTTGTTCTAAAATCCCCTAAACACAAACTGCTTAAATGTTCTAAGATCCAGATTGAATTGGATTAAACAAACTGTGTAAAAAAACTCTGTGTATAACTGGGTGTTTTGTTCTTGAGATGTGTTTGAACAAAATAGTTTCTATATGAAAATCCATGTCTGAATTGTATTCAAAACTATCAGACTTTCTGTGTAAAAAATCTGTCCTCAATCCCTTCTGCATTGTGTTTCTTAAATAGGCAAAATGAGATCAATTGCAATCATGACAAATCCTAAAGCAGGGCTTTTTTTGTGGGCTATGACCAGGACATTTGGCTAGCATTTAATGCAAAAGGAAGGAAGTGACCCTGCCTTGTGATCCTGGTGAAGACTTTGGCTGAATTCAGAACCAATTGGGGCTGAATTTGACAGGAATTGCTGGAATCAGGGTGCTGTCTGTGCAGGTTGCAACTTGAGATGCCCTTTGGGATTGATCTTTGAAATTTTGAGAAGACAAAGAGGAAAAGGTAGTGTGTTGTTTGCAGAGCTTGGGGAGAAACAATGGAAAACGTGTGCTGTACTGAGAAGAAGGAAGAAATGCTGGAACAAGGTCAGCCATTTCAAAACCTGGGCAAGCTGTTTTGCAATCAGGGCAAGCTGTTTTGCAGCTTAAATTGACTGGTTTTGGGTGGAGAAGAAAGGAAGAAAAAGGGCAAGGTGCTTGCTGGAAAGGAGGGTCAGGGAGCAGAGCAAATTGGAGGGGATGAATGCTGCCCCTGGGCAGCACAACTTGTGTCTGATGGCATGTGCATGGCACGTGCAGGTCTTCTTTCTTTTCTTTTTTCTTCTGCTTCTGAGGGAACGTGTTGCGCACGTGTTCCTCCTCCTCTTTTTTTTCTTTCCTTTTCTTTTGAACAAATGGGCTGGGCCCGTGTATTTTCTTTCTTTTCTTTTGTTTCCTTTTCTCTCTTTTTTTCTTTGTTTTGTTTTTGCTTTTTTGTTTGAAAATAAAACTCAAATAAAAATAAAAGCAAAAACAATAATAATAGTAATAATAAAAATAATAATAAAAATGATAATAAAATAATAAGAAAGATAATAAATAATAATAAAACTTTTATTATTATTTATTAATAATAATTTTTTAAAAAAAAGAACACAAAAAGGTTGACTTCTTTTTTTGTGTTGACTTTGACCCCTTTTTTTTGTTTTGTGTTGACTCTCTTTTTTTTTTAAAAAAAAAAAAGCTAGGACAAAATTAGGGTACAACACAAGGTTGCCAGAAAAATTAGGCATTAAACGAGTGCCTATCAAGTATAAAACATATGCTCTAAACAGGTGCTGAACTGTGGGGGGACCTACTTCCCCATTACCTACAATATATGATTCTAACCAATTTAATCTTATTTGCTGACCATCACGCCTTTTTTTATTAGGCATTGCTCCTAAAATTTCTTCAACTAATTCCCATTTTACGGTCGTAGGTCCGGTAACCGGTGCACCGTTAACCATTAAACCAAGGAGCATATGAACATCTTCTAACGTTATTGTACACTCGCCTGAAGGAAAAAGGAATGTGTGTGTCTCTGGCATCCATCGTTCTAATAAAGCGGTTATTAGACGATTATCGACCCTGTATTTATTAATCTTAGTAACCTCCCATAAACCAGCTACCTTTAACATATCGACAATGGACGACGGCACGGCAAATTCCACTATATGACAGCGATTCCGAATATAATGTTTTTCCTCGTCCTACAATAAAAAATTAACGAACGATTAATCATCCACATTTGAGAGTTTTAATCAATTTTGTGAACTATATACTGTGTGAAATAAATAAATTAACGAACTTAACGGAAAAAATTAACAGATAAAATTAATAAAATAAACTTACATTTAGTGTTTCTGAAATATGACGGGATCTATGTTGGTTGCCTTGATGAAGGAATTGTTCCATCTTGAATTGGTTTTAAAAAACGACAACTTAGAAAAAATTATAGTGAACGAAAAATATGAAGGAAGTTGGAATGTTTTGTATAAATCTTTAGAACGTAGAATCCTTCAATTTATACTGAAAAAATATATGAAAGAAGATGCATTCACCTATGTATTGTTCACTCACGGATTAAAGCATGTTTATACAGTGTGAATTTCTGCACCGTCCAAGTCCCATCTTGCATCATTCAAATCAACTGTAGCGCATGGCATGAAAGACCATTACCGCCAAATGGACTGGCGGTAATGAATGGTCCAACGAAAAGCTGCCACGTGTCATTGTTCTTGCATGGCTTTTGTGGTTTCACATTTCAACCGTCCGCGTGTTCTTTTCCATTTGTTTTTAGCCTGCATTGTAACTGTAGAACCTGACCAAAAGTAACTCATTACCGCTAAATTATTTGGCTGTAATGAACTAGCCAATTGTAACACTCCACGTCTCATATTTGCTTGCCTATAAATGTATCGAATCGTAACAATTTATAACATGCAAATTGTGTTAACACACATAGAAAACAACTATGGCACACACACCAGAAAATGTATTTTTCATTGTTCATTACAATGAAAAAGTTTTAAGAAACCAGTTTGATTCATTTTTTGAAAGTGAACAAAGAAAATGTTTTAACATGAGTATCAAAAGCACGTTTGATCACTTGAAAAAAAGAATAGAGCAAAAGTTACACCTAAGTGATTCTCAGGTGATATCTAAAATTATTTACCGAGCACCACAAACCTTTGCTGCAGGTAATGTCCAGTACAACGACGTAGAAATTTTTGATAACGATGACGTTGCAGATATGTTTGTCAGTTATAAATCTTTTCAGGTACTCGGTGCAGTTGAGTTATCAGTTACGGTAGTAAATCACGAGATTCCACAACCTCGTCAAACACCACAACCCCGTCAAGTACCACATCACACTCAAACACCACCGTATGAATATGAACCGGTACAAAATCAATATGATTTTCAACCGTCGTCTTCACAAAATTTACCGTACACCCAACCTTTCTCACACACACAATACGAATATCAACCATTTTCGGCACAACCTTTCTCACAACCACATGAAGAATATGAACCATTTTCATCACAACCATTCTCACAGACACAGTGTGAATTTAAACCGTCGTCTTCACAACCACCACCTCAAACGCAACCGCAACCACAAACACAAACACCACTACCAGAAATCTTCCGTCAACAATTCCAAGACATTCCAGATAACATTCAAGAAGAAGTATGTAGTAGTGAAGGTGACGAAGACAAATCACTTCAGCATGAGGATGACGAAGAAGACGATGGGCATGAAGACATCTTCAACAACATTTTTCCTGGCGCACAAGCACAACCAGCACAACCACCACAAGAGGCAGTACTGATCAGAGCCGCTTATTGTCCAGCGCTACATATGCGTAACGTTGATGTTGCTGCATATGATGCTATACCCACCGACGATCACTGGAATACGAATGTTGCCTTCGATGGGGCTATTGCGGAAGGAATGAAGTTTCACACCAAAGAAGATTGTTTGCATGCCATCAAGTCATACCACATCAGACATTCACTGGATTACGTTGTTATACATTCCGATCCAGGAAGATATGTTATTCAATGTACACACGAGACATGTCAATTTAAGTTGAGAGCGTCCTACAGGAAAAGGAGTGGCAAATGGAAAATTGGGACCATGATCGGTCCACACAACTGCACATCGTCTTCAATGTCACAAGATCACCGCAAGCTCAACTACAAAATTATAAGTGACAGCATCAAAACCCTTGTGCATGCAGATGCCTCCACAAAGCCGAAGTTGATCATTGCACATATAAGAGAAAAATTTAACTACACAACCACATATAGAAAGGCGTGAAGGCAAAGAATGCGGCAATCGAATCGATTTACGGGAATTGGGAGGAATCTTATAATGTTCTTCCGCAATGGCTGAACGTGATGAAGGAAACAATGCCAGGAACAGTCTTCGATTTGAAGATGCGAATTGCCGCGAACGGAGAGGCACAATTTCATCGTCTATTATGGGCCTTCTATCCATGCATCAATGGGTTTAAGTATTGTAAACCAGTTGTCCATGTCGACGGAACGTGGTTGTATGGCAAGTACAAGGGAACGTTGTTGCTTGCGGTTGCGCAAGATGGTAACAACAAAACAATTCCAATCGCCTTTGCGCTTGTCGAAGGTGAGACAAAGGAGGGATGGAGTTTTTTCCTTAAAAATCTTAAAAGGCATGTCACACGAGAACTACCCGTCTGCATGATCTCCGACATACATGAATCAATTAAAAGCGCATTCAATGACCCACGGAATGGTTGGCAAGAAACTGGTTCAACTCATGCATACTGCATTAGACACATCAAGCAAAACTTCATGAGGACAATCAAGGATGGAAATTTAAAGGATGTAGTAAATAATATGGGTATAAATCTTTTCTTACAAATTTTTCAATTAATGTTTTTATTAGCATCACTATCTGACTAAATTTTTTCCATCATATACAGGATATGCCCTAAACATACCCATGTTTGATTACTACCGCGGTATAATCCAGGAGGCAAATCAGCGTGCGTTGGATTGGGTGGACAATATCCCAAAAGAAAAATGGACTCAAGCATATGACGGGGGTCGACGATGGGGCCACATGACAAGCAACATCGTTGAGTCATGGAACTCTGTGTTTAAGGGAACTCG
Organism: Medicago ruthenica; assembly: GCA_018208015.1. Taxonomy (NCBI): domain Eukaryota; kingdom Viridiplantae; phylum Streptophyta; class Magnoliopsida; order Fabales; family Fabaceae; genus Medicago; species Medicago ruthenica. The sequence goes on from CM031376.1 coordinate 78,192,608, forward strand.
CAACCTACCTAGCTATTACACCTATAGTCCAATCAACATACTATAGGTTGGCATGTCTTTTTGCCAAAAGGGCTCAAAGTGCGTTTGCAAGGGTAGGTTCTGGAGATGTGTTCAGCGAATATTGCCAGAATGTGATTAAGGATGACATTGGTAAGTCCAACACCCATCAAGTCGAACAGTTTGACCGAGAGATGTATACCTTCTCTGTCCATGAGACAGTCAACTACAGGGAGGGAAGACCAATGGGAATTTTCAAGGTGGACCTCCAAGCAGGGTGGTGTGATTGTGGGAAATATCAAGCTTTACATTTGCCTTGTTCCCATGTCATAGCCGTGTGTTCTTCGTTTCACTATGACTACACAACCCTTATTCCAGATGTGTTCAAAACAAGAGTGTTTATGCCATTTACAACACATCATTTAAGGTTGTCCACGACAAGAGTTATTGGTCCCCCTTACAACGGTCCAAAGCTTTGCCATAATCCAGACATGCGAAGACTAAAGAAAGGTCGACCCAATAGTACTCGCATTAGGACTGAAATGGACGAGGAGGTGGAAGAAATTTCATTATCAATTATGTGTTCAACAAAGCTTTTATAATTATTTGTTACTTTTTTTTTAATCTTTAATCAAATTTCGTCGTTGGTAACACGTAAAATGCACTAATAATTTTACTCGATTTACACATGTTTTAACCTTCATGTCTTAGTTTTTTTTTGCAATATTATGCTGGTATTGTGCGACCATTTCAGGTATCTCTTGATTAAAAGCCCCTTCGAGTCAAAATGATGAAAAAAACGGTGAAAAAAGGAAGAAAAGTCAAAGTCATCGGAAAGTCACCAACCATGACAGGCTGCTCGTCACCACCTATCAGTCGTTTAAAAAATATTGACGTTCACGTATTATGATTTTAATGTTTATTTTAATTACGTTAATTAAATAATATAATAGACGAGATAAGACAAACGCGAAAATAAAATAATAATCAAAACACTACTCAAACCAAATTACATGAACTTAAAAAAGAAAACAAACAACATTAAAACAATTGATTCTCCACTTATCGACTATTTTGACTTAACGTCAAGATACCATGGACCTTGTGCATTTTCTTCAGACGAAAACATATCTTGAACATCAGCATCATTCTTCAAAAGTTTGTATTCGTAATAATAATCAAAGTCTTTATGCGATCCCAAATCGATAAACCGCTCTCCGTAATAAATCTCACTGACTTTTTGTAAATGCTCATTAGCTAGACGAAAAATATGATTGAGATAATTTTTCAACTCCACTAAAGTCATACATGAAGTTACTACCATTTCAAAAGGTCGTATATATTGATCAAATTTAACAGTGACCAATCTTAAATGGGTAGGAGGAGGAGGAGGAGGAGGAGGAGGAGGAGGAGGAGAAGCAGGAGAAATTGTATCTGAACCAGAGTCAGACATAATATGGAAGTAGTGAGAAAAATGTATGAAAAAATTTGAGTTAATTTGGATTAAAGGGGTGGTATGGGGTATTTATAGGGGTGGGAATAAATAAAACGAAAAAAAAAAGGAAAAGCCATTACCGCCGGCCCAATTGGCGGTAATGGGCTAAAATAATTATAAAAAAAAAAAAAGCCTAGCCTGCACACCTACAACTAGGCCTGCGCCCACCTTTGAAAAAATGGTCATTACCGCCAATTGAAATGGTGGTAATGGCACTAAACGACAAAAAAAAACCACCAAAAATGAAAGTGGGTCATTTTGGTAAATACTTTTTAAAGGGGGTCAAAATAATTATTTTTTTGGCCAACAGGGTCAGAAAAAAAAAATTATAAGAAATATTTATAATTGAGTATCATTCACTTTATAAGTCGGTTTTATAAGAGTTAGACAACCTAAATTTTAAAATAGTATCGAATCACTCATGTCACATTTTAGATACCCAATCCCGAGCATGATGGGGGATATATTAAAAGCTAAGAGTTAAAACTTCAACATTTTGGTTATAACAACCCTTAATATGTCTGTTTGTGAAACCAAACAAAATTGTGTGTGGATACAACTACAAAGTACATGCATGTTACGTTCTTTTGGTGAATCAAATAGTACATACTTGTGTGTGATGGAGTCACTGAAAGAAGCACGTGCTACGTACAACGCAATTATTAAGTAATTTTTTTTTGACAAAAAAAAACTTAGTAACTATTGTCATAAAAATGATTTCCTTAAATTAAAATAATAAGGACCGCCTTAGTTTATGCTTGTCTTTTTTTTTAAGTATAGTTTATGTTTGTGTTTAACAAATGATTTTTTTAAAGAAACAAATAAAAAGTTGTAAGCAATAATTTAATATAAATTTATGTCATAGTAATTAAACCTATTTAATAAATCACGAAATTTCAAGTTTTTATAGCTATTTATGTATTTATTGCATTCTTATTAAAAATTATTCATCCATGTATAGTCCCTGCATGGTGATTTTAGGTAGAGACTAAGAATAGAAAAGAAACTTCACCAAAATTACTCAATTGATAGGAAAGTATCTTATATAGCTTAAAATTATATTTAATTATTGTTCAAAAAAACATATTTAACAATTTTTTTTCTTCAAATTATTTAGGTATTGCAGAAGCGTAAATTTAATTATTAACTAAAAAAGTTCACAACTTTTTTTTTATAATTGCTACTCTCTCCATTTTATAATATATGATTTGTTTAAGCATTTCATACGTATTAAAAAATATATATAAATAAATGAGATATATTATAATTTTTACTATATTAGTTTTATTAAATTTTACTGTACTAATGTAAAATAAAAAATATTAAATTGAGAATGGTGAACGTAATATTAATTAGAGAATACAGTTAAAATAATATATTTATATGATCTAAAGAAATGAAAGTAATAGTTATTTTAACAATTTCATTTTATAAATATGTAAATCAAACGTAGGAAGTATGCAGACCACAAAATTGAATTTTTGTCTCACCTCCTCACTTCCAATGTCTAAAATGAGATTCTCTGATTCAATTTTTCAAGACAAAAAAGATAATTTGGCCAAAAGTACAAAAGGGAATAATGAAGTCTTATTATTGTGAAATGAACATAAATTATAATGATTCATGCATTGCAATATATACTACTTGTTAAACTATATACTCTGACTTGAGTCTGAAACCAGAGTCTGAGGTTCAGCTTCTGAACCTGCGTCTGAGGTTCAGCTTCTAAAACCAGAGTCTGAGGTTCAGCTTCTGAACCAGAGTCTGAGGTTCAGCTTCTGAAACCAAAGTCTGAGGTTCAGCTTCTGAACCAGAGTCTAAGGTTCAGCTCTAGCTTGCATCTCAAGTTTCCTTACCATGTACTAGCTCTAGGAGATTCTTACCTTAGATAGAAGTTAGTTACAGTCTGTTACAAGTTAGTTACAGTTTGTTACAGTTTGTTAGAATTCTGTTGTACTATATATAGCTTCCTTGTAACTAACTCATTAATACAATTGAATGAATCTTAGATATTCTCACATTTTCTCTCCTTCTTCTTCCTTTAGCTTCTGCATATTTTCTGTTTTCACCATGAAGATGGTGAAGTTTATGATGGTATCAGAGTTGTTCTGAGTCTTGTTGCACATCGTTTCCTTTTCTTTTCGCTTCGTTTTTTATTTTGCTCTTCTTCTCCAATGACACGTACTGGCCACACCGCCGCTAACGGTGGCGCTACTGGTGGTGGCGTTGTTCCACCGATTCTCGATCCGTCTCAACTACCTGGCAATGTTTACTATGTTCATGCTTCTGATGGACCTTCTTCCGTCACAATTACTCCATTTCTTAGCAATTCCAATTATCATTCATGGGCGCGTTCAATGCGAAGAGCCTTAAGAGGAAAGAACAAATTTGATTTTGTGGATGGATCAATTCCAGTTCCACCGGAATTTGATCCTAGTTTCAAGGCGTGGAATCGTTGTAACATGCTTGTACACTCTTGGATCATGAATTATGTAGAAGATTCAATTGCTCAAAGCATCGTTTTTCTGGAAAATGCTAGACGTATGGAACGAGCTCAAAGAACGCTTTTCTCAAGGAGACTTCATTCGCATTTCTGAACTGCAGTGTGAGATCTTTGGGTTGAAGCAAGATTCACGTTCTGTTTCAGAGTTTTTTTACCACATTGAAGGTTTTATGGGAAGAACTTGAAGTTTATCTTCCTAATCCCATTTGTGCTTGTCCACATCGTTGTATGTGTGTTACTGGTGTGATGAATGCAAAGCATCAGCATGAAATCACACGTTCCATTCGTTTTCTTACTGGTCTTAATGATTCTTTTGATCTTGTACGTTCACAGATTTTGCTGATGAATCCATTACCAACATTGAACAAGATTTTTTCAATGGTAATGCAACATGAACGTCAGTTCAAAATTTCTCTTCATGTAGATGATTCCAAGATTTTGATCAATTAAGTGGGTAAATCTCAAGGAAGAGGGCGTGGTAATGGTGGTTACAGTGGCGGTTCTTCATCCACACCTGGCAATAAACGTGTTTGTTCCTTTTGTGGGAGAAATGACCACACTGTGGAAACTTGCTATAGGAAACATGGTTTTCCTCCACATTTTGGTAAAAGTCCTGCTATGGTTAATAATTCTTCTCTTGAGATAAATGAAGAAAGGGAGGATTTGGAAGATTCAAAGAGCTGCAAAGGCAATGACTCTTTTGGTTTTACCAAAGAGCAATATGATCACCTTGTCAACCTATTACCGACTCAGCAAGGTTCTTCTAGCAAGGTGAATCATGTCACAAATCATGTGACTTCAGGTATATCCAGAGTTTCTTACTCTCTGAATCACTCCAATATTGGATCCTGGATAGTTGATTCTGGTGCCAGTGATCACATATGCTCTTGTGTCAATAATTTTGATTCATATAACCCTATTACACCTGTTCATATCAAGTTACCCAATGGCAATATGGCTATAGCTAAGTACTCAGGCACTGCACAATTTTCACCAGGACTAGTTGCTAAGAATGTTTTACATGTAGCAGAATTCAATCTTAATCTGCTTTCTGTGCCAAAACTATGTGTTGATAATGGTTGCATAATTTCTTTTGATAATGATAAATGTTTGATACAGGAAAGGAGGAGCTTGAAGATGATTGGTTCGGCTGATTTGATTGAAGGATTGTACTTTCTTGCCACACAAACTTCTCCACAACCTCAACCTGTTATAGCTTCAACTCAAGCCAGCCTGCATAACTCTCCTTTACCTCAAGCAGCCTTATGGCACTTTAGACTAGGACACCTATCCAATCATAGGCTGCTTAGTATGCAGCAATCTTTTCCTTGTTTAAAAATTGATGAAAATTCAGTGTGTGATATTTGTCATTACTCTAGACATAAGAAATTACCTTTTCAGCTCAGTATGAATAAAGCTAGTCATTGTTATGAATTGATTCATTTTGACATATGGGGTCCTGTTTCTACTCAGTCAATTCATGGTCATAAGTATTTCATCACAGCTTTAGATGACTATAGTCGTTTTACTTGGATCATGCTTTGTAAAACCAAATCTGAAGTTCAAAAATCTGTTCAAAATTTCATTCTTATGATAGAGAACCAGTTTGCTTGCAAAGTTAAAATTGTAAGGACTGATAATGGTCCTGAATTTCTTATGCCTGATTTTTATTCTTCTAAGGGCATAGAACATCAAACAAGTTGTGTGGAAACTCCCCAACAAAATGGGAGGGTTGAAAGAAAACATTAGCACATATTGAATGTTGCCAGAGCCTTGCTCTTCCAGTCCAAATTACCTAAACAATTTTGGTCTTACTCTGTTCTACATGCTATATACATCATCAATCGTATTCCCACTCCTCTATTGCAAAACAAATCTCCTTATTTTCTTAGATATGGTCACCATCCTGATCTCAATGATTTTAAGGTTTTTGGCTGCCTTTGTTATGCTTCAACTTTACAAAATCATAGAACTAAACTGGATCCTAGAGCTAAGAAGTCTGTTTTCTTAGGTTACAAGCAAGGTGTCAAAGGTGCCATATTATTTGATTTGAACAATAGAACTATTTTTTCTTCTAGAAATGTAACCTATCATAAACATATTCTTCCTTACTCTAACCCTAATCAACCTTTTCAATGGCAATACTACTCCAATCATCCCATCACTCCTACTACTGAGCTCCCATCACCACCTACACAGACACCTGCTAGCCATGAGCCTAACATACATAAAGAGCCAGACCCTAACATTTATGAACCTGAGATACAAGTTACTGCTACTGATGACAATAATCTGCAACTACCTCATCTTGTCTTACCTGAATCTCAAGATATTGTCCTTAGAAAGTCCACCAGACATGTACAGAAACCCAAACACTTATCTAACTATGTGTGCAATCTTTCAAAAGAATCAGTCAAGCAAGCATCTTCGGGTATACTCTATCCGATTAAACATTTTCATTCACTCAACAATGTTTCTGAATCCCACCAGAAGTTTGCTTTGGCAATTACAAATGCTTCAGAACCCAGTAGTTACAAAGAAGCAAGCAATCAAGATTGTTGGGTGAAAGCCATGGAATCTGAACTGAGTGCATTAAAGCAAAACAAGACATGGATTTTGTGGACACTCCACCAAATATCAAACCTATAGGAAGTAAATGGGTTTATAAGATAAAGCACAAATCAGATGGGACTATAGAAAGATACAAGGCTAGACTGGTAGCCAAAGGGTACAATCAAGTTGAAGGACTTGATTTCTTTGATACTTTTTCACCTGTAGCTAAAATAACCACTGTCAGAACTCTCATTGCTTTAGCATCTATCAATTCATGGCACTTAAATCAACTAGATGTGAACAATGCTTTCCTGCATGGAGATTTGATTGAAGAGGTTTATATGTCTGTTCCACAAGGTGTTACTAGTCCCAAGCCAAATCAGGTTTGCAAGTTGTTAAAATCCCTTTATGGTTTGAAACAGGCCAGTAGAAAGTGGTATGAAAAAATGACAGGATTCTTACTCAATCAAGGTTACAAGCAATCTACTTCAGATCATTCTCTTTTCACTTTACATATTGATTCCACCTTTACTGCTCTCCTTGTATATGTGGATGATGTCATCTTGACAGGAGATTCCATGACTGAGATAAATAGAATTAAAGGAGCACTTGATGCAGAGTTCAAGATCAAGGATCTTGGAAAGCTCAAATATTTCTTAGGCATAGAAGTAGCTCATTCCATAATTGGAATCAGTATTTGCCAAAGAAAATATTGTCTTGATCCCTTGCATGATATTGGGTTGCTTGGTGCCAAACCTGTTCCAACACCTCTTGATCCTTCTGTCAAATTACATCATGATACTTCAAAGCCTTTTGAGGACATACTAAGCTACAAAAGACTTGTGGGAAAACTCTTGTACCTTACTACTACCAGACCTGATATAGCTTTTGTAACTCAACAATTGAGTCAATTCTTAACTGCTCCAACTATTACTCACTATGACACAGCTTGCAGGGTGGTTAAATACCTCAAAGGTACACCTGGTCAAGGATTGCTTTTCAGAAGAGATTCCACTTTACAACTACTTGGGTTCACAGATGCAGATTGGGCAGGATGTGTTGATTCTAGAAGATCAACCTCAGGATATTGTTTTTTTCTTGGTTCTTCTCTGATTTCATGGAGGGCAAAGAAATAACACACAGTTGCCAGAAGTTCGTCTGAAGCAGAATATAGAGCCCTTTCTTTTGCTAGTTGTGAATTGCAATGGCTTCTCTACCTTCTTCAGGATTTGAACGTGACATGCTGCAAGTTACCAGTTTTGTATTGTGACAATCAAAGCGCCATTCACATAGCAGGAAACCCTGTGTTCCATGAAAGAACAAAACACTTGGAGATAGACTGTCATTTTGTTAGAGAGAAGCTGCAGCAGGGTCTCTTCAAATTACTTCCCATTAAGTCTCAGTCACAACTTGTTGATTTCTTCACCAAGCCATTACCACCTAAGAGTTTTCACTCTTTTCTATCCAAGCTTAACATGCTTGACTTGTACCATGCTAAGCTTGAGGGAGGGTGTTAAACTATATACTCTGACTTGAGTCTGAAACCAGAGTCTGAGGTTCAGCTTCTGAACCTGCGTCTGAGGTTCAGCTTCTGAAACCAGAGTCTGAGGTTCAGCTTCTGAACCAGAGTCTGAGGTTCAGCTTCTGAAACCAGAGTCTGAGGTTCAACTTCTGAACCTGCGTCTGAGGTTCAGCTTCTGAACCAGAGTCTGAGGTTCAGCTCTAGCTTGCATCTCAAGTTTCCTTACCATGTACTAGCTCTAGGAGATTCTTACCTTAGATAGAAGTTAGTTACAGTCTGTTACAAGTTACAGTTTGTTAGAATTTTGTTGTACTATATATAGCTTCCTTGTAACTAACTCAATTCAATTGAATGAATCTTAGATTTTCTCACATTTTCTCTCCTTCTTCTTCCTTTAGCTTCTGCATATTTTCTGTTTTCACCATGAAGATGGTGAAGTTTATGACTACTCATCCCATCTCCCCTTAAGCATGTGGTTAGAGGATAAATTCCTAGTTCATGCGTATAGAAAAAAATTGATGGAGAGGGGAAAACCCATCTTATGTACGTCTCACAAGTTTTTTGATGGACATTAATCATTGCTAAACGCGGTGGAAACTTCTTACCAATATCATAGTAACCCATCAAATACTACTCATCCTATCTATAAATAATAGCCAAAATTGATCAGCATCATCATACAACAATCAACAAGATTAAGTTACACTTTCAAATCTTTTTTCTCATTTTCTTTTAAAACTCTAAATAGGAAAGTGATCATGGCAACCACACCTAGTATTCCATCTCACACTAAAGCTTGGGTTTACTCTCAATATGCTAACATAGAAGATGTTCTAAAGTTTGATCCTAATGTACCTACACCAGACCCCAAGGAAGATCAAGTGCTCATCAAGGTTGTGGCTGCAGCGCTTAATCCTGTTGATATTAAGAGGGCTCTTGGTCATTTCAAGGACATTGACTCTCCTTTACCAGTAAGATTTCAATTATCTATTATGACTTAAAAATGAATTTTGAACCCTATAAGTATATAATTTTACTTTTAGTCCTGTAAAATATGTTCTTGGTTTTTAGTCATTGCAAATATACAGTTAAATAATTTTTACACTGTCAATCGATTTTAATCGATAGATCATGAAAAATGTGTACTACTTCTAAAGACATACATATGATTGATTGTAAATTTTTGATAGTTGAAAACACCCACAAATATCAAAATTAAACTCACAAATATAATGCTAAATAACATGTTTTTTTCTTCTTCTTTTGTGTGGTGGTGGTGTGAAGACTGTGCCAGGATATGATGTTGCTGGTGTGGTGGTTAGTGTGGGAGACCAAGTGAAGAAATTTAAGGTTAGAGATGAAGTTTATGGTGATATCAATGAGATTACTTTAGACCATCCAAAAACTATTGGTTCTTTGTCCGAGTACACTGCTGCTGAAGAAAAAGTACTTGCTCACAAACCATCAAATTAAGTTTTGTTGAAGCTGCTAGCCTTCCTTTAGCAATAATAACTGCTTATCAAGGACTTGAAAGAGTTGAGTTTTCTTGTGGTAAATCTCTACTTGTTCTTGGAGGTGCTGGAGGAGTTGGATCTCTTGTTATTCAGGTATGAAATCTATACTAGGAAATAAGGTGAGATAATTTTTTTTGTCTTAATTCTTTGGTTCCCAAGAAAATGGACCCTGGTAAACCAAGAGATAAGTAAAGTCTGACTAAAGATTGTTCCAACAAGTAGTCAAACGGATTCTTCCAAACAATTTGTCTTTAGCTCATCCATTGTTCAATATAAGTTGGTTTTTGTAATACAATTAATATACAATGTAGTATTTTATCCTCTAATGGCATGCAGTAATTTTTTGTGTGACTATAGCTAGCCAAACATGTTTTTGAGGCATCTAGAATTGCAGCTACTGCTAGCACAACAAAACTTGAATTTTTGAGGAAGTTAGGAGCAGACTTGACAATTGATTATACTAAGGAGAATTTTGAAGAATTTACAGAAAAGTTTGATGTGGTGTATGATGCAGTAGGTAAGATAATTGTATTGTACTTGAATCTTTATTAATAGTTTGTATTATGTGTAAGTTTTCAATTTGTAAATACAATATAGTTAAAAACTTATTTAATACTTTTTATTCCAAAAACAGGTGATAGTGAGAGGGCATTGAAGGCAATTAAAGAAGGAGGAAAAGTTGTAACAATATTGCCGCCTGGAACACCACCAGCTATCCCTTTCATACTCACTTCAGATGGAGATGTGTTACAGAAATTGCAACCTTACTTGGAGAATGGCAAGGTGAAGTCAATATTGGACCCTAAGAGTCCCTTTCCATTTTCTCAGACAGTGGAAGCATTTTCCTATCTCAATACTAATAGACCTATTGGGAAAATAGTTATACATCCCATTCCATGAGCTTGATTTATCAGGCACATCAATTCCTTTGGCTTTTGTTTTGTATTTGTACTATTGTGGCTAGTTGAAAGTGTGTTTGTGTGATTGTGTAGTAATGAATCACTTAAGACATATGTTTGTTGTTTTTTATATTTACCTTTATGGTTTATGTTTCTGTTCTGGCTAAATTATAGGACATCAGAATTCTATTGCTTTTTGTGACACATGACTAAGCCCTGTGTTAGCCAATCAGGAAAGTCCAATATCCGAAACTTGCGCGTTGAATTCTGTCCAATAATATATTTGTTTATTTAACTTCTGTAAATAGGTGTGTGCGTGTGTGCGCGCGAGTGCGCAAAGAATGCAAGTAAGCGAGTGCTTGATTTCAGCAAAATTTCTCTTTCTTTGGTCTGCTTCTCCTGGTAGTTAGATTCTATCAAGGATTTTGTGATGGTTTTCCATTTGGATTCTCTGTCGTACCTTACACAGGCTGCTCCAAAAGGAATGGTCCTCTATTACAAAGACAGCAAAGGAATCCTCTATTGAGTAATCCCTTTGTGTCAACACTACCTGAATTTTAACAATGACAAATACTAGAAGGAGTGCATTTAAGAGGCTAAACCATGATGCGAGGGGAACAATTGAAGAGTAACACTTTTTTAGATGATCGTATGTTTAAAGGCAGTGATTGGTTTAACCAAATATCATTGGCTACCAGCATGTCTTGTGTGACACATGGATTGAGGACTTGATTCTAAGTACAACATAGGAACTACCATTGAGAGCGTGGATCGCCACAATTTGGTTCTGTGCTCAAAGGATATGGAACAGTTTGGACAAGTCTTTTGTGAACAAGAATAATGACAAAGGAAAAGACACAGAAGAAAGGTGTTTTAAACTTAAAAAAAAAAAAAAAAAACTAATCTATGATACAAGGTGTTATTAATATAAAGAGAAGCATATGCAGAATAGAAAATAGAAGTAAAACAGAAGTAGAAGAGGCAGAAGCAGAACAGATAGAAGCAAAAGTATCAGTATCAGAAGTGTAAGAAGAATCAGAAATAGAACAGAAGTAGAGCACAAGCAGAAAAGAAGCAAAAGAAACAGAAACCAAATATTTCATGTTACTACCACAATAATCATCAGTGGCACATTTAAAACTATCATCAAACCCAAACTTAGAGTAACTGGCAACATAACATTCAATGCTAAGATTTCACAATAGCTTAAAACATGCAAGCGTGCAACATCTGAAACATCTCAAATTCTCCTCAGTTCTTCATTATTAAACAATAAATAAAGCATATAACATCATCCTCACATTCATGTAGGCAAATTAAGGATTAATTCCATAAACTAACAGAAACTGAGTAACGTATTGGACTATCAATCTTAACATTTAGGGCACAAAGCCCTCCAAAAGGTCTTGGCACCCTCAAGAAGGGGCTCAGCGCCCTCCATAAGGGCCAAAAAGGCCTTAGGCGAGCCCGTCAGGGGGCGCCGCCTCAAAGAGCTTCTAGAAGCCTCTAGAACGCTATAAACGTGGCTTTTGGCCCAAGCTACTTGGGGCCAAAGCCACGGGAAACCAAGCCCATATGAGGTTGTAAATACCCACTTGAGAGGCATTCTCAAGGCATCACTTAAACAGACTAAACCCTAGTTTTAGATATTGTACTCACTGTGAGTACATGTATCATCGAAAAAGCAAAATAAAGAGTTAATATATTATATTGACCATGATTTAACATGAATCTATAAAGTCAGCAACAAAAACTAGAACCAACATATATAAATGACATAACAGACAAAAACACATGAGGAAAATCTTCAAGAGCCAACATAGCAAGGCATGTAGGTCATGGTGATTTCATAAGGGAAGTCTGGGATCCTTTTCCAAAAATTAGTACCTAAAGTATGAATCCTAACTTGAGTTTTGAGAAAACAGTTAGTTATATCAAATTGATGGCATGTAACAGCAACTACTTTGTAATTATCAATGGAACTATCATACCTGCTGCTGTAACGAGTTTTAAATGTATCCTTAGGTAGATTTTCCAAAGGTGGCAATATCTTGAATTTCCTAGTACAAAGGCGTTTAGCAGGAAGGACTGGTTTGAGTCGAATCATTTTGCAGGAAGGCTGAGAGATAATTGAAATGACTATGGCTACGTTTTATGAGATTTGGAGCGTGAGAAACAAAGGGCGTTTAGCAGACATTGACATCACGCCAACAATATATGTTTGTAACATAGTCATTAATTGAGTTTAATAGCAAGTACAACACAGCTGAAGGGAGACTGTATCAGGCTGTTACACAAAAGTTCTTGATTCAGTTTCGATGATCCACTGGATTCCTCGTGAAAATTGTTTTTTTAAGTTAAATGTAGAATCAGTCTCATCAAATCTCATTGCTGGGATTAATGGTCAAGACAACTCTCAACACTCTTATGTAGGTGCACTAACTGAGGATTGCACAAGGTTTTATTTCAGTCCCTTCTTGATGCACTATGCCATCAATGCTTATTGAACACTGCACCTATGCAGATCCTCCTGGTGCACATGGATTTCTTCTTTTTCTAATTATCTTTTACCTAAACATTGGTAAATCAAGATTTATTTTATTCTTATATAGCAACAAAGATTGCAAGCGCAAGACACTCGATGCAGAGAGGGGTCTTGGCCATTTCAAAAACATGGACTCTCTTTAGTTGGTCGTTGATATTCTTAGATTCGTAGTAGACCGAAAGCAATATTTTGTCTCAGCACGAATCGGTAAATTAAGCTTTGTACATATTTGACAAATATAAAGCAAAACTATAAAGTTATTTGAGTTGAAAATATGATAAAGCAGGTCAGCACTTCAAATGACATTGTACATCCAACCCTCAGAAAATTGCTCTTCATGACAGAAATGCCAGAAGAAGTCATTAAAGAAAACTACAAAATTATACTCTAATGAAAAATGAAACTCCTACATCGTTCCATTATTCAATAAATAAGTTGGTTTATGTAATACAATTAGTACAAAATGCAGTTTTTTTTTGTGACAATAGCTAAGCATGTTTTTGAGGGAATTTTCAAGAACTTACAGAAAAATACGATGTGGTCTATGATGCAGTAGGTAATACATTTAATTGAATTTGGATTTATCTTAATATGCTTTATTATTATGTCCAAGTTCTTCATTTTTTTAAGGACGTGTAAGTTTTTCATGTATACAATAATCAAATATATATATATATATATATATATATATATATATATATATGAACGAGGATCTGTTGACACGTTAAAAGACTTACACCAAATCTTAACCATTAAATCTTATTAATCTAATGGTTCATATTATGCATTCCAAAAATAATATCGTGGGAATACTTTCCGATATTTCTTCTTCCAACCTTCTCCATCAGCGCACCAAACTACCATCAAATAGACAAAGCAAGGTTCCAAAACATTGGAACTTTTGGAAACTAAATATGATTTTGGCGCCTTCTATGGTGCGCGTGTGTGATATGTCGCGCACCGTGCGCGAGTGAAAATTTGGCATGTGCATTGTACACTACACTGCATTCTATCTCTTTCTCCTCTTTTCATAAGCTTTTGATTCCCTCCCCACCGTGGCTCTAGTTTGCCGGCGATTATGCAGAAACCGTCCTGTGATTTTGAAGCAAATTCATTATCTTTTCAGAATAAGAGAGAGAGAAAGAGAGAGTCTAGATGAGTTGGCAGTGGGGAAAATTGAAGATCAAAGTACGTTGTTTCCTCCATAAAATAAAAACACAATCCTATAACTAAAATCTACATGCAGCTTAATTTCTCTGATAATAATTTCCCTCAAGAACAACTAGCGCCAACAGAAGTGTCCTTTCATTCTCTTGTTTAGTTTATCGTCTTTCCTTTCAGGAATTTTCTAGACTATTCCTAAACACACAAATAGAAATTAGTTTTGATTCAAAAGATGTAATTCAAGTTTTGGTGATGAACTGGATTAATAGGTACCTAACCAATTGCCACAGTTTCAATAAAAAAATTGGTCACACTCTTTTCATCTTCACCTTTTAAAACCCAACATGTTGTTTTTGTTGTATTAGATTGGGTTTTGATTTTCTGGATTTAATGGGTTTGGGTTTAATTTTTTCGATTTGAGGGATTCATGTTTTTATTGTTGTTCAGCATGCCAATGGATTCAGGGGATTTGGGTTTGATTTTTATTTGGTTCCTGGGTTGTGAGATTTGGGTGTGGTGTTGATAGAGAGATAAACAAAGGAGTTGCAGTGAGAGGGATAGACAAGTGGAGAAAATTCAAGTGTGTATGATGCATAATAAAATATCACGGAGCCTCAACATCGATCCGTAAATTTCACTCTCGCACGGTGCGTAACCTATAACCCTTTGGCATACATGTTTGTTACTTTTTTGTGTTGTTGTGTCTTGTATGAATCACTATTTCTAGAATGATTGGCCCTAATTTTATTTCAACAGAAAAATTGAACAGGTGTTAGGTCGTAAACTTCACAAGGGTAATAAAAGTGAAAAAAAGCAATTTGTTTAGTCAAATGAACCAAACAATTGGAATTTTGTAAATTAATACTATTTGCTAATGGAATATTATAAAATTAATATTGTCATTGCAAGGCTTGTGCCATGGTTTCATTCGTAGAATCACGAAATTTGATGCCTAGGTTAATTAGTAGAATTAGATTGGTTCAGAGAAATTTGAGCCATGGTTTCATTCGTAGCTTGAATCAGTGACGGGGCAAGAGAAAGGGGTGGCACCTTGCTCCATCCAATAGCTCGGTTCCATTACATGTGAAAGAGGAGAAAGGGGAAATCAGGTGCTCTCTTAATTCTGCATTTTAAGCTTGACGCGAATATTTTAAGTCATTTGATTAATTAGATTTAATGGTTGAGATTTGGTTTAAGTCGTTTAACTTACACCTGGTATCAACGGATTCTGACTCTTATATATATATACTCATTCAGTCCCAAAACAAAATGATTAGTTGATTGTTTCACATAATTTTATGCACAATATTGAAGTTTAATATTTTTTATTATCTAACTTCAAAGTTTGGATTAGTAGTAAACTGACAAACCTTGAATTTTATATTTAATATATTTATTTATTTAACTTCAAGAGTTTGCTCTAGTAGTAAAAAGACAAACATTAAATTTTAGAAGTTCCGGATTTGAGTCTCGTTAGTGCCTTTAAATAGAAGTAAATCTAAATACATTTGTAAATGCGCTCTGAAGTCTTCAAGGCAGACTAGGGCACTGTTACGTTGTAAATGCACCCTAATGAACATAATTTTTAGTGTTACTTATACCGTATTTTGACTTTGTATCCTTTGATTCAATTAATTAATAGGAATTTTGATAGGATCGATGATGATAATAAAATGATGATTTACGTAGTTTATTATTATGTTTATTTTTTGACAGAAAGGTAGTTTATTTTATAGTGGGTATTTTAGATATATTATATTAGTTACTTGGTTTAGCTAGTTACTTAGTATAGTAGTTACTTAGTTTAGTAGTGTGCAAATGTTGTAGTTAACTTATTATGTGTATGCACTAGTATATATAGAATTGTATTGCCTCGTGATAGAAAGGAAATAAAATATAATTTATTTTTCCTTCTTTTATATCTAGCTTCTTTCAAATTCAGAGACTTCAAAAGCTCATTTTCTAATAACAAATGCTTGGCTTGCGAACTTCACAAATACAGAACTTGTAGAGAGGAGAACCGTGGCAAAGGCCCGGGAATTTCACAAATACAAAACTTATGGAAAGATTTTTGGCTAAGCTATCTCCATTCTAGTGAGGCTTTTCAAAGATATGCTTTTGGAGCACTCGGAGATTGGTGTTGAAGAAATTACTAATAGAGTTTTATTTTCATGTGTATTCATTGGCGTTAGTTGGGCCATGAGGGGGTCTGGGGGATAATCATGTCGGTCTTGAACAATCGTATAAGTGAGAGGGACACCACACTTTAACCAAAAACTTTAAGGCATTAGATTTATGGGTCCTCTCACTTATAAAGTGTTCAACGTTCACTTTTCCATCCGATAAAGGAAATATTACTCACATTTGATATATCTACAGTTATAAAAGAGTGTTGCATTGATTTTCAATCTGATCTCATCATTTATTTAGATATATAATGGTCTTATTCCCTCCTTCATTTATATTAGCACCCCTTCTGCAGAACAGGTGCTTATAAAAAATAGACACCGTAAAATACTTACACAAATATTTAAATGGTGAAATCATATATGTAAAACTACTTTAAATTTTTAATGTATGAATATTATGTTCTTGAAAAGTAAAACATCATTTGAAACAAATCTTATTTCTTTTAGACTTGAAAATTTGCAACATTCAGAAATGACAAAGTTTACACACTCATCCATTGTACTTGACACATAGAGTACTAGAGTATAATACTAAAGACAGAGTATTACAATTATATCTAGGTGAACCTACAAAGGATGATACCAGAGACAAGAGAGGCTAAGGCAAAGGCCCCAAATGCAAAGAAAGACATAGAAACAGATGCATTTGCCATTTCTATGAATGTGTGTGCACCATGTTCAGACCAGTAGTTTTTTAAAAGATGAGCTGCAGTTGCGGCTGATGTTGAAGCTGACATTAGAATATACGCCAAAGCCTGCAATTGAAAATAAGTCAATCAAATTTTAAACTCGGTATTTTTTTTAAAATCTAAATTAGAATTTAATTTAAATCATCTAATCTCAGTTTTACAATCACTGATGTGTCGACTGCATGAATGCATAAAATTGTTGACTACCGTCAATTCAAATTCTTATATACATATACACATATATCAACGTAACAACGTTTATGTATGTGTATTGTGGACAATGAAGTAGATTTGGAAGAACAATCATAAGAGTCTCTTAATACCTTAAGATATCAACTAAACTTATTGAAAGAAAAAAAAATTACTTACTCCGATCTCGAATATAAACTAAACTTTCATTTTATTTGGTAATGTTGTGTTCTTAGAATATCTTCATAAAATATATCTTTCATTTTTTCAATAACTATTTTAATTTTATGAAACACGTTTTGATGAAAGATATCTTTAAGAATGCAATTATTTTTCATGAGATCAAGAAGAATATTTGTACTTCACTAAATTCTTTAATATGTGATCAGTTACTTTTATTTATAATCAAGAGTAGAAGGAATAAATAGTAAAAATGTTAACAAAGTGATACTCAACGTGTTCTTTTATTACAATATGAATAACCTACACCATGAGCCACAAAATCCAAATAGTGTGATTTACCTGATCAATAGCAACATTGAAGTAACCTTGCAGCTTGGGGTTTATAGTGTGCTTTTTTGTGATCAAGTACATCACTAGATGACAAATTTGCAACCCTGAATACACAAATCCAATCACATTCGCTGCAAAGCTATACCTGCAAAATGACACACTCAAACCAAAATCACACACCATCATCACATTTAATGATAGTCACAAGACCAATACAAACAATAGCAATTGCACCATATGGAACCAATAACTATAACATTAACAATAAGGATGTTTAAATTGACTCATTTAAGCATATTTATTGCATAAGACTGTTTTGACTAGCTTATGGACAGGGGCGGAGCCAGCTGTGTTTGAGGGTGTGCACCTGCACATCCTGGATTTTGAAAGTTTCTCTCAATAATCATGGTTTATATGTATTTTGCATACCCTGACATTTTAATTTTGTACCTATTTTGCACCTGCCTAAAATACTCTTTCACATCAATGCTACTGCTGACATGCACCCCTCTAATATTAGATGCCGACTTGCTTGTACTTTTTTTAGATGCACGTACTGTATCTGACTTTTGCTTTTTATATTCATCCTTATTTTTTACTTGTTTAATTTATTTGATTATATCTTACTTTTTTTTTTTTTATTTTTCCAACTAAATGTGAAAACAAACTTATTTCCAAATCCAAACTGATCCAGCCCCTGCACCATTAAAGTTTTTTGTGAAATTCCATCGTATATGTAATATATAATATACTAGACGGGACAATGTGTGAAGTTTTACTTTTTGCATTTTATGTTGTTTTGTTTTCAATTTCTTTTGACTACATGGACTATGACTCTAAAAAAAAAGAACTATGACAATGTTAAACGTTTCGGACACGTTTGGTGTACATGATAAAGAGACATGATATGATAAAATTATCCTATCATGATAGAGAGACGTTTGATTGTGCAGGTTTCACAAGGATAATTTTGTCATTTAAATATAATATATTTCTTATCATGTCAATAACAAATGTGCACCAAACACATGATATGATAAAATAATGATATCATCTTTCTTATCATGTGTGCACCAAACGTATGAGAGGATAATGTCTATCTTGATACTATCATATCCTATCCTTATCCAACTTCTAATCATATCATGTCTCAATCCTATCCTGCGCACCAAACTGACCCTTAAATTACTTCACCAAAATTTGAATGTTACATAATTTAATAACGTTTTAAAAAGTACAAATTTTACTAAATTTATTTTAATGAGATTTTACTAAATTTTACTAAAAAAAAGTACAAATTTTTTTTTACCATTGAATAAAAAATACACATCATATTTCATTTAATTTAATTGTGAGATATATTGATACACCGGTAGAAACTAAGTTGTTTATGGTACAATAAGAGACAACTCTTTGAAGCGAAAAATTATTTAGGTAAAATAGTCTGCACCCCCTAGTCCAGGGTCCTGGATACGCCACTGCTTATGGAAACAACTTATTACATGTTCATAAGTTGTTTTCGACTTATTTCCATAAACTCTTCAAGATAGTCTATGAAAGCAGTTTGACTTTATTTTATCTTTTATCAGAAAATTAACCTATACATTAGCAATTATATGATATATATCATTAAAGATCCTTTTCATAACAACTTTCACCCTTACTGTTTAACTCATTTATTCATAATTCATAGTGGCTACTCCTATCAATCTCATTTAAAGAACAAAGTTATTTTTTCATTGATCTCCTCACTAAACAGTTAGTTAAGATGAGTGTTCTTTAGTCTAAAGACTTTTCAGTTAGTCTAAAGGAGGTGATGAGCAATTAGTGTCAGTTGATATAGTTTTTTTTTAATAAAAGCAATATTAATGAGAAACTAAGAGGGGCAATATCCATATATCTTTTTGGATATAGTATTAAATATTCTAAGAGCTAATTACTTCAAAACAAATTTTAGATGGAAACAATGCATTCTCTTCTTTATTATTTACTTTCATAACAAATATTTGATATTAAATAATTAACATAATAATAATAATTAGTAAAAAAATAGAGGTGTAAAGTTATGTCATGTATCATTTATAGAAGAATTTTCTTAAAAAAAAAAAAAGCGAACATAACAATATAAACTTGTTCGAAACACAAACGCTAACTTGGATTCTCTCTCGTTTATGCCGTCGGTCTAACTGAAAGTCAACGACCAACCTTTGGTTGGACCCACTGCATAAGAGGTGATTCCATGTCCCACAAACACATATCTATAGAATGGAAAGAAGAAGAGCAACATACTTGAATTCGTCGCAGTCATACCAATGGAAATCGTATGGAGTTTGAACCGTGAATTCACTTAAGAACCAATCTGTCTCACTAACCAAAACCCTTTGCTCACTAGCACCCAACACCGAGAAAGCAATCAAACAGAACACAAAAGCAACAACCCTAATCCCCAACAAAGCCATGTACCATTTCACCTCTTTCTTAGACCTCAAGAAATTAGTAATTACTACCTCACTGTCCCCACTTGTGTTCTTAGGATCCATCATGTTGATCTTCTCCTCCAAGACTTTGAGTACTTCTTTGTTATCTTCTTGTGTTTGTTCTTTTGGTTCATCTTTCGTATCTTGATCTAAGCTTTCAATGTTTATAGTACTCATAATGAAATTTTCAAAAAACAAAACTTTTGCAACTAAAAGCACAACTAGTTGTAGTTTTAGCTTCCACTTTGATTAAAATGAACTTAGCTTTCTTTATAACAGAATACTCTTTTTTTTTAATTATCAAAGAAAAACTAAAAATAATTCTCATAGGTTCCTTCATCCTTCTACTTTAAGTAATCTTATTTGAGACATTGTCGGATATTAAATGTGAACACTTCTCTCAGTCGATATTCGAAGCTTGTTTTGTCACGTTGTGGGAGTTTAGCACATTCCACTAAAATTAATTAACACCGTTGGTACTAACCAATCTTATTATTTGGTTAATAATGATTTTTTTTGTTCTTTTAAAATTAGTTATCTATAGTTTAACTTGTTACCTCTTGACTTTTGGTTTGTGTTAAGTGGGGTGCATGGTATTTTTTTTTGTTTGTTGCCGTTTACTTTCAGAACTTGAAATGACATTGCCTCTTCTTCTAGATGGAAAAGAAATACCATTTAGCCATGATGAGAGTACCACGACCAATCCCATTTACAAAAGATGAAATACTTACTATATTGTGGAGTTTTTTTTTTAAGACAAGTAGAGTCTTGTTGAGTATAAAAATCCAACATCAAATCATTTGGTGTTGCGTCATTTTTTCTATATTGAATTATTTTATAAGTTGATTTGAATTTTGGATTAATTTTAATTTAGGAATATCAATACCCTCTTTTTTCATGGATACCAATACATTGTCCTTTTTTCTTTATTGCGTGAAGAAAACAATGGGCATCCTTGCACTTTTGTTTTTGCAAGAGTATGTATATAGGTCTCCAAAAACATCGGTACCGGGACATAACCAGCTCTTTTCACCGAGCATCCTCGCTTTACCGACCGCCTTTCCCTTGAACCCTTTGGGCTACATGCATCATCGCCACACCACCCCTTATAGCCATCCAACACTCATCAATTGTGTCTTATAAATCCTCTTATGTCATTTCCTTCTTTATCAATCAAAATCGAGAGCTACACTTTAGAGCTTCAATAATTGGTCAAATCCATCATTCATCTAAACATACATAAAATCGCTATTCTTCAAAATACACAACTGCATACGGTTGTGCTTTTGGATATTGTGGTTGTGCTTTTACTTCAAATTTTAAAATTATCAATTTAGAAATGGGACAAAAAAAACATAAATATTATTTTAGTTGATAAATTATTGTAACAATTTCTTACAAGCAAGAGCCCAAATCAGTTGACAGTTGATTACATCGTGAGTGCCAAAAGGCATTTGAACATCGTGAGGATAAAATTATTAATTTAATTGAAAATGTTTGTTTGCTTATGATAAATGCATGATTAGAGGGTTTAAACTATTTTTATTGATTTCTCAACCACCATCGGTGGAGGGGTTAACCTTTTAATTTAACATAAAAATACCAAGGAGAAGTTATATACTTCCTCTTATCCTCCATAAGGGAAACAGATAACTCGTGACCATGGCTTATGTGTAAGATTCATACGTGGACTTCCGATGCTTTCTATCAAACCTTTTAATGTAGATTTATAAAAAAAATATATACTTTGAATTAGATTGAGGAAAGATCAAACCAAACAACCACCTATTGTGCATCAGTTTAATTAATAGTTTCTCCAATTTTTCACTGGTTCTTAACTCATGCTTTCCAGACTCGATAGAGCACTGATTCACCTAATTTTGGTTAATCCATCCAATTCATATTATAAAAACAAATCTCTATAAGATATGTAAGTAACACATTACTTTCAACATATTTGGTAAAACTCATGTAAATCATACCCCCTTTGGAAGGGGCCAAATCAAATAAGGAATGAAAACCATGCAAGTTCATTAGAATCACATGAATTTCATCCATTAATGTTTTTTTTTATATTTCATGTTTCTATGTAATGTTCCAATGCATTTATGTTACATTTTACATTCTACAAAGTTATTGGTAGCTAAAAGCTTGTAACCAGTTACAACCCAGCAAAGAATTCATGAGCTTCGCGATATCGTTCCAAAACAACATTAAAGAGAGGATGGATGGGTTCTAAGAGATTGGAGTAAGGGCCCATTACTACCTTAGGTAACGGTGGAGAATCTGGGCGCTTGGACCAACTATACTGGCACAATGACAGCCCACTTAAACAGTAACATGAGTGATAGTGATCCCTACGTTTACCCGGTTTGTCCCGTAGTCCACCGTCTTGCTCCTGCAGCAATCAAGCACAAATTACAGTTACAGAAATTTAAATATCTACTTAAGCATCTCTGCATATTTACAGAATATAAATGTCAGATGAATAAAAATAAATGTTCAAATTCTTGGATAAGATGCAATTGTATAAAGCAGAATTTCCATTTCAAACTATCAAGGAATCAAGTAAGGTATCCTTAGAAAGAAACTATAAGCACAAGGATCAAGACATGAAACAGATATACAAAATATAAAATGCATACCTGTGCACATAAAAGAATATATTGCTGTAAGGCAATGCTGTGAAAAAGTGGTTCACTTGCACTCCACTCATTAATAAAGTTATAACCAATATTTTTAACATCAGATGAACAGGATTCACTTATCCCTGAAAGAATTAGAATTTAAAGTGAAGTGTTAATGTCCTGAGAAATGAATATAGATTATAGAAAGAAATTCCGTGATTGAAGAAAATTTTCAAATATGTGCTTCAAAGTCAACCTACCTTCACGCCTGATACGGGAAGTTGCATAACTTGATGTTCCAGCCGAACTTTCCTTTTCGTCAGGCGCATCGGATTTCGTAAAAGACTGTGATGCCTCTACCATTTGTTCCTCAATAACAGATTGTAATCTTTGCAATAGTACAACAGCACCACCCTGAATACATTCATGTTTTCAGCCAACTATATCACAGAGAAGACTGATGAAAAAAATATAAAATTTCAATCACCTGCCAAAACGAGTAGCAACCATCCACCAGTTTATTTGTTCTCCCCTGAAATCCACACTCCTTACCTTGCCGAAATACAACCCAATCCTAACGAAAGGAAACATAATTTATGCTTCATAGTTCATACAACTTAAGACGTTCTTATAACTAATTGGAAGCCACTAAGAAAGGAGCAATTCTCTTACAAGTAAACGAGGCAGATCCAAGCGATTAGCCTCACCAATCAGAATCATTGCAGCTAATCCACAAAAGGTATACCTAATAAAAAATAGCAAAAATATAAGATAACTTATCATACATCGTTCTATTTTTTCTTCTAAATCATAATTATTGTGAAGAGGTATAAAGAGAAATGACAGAAGGGAGGGATGGAAAGTATGATAATACATACCCACCATGAGCCTCAGAACCAGGCTCACCAGCAATGCCTCCCTCATATGTTTGACAGCTGCAAATAAACGACAGAGTATAACATGTGGATTACATACCAAATAGTACACAGCAATCAATCAATTACTTCATATTTCGAGTTGACTAATGAACTATTTTGCACAGCAAAAAAATCAGAGTTCTACGTAACCATCAAATAGGAGGAATAGTAATAAATGGAGAGAACTCCTTACTTCAATACAACATACCCCAGGACACCAATATCGTGCCTATTCAGACTTTCAAGTATTACCCAATGCTATACTTAAAGGTCCCATTTATGGCCAAAACCATTGGATTAGCAAAAATAGAGAGAATTCAGTACCCTGCCGCCATACCCTCAATGTCATGATGACTAATGCAGCTTTCAACTATTACCAGTGTCTTTATTTTAAAGGTCACATGTGAGTCCCACATACTTAATTAAAAGAACATTAAAATATGTTTTCTGAAATGCCAGCGTACTATGATCCCTTGCAAATTGATCTTAAGGAAAACCACTCAACAATAAAGCACTCATAACAAAGTAACGAATTTGAGTTGTACAAAGTTTCTACTCTAAAACATTGCAAGTGCTTCTTGAAATTTCGCGTAAAATGTTGTACAATCAAGCTGGAAACATACAGTCACACTTAAATCCAAAATTAAAACAAGTTCTGAAACTAACCTTAAAATGAAGTCTCCAACATTCTTGATCAGCTCATCATTCAAAATGTTTAGAACACTTGCTACCTGGTTCCAACAAGATTCCCAGTGTTATGAAATAGATACCTTTTTATACCAGCCTTGGCATTAAAAGTGTTCCACTCCCACAATGAAAATCATAGAGGATAACGGTGGAAAAAGTCTAAGACTATGCTGTTAATCTCATATTGCGGCACATAGTGCCGAACCCCTAAAATGC
The DNA here is from genome assembly GCA_018208015.1 of Medicago ruthenica. Taxonomy (NCBI): domain Eukaryota; kingdom Viridiplantae; phylum Streptophyta; class Magnoliopsida; order Fabales; family Fabaceae; genus Medicago; species Medicago ruthenica. The sequence goes on from CM031376.1 coordinate 78,217,304, forward strand.
TATAGCAGATAGTGGGGTAGCCACTATTCTGAAGACTAAAACACGATGTACAAAGTAACATAAATTCCAACAAGATACATAAATACTCAAAAATAGAAAAATACACAAAATTAAAAGAACGGTAGTTATAATCAACTTTGTCATTTCCCATAGAATTGTTTGTAGATGAATCAGACTTAAAAGTAATAATTTTTGTGGATTAAGTTAATGGGAGAGGAGATTCAATCAGTCAACATTAGACAAAACTTGTTTTGAGTTCTTTTAATGATGCTTTTTTTGATATCCTAACATAGGAATGAAAATGGATTATGATTAATACGAAAACTCTACACTTACTGTTTTGAACACAAGTATTATTTATTTTTTTGTAAATTGCGATTTTTATAAATTATATATATTAATCAAGAGTAATCAATGCGTATTTCTTTCAAGTGTTCTACATTCATATAAGTTTTATTATAAAAAATTTGTTAACGTTTCTTAACCGTAGCGTATCCTAAATTTAAAAAAATCTGCGTATCTGTATCGTACCTGTACTAGTACTACGTATCCGGGCTTCATAGAAGAAAACACAAAAGAAATTGGCAACCGGACGCAAATAAACACAAGAAAAGATACGTGGGAATTGAAATATTAACATATCAGGTCACTTAAAGTGTTAGAATTGACATTTATACCCTTAATAAAAAGACAACATTTTAAAAAACAAAAAAAAAAGCTTTCGAGGAATTTTGCCCGGAAACCCTAATAGCAGGCGCAATTTCGGGTTGAGGCCGCGATTTTGCCGCAATTCACGGATGCAAAAACCGCTACTGCTGAAGGTGGCTCGCAGGAAGATGGCGTTGCACCGAACCCTACCAATGCTACGCTATTCTGCTATAGTGTGCTCTGTAGTGATGCTATTGACAACATAGGTCTAAGTTAGCCAACAGCTTTAACATCCTTTCATTCCTAACTAGTAATATGCTATCTGGGTCATGTCCTCTGTTGTCAATGCGGAAAAGCGGTGCGGCGCGGCCACCCCAAAAATTGACGCGGCGCAGGATGCGGGCGCGTATCGGGCGCTATTCCCGTGACGCGGACACTAATATTTTAATACTAAAATACTATAATGTTGAAAAAGAAATACTAATAAAATTCATAATGTATTCATAATTTGAAATAAAACAAATCTTAAACAAAACATAAGAACATACTTGCAAGAATTACTAATAAAATTCAAGGTAGCCAACACTTTAAGCCTATAAAGCTTAAAGTAACAAAAGTACTAAACATGAAATAAAAGTTCAATAATCATGAAAATCTTCATCATCACTTCCACCATCACTCATGTGCTCTTTATTTCCTATTGGATTGGAACATAACAGAATTACCAAACAGATGAAGAGGTATGAGATGAAGTATGAATGAATTGAAATGAACAAACCTATTTTAGAAATGAAGAGATGAAGAGGTTGTTTTGCAGCTGAAGAGATGAAGAGAGAACAGAGATGAAGAGGTTGCTTTTGCTTTTGGAGAGTCAATGAAATGAAGAGATGAAGAACAGAGCATGAGATGAAGAGAAGAGGGTTTGAAATTATGAAGAGAAGAGGGTTTGTGTTGTGCGGCTGCTGCTGTTGTTTCTGATGGGAGAAAGTGTTGTTAGGGTTTCGAAAAATACCAAATTGTCCCTCAAAAATAATTTTAAGTGAGGGGCAAAATCGTATTTTGATTCCGACCCGGATAGCGGCGCTTTTGACCTGCTTTTGCCGCAATTGCCAAACGCTCCGCCTTGGAGCGTCGCAACGCGCTTGCTCATTTCCGGCCGCTCCGCGCCGCGATCGCGCCGGTAGCGGCCACGTTTGACAACAGAGGTCATGTCTACTACAATAAAATAACCATGATAATAACTAGTATAACTATGCATGATGTTGATCCAAAAAGTGCAATGTCTGCATATGAAAACATCTACACATAAAAATGTGTGGAAGAAAGACACAGAAACAGAGAAAACCAACTTACAGAAATGGCAGTGTAGCATGCTCGAACATCGATTTCTCCTTCATCGTGCATCCTGAATAAAACATTTGATGATTGAAAAATAAAAATACTGAACAAAAAAAGGATGGTTCCTCAAATAAATTCTGAATGTGTCAACAAAATAATCAGCATTAAGAAATGCTTTTAACACACTACTCAAAGTCACACAATTTAAATTTGTGCAGGATGGCAGATTTATATTTTCACACAACCGGCCCCACAAATATTACCAAATCAAAATCAGGCATCGTTCATGTGTGTGAATAATTGCAATGTGTGCAAGCATTAACACATAAAACCGACCAAATACAATACAACTAAAATGAATATGGGCAGGTATCAATCTAATTTTTTATTGTTAATTGAAGGCACAAAGATGAATATGATAACATACCTGAATCCCCCATTTGGCTGTTTCATCCGCCGCATAAACCCATACAATTTATCTCTGAGAATAATATTTTCAAAGAATAAAACAAATCAATTCCAAATAAACGAGAACAGAACTCTACCGAACAAAAGATAAGACAAGATATTGCTAGAGCTTGCTTTGAAAAGCATAAACTGACCACCTATTAATTGATGCCAAAGCTTTATCACCACCCAAAGTAATAAGAGTGTTGACTGCAGCATAAGTTGTGGCAAGATGAGGCATCTGAGATAGACTTCAAAGACATTATAAGCATTATACTTTTTGAATAATTGAAGAATATAAGGGAAAGACGCAACTTCAAATTTAGAAAAGTCTTATAGTCCTTCCAGGAAGTATTGCAGTTACAGCAAAAAATTGAGCCAACAAATACATGGCATATGCATTACATGAAAAAATAAGATTATGAAGTACCGTTTGACTAGAACTCAATCAACAGATTTAGGGAAAAGGGATAAAAATAAAGTTGAAACTAATTCAGCCGAGTTTAGCTCGAACTCACACTACAGCCCTTCTTACGCAACACAACTAAACCACCCTTTGACATATGCTCAAAGTCTTTGTAAAAGTTATGTAAAAGAATGAGAATAAGAGACAACCCTGATATTATAATTATGGGGTGTATCATACTTACAAGCAAAGCAACCCTGATATTATTTTCTATTCATATGCATAGGAGACAATAAAACGCAGTTACATAAGAGAGACAAGCTAAGAATAAAATTCAACAAAACTATAGTCTGATGTTCCACTAGAATTAGGTAAAAAGGTGTAAAAGTTGCTTGCCTGGCCAGGTCCCCCGGCATATCCACCATTCGGATCCTGTTACCATTTAAAAACCAGAGATTCATAAGGGGGTAGAAATGGGATAATAAGAACAAAGTACCATCCAAGAAACCCTCTCTTAAAACAAAGTAACATAAAACATGACAACTGAAAGGATCATCTGGGCTATGTTTGACAGTCTCGATCAAAACCAGTGCATAAAAAAAAGTCCAAACAAATAATGGTTTGGTGGAAAAAACAAGTAGGCACTATAATAGCGATACAATATCGTGTATAATTATAAATCTTCAGTCATGGTAACTATACATTAACAATATAAACACACAAATATCTAATCATACACACAAATATCTAATCATATTTTACTATCTTAGCACAGTATAAACAAATTTTAACAAGTAATATTATGATTGATAGTAAAATATGATTAAACGTATATATAAAACTTAGCTGTGCTATCAATGTATACATGCAGAGAGTTTTAAAAACCATCGAAGTTTTTTAGGCCTCTCCGACTATGATTACATCTGCATTTGACCGTGATTCACCGCAACATCAAGAACTGGGATGCAAACACAATTTAAAAACTTGTTCATACCCATCATAACAACACTGTTCATTGCATACTTCAAATTGTGCTGTCTTGTTCAAGGAAATGAATTTCCAATGTGGTGCTTAGTTCATATTGTTTTCATTTTCAGTTAATATTGTTTTATTTGCCAAGATAATCTATAGACTCACATCACATTGTAAATAAAAGAAAAAGTAACATCATGACGTGTAGATATCATCAAATATGATTGGATGCATGCACCAAATGGTTATAAAATGAAAAGTTTAACACCTACGCAATGACATTGTACAAATATTTTGTGGAGACGGACAATCATTTTTAATCATGTTTGATATTTCACAATGGTGTCATTCATAATATTATTTCCTTAAATAGATATACAAATGTCTACATTGGTCCTCGTTATTGCAGCTTAGTGGTTTGGCTGTAAGCACATTTTATGCAGAATCCGGGTTCGGGTCACCACACTTCCCCCTCTGTATGTGTGGGCTACTAGGCCAATAGCAAAAATAAAATAAAATTTTTACATTAAGATATAAGGATTTAAAGGATATGCCATGTCAGACTAAACTAGGTATACACTTTTGATAAAAATCCAATCCAGTATTTTGCCACATCATCCGACTTTTATAAGAGTATTTTGCCACATCATCTGACTTTTATAAGAGTATTTTGTCACACATTAGACAACAGTGTAAAAGAAAAACTGATTTAAAGTGACATTGTATGTTCATTAAACTCTAAGATATAATTAGATGTTGTCTAAATAAAACATTCACACCATTGGTGTATCGCAATTAAATTCAAAAATGAAAATAACAACAACTCATTTATTCATTCATAATAAGGCAAGTGATATGAAACTAAAATAAACCTGGCAACGGTTAAGAAAATCAACTGTGTTATCTTCAAGTTCATCATCAATAGTTTCTCCCAATAAAGCAATTGCGTGAATAATCCAGTAACACAGCCACGGTCGACTGCACCATAAACCACAACAACACTTCATTTTTTTTCAAATATCAAAAACTAATAACAGAATTCACAACAATCACACAGAAAATCGAAATAAAAAGAAATAGATACTTTGCATCTAATACTGAAAAAGCAGAACCGAGATGGCGAAGTCCTTTAGAAAGATACTCGATGTGTTTATCTCGTTGCAACTCCAACCTGAAACATGAAAATGAAGAAGATAATAAGTGTATGTTTGGTTCTCCGTTGATAAAAAAATTGATTTTGAATGAATTGGAACTGTAAAATTGATTTTGGCTAAATGTGAGTTGAAAGTAAAGCGATTTATGTTTGGATGCATTTATGTAAAAGTGAATTGAACAGTAATTTGAGAGTTAAAATCAATTCTAGAATCAAAAGCTCCAATTTCAAGCTTCAAGTAGAATCAATTCTAGAGGCAAAATCAATTCTACTTGAGAGCAAACAACCATGTCAGAATCAATTCTACACCTCTAGAATTAATTTTGCCCCTCTAGAACTGAAACCAAACATACTCTAAGTATAACTAACCTAACTAACTCTTAATTACCTATTAACAAACTTTATATGACTATAGGCAGGATTAACAAGGCAGCATCCATTAAATTTGTACATAATGCAAGTTGTGCCCACGAAAGGGGAATAAAACATATGCATAACTTACACACCAAAACAACACACATTGACAGGTCGGCACACGATATTCATTGAGAAAATGACATAATTGTATGCAATGACATTGTTTTTGTGTTGGACACTTACACGTGTCGGACACTGTACACCCCTTGGATCAGAAGTGTCGGTGCTATAAAGCTAACAAGTATAACTAATTTCACTAATTCTTAACTACCTATTCACAAACTTATTTGAGAAAATGACATAATTGAATGTAACATGTTTCGTGTTGGGACACGCCTTCGATCCGAGGTGTCGGTCCTACTGAGATAACTAATCTAACTAATTCTCATGTCTTTTTTTTTAAGAAGTCAAACTAGCCTACCGAAATTGGCACCGGAGAGAATCGAACCTGAGACCTTGAGAGGAGCACACTCCATGGTCCCAAGCCAACACCACCAGGTCAACCCAAGTGAGTTCTAATTTTCAAGTCTTAACTACCTATTAACAAACTTATTTGAGAAAATGACATAATTAAATGTACATGTTTCGGTGTCGGGACACGCCTTCGATCAGAGGTGTCAGTCCTACTAAGATAACAAGTATAACTAATCTAACCAGTCGGACACTGGACATGAATTCGATTAGACGTGTCCCTGGTGCTACAGACATAACAAGTACAACTAATCTAACTAATTACCAACTGCTATTATTATTTAATGTCGGACACTTACACGTGTCAGACACTGAGACATGCATTCGATGAGAAGGGTCACTGCTACAAGTATAACTAATATAACTAACTCTTAACTACTATGAACAAAGAGAAAATTATAATCTATGAAATTTAATTTTGAGATAGAAAAATTGAGAATAAAGAGAGAGCAGATAGTTACATGAGGGATTGAGCGTTAGGAGGAATAGTGGAGAAGAGTTGATAAATCTGAAACACTTGTGATTCTACTATCCATTGATCTCTCTGACTCACCGTCGGAGATGGTGTCTCCGCCGCTGATGAAGGTTCCATCGGTTACACCGTCGGTGCTTTCTGGAACTGACTGTGTAGAAATTGAACGGAAAATTAAGCTTCTTTGTTTTCTCCTCTTAAGAGATTTGGGCCTGTTTGAGCAAGTGGTTCATATTAGAATTTGTATGTCCCTCTTCACAAATGTTCATTACATTACAACAAATTTCACATACATCCTTCTTAATATAAGAAAACTGAATGTTGTGGAAAACCTTTTAATACCCCATGCTGGTTGCTTGCCAAATCACACAATTAGGGGTAAAAGTGTGGTTGAGCCAGAAGCAGCCGGAAATTGATTATGGAGGCCGTGAACAGTGATTTCGGCGGCGGCTAGGGTTTCTTGAGGAGAGCTTCTCAGATTCATTTGGTGAAGAGAGAGAATAAAATCAACGAATGAGTGTTTGTGTAAAAATAATAGTAAAAGAGGGTGAGAGAGATAAATTAAGTGTGTGTTTGGTTCTGCGGTGGATAGAATTGATTTTGACAGAATTGAGTTTGGCAGAATTGATTTTGACAGAATTGAGTTTAGCAGAATTGATTTATGTTTGGATACATTAATATAAAAGTGAGTTGAACAATAAATTTTAGTGTAAAAATTACCCAGAATCAATTCTGCAGGCAGAAGCTACGATTTCTAGCTTCAAGTAGAATCAATTCTGGAGGCAGAATCAATTCTACTTTTAAGAAACCAAACAAGCCAGAATCAATTCTACACGTCCAGAATCAATTCTGGCTGCTCCCACCGTGCAACCAAACAGGGGCTAAAAAGAGTTTAAAGATGGTAAGCAGACAGTGTATAAAAACTATACACAAACTTCCAATCAAAACTCATTATTTTGACACATCAGATTATTAGTCTTTCAATGATTTATTTAAATTTAAAAAAAAATATGTAACTGCTTTACTTCGTGATATAATTGTTTCTTCTTTGTTTTATTAAGAGTAATTGTATCCATTTTCATCTACTCTTACGTAATTGCTGTCATTCCAAAAACCAATACTTCATGATCCTTTCCTACCACTAATTTCATATACTTCCTCCACCCCCATGAATTCTTTGTCCGTCAATGTCTTCTCCTTATGTTTTTATGTCCCTATTTTCAATATCTCAACCCCCCTGAATGGTGGCTGGTGCCCTCTATCTCCCCACCCCAAAAAACGGTCCATGCAATTGAACAAAAATCCAAATTCCAAACAAAATTTGATTCAAGTAATGGCAATTAAGTTAATAATTAAAAGATGGAGAAATCAAGTTGTACTGTAGTTGTAAAAATGGATTCATGCTAGGTGGAGGAGAGACTTGATTGAATTGAAGGGTTAAGCACGAAGAGAAGAATCACGCCCAATTGTGGTTGATTTTTTTTATTTAATTATTAAATCATTTTAATATGACATAACATAATTATGAATTTTGATTGGTTGACTGTGTAAACATGGTTTACACTGTCAGAGCATATCCAGTGCACTCAATTTAAAAACTTAAATGTGGTGGTTATGGAAAAGAACAAAAAAATGAAAAATGGTACTGTACAATAACAACAACAACAACAACAACAACGTGAGTGAAAGGGTAAAAACATATAAATGGCTGATCCCTCAAAAAAATATATACATAAATGTCTGATTAGTGAAAGTGTGAAAAAATTGATATGAGTATTTACAATTAGAAGTAAATTAAATATTATGTTTACTCTTAATCAATAGTTGTGATCATTTAGTCAAAATTAAAAAGAAAGATGTATTTCAAAAATTATTTGTATATTTTTAACTGATCCAATGCTGAAAAATGTGAATCCTTAATCAATTTATCAAAAAAATTATTTGTAATGGGTATCATTATTTGAGATTTATATAATTAATTTTTTTGTTATGTATAGAATAAAAATATAGATTACAACAACGTGTGTCATTGATGCAAGTACAAGAAAATAAATCATCAATTTAACGGTAAAGTAAAAGAAAAAATTTTATGTAGAAAATATAAAATTGCCCTTCTTAAAAAAAATGTGCATCGAAAAAAAAAATTAATTATTGTAGGTTCATCTTACTATTGAAAAAAAAATGTCTCGATTATTTTTTTCGCTTATTCCTATTAGTTTTGTTATTAAAAAAATATATTAGATTATATTTGACCTTTTTTTTTAACATTTCTTAAAATAAAATGTTACGTTGGATTACCACTATCTATACAATATGCGTCAAGAAGATCCTATAAACGAATATGGTGATGGTGGAATAGTGCGTGAGGCAGTCGTAGCAATGCATAATATCTTTATCTTTATCTTTATAATACTAAATGTTAGGTAGTCTTGACCTAACTCTATGACACGAATATGGTGATGGTGGAATAGTGCGTGAGGCAGTCGTAGCAGTGCATAATATATTTATCTTTATCTTTATAATACTAAATGTTAGGTAGTCTTGACCTAACTCTATGACTAACCTTAATTTTTTGTTTTGAAAAAAAATTATGAAAACAAATTTCTGTCAAGAGTTGAACCGTGCACCAAATGCTATCACAACACATGTTTTACCACTCGGTCACCTAAGTTTCTGCTGAAATAATCTTGCTTCCAAAATTAATATGCAACATTTATGTCATTTTCTCTTTCTTCTCTCTTCCACATTTTTTCCCTATACTAATGAATTGTAATTATAATTAATTAAATTGAAGCATCACTCCTTCCACGTTCCTATTATAGAACCACTATTACCACGGTAACTACACCATGTTATTATTAACTTCCCGCTATAACTTCCCGCCATGCCTTTGGGATTATAAAAATATATGATTTCAGGCTATAATATACGAGTTTAAACTAGCTAGAATTTCCTCTTAGAGAAAATTTTAAATCCAAAAGGATTATAAAAATATATGTATCATAAGAAATTTTATAAGAAAATGTTTCTGTTACTAACATTGTAAAGGAAAAACTTTTTCTTAGTTTTCTATAATTCTATTGCATGAGAAACACATAATGACATGCCTTTTAACCTTTTCATATATCTAATTTTTAGTTTTAAAGAAATTTATGAAAAAACTCTTACTAGAGATCAAACCAGATATCATATGCTACCAACTCACAACTCTTATCACTAGGGCACTGATGTTTTTGATGAAATGTGATTGCTTCACTTTTATATATTCAACACAAATCTCGGGTCCTCTTTCTTTCAATCTCACAATCCCTAAATCATTTCTCACTCACTTTCATCTCTCACCATCATGCAATTAAACCTAATAACCCTAATCCCGCCCTTTTGGCGGACCTTATTAATTTTTATAAAAAAGAAAAGATCTGCAAGGAATTGAATCAGGTAGCACATGACAACACTTTAAATCTTTTACCACTTTTACTGAAAGAATGTTGCTTCCAAAATGAATATACCGTACTAAAGGTCATTTTTTTTTTACATTTTTTAAAGCCATTAATGCTATTGCAGTTCCTTTTTATTATTTTTTTTTCTTTCGGTTACACAAAAGAGTTCATATTCATTATTTTTTTCTTTCTTTCGATTACTACATAACAGTTCATTTTCATTTCTATAGACTTAATAGCTTTTGCGGTTAGAACCAATTTCTTGGTGAAGACTTTTGTATATATACTTTTTTCTTTTGATTTGTCATTTTTATTGCAGTTCATCTTTTGTTTTTGTTGTTTTTTGAAAGTAGTTTGATAGTTATATATGAAACTCTACAAAAATCTGTGCATCGCACGGGTTAGAGTCTAGTTCTAATAAAAAAATTAGGCTTAAATGCAGTTTTAGCCCCCTAACTATCACGAACTTGCAATTTAGCCCCCTATAAAAAAAACAATAACAAACCAGCCCCCTATGTTTAGCCCCTTTTGCAGTTTTAGCCCCAGGCCAATTTTGATCAATTCAACGCTGACGTGGCACCCACATCACTTAAGTGAGGTGCCACGTGTTGATTCTCCATTGATCACGTCAGCGTTGAATTGGTCAAAATTGGCCTGGGGGCCAAAACTGCAAAAGGGGCTAAACATAGGGGGCTGGTTTGTTATTGTTTTTTATAGGGGGCTAAAATCGCAAGTTCATGATAGTTAGGGAGCTAAAACTGCATTTAAGCCAAAAAAAATTACGCACAAAGAAACCAAAAAAAGAAAACGAAGAAGCTATGAACAAAAAATTGCATTCAAGAGAAGAATAACATTGTCAAAAAAATTTGTAAACAAAACGTGAAACGAAGAAATAGATAAAATCTGAAAATAGGATTATAATATTATTATTTGGAACTTTATTTTCTTGGAAAGTAATGGTTAGTTTTGCAATTGAAATGCCCCTCGGAAAAATGAAAATACCCCTCGAAACTGAGAAAAACACCTCGGAAAAGAAAGGTCAGAGAGGTGGTGATGGTTAGGGGTGGACATCGGTCGGTTTCGGTCGGAAATCGGTCCCAAAACCTGAAACCAAACTAACCCACGGTTCCAATACCTAAAACCAATTCCGCCCAAATTAAGGATCGGTTTAGTCGGTTTCGGTTTAATCGGTTTAGGCGGATAATCGGGTGGGTTCAATCGGTTAATTCAAAATCCCAATAATTTTTTTAAGATATCACTGAACAAATATATTCTGGTTTAGATTCTTAGTAATTCGAAAATTTGGCCTAAACTGTGATTAATTTTAAGCCCATTCATATTCGTTTGAGGGCTAATAAAAAATCATAGGCTAAAATAAAAGTAAATTCCAATATAAAACCGATGTCACTAATTTAAGGCCATTAATAATTTTAGAACACCATTTTGGGTCCGAGGCCATTACTACTATTGTAACATGCTTGCATCAGTTCAAAGCACATCACAAACTACCACAACACAGCCAACAAGTATTGAGTCACAAGTATTAAGTATTAAATTACAGTCATCCAAATATTAAACTTAAACATTCAAATATTAAAATGATATCTGCAGCTTGCTGATGCTTCAACATGGTGAAACTTGAAGTTGCGTCTGGATAAATATAAAAACAAAAAATTAAGCTTTTTATATACAAATCAGAATAGCACCTAGCACCTAGCAATAGAGCTCACCATTTTTTCATAAAAAGAAGACCATTTCAGCTTTTGCTAAATTTCTATTCCTCAATATTTCCCATTTCAAGCACCTAACATAAAAAAAAATACTCATCACCAATTCTAAACTACATGATCAAACAACTTTTTATGCAACATGCTAGATAAGGGAAAACAACATACACTGTACAGCCAAGCAACCAGCAGAAAGGACCTTACAAATAGTCCAGATTCACCATGGAGCCAAGCAAGCAATTAGAATTCATTTCAATATGAATCAAAAATAAAGAGAGGCACATGTTGTGTAGTACGAGTCATACGTGACTCCAAAAAAGGATTCAAACTGCATGTGAATTCATTACAACAGAATTAGAAAATAATAATCAACCATACTAAAATTTAAAAGACATAAGAGTAAGTTGTAATCTACTTACAAAACAATTATAATTTTACTCAGTCACAACCAGATGGTTGTGATTGAGTTGTTGGCACAACCCCTACAGCTGCTTCCCAACACCAAATGGTCGATCCTTGATTAACTTCTGTTATCAAATCAAACTTAAAAATATTAAATACCAATCAACAACAATAATAAATAAAAAATGATAGAGAAAGAAATTTTAAGCACCTGGAACAACACCCTCGTTAACCTCAAACTCTTCTGTTGGCTTCAACCAATTGTGGGAGCATATCAAAGCTTCTGCAATTCTCGGACTCAAGGAACTTTTGTAACTGTCTAACATCCTAACTCTCTTGCTGAAAATGCTCTCTAAAGATGTTGTAGTTGGAATGGCCAAAATATCTCTAACCATTGCAGCCACATCATTGGATGATGCATTGTCAATGGTGACTGCAGACACATTCCTAAGACCCCAATCCCTCAACGACTCTTCAACTTTCCGACCTATTGTGTCACTTGTGTGGTTTGGAACCAAACTAAAGCTAAGGAGCCTTTTTTGGTATTTCAATTCATTATCAATGAAGTGGGCAGTTAAGGAAATGTAGCTAAAGTTTTGAATAGAAGTCCATACTTCGGGAGTAAGTGCTAGCCTACTACAGTCAGATTTAAAATAAGCTTTGAGCTTCAATTTTTCATCTCGATACATCCTAAAACAATCCCTAGCCACGGTCCTTCTAGTCGGGATATTCAAATGGGGCTGCAAATACTTACATAAGCGCTTGAAGCTGTCAGACTCAACTACTCCAAAGGGCAGGTTAGAAAGGATAACAAATCTAGCAATTGCCTTCCTACAACCATCATTTGGCAAGAGGGCAGCAGCTGCTCCAGTTTCAACAATTGCAGCTGCACCATAATCATATTCAGCACACATACGAAGCATACATATTCAGAAACAAGATTACGAAAAAACACTTAGATCATAACAAAAAAGATGGAGGAGGAAAAACACTTAGATCATAACACAAACGAATGAGTGTCAATAAGTAGCAGAGCAGGCTTTCTCCATTCTTCAGGTATTGTAAATTTAAATAAATAAATATCATTCAATTGAATTAAATTTAACTGAATGAGTGTCAATGCTGAAATTAAGTAAAAATGAATGAACAGGATGCATGGGCTGCGTTCATTTCTGAAGATGTTTCCTTTTGACCGGTCATTGATGACTCCGTGGGTATTAGAAATAGTTTCTAATAGTTTCTAATAGTTCTCATTACTCATAGAAACATATAAACTATGTTATTTAGAAGCATGTTTATCACTTACATAGATACTCATTATTTTTTAAAAAAGACATTATTCATTACTCATAGAAACATGCAAACTGTTTTATTCAGCAGCATGTTTATAAACAATAGAAACATGTTTATCACTTACATAGATAATCATTATTTTTTTAGAAAAAGCATTATTCATTACTCATCACTCATAAAACTTAATCAAAACATCTTAGAAGTAAAAAGAGAGACATAAAAACAAACCAATTCCTTGGCCAGCACCAGCAGCTCCATGACTTCCTTCGACATCTCCTTGACTGCTATTGTGTACTTGATCCATCTTTCTACGTTACAAACTATCCAAGTCTCCAATAGCATAAAAAAAGTGTTACAAATCTACTTAAATTACTTAAAAATAATGACATCATTAAACAATATAAAATCAAAACACTCTAGCTTAGTAACTTTTACCTTTTTTATCAATCAGTGATAAAATAAACTAGCTTCTGACCAACAAGTAATGAGCTGAAATAGAAATAACAACATAGAAAAAATGTGTTAAGAAAATAAATAACAAACAAATTGAACTTAGAGAAATTAGTGACTAACTTAGAGAAATCAGTGACTTATCACTTGCATACACAAATTTGCATGTTCATAATCAAACTTATAACAATTATACATGAGAATATGGCCTAATTTTCATGCATATTTCAAATTACATTACCATACACAATCTACTTGCATAAACTCAAACTCACATACACTTACTTACAAAAGAAAACATAACAATTTTCACTTGCACACACATTTAGATCAACTTTAAATACACGTTTGGATACACTTTGAAAAAAAGTGGTAAAAGACAATTCTATACACTTACATAGTACATACTCTGTTTTTCTTGGCCGAATCCTTTACCTATCAATAAAAATCAAGTAAAATATCAAAATATCAGTAAAATTAAAAACAATCCTTTACCTATCAAACAAAACCAGAAGATGTGTTAATTAAAGAAATAACAAAAAAAAACAGAAGTAATAAATATGTTATTTACAGAAAAACAAAACCTATACTAAATAATATCTTATGTATTGTTCATCAAAAACCCTAAATTGAAAAGCACAAAAGAAAAACCCTAGATTTTACTTGTTATCAATCAGTGACGAAAAATGCACAATAAACCACCATTTCATGACAGTTAAGTATAGGCCATGAAAAATCTAGGAAAAAAAATAAGAGTATGAGATAAAAAATTAGATTTTATACGAATCGGAATCTGAAACAAACATATAACCTGAAGTGTAACGAGGTTGATCGAAGAGTCATCAGCGTGAAGAGAGTGCTGGAACGACAAAGTGAGAAACAGAGGAGTGAAATGAGATTGAGAAGATGGTTTTATGTTCTGCGGCTGCTAGGGTTATGTTTACTGAAGCAGGAAGCATATGAGAAGTATTTATATCAAAGCTAAAACGGCAGCGTTTGCATTCAACAGGGTTATGAGCATATAAATAAAATATAATAAATATATGTTGGGTCGGTCGAAAATGGGTATCGATGGGCTAATAAAACGGGACCGAACCGACCCGTCATGCCCAGTCCAATCAGGCCTTCAGTGCTGCGTGTAACCCGCCGACCCGCGTGGCCCGACCGCTTCGGTTTGCTGTGGTTCGGATTTTCCGGTTTCGGGCGGATATGAGTTTTTTGTCCAGCCCTAGTGATGGTGGTTGTTGGAAAGAGAGAAGGAGGTAAAGAAAGAAAGAAAGTGAGAGAGATCTTGAAGAAGCATTTTTTTTTTGGGTTTCATATTATTGTTTTTTTTGGGTTTCATATTATATGTGGCTTTTCTTATTTTTTTAATTAAAAAATTGCACACGTGGTGGCATCTTTGAAGTGTCACGTATGCATTGACCCAATCAAAATTGGTCAGGAGGCAAAAATGCAAAAAAGGTATACTTAAGTGGCGGATTTGTTATTTTTTATAGGAGGCCAAAATCGCAAAATTGTGATACTTAGGGGGTCAAAATTGTAATTAAACCTTTTTATTTTTGTAGATAATCTCTATAAATATTTATAATTTCATTTTAGTCTTTACAAAAAAAATTAATTTATGTAAAACTTTCCGTCAGCATTTTTAGTCTCTGTAGAAAATTTCATCGGAATTTTTATTTCCTCTAAAAATTTTGGTCATAAAAATGTTATAAGGACTAAAAAGTGTGACTTTTTTGTAGTGTCTAAAACCAAAATTTTAGATATTTATAAGCATCATTTACTAAATAGACCATTAGTTTTTACACACCTCTAAAACATTATTTTTTATGGTATTATTATTATTTTTTAAAAACCAATTTACTTAATTTTACATTCACACAATATATTTTTTACGGTATTATTATTGTTTTCTAAAAACCAATTTACTTTGTTTTACATTCACACAATAGTCCTTTCACCTTATTGCTTCTCCTCAAAGTGCATTTATGTCATACTGATAATATACCTCTTTTTAAATAAAAGAAAGAACTTTTATGGGATTATCTAATATGAACCTCCCAAAATTAGGGCTCTAATGAGGACTCTTAGCAGTTAGAGTTTCATACCTTGTGTCGCGTCGAATTTCGGAGATCAAGCTATTGATAAGCGTTGACTCACTAATTTTGTTTCACGACTGAACTTTTAATTTTTTGGGGAAAAGGTGGAAAAAAATTCTAAATTACCACATTTTAAAGATTTTGGGTTCGGGAGTCGATTATGCGAGGGGAAGGTATTAGCACCCCTCACATCCGTTGTACTCAACGGGAACCTCCTAGTTAGTTAAGGCTAGAGTGTTTTTTAAAGTTTTGCTTGCTATGCTTAAATATATAAAGTGAATAAAGAAAAGGGGAAAATGATATTTTTTATTAATGTGCTTGACAAGATGTGAATCTTGCTCCTATACGTATCTCCCGGTGCGATGGAGAAATCAAAGCTACGTAGTTCTTTGTAACAAAAGTTTGTGTGTTGGTTGATTTTAATTATGAAAAAAGGATTTGATCGCGCTTGGGCGAAAAGGTTTGTTTTCTTTTTTAAAAATAAAAAAGACATGGTCTACTACCGTTGTGATGATAGCTTAATGAAGACCAACAAAAAGTTTTACCTACTACCGCATAATAATAACAGTAATAATAATAATAATAATAATAATAATAATAATAGATGATAATAATAATCATAATTGTAAAAATAAAAGAAAGATAAATCAGAAAAAATCAAAATCTGCATTTTTCGCAGAGTTCGCAGAGCGATTAGAACTTCGCTCTGCGAAATCCCTTTTTTCTCTTTTTTTTTATTTTCTTTAAAATAAACAATAAAACAAATAATAATAAAAGTAATGATAATAATAAAAGTAATAATGAAAACAAAATAATAATAATAATAATAATAATGATAATAATAATAATAAAGATGATAATAATAATAACAACGAAAAAGATAATAGTAGTAATAATAGTAGAAATAAAAGTAAAAATAAGAGTAAAGAATAAAAATAAAATAATAAATAAATAATAAAAAAATAGTAATAATATTAAAAGGAAAATAACAATAAAATAATAATAAAAATAAAAAAATAAGAAAAGAAAAAAATGAGTCAAAAAATGGGGTATGACACCTTGGTTTTTAAGTTTTGTCTTAATCTAAATCTATTTTAGTTAAATAAGACTTTTAGACCATTAAGTTGTATTTAAGTTTTGTTTTGGTCCCTCCAATTATCATTACTAAATTTTTTTTGAAAACAAATAGACCAACAAGAATCTGAACAAACCCATATGAGTTTTGGGTAATGAAACCAAATCAACACAAAAAAAAAAAAAACAAACATGATAACTTCCAAAAGTAGATAGATAGGGACTCGATCAAGAAGAATATTTGTACTTCACTAAATTCTTTAATATGTGATCAGTTACTTTTATTTATAATCAAGAGTAGAAGGAATAAATAGTAAAAATGTTAACAAAGTGATACTCAACGTGTTCTTTTATTACAATATGAATAACCTACACCATGAACCACAAAATCATAATAGAGCAGCTGTTGAATGACCTCCATTTAATCAAGCCTGAAATGATATTGGATAAACTAAGTTTTGTTGCCTCACTTATGTATCTGGTGACAAAACAAGAGATTAAATTAAATGAGAAAAAAGAGCCAGCAAAGAGTTAAATATTTCACGTTTTGAGCATTCCAAGAATAATTTAAATACCATTTTCAACATGCATCTACCAAAGTTAATTTGTTAGGGTTAAAATACTACTTTTTTTTTTGTTCTTAAAAGCTTACAAAACAATGCCGTTTTATAGTCTAGGAAGTTGTAAGACAACCTTCCGCCGTGTAATTTGGATTTTCTTAAAAGTTAGGTTACATAATTATGCAATGTTCATCAGAAAAATTCTTTAAGTAGTAGGCCAAAACTCCGGAAAAATATCAAATCAGAAGGCCAATACTCAAACCAGAAATTCTCAAAACAGGTACACTTTTTGAACAAATAAGTGAATAATAATATCACAGTTGATTCTTAAAACCTCCTAACAATATGAATATTAATTGATGCCACAACAGATAAGAACAAAATATTAAGCACCGAACAGAAAAGCAAGCAATCAAAGGATAGATGAAGGAAAAAGTTTTACCTCATGAAGACTATGAAGGCAAGTAGTAAAATACCCTTTCTTGAGGAACATTTGCTACTGCTCACTTCTCTGATTTTTTTCGGTTCCTTGCAAAATAGTCATGTCTAACGTTCATTTTATTGGCAATTGAACCGAGAACTCTTGATATGCAGATTTACTAGTGGTTGAAATAAAGATATTAAATGAGATATTTTGCATTTTAAAATAGTGTATGATTTTGCATTTTATTAGTCAAAATAGTCGTTGATGTTAAAATAGTCTTTCAATATCGACAATAACTCATATTAAAAGGACTGATATGATAATAAGTAAGTATTCATAGAGATTGATATGACAGTAAGTGAGTATATTTAAAGACTGAAATGACAGTATTACCAGAACATTTTAACGTAAATGACTATTTTGACTAAATAAATGCACAATAAAAAATTATTTTAAAATTTTGATATATTCAAAAGACTATAATAACTCCTCGTCCTTCCAAAAAAAAAACTCCTTGTTATAAATTCATGATAAAAATAACTATTTCCTTTTATATCTTATGGTACACAACAGTCAAGTGAAATATGAAAAGAAAAAGTGTAACTTCTGCTACAATATGTTTTCTTTTGGTTTTTATTTAGGCTTAATTCCACTTTTCCCCCCTATATTTTGCCAATTGTGCGATTTTGCACCCCATCTTTTTTTTTGAGCGATTTTGCACCCTATCATTTACCCCCTTTCTGATTTTGTAGCCCCCTTTCTGATTTTGTTGAATTTTGCTGATGTGTCCTTGCCATGTGTGTAATTTTGCTGATGTGTCCTTGCGATGTGTGTAATTGGTATTTTTAAAAAAACAAAATTCCACATATGTTAAGGCTGTCAATTGAGTGGCACGTGACCCTCCACAAAGCACACAAACTCGTACCGCTCCTCTTCTCCCATGGCTGTTCGCAAATCACCTTTTCATCTTCTCCTCTTCTCCTCCCAAACGAAACCCTAATCTAATCGCAACTCACCATTTCATCTTTTGAAACGAAACCCTACCCTAATCGCAACTCACCATTTCATCTTTTGAATCGAAACCCTAATCGCAACCCACCATTTCACCTTCTGAACGAAACCCCTTCTGATGGGTTTTGTTCTTAAATCACCTTCTGAAACGAAACGAAAAAAACCGTAATTTCGATGGCAAAGGACAACAATGGAAAGGTGAAGATGAAGGAAACAATGGCGAAGAACAAATGTGGAAAGACGAAGAAGACAGAAACGATGGCGAAGAAGAACGATGTGTGTGCGAAGGAGGATGATGGAAACACGCATAAAGCTTGGACGCCAGAGTAAGTGTGATTTTGTAAAGTGTGATTTTTTTTTTGTAAAGTATGATTTTTTCTGTAAAGTATGATTTTTTTGTAAAGTATGATTTTGTAAAGTATGATTTTTTTTTTATTGACTTTTTGAAACTGTAGTCATTTTGTCATTTATGCGTGATTTCAATACAACTAGGCCATCTGAGAATATGATAAAGATCAGATTCCACTACAAGGGATATTTCACCTCTGACCCTGTAGATGCATATTTAAATGGGGAGGTATATGAAGGTGATGGTGTTTGGGATATGGATGAGATTAACACTTTAGATTTAAGTAAATTTGTAACGCTGATAGGGTACCCTGAATCAACTAGATTTTGGTATGTACTCCCAAAAAAAGGCCTATCTGGTTCCATGAGTTTGTAAGACACCATAAGGGCTTCAATTATGCTGATGTGTATTTGGAAACACCCAGCCCTAACCCAACCTGTAGTACCCCAATTTTGTCCTAAGTCTTTTCAAAAAAATAAAAAAAAAAGAGAAAAGTCAAAAAGTCAACAAAAAGTCAACATTGCTGAAATGAGGACTTCGCAGAGCAAAGTCCCCTTCGCAGAGCGAAGTCTTTCAGAAATGAGGACTTCGCAGAGCAAAGTCTACTTCGCAGAGCGAAGTCTGCGAATTTTTTGCAGATTTTCAGATTTTTGACTTTTCTGTTTTCCTTTCCTTTTATTGTTATTTCTGGCATTATCTATAATTATTATCATCTATTATTAGTATGATTAATGCTGGATTTGACCAAGAAATCAAAGAAAACATGTGACAATTGAAAAAGCAAAAAGGGAAAGGAAGAGGAAGCAAAATTGATCAAGTAACCCAGCCACTTGCTGACTTTGGGCAGTCATTTCCCCTCCCACTTGACCTGCAACTAGCCCTGCTATATGCCAGCAACCACCTTGCCATAGGCTTTACCAAAACCATTCAAGGTTTGAGGCAAAGATGATGCCCCTGTTTTGCAAACAGCTTTGGTTTCATGATTTCCAGCAACTTTCTGTCAGATTTCAGTTGCTTTGGGAGCTGAATTCGACCAAGGTCTTGACCCTTGCAGCAAGGCAAGGTCACCTCTTATCCTTAGCATTAAATGCAAAACAAATCAGTCATGATTATGGCACAAAATCAGCCCTGCTGCAGATTTTGTCATCATGACCTTTTGATCACATTTTTGCCTATAAAAGCAAGGCATTGCTGCAAGATTGAAGAAGAGATCAGAAGGGGGTTTTTGAGAGTTCTTTTAGAGGGTTAACACACAGAGATTGGTGAGCAAAAACCAGTCCAAAGAGGGTGAGAATAGAGTGAATTAATACAGCCAAAAACAGAGTTTGGTTTTGGTAAGTTTTAGAGCAAAATCTCCAAACCTTTCTTGCGAAAATCATTCCAAACCTGCACAAAGCAATCAAGCCAGCAAAACAGCTGATGGCGATTTTCGCAAGTGTACGAAATCGTTCAAGTAGTAAAGTTAAAACGGTAAACCGAGTGTCGAACACAAGGACTGCGTTAACGAATCGAATGTAATTTTTATTACTCAGTTGAACAAAAGGGTACGAAGTTTGTTTAATTGCAAATAATGAAAAGTGTGTAAAATAAATTGGTTTGAAATTAAGAGATAAAAGCTTGTCAGGGATGAGCTTCACTAGACTCCGAACTCAGGTTAATTACCTAACCAACGATCATTGAACTCGTTTAATGAATCACGACCTAATTCTCTTAAATAATCTTGCCCTAATTCCTTAGTGACAGAAACGTTAATTCTAAAGTAAACCCTAATTCCTTAGCAAGTTTTACAGTTTAGAATTAAGCCTGAATGGACATGAATTAGTACACGGTTTCAAGGGTTTGTATCTATTCCTAGATTACAAAGGCGAGAATTTCTTAACTTAGGCATTCATATATTCCACTTCCGTTTCACAATATGAATCATACAACAATTTAATGATGGTCAATCAATAAAAGCATTAAGCATAAAGCTAAGAAACATGATTCAATAAATTCATTCAAAGATCAGATTAGGGTTACAAAACAAGAGTCATCACCTAGCTATTCTCATCCCTAACAATGGAGAATTTAGCTACTCATAATTGAATTACAAAATAGCATAATCAATAATAACATAGAAACATACAAAGACTGACTGTGAGTTGGATGGGGTAGCCACCGCTTCAGTTCTTTGCTCTCAAAATCGCGCTTCTATTCTCCAAGTTTCCGAACCCTTGTTTCTGAAAACGATTCAGCTAAAATAGGAAATTCTGATCGCAAAATCGTGACACGATCCATAAATCGTGACACGATCCTTCATTAAAACTCCCAAGGATTTCGCAACTGATCTCCCCAATCGTGACACGATTATACAATCGTGACACGATTCTGTAGGCAGGATTTGATCTCTTCTCTGGTTAAGAAATCGTGACACGATTCCCAAATCGTGTCACGATGCAGTCACTTCAGGCTCTGATGATTTCTTGCTCTTTTATACCTCAAACTGTCTCAGAATGCCGACAACAGATGAAAAAACTAACAAAAACTCTTAATAAATTACGTAATGACAAGGTGTCATCACAACCCCAAACTTAAATCATTCCTTGTCCTCAAGGAATTTACCTGCAACATTGACAACTACAGCAAAGTAACAATCACATAATCAAGCAGCAGTACCAAAAGTTCAACACCTTGCCAGCCATGTAATGGGCTAGCCGGCCAATTCTCCTCCTTCAACAATTCACAACTCCACGCAAAGGTTTGATAAGGGTTTCCACTCAATCACATGCAAAACTATGAATTGCCATAAGCTTGAAAAGTTTCTAAGCATCAATCAAAGTCAATATTATGTACACACTTTTAAGGACTTTTAGGGTTATGACGGGGCTGAGGTTACAGGTGGGATCATTTGGGAAGTAGGCTTTCAACAAAAATTGTGGAGTTAAGCATATTCCTACTGGTCTACCCAATAATACACACAAAATAACCTTAAGGGGCTAGAGACTTGCATCACACAACAGAAATCCCGATCACAACTTATGTCTTGAAGCATTTTAATTCTTTTTTTTTTTCGAGCTGCAGAATCAGCTTAATTTTCATGTTTTTCTTTTTCACACATTTTTGTTTTTGACACAAAGTGATCTCCTCAAATTTTTCTGTTCTCTAGCACCCTACCCCAAACTTAAAATGTTGCTAGTACCATGAGCAACCCCAAACTTAAACAATTGCATGATCAAACACACAAACAATGCCTAACTCCAATATACATTGGGGAATAGTCCTATGGTCTCTAGGCCTGTAATGTGGTATGTCACCGAAAACAATGGGATCTGTCCTAAAGGCTCAACTGGGCTTAAACAATGGATAATTCAATATAAACCAGGTTGGCTACAAAGGCTCAAGGGACAAGCAATTTGCCTTAGTGTGTACACAATATAACCAATCAATAACAGAGAAAAATCGCAAGTTCTAGAATCATAGATGCATGGAACACTCTTTAAAGTAAATTGAAAAAAATAAGATTTGGCCATGGAACCTTACATGTTAAGATTTCTGGGAGTTGTGATTATTCTTGCTCAAACTGCCGAATACTTCAACTGATAAGTGTGGCCTCTACCTCCTTTGAACTT
The DNA here is from genome assembly GCA_018208015.1 of Medicago ruthenica. Lineage (NCBI taxonomy): Eukaryota > Viridiplantae > Streptophyta > Magnoliopsida > Fabales > Fabaceae > Medicago > Medicago ruthenica. The sequence continues at coordinate 78,240,068 of CM031376.1, forward strand.
TTGGTGCACTACTCAATCAAAGATTATGACTAAGCTGAAGGAAATCAACATCACAAATAAACGCATTGATAACAAACAAGTACTGAATTATTACACACGGGGATAAGAGAAATAAAACAGAAATGCTAAAATTGTTCAGACAAAATAGAAAGTACAAAAGCAAAAGGCAGCAAAAATACAATTGTAACAAAACAAAACAAAATCAAGGCTGGCTCTGGTCCATCTCCTGCAGCTCCTGCTCAGAAAACCAAGTATGCGGAGGCGCAGTATTCATCTCCTCCATGAAATGCGCTGCATTCCTCCGGTCAGTGTCATCAAAATCTGCAGTAATCTCCTGCTCCCTGCTCGCAGCTCTCCCTCTCTGCTCCTCAAAGAAATGCAGCATACTGTCCCGGTTCCCCTCGAAGCGATCATAAGACCCGGTGGGTGGCCGCCTATGGAGATGAGCCTCTGCAGCAAACTCCTCAGAGAATCGTGGACGGTTCCCATAGAGCAAATCAGAAGTCTCGTTCATCCAGTTAGCAGATGTGAACATGTACTCCAGCATCATAGGATGAATCGGTGGATAGGACGGCTGCTGACTGCTCCCCTCTCCTGGGCAAGTCTGTGATGGTGGCGGGGGCTGCGCCTGGCCCTGCTGATCCTGCTCCTCTCTCGGGCCTCCTCCCCGCAGGAACTCCTCATACTCCGCGACGAAGGCATCCATGGTGCGCTCGGTGATTGGCTTCATCGTCGGGACATCGATGTCGGACCGGTACTCCTCAACTTTAGCCTCCTCACACAGCCAACAGATTAGGCTGCTATGGGCCACTGACTTCAGTTTGCTTGTTGCTATTTCCCGGATGTTGTTGGCTATCAGCTCGCCAACATTGATGTCCTCACCAGACAAAATGGCATCAATGGTCAGAATTCTCTTCAAAGGAATCTCCGAAGTGCAAGAGGTGCCCTCCAGCGTCTGAACTACAAACGAAGCCCATGCCTTAGGGGATGGCATGAAATCCGCTTTGGCCAGCATCCGAGCTTTCCTCCAAGTCGTGCCCGGCCTGCACAGTGCAGTCAACAACCCAGCATAGTCATCCTCTGTCATATCCTTGACTGCAGCTCGTCTTCGCTTGACCCCACACTCGTCCGGGGCAGTCAAACCCAGCAATTGATTTATAGCATCAGGGCTATAATCAATGGTTTTGCCACGGACAAAAGACTGATACCTGGTGGGGGAGAATCGGGGATTGGCATAGAATTCTAACGTCACAGTTTTGTTGGAGGCGGTGAAAACCATATTGTTCAGAAGCTCCCATTGCCGAGCCTGCAGCATGCTTTCAAATTCTGAGTACTTACCCAATTGGACAACATCAAACCTTCGCTCCATAACAAATTTGTAAGCCTTGATTTCCACAAACCGGTCCTGAGCATTTTTGTTGATAAACTTGAAAGCAGCGTGTGAGGGTGGTGCGGTTTCAGTGCGGGTGGTGGTTGGTTTTCGTTTGGTGGTGTTCTTGGTGGGTTTGGTGGTGGTTGTGGTTTTTGGGCGTTTGGAAGTGTGTTTTGTGCGAAGGACGGGAGGCATGGTGGATAATTGTTGGTTAGAAGATGGAATTGGGGTTAGGGAGGATGTTGGTGGTGGTGGAAAGGAGTGAAATTCGTGGGTAGAGGAAGTCTGAGGAAATTTTGACAGAGTAACGGCTAGTTTTGGAATGGTGGGAATGAAATTTTTGAATGGGATATATATAGGCTGGGAAAAATCGTGTCACGATTTGGTGGGATCGTGACACGATGGGCTTGCAACGGTCATATTTTTCAAAAATTTGCAGCAATCGTGTCACGATGTGAAGTAATCGTGTCACGATTGCATTTTTCCAATTCAAAACAACTCAGAATCGTGTCACGATTGCAGCATCGTGTCACGATTTTGATGGCAGAAAGTTTGATATTTTGGAGCACTGAAATCGTGTCACGATTTAAGCATCGTGTCACGATTTTGTTAGGCAGAGAGCCCATTTTTGTAACTTAGAAAAATTCGCTGCCCTGAAAATGATGTTGCCACAATTAATTTTTGCTTTTATTTGAAAAATAAAAAGACATAAAACAAAGGATACTGAGTGGGTTGCCTCCCACCTAGCGCGTGTTTAACGTCCCGAGCCTGACGTACCACAGGATCATGTGGATTTCAGTGTGATCGACTCGGTCGGACGCTCAAATTCGACTCCAAAGTAAGGTTTGAGCCTTTGTCCGTTGACCTTGAAGGTTCTTTCCGAGTCAGGGTCCTTCACCTCCACCGTTCCATAAGGGAATACCTTCACCACTTTGAATGGTCCTGACCATCTGGACCTCAGCTTTCCAGGAAACAGCTTTAACCTGGAATTGAAAAGAAGAACTAGCTGCCCTTCCCTAAATTCCCTATTTTGAATCTTCTTGTCATGCCATTTCTTTGTTTTTTCTTTAAAAATTTTGGCATTCTCATAGGCTGAATTCCGGAATTCATCTAACTCATGGAGTTGAAGAATCCGGGATTCGCCTGCTTTTGCGAGATTAAAATTCAGGAATTTAGTGGCCCACAAAGCTTTGTGCTCTAGTTCCAAAGGTAAGTGACAAGATTTTCCATAGACAATTTGAAAAGGAGACATACCTATAGGGGTTTTGAACGCAGTTCTGTATGCCCACAGTGCATCGTCCAGCTTGACGGACCAGTCCTTCCGTGAGGAATTCACAGTCTTCTCTAGGATTTGCTTTATCTGTCTATTTGAAACTTCCACCTGTCCACTCGTCTGAGGGTGATATGGTGTAGCAATCCGGTGATGCACATTGTACTTTTTCAGTAAAGTTTCCATCTTCCGATTGAGGAAGTGTGATCCTTCATCACTGATTAACGCTCTAGGGACCCCAAAGCGTGAGAAAATATTTTTCTGAAGGAAAGAAATTACTACCTGAGCATCATTGGTTTGCGTGGCGATGGCTTCCACCCACTTAGAGACATAGTCCACTGCCAACAGAATGTAAACCTTTGAATATGAGGAAGGGAATGGTCCCATAAAATCAATACCCCATACGTCAAAGATTTCCACTTCTAACACAGGATTTTGAGGCATCTCGTTTCTTTTTGAAATATTTCCTGTTCGTTGGCAGCGGTCACATCTCTTGACATAGGCAAAAGCATCCTTAAACAAAGTTGGCCAAAATAAACCGGATTGGAGTACTTTTGCAGCAGTCCTATCTCCACTAAAGTGCCCTCCATAGTTTGAGTCATGACAATGCCACAACACTTTTTCCTGCTCTTCTTCAGGGACACATCTCCTCAACAGTCCGTCAATCCCCCTTTTATACAGATAGGGCTCATCCCACACGTAGTACTTACAATCATGCAGGAATTTCTTGCGCTGTTGAGAATTAAAATCAATGGGGATCACCTTACCTACCAAATAGTTCGCAAAGTCTGCAAACCACGGCACCATTGTTACTGCTAGAATGTGTTCATCTGCAAAGAGGTCCTTGATAGGTCTCTGCTGATCAGTTTCATCCATCTTCTCTAGTCGGGAGAGATGGTCAGCCACAGTATTCTCGGATCCCTTCTTGTCCCGGATTTCCAGGTCAAACTCCTGCAACAGCAATATCCATTGAAGAAGCCTCGGTTTTGATTCCTGCTTAGAAAACAAATACCTCAGAGCAGCATGGTCAGTGTAAACAATAACTTTAGACCCTAACAAGTATGATCTAAATTTATCAAAAGCATAGACAACAGCCAAGAGTTCTTTTTCTGTAGTGGCATAGTTAAGTTGTGCTGGGTTTAAAACATGACTAGCATAGTAAATGACATGCAACAACTTATCTTTCCTTTGCCCAAGAACTGCCCCCAACAGCTGTATCACTGGCATCACACATTATTTCAAAAGGTAGTGACCAATCGGGAGCAGTGACAATGGGGGCTGTTATCAGTTTTTGCTTCAGAGTGTTAAAAGCATTCAGGCACTCATCATTGAATTGGAAAGGTGTGTCTTTTACTAGCAGGTTAGTAAGGGGTTTTGCTATTTTTGAAAAATCTTTAATGAACCTCCTATAAAAACCTGCATGTCCTAAAAAGCTCCTAATGCCTTTTTCATTGGTGGGAGGAGGAAGTTTTTCAATGACTTCAATTTTCGCTTGGTCTACCTCTATCCCTTTGTAAGAGATTCGGTGACCAAGAACAATTCCTTCCCTCACCATGAAATGACATTTTTCCCAATTTAGGACCAAATTAGATTTTTGACACCTTTCCAATACAAGAGATAAATTATTCAAACAATTATCAAAAGAAGAGCCAAAGACAGAAAAATCGTCCATGAAAACTTCGATATGTTTTTCAATCATATCGGAGAATATGGACATCATACACCTTTGAAAAGTAGCGGGGGCATTGCACAGCCCGAATGGCATCCTCCTGTAAGCAAAAATCCCATAAGGACATGTGAAGGCTGTTTTCTCTTGATCCTCAGGTGCCACCGCAATCTGGTTGTAACCGGAATACCCGTCCAAAAAGCAGTAGTACTCATGACCTGCCAACCTTTCAAGCATCTGATCAATGAACGGCAGTGGGAAATGATCCTTCCGAGTAGCTGTGTTTAATCGTCTATAGTCTATGCAAACTCTCCAGCCAGTGACAGTGCGGGTCGGAATCAATTCATTCTTCTCATTCATCACCACTGTAGTACCACCCTTTTTTGGAACAACTTGGACCGGACTCACCCATGAACTGTCAGATATCGGATAAATGAGACCAGCTTCAAGCAACTTGACCACCTCCTTTCTAATCACCTCTTTCATGGCAGGATTGAGCCTCCGTTGTGGTTGGACCACCGGTTTGTAGTTTTCTTCCATTAAGATCTTATGCATACACACAGTAGGACTTATACCCTTCAAATCTTCAATGGACCACCCTATGGCACCCTTGTGCATTCTCAGGACTCTCAAAAGCTTTTCTTCTTCAAGTTTATTCAGGCTTGCATTGATAATGGCTGGATACTCTTCTTTCTCACCAAGGAACACATACTTCAAATGAGGGGGCAGTTGTTTCAGCTCAACTACCGGTACTTTCTTGGACTTTTTCTCAGCAGCTTCTTCATTTGGATGTAACTCCTCCCATTTAGTCGGTGTGCGTCGGTGATAGGTCGGGAAGGCTTCTAACATGGCTAGCACATCAGCTTCTCTAGGATCCTCATCTTCCTCAACACTTGCTGATGCACTTAATACTCTCTCAAGTGGTAAAGCTGGAATTTCGGCTTCAAACTTGTCTTTTACAATTGAACTAAGTATGTCAACCCTGTAGCACTCCTCCTTTTCTGTTGGATGCTTCATTGCTTGGAGAACATTGAGTTTCACCACCTCATCGTCAACCTTTAGAGTCAACGTACCATCTTCTAGGTCAATCATGCACCTTCCAGTTTGTAAAAATGGTCTTCCCAGAATCAGCGGTATATCTTCATCTTCTTCCATTTCAAGCACAACAAAGTCAACTGGGAATATGAATTTATCAACCTTTACAAGCACATCTTCCACAATACCATAAGGATATTTGTAGGATTTATCTGCAAACTGCAAGGTCATTCTTGTGTCTCTCACCGTACCAATCCCCAACTTCTTGTAGATAGACAAAGGCATTAAACTTACACTGGCTCCAAGGTCGATCAGTGCTTTCTTGAAAGTTCTATCCCCAATGGTACAAGGAATAGTGACACTTCCAGGATCTTTTAATTTTTTTGGAATTTTTCTTTGTAACACCGCACTACATTGTTCAGTGAGCATCACATCTTCATCACCAATGCTGATCTTCCTTGAAATGATGTCTTTCATGAATTTTGCATAGGTTGGCATTTGTTCGAGAGCTTCGGCAAAAGGAATGTTGATTTGTAACTTTTTGAACATCTCAAGGAATTTACCAAAACTCTTCTTGTCTTTTTCTTTCTTCAACCTTTGTGGGAATGGTAGCTTAATCTGAGGCTTTGGCAACTCATTTTTCTTTGGATTTTCTGGTTCTCTAGCTACCTCTTGTGGTGTATTCTCTCGGACTTCAACCGGCACTTCAACTAACTCATCGGGTGACTCGCCTCCACCTTTTGTATCTTTAGGTTGTTGTGAGTCTTCCACCCTTCTGCTTCTGGTCATAACTGCATTCACACTTTCGTGTCCTTTGGGATTGGCAACTGTGTTGCTAGGCAGATTTCCAGGAGGTCTTTGTGCAATTTGTTGGGCAATTTGACCAACTTGAATCTCAAGATTTTTGATTGAGGCCGTGGTATTCTTTTGGGAGGCCCTGGTTTCTTGAGTGAGAGAGTTCACGCTTGATGCCATTGCTTCGATGGCCAATTCCCAATCAGCTTTCTTTGGGGGCGTAGGATTTGTTGGAGCTCCTTGTTGTGGATTCGGGAAGTTGTTCTGTGGAGTTTTCCATGAGAAGTTTGGGTGATTCCTCCAGCCTGGATTGTAGGTGTTGGAATAGGGATTGTTCTGCTGACGACCCCCTTGATTACTAAGGAAGTTCACCATTTCTACTTGAGCTTCATCCATGGGCACATTACACTGCATGGTAAAATGAGGACCTGCACACCAATCACATTTCACAGTATTCATTTGATTCACTGGAGCAATTAGAGGTTGGCCTATGTTGAGAGCTGCCAATCTCTTTGTTACTTCAGCTGACACTGCTTCTTGAATCTGCTTGCTGGTGAGTATGTTCTGAGCACTTTTAGCTTCAAGTTGATTCAGGTCTATGAGTCCTCCTCTTGTGCCACCTGTTCTGTCATACATCTCCATCTGTTCATTCAGCGCAACTGCTTCAATGACTTTGATTATTTGAGAAGCAGTTTTGAAATTTATGGAACCACCGGAAGCTGTGTCGAGGACTTGTCTAGTAGAAAGACGTAAACCATTACAAAAGATCTGCATCTGCACTGTGCTGTCATAATTGTGGTCTGGACAAGCTGACAACAATTTCTTGTACCTCTTGTACGATTCTCCAAGTGATTCTCCATCCTTTTGTTGAAAGTTGGAAATGTCCTGACGTCTGCGCACAAACAACGCTGTAGGAAAGAACTGCTCCAAGAACTTGTCTTCCATCTCGTTCCATGTTGTAATACTTCCAGCTGGTAAAGAATCAAACCACTCCTTGGCATCATCAGTTAGGGAGAATGGAAACAACCGCAACCGTTTGGCTTCTTCCGAATTACCATCCACTTTTGTTGTCTCACAGATCACAAAGAAATTCTTCAAATGCTTGTTGGCATCTTCGTTGTACTTCCCAGCAAACTGTTTTTCTTTCAATTCACGGAGTAGTCCTGGGTTGATCTCAAACTTGTTAACCGTCACAGGCTGGTTAGCAATGGTCAACCTGTTGCGGTTTCTATCACGAGCACCATAGTCTCCGAGAAGCCTCTCTTCATGTGGAGGAGGTGGTGGGTCAAACTCAGCCATCCTTTCAACAACTTCTAGCTCCTCGGTGACCTGTTCGTCTGTGTTGATCTCAATTTCACTCGTCCCTTCCTTCTCTCGTTGCTTTCTTAATTGAGCTGCTTTGCGATTTGCACGGCAAGTCTTTTCAATTTCTGCGTCAAAGAGAAGTTCAGCTGAGGGCTGGCCTCGCATACAAGATTAGACGATCGTGAGTTATTGAGAATGAAAACAAAAATAAAAATAAAATTCGTAACAGCAAAAGTAATTTTATTGCAGAGCAAAAAATTTCAATTGAGCAAAATAAATCACAATTCAACAGTTAATTGGCAGTCCCCGGCAACGGCGCCAAAAACTTGATGGCGATTTTCGCAAGTGTACGAAATCGTTCAAGTAGTAAAGTTAAAACGGTAAACCGAGTGTCGAACACAAGGACTGCGTTAACGAATCGAATGTAATTTTTATTACTCAGTTGAACAAAAGGGTACGAAGTTTGTTTAATTGCAAATAATGAAAAGTGTGTAAAATAAATTGGTTTGAAATTAAGAGATAAAAGCTTGTCAGGGATGAGCTTCACTAGACTCCGAACTCAGGTTAATTACCTAACCAACGATCATTGAACTCGTTTAATGAATCACGACCTAATTCTCTTAAATAATCTTGCCCTAATTCCTTAGTGACAGAAACGTTAATTCTAAAGTAAACCCTAATTCCTTAGCAAGTTTTACAGTTTAGAATTAAGCCTGAATGGACATGAATTAGTACACGGTTTCAAGGGTTTGTATCTATTCCTAGATTACAAAGGCGAGAATTTCTTAACTTAGGCATTCATATATTCCACTTCCGTTTCACAATATGAATCATACAACAATTTAATGATGGTCAATCAATAAAAGCATTAAGCATAAAGCTAAGAAACATGATTCAATAAATTCATTCAAAGATCAGATTAGGGTTACAAAACAAGAGTCATCACCTAGCTATTCTCATCCCTAACAATGGAGAATTTAGCTACTCATAATTGAATTACAAAATAGCATAATCAATAATAACATAGAAACATACAAAGACTGACTGTGAGTTGGATGGGGTAGCCACCGCTTCAGTTCTTTGCTCTCAAAATCGCGCTTCTATTCTCCAAGTTTCCGAACCCTTGTTTCTGAAAACGATTCAGCTAAAATAGGAAATTCTGATCGCAAAATCGTGACACGATCCATAAATCGTGACACGATCCTTCATTAAAACTCCCAAGGATTTCGCAACTGATCTCCCCAATCGTGACACGATTATACAATCGTGACACGATTCTGTAGGCAGGATTTGATCTCTTCTCTGGTTAAGAAATCGTGACACGATTCCCAAATCGTGTCACGATGCAGTCACTTCAGGCTCTGATGATTTCTTGCTCTTTTATACCTCAAACTGTCTCAGAATGCCGACAACAGATGAAAAAACTAACAAAAACTCTTAATAAATTACGTAATGACAAGGTGTCATCAACAGCACTAAACCTCTCACAAAGAGTGAAGAACTAAGGCAATTTGTCACTGGTTGTGTTCATCAAACTTGTCCAACCTTGCAAAACCATAAGCATTCAAGCCTCTTCCATTTCCTTGCAAACACAAGCCTTGGGCTAGGAGCAGGTAAGTCATTCTAACTTATTTACACTCCATTTGCATACTGCTTTCATTTGTTTTGTTTTCAATTTGGTTCAATCTCAGTTTTGCATTTTTTGAGTTTTTACTCATTTTGGATTTAAAACACTTTTGAACACAAAAGAAATCCCAAAGTTTGCAAAACCTTTAAACTAAGTTGTTGCATTCATTTCATTGCTATTTTCAAAGCTTTTCACTCCTCCTAAGGTTCTGAGGCTAGTTCAGAAGTTGCTTCTGAACAGAAGTTCAGAAGCAGCTTCTGAACTCAAATTTTCACATACTTCGCAGTGCGAAGGTCTGGTCGCAGTGCGACCATGACAGAATTCAAAACATGAATTCAAAAGCCAATTTTTGAGGTTCTAACCCAAAGCTCAGAACCTAAGAGGTTTGAAACTCATTTTATTCAAACCATAACAAGGATTTTGCATAATATTGACAAATTCATAAGTTCGTGTAACGCTTTTTGGAAAAACTTGCAAAACAAGTTATGTCCACAAACTTTCAAAACAAACTTGAGCAATGAGCTATGTTCACCATTTTCAAAGCCAAACTTGAACAAAAACCTTGTTCATTATTTTCAAATCAAACGTGAACTTAAGCCGAACTTGTTCGCTTTTCAAAACCGTTTTCAAAATTGAGCCGAACTTGTGCATTATTCACAAACTGGTGCTTTTCCATAAACTTGAACAACCTTTGTTCATAGGTTGCAACAACCAAGTGTTTTGTTCACTTTGGGATTTCTTTTGGGTTTCAAAAAGACTTGAATGAAAAAGGGATGGTTTGACGTATGGCTCTCCATTTCCCTGGTTGTACGAATGCGTGACGTATGTCTCGTCGTTCGGACAATCGTCATTCTATTTTCAAAAACATAAAACAAACCCAACACACTAATTTTGGCCCCCCGTGGTCAATCCGAACCTTTCTTGGTCCTTCGGGACCAATTGAACCCTCTCTTGACTCGGTTGAGTCAATCGAAACCCTTTTCGGTCCCCCGTGACCATTTTAATCAATGCTCGACTCCGTTGAGTCCATTGACAATCTTTCGACCTTTCGAGCGTTCATATACGTCTCGACGGTCTTTTTCCTTTCGAGCGTTCATACACGTCTCGGAAATCTTTTTCCTTGCGAGCGTTCATACACGTCTCGCAATCTTTCGACCTTTCGAGCGTTCTTACACGTCTCGGCGGTCTTTTTTCCTTTCGAGCGTTCATACACGTCTCGGAAATCTTTTTCCTTGCGAGCGTTCATACACGTCTCGCAATCTTTCGACCTTTCGAGCGTTCATACACGTCTCGGCGGTCTTTTTTCCTTTCGAGCGTTCATACACGTCTCGGAAATCTTTTTCCTTGCGAGCGTTCATACACGTCTCCTAATTTTTCGACCTTTCGAGCGTTTATACACGTCTCGGCGGTCTTTTTCCTTTCGAGCGTTCATACACGTCTCGGAAATCTTTTTCCTTGCGAGCGTTCATACACGTCTCGCAATCTTTCGACCTTTCGAGCGTTCATACACGTCTCGGCGGTCTTTTTCCTTTCGAGCGTTCATACACGTCTCAGAAATCTTTTTCCTTGCGAGCGTTCATACACGTCTCGCAATCTTTCGACCTTTCGAGCGTTCATACACGTCTCGGCGGTCTTTTTCCTTTCGAGCGTTCATACACGTCTCAGAAATCTTTTTCCTTGCGAGCGTTCATACACGTCTCGCAATCTTTTGACCTTTCGAGCGTTCATACACGTCTCGGCGGTCTTTTTCCTTTCGAGCGTTCATACACGTCTCGCAATCTTTTTCCTTTCGAGCATTCATACACGTCTCGGAAATCTTTTACCTTTCGAGCGTTCATACACGTCTCGGAGATCGAAATCACCTGTTTAGGTGACGATCTTTTCTTGGTCCGCCGTGACCAAATGAACCATTTCTTGGCCCCTCGTGGTCAATCGAACCTTTACCCAAAGGACATGTTTCACCTATTCTAAGCGCGATTCGTAAACAAACGCTTAAGCCTCCCATGAGCGAGCATACAAGCTATACGCTTAAGTCTCCCATCCGTGAGCATACAAGCTACGTTTAATCGCAAGAGTACGGTCAAAACATCGTCCATTAAAATTAACCAACATATGTACGTTTTTCTACCAAAGAACTACGTACGCTTTGAATTCTCCGACTACCGGGAGATACGTAGGAGCAAGATCGACATCTTGTCAAGCGCAATAATAAAAAAAAACTTTCTTTTTCCCTTTCGTTTGTTTTCATCTCTTTTTCCCCCCTTTTTATTATATTTTGACATAAATAAGCATGCGCGCAAAACATTTAAAAACAATTTAAGCTTTAGCCAAATAGAAGGTTCCCGTTGAGTACAACGGACGTGAGGGGTGCTAATACCTTCCCCTTGCGTAATCGACTCCCGAACCCGACAATGGTTGCGATGACCAGTCCTTTTCCTCATCGTCAAGGGTTTTATTATCGTTTCCCTTCAAACAAAAAACTTAAGGGTTTATCAATGTTCCCTTTACACAAAAACTTTGGTGGCGACTTCACAAGGCCCTCCGAGCGTTCGCGGACGTCCTCGGAGGATTGCGCGTTTTTTAACGAGGGCGCACACAACCTACCCAACCTACACAAATGATAAGCCAGCTCATAACCCAACAACCTGCACAAATGAGAAACCATCTTCTGACCCAACCTACACAAATGAAATACCAGCTCATAACCCAACAACCTACACAAATGAGAAACCATCTTCTGACCCAACCTACACAAATGAAATACCAGCTCATAACCCAACAACCTACACAAATGAGATACCATCTTCTGACCCAAGCAACATAAATGAAATACCAGCTCATAACCCAACAACCTACACAAATGAGATACCATCTTCTGACCCAAGCAACATAAATGAAATACCAGCTCATAACCCAACCAACACAGAAGAGATTCCAGCTGAGGGTAACAAGGGTAATGAGGGTTGTGATGAGTTTAGTGACTCTGGTGATGATGATTATGATGTAAGTGATGGTGAATTTGATGGTGAATCTGAAATTGGATCTGGATCTGGATCAGAATTTGAGGATAATGATTTTGATGAAAATTGGGCTTGGACTGATATACTTCCAGAAGAGACAGTGAATCCTTCAAAAGAGGGTAACAATGATTTTGTTGATGCTGGATCTGTAGAGGAGGGGGTTATTGCATCAAGAAATCCAAACCCAACAACTATTGAAGACTTTGATGATGAAGATGGTGACACTGAAGAGTTAGACATAGCAGATGAAGTAAGTGAAGATGGTGGTAAGAAGAAATATCCCAAGTTCAAAGTTCCTGAAGGTGATGAGCCAGTGAGATTTCAGCTAGGTCAGATATTTATTTCTGCAGAACTTGTTAGAACTGCTTTGAAAGAATATGCTTTGAAATCTAGAAAGAATGTGTATTTAAACAAAAATGAGAAGGCTAGAATTGTTGTTAAGTGTTCTGATGGTTGTCCATTTTATATGAGAGTTATTAAGTCTACTCACAAGACTTACTTTCAGGTTGTTAGCTTAGATCCTATTCATAAATGTCACAGAACTGGTAAGAACAGACAAGCAAAACCTAGTTTCATAGGTAGGAAATTGATACCTATTCTTAGACACACTCCTGGTATGAGAATTAAAGCATTGCAAGCAGAATGTAAAACTAGGTGGGGTGTGATGCTAAGTAGATTTCAGATATATAGAGCAAAAACAAAAGCTTTGGAGATGATTGAGGGAGGTATGGTGGAACAGTACAAGCATCTCAGAAGTTATGCACAAGAGTTGTTAAGAAGTAACCCAAAAAGCACAGTTATAATCAAAAGTGAATTAGGTGTGAATGGCCCAGTATTTTCTAGGATGTATGTATGCTTCAATGCATGTAAGAGAGCATTTGTGAATAACTGTAGACCTTTGATTGGTCTTGATGGTTGTTTCTTGAAAGGAAGGTATGGGGGTCAATTACTATCTGCTGTTGGTAAAGATGGAAACAATCAAATGATTCCAATAGCTTTTGCAATTGTTGAGGCTGAGACAAAGGACTCATGGTCATGGTTTACTAACCTTCTTCTGGAAGATCTGAACAGAATTCAATATAGGAGATGGTCATTCATATCTGACCAACAAAAGGTATTTGTTCTTTACTTTATTGTCTTTTATGCTATTTGTGAGAACTTGAGTCTGATCTCAGAACTTGAGTTTGATCTCAGAACTTGAGTCTGAATTCAGTCTGATCTCAGAACTTGAGTCTGAAGTCAGAACTTGAGTCTGATCTCAGAACTTGAGTCTGAAGTCAGAACTTGAGTTTGATCTCAGAACTTGAGTCTGATCTCAGAATTTGAGTCTGATCTCAGAACTTGAGTCTGAAGTCAGAACTTGAGTCTGATCTCAGAACTTGAGTCTGAAGTCAGAACTTGAGTCTGATCTCAGAACTTGAGTCTGAAGTCAGACTCTGGGTTCAGACTCTGTCTTTTTCTGTTTTCTCAAGCTATTTTAGGAGATATTAATAAGTTTTTTATTTCTTTGCTTTAGGGACTAGTAGATACTCTGAAGGATGTTGATGCAAATGTTGAACATAGGTTATGTGTGAAGCATTTGTATGGAAATTTTAGGAAGAGATTTCCTGGTGAAGCATTGAAAGAAGCACTATAGAGTGCTGCTAGATGTAACACTGTTCCTGAATGGGAGAAAGCCATGGAGAATATGAAGAAGATCAGTGAGGAAGCATGGGAGGAAATGTCCAAAATTCCCCCTAGTATGTGGAGCAGGGCACATTACAGTACTCACACTCAATGTGATTTGCAAGTTAATAATATGTGTGAGGCTTTTAACATGTCAATTCTAGAATATAGGGATTTGCCAATTATTTCAATTGTTGAGGGGATTAAGTTCTACATGACTAACATAATTGTTAGACTTAGAGATTTTATGTTGAGATATGATGGGGATATATGTCCTATAATTCAGAAGAGATTAGAAATTACAAAAAAGGAAGCTGATGGATGGACTCCAAATTGGTCAGGAGATTTGAATTATAGTATTTTTGCTGTATCAAATGGTGTAGATCAGTATGTGGTCAATTTGAAGGATAAGACTTGTGCTTGTAGGAGATGGCAATTATCTGGTATTCCATGTGTACATGCAATATGCTATATTTGGTTCAATGAAAAAGCACCTGAATATTATGTTGCTAATTGGTATAGGTATATGCACTAGATTCCTCTGTTTGAATTAATCTGTTTGGGTTAGCATGCATTTTAATTATGTTGAATTAATCTGTTTGCAGGAAAAACACATTTATAGCCTGTTATAACAACATCATACTACCTAACAATGAACCAAAATTATGGCCAACTGTTGATGGATTACCCATCCAGCCTCCATATGTTATGAGGGCACCAGGAAGACCCAAGAAGGCTAGAAGAAAGACAAATGATGAGCCTACAAACTCTAGAAGATTGAAGAAGGTGGATGGAACTGTCAGATGCAAAAGATGTTTTGAATTAGGACACAATAGAAGAACATGTAAGGGGAAAACAGCTGCAGACAGAACTATACCAAAGGGTGGAAACAAGGTGAATATTATAGCATTTATAACTTTAATCTTATTACATTTATAATTTAGAGCACTAATTATTGTCAATTAATTGTGTAGTCAAATACTTGTGTCCTGCAACCTGAGACTCAATCTGCACCTCAATCTGCACCTGTGACACATACTGAAACTCAATCTGCACCAGTCACACAAACTGCACCAGTTACACAACCTGATAGGAGGCAAGCTGGAACTCAAAATGCAACTCAACCTGGAACTCAAAGTGAGGCACTAGGAACTGTGTCACACTCTGGAACTGTCTCACAATCTGCACAACAAAAGGGTGCCAAGAGGGGAAGGAAGAGAAAGACCCAAAGTGAGGCACTAGGAACACAACAATCTGTCAACCACTGAAGTGCTATTTAATTAGCCATTTTGATGTACATTAGTCTTTTTGAAGTGCTATTAAATTAGCCATTTTGATGTAATTGCTATTTGACAATCTGTCAATCTGTTTGAATTTTTATGAGGCATAACTAATTTGCATGTAGACATTTATTTTGTTGTTTTATGGAGATGTAATTGCCATGAGGCATAACTCAATGATGTTATGTTTGTTATTTCCATTATCAGCAATGAATATCAATATTTAACCAAACATTACAGGAACATTATACGCAACAATGTATATATAGAATGAATAATCTCATTTAACCAAACAATAACATTACTTTTTCAATCAAACTTCTTCATCATTACATTAGAAATGAACTACTCAATAACATTACAATCTTAATTAAACATCAACATTACCATCACAACCAGCAATAACATTACAATCTTAATTAAACATCAACATTACCATCACAACCAGCAATAACATTACAATCTTACTTAGACATCAACATTACAATCACAACCAGCAATAGCATTACAATCAATCCTAAACATATAACTCCTCTAACAAGCTTTTTGTTCATATTTTGCAGCGAATCATTTTGCTTCAACAAAGCATTGATAAGCTTCTTCTCTCTCTCAGAACATGCTTCATCGTACCAATTGAAGAAGTTACAGCCCTTACCCTTGCTTTTTGTGTACAACCCGCAACCGAAAAACCTCATGTCTGGGTTCTCTAAAGTCCATGATGTACAAAGAGGAGAATCAACGCCGCACCTGCACTTGAATTGAGGCCTCTTCCAAGAAGATGCAGATGAAGAACTAGATCTAGAACCAGCACCAGCCATGTTCAGATTACGAAGAAGAAGAATAAGATGCAGATTATGCGTGACCCAATGCAAGGAAGAAGAAGAAGAAGAAGATGAATATGCGTGAAGAAGAAGAAGATGAATATGCGTGACCCAAAGCTAAAGAACTTGAGTACGGACGAAGAAGAAGAATAAGAAGAAGGTCGAACTGAAGAAGAAGAAGAGGAAGGTGCCCTATCCCTCTCTCTCTCTCTCATTCAAAACCCCTTCTGTCACGTGATTAGCCTCAACGGCTTCAATTTTTATTTTTTTAAAAAATGAAATTACACACATGGCAACACATCAGCAAAAAATTCAACACATCAGCAAAAAAATCAGAAAGGGGCTACAAAATCAGAAAGGGGGTAAATGATAGGGTGCAAAATCGCTCAAAAAAAAAGATGGGGTGCAAAATCGCACAATTGGGAATATAGGGGGGAAAAGTGGAATTAAGCCTTTTATTTATTTTTTATTTTTTTATTCTTTGTTGTAATTTAAAAATGTGTAATTGTAGGTGACATTTACTATGCACACTGCAAATATTTGTGCATGATACATCAAGATTCTTATAAATCAATACCAACCATTGATATATATTAAATTTAATTGGATGATCAGGATGTGTGATTGACAACCTGTAAAGTTCCTTTTACTTTGTACACGGAATCCGAGACATTACCCCCACCAAAGCATTATTTTATACAATTTTTGCTGGGCTTTGTGAACACTTGAAACCCAGAACACTTGCAGCCCTTGAAGAAGACTTGAAACCCATATTTTTATATTTTTGGAACTAGCCGCAACTAATCCAATTTTTTATTTTTTGTTTTTTATTTTCCCTCTTAATCTTCTTCTCTTTCTATTGCAACTCTCATGGTCTTCCTACAACAACACATCAACAATTTTTCTTCTCAACCATAGCCATTCTTCATTCACTTTTTTTTCTTTAATAACCAAATCACAATCTATTTCATCTTTATCTTCTTCTAAACTAACCACCCAACATAACAACAACAACAACCACCACCTCAAATTCCAAACATTGAACAATAACAACAACATGAAACCCATTTCTATGTATTTATTGTCTCTGTTTTTTCCCTCATCACTATGCTTAATTTCTTGTTCAAAACTAAAAGGCTGAATTTTTAATTGAAAACCTAATCAATATTTCTTCTCAATCAAAAATTATCCAATTTTGGCTAAGTTTTCCCGGGTTTATAAAAATATAGAAGACTGAATTAAAAAAAATGAATGACCAAGAAAGGGGATCTACATGAAGAAGGAAATGAGGGGTGTGTATTTCTCAATATGGAGGTGCAATAGCAAAATAGCCCTTCATTAATTCCAATTAAAATATGTTGCAGTTTTTTTTATGCTTTTTTTTTTCAGCAGGTGGACAACTTACGGCTGGCTGTAATAGATGAATTTGTGCATGATACACAAATTTGTGTAATGTGTAGGGTAAATGTAACTGTAATTGTATTGAACACACATGTAAATTTGGGTGGCATTTACTATGCACCCTACACAAATTTGTGTATGGTGCACAAATTCAAAAAAAAAAAAAACCACTAGCTAGTTTTAATTTTTTTGTTAACCTATTGAAAAAAAAAACAGAATCATATTTTATTGCAATTAAATGAATGACTGTATTGCTTTAACACCTCCCTTTTTTGAATTACACTCCAAGCTTAACTAATAGCAACACATAACACCCCATATTTCAACTTCAATCTAATTTTTTGTTCTTCCCTTCCATTCACTTCTCCTTCTCCATAATTCATCTCATATTTCTCATCCTCTCTAAATCAAAAGTTAATCATCATTAAACTTCTTCGAGATCCCTTCACTTGAACCTCATATTTCTCCTTCCCCGTGGCATTTTCTTCTTCCCTTCCATTCACTTCAAATCAACTCCATATTTCTCCTTATATCTAAATAAATTATCTTGAAACTTCATCAATTTTTGTCCATTCACATTTTAATCTTTCATCATACTTTGTTGTTCAGATCTAGATTCTTAAAAATTGGTTATGATATTTGTGCATTCAGGTGAGAGGTATGTATTTAGAGATATGATTTTAATTTTCTAGATCTTGGTTTTTGGATTCAAATATCATGTAGTTGTTGTTGGTGGTGATAATAATAGTGTTATGTTAATGTATTTTGTGGTTGATGTTATTAAAAAATATTGCTTTATGAACAACGTTGAAGTTAGAAGTTAATAGTGTTGAAACAGCTTGAAAAAAATTGACAGAAAAAACGCACGGTCTGAAGCTCAAACCGTGCACTTTTCAGCTTTTGGCCAATTAAAACGCACGACCATGTTACAAGGCAAAATGCACGGTCGTGCATTAAAACGCACGGACCGTTGGTAAGTTCCTGACATTGTGGTTTATTATGCACACGGTCTAGATTTTAATCAACAAAAAACACACGATCTTGCGTTATAAACGCATGGACCGTGCTCTTCCTCCTGCAATCTTCAAACTTGATGCTTTTTCTTGCCTTTTCACGCTCTAACTTCGACCAAATTTATTGCCTCTTCGATTTTAAAAACCGCAATTACATATATTTGTCATGAAGCATAAATTGAATTCTCAATTTGAATGAATGTATCTAATTGAATTTATGTATGTTTATATATTAAATTTTAGGTGTTGGCAACTGCTTAATGGATTATCAGGAAATTCTAGATATTTTCGAAAAGCTCATTTAAGTGAAAAATGATGGGGAAGGTTCTGAGGTATGTTGGAGTGAAGAAGTTATTTAGAATTTTTTTAATTACGAAAGGTATAACAAATGTTTATCCTGTGTACTAAATTATTCTGTATGTTCTATTGTATAGGCTATGGAGAGTAGTTCTTGTTCGGAGAGTGTTGAAAATTCATCAGACGAAGACATGAAAGAAATTGACAATCCGTACTTTGGCTGCAACTTTGATGATGAAACTACCTTGGAATGTAAGGTAGATATTGAGAAATTCAATATAAAGGAAATCGGTTCAGATGAAATCATGAGATACCATTTTCTGGATCGCGATGTTGCATTTATGTTTTACAACTGCTATGGTAAACTACATGGTTTTTCTGGTAGAAAATGTCGGGTTGTTAAGAACATCGAGGGTGAAGTTATACAACAAACATTTGTGTGCCATAGAGAAGGTAGTAGGTATTCTTTGGCTCATAAAAGAGCGCCTAGACCTAATACTAGGTGTGGTTGTCTTGCAAAAATTAAAGTGCATTTGGACTATGGTAGTGGACATTGGTACATAAAATTATTTGATGATGTACATAACCATTCCGTCGTGGATGACAAGTATGAAGGAATTTTACCAACACACAGGAAGATGAGTGATTTTGACAAGACAAATACCAAATGAAAACAATGAGGAAAGTTGGCATTCCAACGTCACGCATTTATGGGTTTTTTGCTTCACAAGCTAGAGGGTACGAAAATCTAGGATATTCAAGAAGGGACATGTACAATGAGCAATTCAAGCACGGGGCAAGGAATAGTTCAGACGCAGAGGAAGCAATTAATTTCCTTAAAGGAATGTGTGCTAGTGATGATATGATGTACTTGAGACACACGATGAACGAGGATGGATCGCTTTGACATTTGTTTTGGTGTGATGGGGTTAGCCGTATGGACTTTTCTATTTTTGGAGATGTGTTGGCGTTTGATGCGACTTATCGAAAAATTAAATATAATACACCACTAGTTATTTTTTCAGGAGTGAACCACCATAACCAGAGTGTTATATTTTCCAGTGCAATTGTGAGCGATGAGATTGAAGAAACTTATGTGTGGCTTTTGAAGTGTTTTGTTGAAGCAATGGAAGGCAAATTACCGGTTTCAGTTATAACAGACGGCGATTTATCTATGAGAAATGCAATTAGAAAAGTCTTTCCACATGCTCATCATCGTTTGTGTGCATGGCATTTGATAAGAAATGCTACCAGCAACATAAGAGATCTGAATTTTTTACCAAAGTTCAAGCAATGCTTGTTTGGTGATTTTGACATTGATGAGTTTAATCGTAAGTGGGAGGTTCTGGTGGGTGAATTTGGTTTGGAAGACAATAATTGAATTTTAGAGATGTATGAAAAGCGAAGAATGTGGTCAACAGCTCATATCCGTGGTAGTTTTTTTGCGGGTTTCAGGACAACGTCTAGGTGTGAAGGTCTTCATTCAGAATTTGGAAAATATGTCAGTGTTTTGTCAAATTTGCTGGATTTTTTACATCATTTTTTTCGATGGATGAGTTACGTGAGGTATAGAGAAATAGAGGCTGATTATGAGTCTTCTTTTGGTGAAACCGTTCTTCAAACTCAACACACGTGCTTAGAGAGGTCAGCTTCAAACTTGTATACAAGGTCAGTGTTTCAGATTTTTAGGCATGTGTTGGAAAGATCATGCAAATGCAAAGTTGAAGGTGTGGTGCAAAATGGTTGGAGTTTTACTTATGTTGTTTACAAATATCCTAGACAAGATATTCAATGGGATGTGACTTATTGTCAAGAAAAGCTAATATTTGAATGTTCTTGCAAGAGATTTGAGACATTTGGCATTCCTTGTGAACATGTGATTTATGTTTTAGTTTATCTAAATATTGTTGTGATGCCTGAATGTGTTATACTCACGAGATGGAACAAACATGCTAAGGTAGAATTAAATGCCATGAATGCAAGTAGTTTAACTCACCGGGATCCTGCATTCATTTGTTCTTAGGTTACTTTTGTGGAACGTTGCAAGAGGATGGTCAATGCAGCATTTATGTGTGGAAAGCTTGAAGTTATACATAGCACCATTGAAATGGTTGAAAAATGCACATGTGTGTTGGAAGCAGTTAGAAGGGGTGAAGTCGATGATTTGTCAATGTTTGGCGTAAATAATGAAGGATGTGTCGGTAATCCTACACGTCGTAAAAGAAAAGGGGTGAAATTCTGGCCAGGCAACAATAAGAGATTAACAGGTTCTGAACCAAACAGGTTCTGAACTATAACTTAGCACAATTTTAAAGCAGAAAAGGCAGAAATAAAAAGTGCAGGAAAGCTAAAGAACACACAAGGTTTGTTAACCCAGTTCGGAGTAAACACCTCCTACTCTGGGGGATACCAATCCAGGAAGGAATTCCACTATAGGAATTAAGCCTTATGACTCAAGACACTGACTCCCAGTTCCCAGCCTAAGCAATTAACTTCCTCCTAGTCTTGAATTCTACCCAACTCTTGAGTATTAGTAACCACTAACTTCCTATTCAAGCAACTGCAACCCAGCTACTTGAACAAACCTGAACTAAACCCAGTTCTGAAAACTACCCTGTTTTTGAAGAACACACTTCAAAACAAAAACTTCATTCGTACCTAAAGGCTTATAATGAATTACAACTCTATAAAATTCTAAACCAACTCAAACAATGAGTGGTGCACAAATAAAACTCTAAGTTAAAAACACAGACTCAATTTCTGAATTATAACTCTAAAAACGTATATCTTGAAAGCAGCAGCACTCTTCCTTTTATAACATTCAGCAAGCAGCATAAAACCCAATCCAATCTTCCAAATTGATTTGTTTCTGAATTATGATTGGTCCAATAAGGAAACAAATAAAACCACATAGTATCTTTGAAAGATTATATCAGGAAAATACGTGTTTTCATAACAACAAACCAAATCTTCATTAAATCTTCTCCAAAACAACCAGCATTCTAGAAGCAATACGCGTGGATAATTCCTTGATAAATCTTGCCAAGATTCGCGCAGAAACAACTTGAATAAGATCAGCTTCTGATGAAGTCAACTAAAGTCAACGCTGGCATCAGACTCTGAATTCAGCTTCTGAAGTGCTACAGTGCTTCTGATGGTGCATTCAGCTTCTGATGGAATTTCCAGCTTCTGAACAGCTTCAAAATGAAAAACTTGCAACTGAAGAATTGTTCTAAACATGGAGATGCTACTATTCAACACATTGGATTTGCCAAAACATGCAGCCAACACCAAAATACTCAACAATCTCCCCCTTTGGCAAATTTTTGGCTAAAACCAATGTATACACACCCAAGTTCTTCAATCTCCCATAAAACTATCTCAGCAATGAAGAACTCCACATAAATATAACATAGCAACATATATTATCACAGACCAGCAGCGGATTTAAGCTATGTTAAACAACAGCTTCAACTTCTGAACTCCTGAAGCACACATAACAGCTTCTGAGTACATTCAGCAACACTTCAGGATAACTAAAACCACATAAAACACTCCCCCTGAAGCTTCACAAACTAAACAATCACATGTACACCCACTCCAACAATTGAACTCTCCCCCTGCAACTCATAAAACTCCCCCTCACTTTAATGACCTTGTGAAAAATGGTATCAGAGCACAATTGTTCTTCAGGACCACACTTCAGGACCAAGGACATCTCTTCACTCATGAATTTAATGACCTTCTGAATCAATGACACACATTCTGAACAGCTCTTGTCTGAACTTAAACATAAGATTTTCTCCCCCTTTTTAGCCACAAAATTATGACAAACCATAGTCTTCATATAGGGATTAAAATCAAAACAAGTAACACAGATCCTTGAAAGAACTTCAGACTCAGATTCAGGCATACACTCAGCATTAGCAAAACTGGCAGGTACTCTATCTTCCTCACATCCAGTTTGCATTAATTGCTATAACTCTTCATGCAAACACACACCCAACTTGCTTCTCAGATTTTCAAACTGTTTAGCATCTAAAGCCTTAGTGAAAATGTCATCAATTTGATTCTCAGTGTCCACATGTTCCAGCTGAATAATCTTGTCCTCCACAAGGTTTCTGATAAAATGGTGTCTGATATCAATGTGTTTAGTTCTGCTGTGCTGTATTGGGTTCTTAGAGATGTTGATAGCACTCAAATTGTCACAAAACAATGTCATAGTTCTTTGTTCAATGTTATACTCTTCCAGCATCTGTTTCATCCACACCAGTTGTGAACAACTACTCCTAGCAGCAATATACTCAGCTTCAACAGTTGACAATGAAACACAATTTTGTTTCTTGCTGAACCAAGAAATTAAGTTATTTCCCAAAAAGAAACAACCTCCTGAGGTGCTCTTCCTGTCATCAGCACTTCCAGCCCAGTCAGCATCACAAAATCCCATTAACTCAGAACTTGAACTATGAGAATACATGATCCCATAATCACTTGTGCTATTCACATATTTCAAAATTCTCTTCACTTGTGTCAGATGACTCATTTTAGGATCAGCTTGATATCTTGCACAAACTCCAACAACAAATGTGATATCAGGTCTGCTTGCAGTTAAGTACAATAAGCTCTGATACTCCTTGTTCATCTTTGGTTAGCTTCAGATGAGTAGCAGCAGGTGTCCTCTTATGAGCAGCTGATTCCATTCCAAACTTCTTCACTATGTTCTTGGCATATTTACTCTGAGAAATGAAGATTGTATCTTCCATTTGCTTGACTTGTAATCCAAGAAAGTAAGTAAGTTCACCAACTAATCTCATTTCAAATTATGACTGCATTTGCTGAACAAACAATTTGACCATCTTCTGAGACATCCCACCAAATACTATGTCATCAACATAGATCTGAGCAATCATCAGACTCCCATCTTCATTTTTCACAAACAATGTTTTATCAGAACCACCTTTTCTGTATCCTTGAGCAACAAGAAACTGAGTCAGTCTTTCATACCAAGCTCTTGGTGCTTGTTTCAATCCATATAAAGCTTTCTTCAATTTGTACACATGATCTGGAAACTGATGATCCACAAAACCCTTAGGTTGTTCAACATAAACTTCTTCTTGCAGATATCCATTCAGAAATGCACTCTTCACATCCATCTGGAATAGTTTGAACTTGAGAATGCAGGATACACCTAACAGCAATCTTATGGACTCTAGTCTGGCCACAGGTGCAAATGTTTCATCAAAATCCAATCCCTCTACTTGAGTATAACCCTGAGCAACCAACCTAGCCTTGTTTCTGACCACAGTACCACTTTCATCTGTCTTATTCTTGTATATCCACTTAGTGCCAATCACATTCAACCCTTCAGGTCTTGGAACCAGATCCCACACTTCACTCCTGTTGAATTGATTCAACTCATCTTGCATTGCTTCAATCCAAAATTCATCATTTAGGGCTTCTTTTACATTTTTGGGTTCAAACTTAGACACAAGACAAGAATCAGTAGCAGCTGAGTCTGATCTCCTGGTTCTGACACCTTGATCCAAACTCCCAATGATAAGCTCCTTAGGATGATCCTTCTGAACTCTAATTGATGGCCCTTTATTGGTAGGATCATGATCTGGATGCACTTCTGCTTCTTCAGACTCTGGATGCTTTTCTGCTTCTGAAGTTTGTTCTTCTGAGGCTTCAGACTCTGGAATAACTTCAGATTCATCCTTTTCATTCTCAGCAGACAGATCATCAATAACAACATTTATGCTCTCCATCACAACTTTAGTTCTTGAGTTAAACACCCTATAGGCTCTGCTGTTTACTGAATATCCCAAAAATATGCCCTCATCAGACTTAGGATCCAGTTTTCTTCTATTTTCCCTGTCAGCCAAGATGTAACATCTGCTCCCAAAAACATGGAAATATTTGACTGTAGGCTTCCTTCCTTTCCACAGTTCATACAATGTAGATGTTGTTCCCTTTTTCAAAGTGACTCTATTGTGTATGTAACATGCTGTGTTCATTGCTTCAGCCCAGAACATATATGGAAGTTTCTTAGCATGCAACATTACTCTTGCATATTCTGCCAATGTCCTATTCTTCCTCTCAACTACACCATTTTGCTGAGGTGTGATAGGTGCAGAAAACTCATGCTTTATACCTTCAGAAGCACATAATTCTGAGAAACTCTTGTTTTCAAATTCTTTGCCATGATCACTTCTGATTCTGACAATACCACAGTCCTTCTCTCTTTGTAATTGAGTGCATAAGTCTTTAAACACTTCAAAAGTATCAGACTTCTCTCTAACAAAGTTAATCCATGTGAATCTTGAGTAGTCATCTACCATTACAAATGCATACCTTTTTCCTCCAATACTTTCTACTTGCATAGGCCCCATTAAATCCATATGTAACAGTTCTAGTACTTTAGTAGTTACCTGATGAACTAATCTGGGATGAGACTTTCTTGTTTGTTTCCCAATTTGACAATCTCCACAAACATTGTCCTCATTGATCTTCAGATTAGGTACACCTCTGATAGCTTCAGTACTTAGGATTTTCTTCATGCCTTTCAGATGCAGATGAACCAATTTCTGGTGCCAGAGCTTGACTTCCTCTTCTGAGCTCATGAGATAAGAAGTCAGGCTTCTTTCTTCTTCAGACACCCACAAATAACAATTGTCTTTGGATCTGCAGCCCCTCATCTGAGTTTTACCTTCCTGATCAGTAACAATACACTCTAGCTTGTTGAAATTCACTTTTAAATCTTGATCACATAGCTGGCTAATACTGATCAGATTAGAGGTTAATCTTTCCACCAGTAGCACATCATTAAGTCTGGGCAAACCTTCACTGATCAAATCACCAATACCCAGAATCTGACCTTTTACTCCATCTCCAAATGTCACATAGCTTCTGGAATAAGGTCTTATATTACTCAGCAACTTCTTAACACCATTCATGTGTCTTGAACACCCACTATCAAAATACCAGTCTTCTTTTGAAGTGGCTCTCAATGAAGTATGAACTATAAGGCCTACATTCTGAACTTTGGGCTTCCACACCTTCTGAACATTGTGTCTGATAGCAGCTGGTTCCACTCTTCTATACTGAAAATGTTCAGGATAGCCATAAAGTTTGAAGCAGAATGGTTTGATATGTCCCTTCTTACCACAATGATGACAGGTCCAGGTATGATTCCTCCTTCTTCTGTTGAACTTCTGGGGTTGCATCTGAACATGCTTCTGAGGTTGCATCTGAACATACTTCTGAGGTCTCATCTGAGTATGCTTCTGAGGTCTTATCTGAGTTTGCTTCTGTCCTTGCATCTGGGCTACCTTCTGAGGTTTCATCTGAGATGTTCCAATCATAGGATCATGAGTCTGAGTAGCAGGAACAAACTGTTTAACTGGACTTTTCTGCTTGAGGTTCAGACTCTCATCCACAAATCCTAAACCAGCTTTTCCATGTTTCTGAGCATCTAGAATTTCCTCCAACACATCAGTAGCAGTATTCATCATTCTGACCTGCTTTTTCATGTTCTCAAGTTGGGAATTTAGCTGGTTCACTTCTTCTTTTAATTCTGAATTCTGCACTAGAAGTTCTCCTTTTTCAGCCTCCAGTTGAAAAATAGTCTCCTTCTGATCCAGAACTTGTTTACAAACCTCAGCACTTCTGGTATATAGCTTCCTGTAGTTGTCAGCTAGTTCATCATATGAGGTTTTAGCAGCTTCAGACACATATGAAGCTTCAGACTCTGAAAAAGTCTCAGACTCTAAAACAGCTTCCTTCTTCAAGATAGCTCCTGACCTTACTACCAGACCAGTATCACACATACCAGATTCACTTACAACATCTTCTTCAGAATCATCATCAGACCATGCAACAGCTAGGCTCTTCTTCTTTTGCTTCTTAAGAAAAGTAGGTCATTCAGTTTTGATATGTCCATAACCCTCACACTCATAGCACTGCACACCTTTAGCTTGATTACTTTTCTCCTCAGACTTGGTCTTTTTCACATCAGTTTGTTGCTTCTTGTTGTTGAATCTGAAGTTCTGACCTTTGGCTTTGGCTTTTCTGTCAACATTCTTCAGAATCTTGTTGAATTGTTTTCCCAGCAACACTAGAGCTTCTGATAAGTCATCCTCATCAGACTCTTGTTGATCATCAGCTTCAGAATTCACAGTAAAAGCTACACCTTTTCCTTTCTTCTCAGGCTGTTTACAAAAAGCAGTCTCAAAGTTCAACAAAGACCCAATCAGCTCCTCAACCTTCATGGTGGTGATGTCATGAGCTTCTTCTATGGCTGTAACCTTCATATCAAATCTTCTGGGTAGGGACCTGAGGATTTTTCTTACTAACTTCTCATCAGACATCTTTTCACCAAGAGAATCAAAAGAATTTGCCATGTCCAGCACATTCATGTAGAAATCTTGTATGCAATCATCCTCCTTCATCTTCAGGTTCTCAAACTTGGTGGTCAGCAACTGCAATCTGGACATCTTCACCTTAGAAGTTCCTTCATGAGTTGTTTTTAAAATTTCCCAGGCCTCCTTTGCAACTGTACATTGCTTGATGAGTCTGAACATATTCTGATCAACACCATTGAAAATAGCATTCAAAGCTTTTGAATTTCCCAGTGATAGATCATCTTCAGCTTTGGTCCATTCCTCTTCAGGCTTCAAAACCTCAGTCTTATTACCATCTTTGTCTGTAAACACAGGATGATCCCAGCCTTTAATCACAGCTTTCCAAGTCCTGCTGTCAATAGACTTTAGAAAAGCACACATCCTAGACTTCCAATACTCATAGTTTGTGCCATCTAGTAGGGGTGGTCTATTGACATAGCCTCCTTCTCTATCCATGCTTGCCAGATATTAACTCCTCTGGATCTCACCCAAAACACAGGCAGGGTGCCTGCTCTGATGCCAATTGAAATTCTGGCCAGGCAACAATAAGAGATTAACAGGTTCTGAACCAAACAGGTTCTTAACTATAACTTAGCACAATTTTAAAGCAGATAAGGCAGAAATAAAAAGTGCAGGAAAGCTAAAGAACACACAAGGATTGTTAACCCAGTTCGGAGTAAACACCTCCTACTCTGGGGGATACCAATCCATGAAGGAATTCCACTATAGGAATTAATCCTTATGACTCAAGACACTGACTCCCAGTTCCCAGCCTAAGCAATTAACTTCCTCCTAGTCTTGAATTCTACCCAACTCTTGAGTATTAGTAACCACTAACTTCCTATTCAAGCAACTGCAACCCAGCTACTTGAACAAACCTGTACTAAACCCTGTTCTGAAAACTACCCTGTTTTTGAAGAACACACTTCAAAACAAAAACTTCATTCGTACCTAAAGGCTTAGAATGAATTACAACTCTATAAAATTCTAAACCAACTCAAACAATGAGTGGTGCACAAATAAAACTCTAAGTTAAAAACACAGACTCAATTTCTGAATTATAACTCTAAAAACGTATATCTTGAAAGCAGTATCACTCTTCCTTTTATAACATTCAACAAGCAGCATAAAACCCAATCCAATCTTCCAAATTGATTTGTTTCTGAATTATGATTGGTCCAATAAGGAAACAAATAAAACCACATAGTATCTTTGAAAGATTATATCAGGAAAATACGTGTTTTCATAACAACAAACCAAATCTTCATTAAATCTTCTCCAAAACAACCAGCATTCTAGAAGCAATACGCGTGGATAATTCCTTGATAAATCTTGCCAAGATTCGCGCAGAAACAACTTGAATAAGATCAGCTTCTGATGAAGTCAACTAAAGTCAACGCTGGCATCAGACTCTGAATTCAGCTTCTGAAGTGCTACAGTGCTTCTGATGGTGCATTCAGCTTCTGATGGAATTTCCAGCTTCTGAACAGCTTCAAAATGAAAAACTTGCAACTGAAGAATTGTTCTAAACATGGAGATGCTACTATTCAACACATTGGATTTGCCAAAACATGCAGCCAACACCAAAATACTCAACAAGGGGAAGCAGATGCATCTTCATCTCGCGTTGCAAACGTAAGACCAAAGCGGAACACGCCGAAATGTGGAATTTGTGGAATAAAGGGTCATAACCGGAAATCATGCCGTCGTCGTGGAGACCAAAATATACCTTCAAATACACAAGTAGTTGATAACTTCAACTACGAAGATGAGTTTGTCGAAGATAACGATGATTGGAACCTTTCATGGTATGTTGATATTAATAATCTGTGAAACCTTAAATAATTGGAACCTTTCATGGTTATTTAATTATTAATTTGTTCCATTGTAGGATTTGAATTAAAAGTGGAATTTGAGTAAGACGACATCTAAGGTATGTTATTAGTTAATTTTACACGTTTTCATTTAATTTTTTTTGGTTATAATACAATACTACATGTCTATTTTTTTATTTAAAATTCAATGCAATGCAGGTCCGGCAGCAAGATTGGTCACTTTTTTTTTAAGTTGTTATTGTTTGTATTATGCGTTGTATTTGTGTCATGAGTATCAAAACTTGGGGTTATGCGATGTTTGTATTATGCAATGTTTTTTGTTTCTTAGTTAATTAAGGACTCGTGGTATGTGATGGCGATTTTCGCAAGTGTACGAAATCGTTCAAGTAGTAAAGTAAAACGGTAAACCGAGTGTCAAACTCGAGGACTGCGTTAAACTATCAGAATGTAATTTTTAGAACTTAATTGAACAAAATGGTACGATATTTGTTTAATAACACTAATGGAAAATTGCGGAAAATAAAACTTGTTTGAATTTCAAGGTTAGAAAGCTTGTCAGGGATGAACTTCACTAGACGACGAACTAGAGCTACTTACTTAATTATGATCAGTGAACTTGTTTAACGAATCATAACCTAATTCTCTGAATTACTCTTGTCCTAATTCCTTAGCGACAAAATCTTTAATTCTAAAGTAAACCCTAATTCCTTAGTAAGTTTTACAAATTAGAATTAAGAATGAACAAAAAAGAATTACTAAACGGTTTCAAGGGTTTGTATCTATTCCTAGATTACAAAGGCGAGAGTTTCTTATCTTAAAGCATTCATACATGCAACTTCCATTTCACAATATGAATCATACATCAATTTAAAGGTGATCAGTCAATAAAAGCATTAAGCGCAAAGATAAGAAATATGATTCAATAAACTTATTCAATGATCAAATTAAGGTCACAAAGCAAAAGTCATCATCTAGCTAATCTCATCTCTAACAATAGAGGATTTAGCTACTCATGTTTCGATTACACAATATAGCAAGAATAAGAGATATTACACAATAAGAATGAGGATGGAAAGCTTCAACTCCAGTATCCTAGAATCGAACAGCTCCTTTCCACATGCAATCTTCAGTGTTATACTCAGTTTCTTCGTCCAAAAATCCAACCCTTGCACTGAAAACACACCTGGCTTTTATAACCTTTATTTCTGAAACCGCCCCATCGTGCCACGACACAGGTCCATCATGGCACGATGGCCTCATTAAAACTCAGGTCAACGCATTCAAAGCATTCTCGTGGCACAAAACTTCCAGTGGTGAACTTCTGCTTCTGACCATCCATCATGCCACGACACAGGTCCATCGTGGCACGATATTTCCAATGAAGAACTTCAGCTTCTGACCACCCATCGTGCCACGACACAAGTCCATTGTGGCACGATACTTCAAGTGAAGAATTTCAGCTTCTGACCATCTTCTCATCATGCCACGACACAGGTCCATCGTGGCACGATACTTCCAGTATCAAAATATCTCAAAACTTCTTAAAATCTTGCAAAATCTTCATGTTTCAGAATTGCTTGGCCTTTGACCATTCCTTCTAACTATGTTTACTTTCCGTATGAGAAACCAATAAAGACTCTCTAAAATGTACAAAACAACATCAAAAGATGGCTAAAACTAAGACATGACTCAAGGTCATCAGTATGATAAGGTGTTATAACCTTTACCATTTAATCCAACTATGTATTTTATGAATGTTTAGAATATGGGTGATTGCAAGAAAGTATAGTCTATAAAATTATAGAACAATATGAAACTTAGAACAAAAGTATTGAAGATGAATTACAAGATGATTAATTAGGAGACACTAACAGTTTTGAAAAAAAAATGCACGATCACTTCTTAGGGTAAATATCCAAAACGCACGGTCGTGCATAAAAACGCACGGTCCGTGCATAAGTTTCTGTCATTTTGGTTGATCATACTTCATGCTTTTTTTCAAGCTTTTTTCTTCAAACCTCAAGCTTTTTCTTCAAACTTCATGCTTTTTCTTGCCTTTTTCTCGCTGAAACTTCGACCAAATTGATTGCCTCCTCGATATTTAGTCCTGCAATTTATTCAAGTGGGATTGAAAAACAATCAACTTAATAACACTAAAAATATAAACAAGCAAATTTATTCACCCCATGCTTGAAACAAGCTTTGTTCTCAATGAATGGAAAATGGGACAACAGAAGAGGGGCAAGATAGCTTACAATTACTGAGGTCCAGGTGGAGGGTACTGGATGTGGAAAGCTGCATCATTAAATCCAGCATTTGTCCTTGCCTAGATATTTTAGCACCTTGCCTAAAGATCTCATCACCTTGCCTTTGTTGTTCGGCTTCGATCCTAGCATACCAATCATTATTTGCCGGCACCCCGTGGACTTGCTCTTCCTCCACATGCTCTTGCTCAATGGGCTCATCTTCTACCGGGTTTTGGTGTGGCACAACAACATTTGTATAGAGCCAATTTTGTTGATCGAAGATGTTTGTTCTTGCTTGGTTAAGTAGTGTGATGGATTTTCCTCTATTAATCAGTTGGGTAAATGTTTGTCTACTCTCATCCACAGGGTTAACCAAGAACATTTGAACTCACATGTTCATATCAATCTATTTAACACCAACAACATTTGGTATATGCGATAATTTTTCACCCAGCCCAAGCTTAATAGCAATTTAACTTATCATACCTCCCACTACAAATGTTCTTGTCCTACTCTCGGACACATGAAATAAATGAGTAACCATGTAGTGGCAGGTATTGACCACCTGATTTTTCACCATTGCTCAGAGCATGAAAAACTCTCCCACTCTTACAGTTCCTGATTCCCCTCTGCCAAACAAAGTACAAGCCATGATCCGATGAATGTATCGGAAAACCAGGTTATGTATTTGGCTTGCTTTAGCAGTCCTGGCCTCAAAACGAGATTCACCAGTGATTTTAGACCAGAATGCATGAGAATCAAATTCAGGTGTCCTACGCTCTTGTTTTCTGGAATTATGAATGAACCTGACATTTGCAAAACCAAGTTTCGTACAAAACTCATCCATGGTAAACACATATTTTTCATTCAGCAGCCAAAATTCTACACTATCAATGACACCGTTATCATCATTAAGGACTAACGAACTAAGGAACTCTAAGGTAAGCCTCTCACGGGTGACATGCCCCACAGTCAAAAAATCCATCCAGCCTAGCATATTCAACAGTTCTATCACATTATCCTTAATCCCTAATTTATCACAAGTCAAAAAGCAGGGATACCTGGTAGTGGTGATAGTTTGGTCGACTAGCATCTCATATACGTCCTTTTGTTCGTCATCCTCGAACACAATCCCGTGCACATTAGCTCCCTGTGCCTTTCCTTTCTTCGTTCCCTTTCCACCAAAAGTTCCAGTTTCATCAGTGTTTCTCTTGTTGGGAGCCATTTTCGTATTTGTGTAGTGCTTCACAAAAATGGGTTTTTGAAATTTTTGGGATTTTTTTGAATTGAGGGTTGGAAAGAGTGGTTTTGATTATTGAGTTTGTGGTTTTGACAAAGATTTGTTGTTTTGGTGATTAGATTAGTGAAGTTTGGTGAAGATTTGAGGTGGTTTGTGTGAGTTATGGAGGTTTTGGGTGGTTTTGTTTTTGGAGAAGATGAAGAGTATAAGGTTTGAATGTGGGAGAATGAAGAGGAAAGGGAATAAAACACGTTTTGTAGTGGTCTGGCAATAACGCACGGTCGTGCTGTATAAACGCACGGACCGTGCGTTTTCTTCTGGAAAACTTGAAGGAATAGCACGCTCAAATGCACGGTCGTGCGCCCCTGGTGGCCACACCGTGCGTTTTTTAATTTTGTTTTTTCACAATTCAATAATTTTATAAATTAGAAACTAGATTGAAATAAATTAATAATTCAGATTTTTACCTTCAAAGAAATAAAAAATTGTTATTATAATGTTAATTTTGATTTTTACCTTCGTCATAAATTATGATGTTAATTATAATTTTACTAATGTACTTTCAACTATATAAATTTGTTTTATTATTAATATATCTTGTGAAAAAAAATTACATAATTTATTCTGCTTTTGTTGATAAATACAAAAAATCCAAATAGTAAAAGACAAAACAACTTTAACAGCTTTATCCGCATTTGCTGCCATGCCAGGGACACGTTCTGAATTTTAATTGGCTCATTCTTCCAATCACAACCTTCATATCTGCGTTTATACCAACTGGTCGTGCGTTTTTTACACCTGATCGTGGATTTTAGCGAGTAAAACTCACTGACCGTGCGCTTTCTTGAGGTGAATGTCAGTAACTTATGCATGGTCCGTGCGTTTTTAACCATACCGTGCGTTTAACATCTTAAATTTCTCAGACCGTGCAGATTAAAAAAAATTGGTCTGAAATAACGCACGGTCCTTGAATTATTTATAGGCACGTTCGTGCTTGCTGCCCACACGGTCGTGCGCATGTACCAATACAATTTTTTCCTTGCTTTTTCACAATTCAAAATATATAAATAGATAGAATCTACATTGATAGAAATTAATATAAAGTACTTTGAATACATAATTTTCCCTCCTAAAAGTAAGTGTCATTTGAACTAATACAACATCTATGCCCATACTAAACAAAATAATTGGGCATAAAAAAATGGAGATACAAACCATTAAAACCACAAGTATTTGAAAGATGTATCAACCTTAAATTACATCAAACATTGACCCCAAAAAAAACTACTTAATGTGCTTGTCATAAACACTACTAATTGTCATCCAGATCAATAGGTTGAGAATCAACCGAGCCACTAACAAATGCTTCGGTTTTCCGAAGTACTTCACCTCGCAAACCGTTGTGATCCCCAAACAACAAATTAACTGTTGACTTCATCCTTACTTCCTTTTCGTTCAACTACAATTGAAAGTTAAAATACATGTCATTACCTCAAAAATATAGTTAATATAAATTAACAATGATATATGAATTTTTTTCAACTAACCGTGCCAACCAAAGTGCTTGGATTAAAGAAGTGTTCCATGTTAAGCCAATGTAAGACCCACACTTCTGAGTTTTGGCTGAATTCAATACAGTATCATTTTTATGTTAAAATCAATTTATAATAACAAAAGTATGTGTAATAAATTAGTAAGACAGTGTACCTATCTTCAACAATTGAGATTCCTCTCGCTTCAACTATTTTATAGTTTTAAAAATCAATGCGCTTGTTGCGAAAGACATTAGAGTAGTAAGCATCCACCATAAGGTGATATAGGAGTAACCCCTACAATATAAAGTATATTGTTGTCACTAATACATATTAAAGAATGGTATGTAAAACTGTTACAACAAAAGGTTCATAGTGAATCACCAGTTTTTTCATTGTGAAATGCCCAGGTTCAGTACATCCTAATAGACAGTTAGTATCAAGTTAATAAGTAATACAGTCTGAACATGGACAATCATCAACATCCAATGTTCTTGGATACACTTGATTGGAATATAAATCTGAAAGATATTGCAGTGACTTATAATTACAATGAAGTACATCAAGAAGTGAACTAAAGATGATAAAGTTTCGTAATTAGACTTACAAACTGCAAATTGGGGAATGGTGTCATCCAAGTTTCACAGTATTTTTTCCTTTTATCCGGTAATGACATTCTGGACTCCATGTCAGCCTGCATGTCAAAAATTAATCCCAGTTATATATATGATGTGTTGATTTGTAAAAAAAAAATATTATACAAAGTGGCATTCTCATGAGACTTAAGATGATTACCGCAAACGAAGGAGGCAGGCACCACACTGATTGCCTCCCGGTGTGTATTTCAGTTATTCGGGCGGCAGCAAGTGTGATGATCTAACAATGTAAAGTTAAAAAATTAACTGATGATAACTATAATAAACCTCAACAGGACAAAAAAAAAAATTAAACTTCATATATGTTACTACCAATTAATTTATGAGTCTATCCGGAAGGAGGCATTGAAGTTCAGCCTGGGTAGTTTCATAGCCCATTGACACCACAAGATACTCATTCTTCAACTTAGTGTCTTGTGACTTTTGGAACAGGAATGAACACACTTGTGCATCCCATTTAGCAATCATCAATTTATATGGACTTAACTTTGTTGTGTCCTTATCCTACAATAGACAGTGGATAAAATAAAATTTGTACCTTAATATGGCGTAACAAAATTACACAAACATAAATGGACCCCAAAAAATAAATTCAAGTCTTGAAAACAAATTGTCTTGCAAAAGATTTGGTATACCTTTGGCTTTGGTGCAAGGTCCTCCAAGTTTCTACCTTTTTTTTTGTTCCTTCCTCCAACTTAACCACCTCCTTCCTTAGTGATTGTTTTCCTTTCCCACTTGATTTAGAGGACATCCCTTCTGTTGGTTTAGGTGATGGAATTCGAAACAATTCCTTCTGTTACATTCAAAACATTTTCAGTTAGTTCAAATATTACTTAGTATCATTATTGACAAAACAAACCATTTTTGAACGTTACCTTGAAATGTGGTTTTCTTTTGTAATCACTCTTAGTGATGAGTAATAATTGTATGACACTTTTTTTGGTGTTGTTGGCAATTTCTTGAGTCAACCATATATCAGGAACGAATGGCTTACTCAGTAAATTTGACATATTCCCCTTAGTAATAGTTGTATCAACAGCATGATCCTCTATTGAGTCAACTTCGCCCAAAACGCTACTGCTGCCATCGATAAAAACTTGTTCAAAGTCATCAACAGTTGAAACCTTATGTCCGATGATTTCAACATCCTCATCAGTTGCAACTTTTTTGCGTATGGAACCAATTTGATCAAGATCCTTAATGAATCTTTCTTCATCACTAAGGACATGTGAAACCTTAAATGATTCCTTATCCAGAGTTGATGATGAACCATTCCCCTTGGATTTCGCCACCACTTCAAGTGTCATAATAGATTCTTGTATCGAGTCAAATGATGTCTTCATTCCTACCAATTCAGCAGTGATTCCCTGTTTTAACAAAAAACATTAATACTATAACGACAGTACATTGTGGCATACATTCCGCACTCGTTTCTCTCTACGCTGGTACTTTGAGTTTGTAGAAATTTTGATAAATGGTTTGTGACCCTTTTTTTCTATGAGAAATTAGTATATATACATAAGAAAATAACTGAAATTACAACGGTCATAAACTATTTGGCTTCGACAGACTTGACTTTGCCTCTATGTGTCTTGGACCTTTGATCTTGCCTCTTCAGAGAGAGTTTGAATTCTTTTCGGTCGAACTCAAGGACATGTCGAAATCTTTTCCATTGAATTTTGTCAAATTCAGTTGCACTCTGTACACTTAAAGATACTTCCCTTCATCTCAACAAACTTCTTGTCGAAAACAAGCACTTCAAAAATATAGGCTAACAACATATAAGTAATATTTATTTTCCTACAATATAGATATCAGTCAAGACACACATGACACCTCACTTAAGTGATTGAGATGTCACGTGTGCAACATTTGATTTAAAGCAATAAACATGTGACATTTTTATTTATTTTTAAATAAAAAATTGCACATGTGGCATCTCAATCACTTAAGTTAGGTGTCATGTGTGCGTTGACTGAGTCAAAATTGGATCAAGAGGCCAAAAGTGCAAAAGAGTGTAAACTTAAGAGGTTGATTTGTTATTGTTTTTTTATAGGGAGCCAAAATCACAAGATTGTGAAACATAGAAAGTCAAAACTGCAATTAAACCTTAATATAAAATAAGCTAGTACCTTTTTAATTAATCAAATGAATCACGGTCGAGGTGGAAGATTACAAACAATAGAGCAAAGAAGCTGTTGAATGGCCTCCATTTAATCAAGCCTGAAATGATATGGGATAAACTAAATTAAATATGAGAAAAAAGAGCCAGCAAAGATTTAAATATCTCACATTTTGACCATTCTAAAAATAATTTAAATACCGTTTTTCAACATACATCTACCAATGTTAATTTGTTAGGGTTAAATACTACTTTTTTTGTTGTTGAAAACTTACAAAACAATGCCTTTTAATTTGGATTTTCTTCAAAGAAAGGTTGTGTTTTCAAAGAAAGTTAGGTTACATAATTATGCAATGTTCATCAAACCAGAAAAATTCTTTAAGTAGTAGGCCAAAACTTAGACTGGAAAAATATCAAACCAGAAAATTCTCAAAACAGTTACACTCTTTGAACAAATAAGCTTTTATTTATTCCTTAAAAACAATAAGAGTAGGTAACAACAATAGAGAAGAAACTGAACAGGAAAGGGGATTGTGCGATAGAATGGAAAAAAGTGAAGAAAATGGAGAATACCTTCTAGTGAGTGTAGAGGATCTCTCCTTCACGTTTTCCTTAATAACTTCTATTATATAGTTTTAAAGGCACCCCTGGCCCTTAATAACTTAATGAAATTTTTCTTTGGCTTTGTACAAAAAAATCTAAGAAATTCTAACGGTAGTCATAATAATTTTCTTTTTAGAGAAGCAGTAAAATTATTTGTTACCTTTGAATTTCGTTGAAAAATTGATTTTAAATTTAAATCTATATTTACATAATTAAAATATAAAAGACTGGCATTAAGATGCTTACCCAATCTTTCAATCTTTCTCAAATTCTAGCCGTCATAAATTTTTTTTTATCTACTAAAGAGAGGTGATTTGAAGTCAATTTAGATCTGAAATCACCCATCTAGATTGTTTTTCTTTTATTTTTAGTTAAATAAGTGATTGTCACATATTTTCAGTTTTCTTTCGTTTGTTTTTGTGATTTCGTCGTTTAGTACAACTTTGTTTATTTTGATTTTCCTGTCTTTGTGCAGTGTTTTTTTTTATTTCTCGTCTTAATACGGTGTTTATTTGATTCATGTTGAAAGATTAGTTTTGATCAACCGCAGATTCAATCAATGATTTTTGCGTCATCAACGTTGGAAACCCGAAAACATGGGTATTTCTATGGTTTGAATATAATCATATTTGTACGCACATGTACTCTGTCTTTGATGTTATTAAATGAATCTTATAGAGATTCTGAAATTGCAAATGATCAATCTTGCAAAATCAATTAATTGAAAAAGAAAAAATATTTGTAAAAAATCATAACATAAAATTTGGATTCTAGGAAAGATAAAAAAACCCAATTCTCAAAGTAGTATTTTAACAATTTAGAATAAAATTGGGTACAAAGAAATTATTGAAGATAGAATAAAGGATCTTTGTAGTTTAAAGAAACGATTTAGATACTTATCAAAAAAATGAAAATAAAATAAAATTATATTGATATGAATGTTTTGATATTGGTAGTCGCAGATCTAAAAATATTTAAAAATACTTATAACTTTTTAAAATTGTATCGTATCGAATTTTTCAAATCGTGACATAAAATTTTGTTTTTGCATATATAAACACAAAATTCACATTGAGCGCAGTGCAAATATTAAACGGTTTTTTTGGATATAAAACAAACAAATATTTAATTGAAACATTACGTTAATTTTGCTATTATGAAAACACTCATGAGTTTTGATCATTTCAATTTTCTCATATAAGACATAAAAATTTATTTCTAATAATATAATCATAGAAAATCTGCAACGCATGCTGTGCAAATATTTAATAGATTTTTACATATTAATTAACAAATATTTAATAAAAATACTAAATTAATGTTGATAATCTTCATTTAATATTTTTTAAAAAATTTATAATATCAACAATATAATTTTTTTTTATATAATTACCACAAATTACGCGACAGTTTTCATATCAAAATAAAATTTTGTACTGTGTCTCGACTCTTTCCATTGCACTCCACTATCATTTTACATCATCCCCTTCTCC
This sequence comes from Medicago ruthenica, assembly GCA_018208015.1. Classification (NCBI taxonomy): domain Eukaryota; kingdom Viridiplantae; phylum Streptophyta; class Magnoliopsida; order Fabales; family Fabaceae; genus Medicago; species Medicago ruthenica. The sequence continues at coordinate 78,278,764 of CM031376.1, forward strand.
AATGATGTATCACTCTGTATATTTATTTATTTTTGTATTTTGTGTTTTTTCAGATTATAGTGCTAACCAGCCCACATCCATATGATATAATACTCCCTTACAAATAAACTTGAGTCTTTATTTGACGATGATGTGCAATATTTTGTGGGTTTGATATATACCCTCACATCTCTATGGTCCATCTTTCATTGTTTGTACACCGACCAGGGATGTACATTGGTTGGATTAACCCAAAAAACTCGGTCAAACTCATTTAAAACTAGCTAAAAATGTGGGTTTGGTCGGGTAATTATGTGAGTATGATTTCAAAAAAGAAAAACTCATAAAAAAAATATGGGTTTATGGTAAAACCATATCCAAACCCAAAAACTCACTTACACAAGTGCCAACTTTTTTTATTTTTATTTTCATACAGAATAAGGAGAATATTAAAGGTTTTAGTCATAAATCAAGTCTATAATTTTTAAAACTGACACAATGCACTCTCTATATTGAAAATCAAAACATGTTAGTGTTATAAAATAGGATGTTGCACTTTTTGTTATTTTGATGTTAATGCAATTTTATGTCAATACAACTTTGATTTATTGCAAGTATTTTATGATAGAATTTATCACTTTATATTATCATTTATTATTTTATGATGCTAAAAAAATAGTGCAAACAATTTTTTTAATAAAATAAAAAATTCGAGTGATTTTTATGAAAAAAACATGAGTATACATCATTTAATATTTAATAAAACATACAAATAATTTGGGTAACCCACTATCCAACTCAACCCAACCTGAAAATAAGTGAGTTTACCCAAATCAGTCCAATTGTATAACAGATTGTTATTTTACCTCATCCAAACCGAAATATCATATATAATTCGATTTTGGGTTGACCAAATCTAACCCAAACTGAATCACGTCCACTCCTAAGTCCTAACTGACAGAAAATAAAGTAGGCCTCTATGCATGCACAACAATATTCCTGCATCCACAATAAGATTCCCTTATGCAAACGGTCATAACTCTGACTCATAAATAAATTCAATCAAGAGAATCCACATTATATGCATAGTAGGTTATCAATCAATCGTTCAATAGTTTTATTTTATTTTCAAAAACTTCTTGACCCTTTTTTATAAGAATAGTTTACAAGAATTATTGATATTAAAAAAGTTTGTTGGAGTAATAAAATTGTCTCAAATATGTGTGATTATTACTAGATTACACTTAATTAACTATATATATATATATATATATATATTTAATGTTAACTTTTCATATATAAAGACAAATTGATAGTATTAATAAGAAGTATATTTGAAAAAAGAATAATCAATGTATTAAAATTTGTATATGATCTTATATTTAAGGAAAAAAAACTTTTTTATAAATTACTATTACAAAAAAGGGACGGAGGTTTTTGAAATTTAACATAAATATTACTCCAAGCTTGTACTCCAACGAGTTGCATCTAAGAATCCTCTGTGTTTTCGCTTGCATAGAATACAGAACATGATTATCATTCCTTCTAAGGAGTATGCGGTAGAAAGAGAAATGCCAGCAACACTTGCTTTTAAACACTCTTTTTAGCATTCACTCTTTTATTGAATGAAATCAATGTATGTACTACTATTTTATGTGGGTTTTATTTCTAAAGTGTAGATCTACAATGATTTAAATTAATAAAAAAAATGAGTACTAAAAAAATGTTTAAAAGAGAGTGTTTTTAGCACCGCTGATGTTATAAATACCTTGGATATTATTGTATTCGGCAATTAATATTCCAACAATTATAAATTGGCATTTAATGATACATTCAACCTATTCCTCAGTTTTAAAAATTAATATCCCAACGTTTTAATTGCTCACACGTAACATAACCATATACTAGTCTGTCAAAAGCAATTATCGCAGAAAGAAAAAACAACTTTTTATTGGATTGAAGTGACCATTGATATAAAAACTGACAATATCACATGAGTAGTTCACCAAACAAATACAGCTACGGTAGTAATTCAGATATTACTCCCAAAACAATTCAAAAGCGCGGTCATTCAATTATCTACTCCCTCCCTCCCTCCCTCCAAATTATAAGTCCTCTTGGCAAAAAAAAAACTTATAAGTCCTCTCACAATATTATTCGTATAAAGTTTGTGCACGATTACTAAAAAAAAAAATTAGTCATGTTGATTTCAATAGTAAAATTAGTATTATTTATTAAAATATCTTTACTAATTGTAGTTGGTGGAGTAATTAAATTGGATGAAATTCAATAAATAAAGGTATAATGGTGAAAAATAAATAAATAAATTTTGCATTGGTATTTTAATTTGACAATTATTTTAATACAGATTTTCATTTCTAGTGTTTTAGTGAGAGAAACTATATCTTCTATTTAAGCTTTCTTTCTCTTTCACTCATTGAGTAGAGGTGATTTTATGTCATTTTTGACATAGAATCATCCCCTCTACATCTTTTTCCCCCTTTTTTCACTCTAAATAAGTGATTTTCACGTATATCAAGTTTTTTGTTTTTTTTTCTTCGTAATTTCGCGTCTGAGTGTGGCATTGTGTTGTTCATCGTCTTGTGCGGCGTTGTTTAATTTCGCGTCTTGTTGCGGTGTTCATTTAATTTCTATTAATCGTTCAGTTTCAGTCAATCACATATTCAATCAAAGATTTGGACGTCAACATTGCAGATCCGGAAGCATGAGTATTCTGGTGATTTAGATTTTATCATATTATTAGTAGACATTTTGCCGTTGTATGCTATTAACTTGGGTAATGTGAGTTTGTTCGCAGACTTACCCTTTACGTTTTTAGTGATGTTGATCATGTTATTGCATCTGATGTATTTTATCAATTTGAATGAATAAATATTGTTTTGTTTTTCTAAAAAAAAATGCTAAAGAGACAATTATTTTGAGACGGTGAAAGTATCTCAAATGATATATTGTTTTACAATAACAATGAAACAATGATGTCATATTTACCTATTATATTTTTAACCATTTATTACTTTCTCCTTTCAATTTTTTAATTCATTTTTCTTATAAATTTATTAAGAACAATTTTGTAAAACAATTCATAATATCTCTTTCTCATACAAAATTAGTTACATTTCTTAATACGTGTGAAAAGACACAAACGTCATATAATTTGAGGTAGAGGGAGTACCATTCAACTTCAAAAAATACTCCCTCCAAATCATTTTAATGGTCATTTTAAGGATGTACATGATTTTTAATGAAATAATTAGTTGTGTTAATTTTAATTGTAAAATTATTTTTATTTAATAAAACATCATTATTAATTGCAGTAGTGAAGTAGTTAAATTGGATGAAATTATTAAATAAGAGTATATTAGTAAATATATCATAAATGTTGTATTGATATTGTATAGTAACAATTATTGTATGTCTCTCTATATATATATATATAAGTTGAGGTTCATTTGTAAAAAAAAAGTTGAGGTTCATATTATGACACCTTATTCATTCATTTTAGAATATGAATTTCTACCCATTAAACGATTTAATAAAAAAATAGCTATTCAAAAAATAGCAAATGAAATTGATAAGTCAAACTGTCTATCATTCAATCTCAACAAAGTTGTGAATAATAATTGTTTGAAAGAGGTCTTTGAGAGAAATTGATGGGATATGTCTTGATGGCATTGCACAAAGTCCTTCAGTACTAAAATCCTTAAGTACTAAGAGTATCTCCGATGAGTAGTTAATTACATAATAAGGATTTCAACCTATTAAAGATTATTATTGAATAAAGATTATTATTGAAGGAGGAAAACGATGAGTATCTATTAGTTACTGGTAATTATATAAGGACTCTATTTTTTCTCAACAACTAACGGATCACACGATCAAAAGAAGTAATAAAATATATATAAGTTTGCCCCACCTCAACAACTAAGTTAGTGAGACCTATTTAAGGTACCGTTTGACCCGATTTTTTTTCTACTTCTCTATAATTTTAAGGAGAAGGTAGGCCAAACACAATAACTATTAAGTACTTATTAAAAAGAATACTTTTTTTAGAATGCCTAAAATTGAATGGAAGAAGCTTTAAAATTAAAAAAATAAAGTAACCAAACAACTTTAACTTATTTCTTAAAGTCCTTAATTTTAACTTTGTTTTAAAGTAACTTTTAGACCGTAAAAAAGTCAGGTCAAACGATACCTAAGTATTATCAATTTGAGTCCCTATTAGACCATTGGAGTCATCAGATTTTTTTTTTGTAAAATAGTCTAGTGGCTATAAATTCACTTTTTTAAGGTGAATAAGTGGAGTGCCCGAGGTTTAAACCTCAAACTCTACATATATGTATAATATAATGTCTATATCATCTGAGTTAAGTTCACGGAAACGAGTTTTCGAATTTTAATAGGTATTTTTCCAAACAAAAGTTTAAAAGCATACAGACTATGCTTGTAGCTCACGCCTCACTGTGTTTATTTGCCTGGAGTCTATCTTCTTCTGGTTCTATCTAATCACTTCAGTCTGAATATTTACTGAGTACATTATTTAATAATTTCAACAAACACTACTTTAAAGTTCTATCACTCATTCAAGTTCTATGTAAGGGACTAATCAATCACTTGGTTGTTAACGTGTGATTATGGAATTTACTTTTCTCAAAATTTCAAATTTGATGTTCCTTGATGTTAATTTAAAATGTTGACAAATTAGTTAAAATGTTGATTAGAATAGTTGTTTATGGATTTGAAATAATTAGTTAAAATGTTGATTGCATTAGCTCAGATTGGTTAAAAATTAGTTAAAGGAATATATAAGTGGTGCTCAGATTTGCATTTGGAACATTGTTGAAAGTAATGTTTGATTAAAAAGAATTAATGACTCGTGATTAGCTGCCATATTGCATGATTTTGGAAATTTTAGTTAAATCAACAGTGTTGATTGATTTGATATGTTGTCAAGCCTTACTAACATCATACAAATTTTAGTTAAACTGTCGATTGATTTTAATTGTTAAAATGCTTTCTTGCTTGTAGCAGAACATTAAGAATATCATGTCTAAGAGTAGTTAATTACTAAGAGTATCTCCAGTGCGCTGTTAATTACTTAATAAGAATTTCAACCTATTAAGAATTATTATTGGAGGAGAAAAAAGATGAGTATCTATTAGTTATTGGTAACTATATAAGGACTCTATTTTTCCTCAACAACTAACGGATCACATGATCAAAAGAAGTAATAAAATATATATAAGTTTGCCCCACCTCAATAACTAAGTTAGTGAGAACTATTTAAGTACTATTTATTTGAGTCCCTATTATACCATTGAAGTCATTAGACTTTTTTTTTGACAAATTGTCTAGTGGCTAAAAATTCACTTTTTTTAAGGTGAATAAGTGGAGTGTCTGAGGTTTAAACCTCGAACTCTACATATATAATGCAATGTCTATACCAACTGAATTATGTTCACGGGAACGAGTTATCGAATTTTAATAGGTACTTTTCCAAACAAAAGTCTAAAAGCATACGGACTATGCTTGGAGCACACGCCTCACTGTGTTTATTTGCCTCGAGTCTATCTCCTTCTGGTTCTGTCTAGAATATTTACTGAGTACATTATTTAATAATTTCAACAAACACTACTTTAAAGTTCTATCAAACTCATTGAAGTTCTATGTAAGGGACTAATCACTTGGTTGTTAACATATGATTATGGAATTTAATCTTTTCAAAATTTCAAATTTGATGTTAATTTTTTATGGACTAGATTTTATAGAGTTTTGTGTAAACTAGAATGGAGCATGTGTTTCCTATGGATAACTGAGGAATCCAACTTTTGAACCCCGCTCGCTACATACCACAATATCTATATGAACTAAATTATGTTTACAGGGATAAATTAAAATGTAATTTATTAATATAAAATATAGGGTTAAATAAGTTTAAATAAGATTTTTCTCCTTAAAAATATAGCGAATTTTGATTTTAGTCCCTGAAAACCCTCACAAATTTTCCGTTTGTTTTTGTCCTTAAAAGGCCAATTTATATTCATATTAATGTCAATATGTTGTCTCTTTTATGTTCAAAAGGTATCTATGTTATGTTCATTTATCATGTTAAACCATCGTATGTCCATAATATGTTCAGGAAATGTCAAAAACATGTCAAAATTATATCTATTAAAGGCCAAAAACACAACAAAAAAATGTGTAAGAATGAAAACATCGTGTTTTATTTTTTTTAGGGACTAAAATAAAAAATTTTATATTAAGGATAAAAACACAAAAAAAATGTGTGAGAATGAAAACATCATGTTTTATTTTTAATGGACTTGTCGCGGTGGTTTTCGGATATCAAGCTATTAATTAGCATTGACTCACATTTTTAGTTCACCACCGATCTTTTATTTTTCCGAGGAAAAGGGGGAAAAGTTCGAAAAAAAACCCTATTTTTAAGAGAGACCAAGGTCCGGGGGTTGGTTACGCAAAGGGAAGGTATTAGCACCCTAAACGTCTATAGTACTCTATAAGAACCTCTTGTTTTATTTATCTTTATGCTAAATTAATTACTTAATGTGTAAATAAATGCTTAAGTGTGAAAGAAAGTTAAAGTGATGAATTTAAAAGAAAGAAAAAGTTTTTGTTATTTTGTTTGAAGAGAAAAATGTTTTTGTTATTTTTATTGATTTTTGTTTAGTTGGTTTGGAAGGACAAAGTCCTTTGCCTACATACCCAAATGGGATCAAAACCGATGTAGTTCGGGAAAAAAGGCTTAGTGATTTGTTATGATTGATTTTAAAGTTTGAAAATATTTTTGAGAAAGATAAGAGGCCGAAATGGCATAGAAGGATAAGGTGTGAGTTTGATTGATTTTAAATTGAAAAAGTTTGAAATAATTAAAAATTGATTGGAATTGTTTTTGAAGAAAATGTAGGAATTAATTGACTTGAAAATGAAACTTGATTGAGAAAAGATTTTTTTGGCTTTTTGTTATTTGAAATGTTTTTGGTTTTTTGATTAAGTTAATTAACTAAAATAAACTAAGTGGTAGTCGAAAAAAAAAAAAAAAAACTAAGCGCGAGGGTTTTCTCACAAAGACGTTGAATCGAAGTGAGATCCCCTTCTCCTCGGATACGGTCAAATTTACGTTATCGATCTCAACATAAAGCATAAAAGATAAATGTGGTGTCAGTGCGATATTCTCATTTATTTTTACATTGGACCTAGATACATTCTAATAGCAATAAAATAAATGACAAAAATAATAAAATAAAAATTGCGATTGCATTAAAGTAAATATGCTAAAAGGAAATAAAAATGCATGAAATGCAAAACTATAAATAAATATGGTCCATAAAATAAATAAAGAAAATAAAAATGCAAGACGTAAAATAAATATGATGCTGAAAATAAAATAAAGAAAATAAAAATGCAAAACATAAAATAAATATGATGCTAAAAGAAAAATAAAAATGCAATACATAAAATAAATATGATGCATAGAATATAAAGGAATTAAAATGCAAGACATAAAAAATAAATATGGTACTGGAAAATAAAAGATGCAAGGCATAAAAATAAATATGGAGCTGAAAAAAAATAAATAAAGAAAATAAAAATAATGCAAGGCATAAGATTAAATATGATGCCTAAATAAAAATGCAAGACAATAAATAAATAATGATGCGTAAATAAAAATAAAATAAATAAATAAATGCATGATGGACTGAAAATTAAAAGGCAGTTAAATAAAGTGCATGAGAAATAAATGAACAAAGAAAATAAAAAGAAATGTAAAAATAAAAGAAGGAAATAAAATAAAAGAAAAAGAAATAGAGAAGAAAAAAAGAGGGGGTGCAGAATTAAAAGGGGAGTGCTACCATAGTAAAGCAGTAGAGGAAAAAACTGGGCTTAGAAAAACATTGGGCTCAACAGAGTAAATCTGGACCGTCTGATTAGACAGAGCGTCCAGATTTAATCTTGAGAAGACAAAGTTTCAGCCATTAGATTTAAATCTGAAGGTCACAGAGAGAGAAGAACATAAAGAAAAAAAAAAGGTAAAAGCGCTTGATCAAAACAGGTGATAATAATGGCCGTCAGATCTTGGATCTAACGGTCCAAACCTGATGGTCCATGAGGACAACGGAGATGCGCGCGCGTAGTAGTAAAGCCAAGGCAACTTGGTATAAATAAAAAAAACACATGGAAAAAAACACAAACTACTCCTCTTTCTCTCTCTATGTTTCAGAAACTCAAAAAAACTCTCTCCCTTCTCTCTTCACACGCGGCCAGGAGCTTTTTCCGGCGCGGTGGTCGCCGGCGGCACCACCGCGCCGGAGCAAAAAAATTCCCCTTTTCAAAATTTTTTTTACATTTTTAGATATCCTTTTTTATGCTCTTTTCGGATCCACAATTATTTTTCTCAAAATCTTTCTTATATTTTCTAGATCTAAACTTTTTTTAGAAAAAGAAACTACCTTTTTGTGTGTGGCTTGTTTGCTGGTTGTGTAGATGGTGAAGGGAGGGCTGCCGTGGGTGTGTATAGTGTTGGGGAAGGTACGGTTCGTGTGGGTGTGTGTTGTGAGCGTGTGGGTTTGAGTGGTGTGTGCTTGTTATGTTGCTGTTGTGAAGCCTGGCCGTGTATGTGTGTTTGTGAGTGAGGGAGGGGCGGCGGTGAGGTGTGTTGTGGCCGTGTATGTGTGTTTGTGAGTGAGGGAGGGATAGCTGCGCTGTGTTGGTACAGGGGGAGAAGTGGCTGTGTGGTGTTGGTGTTTGGGGGAAGGGAGAGGCCGAATATTGTGTGGGTTTTGAGTTTTGTCTGCTTGGTTATTTGCTGAGTTGTGTTGTTTTTGTGTTGGTTTTGGCTTGCTGGATATGTGTTGGTTATGTTGATCTTGTGAAAGAAAAAGATTTAGGTTTTTTGGACGATTTTGGTGGCCGAATTTCACTGTTGTTCTCCCCCTTGGTTCTTGTGCATTTACTGTTGTTTTTATAGCCCTGAATTAGGGTTTGCGAAATTTCTATGGACAAAAATGCCCCTGGGCATCTGACTCAAGTGGATGGACTGTAACAGTAAAATACAATTTTTATAAAATAAAAAATAATAATAACGAAAATGAAATAAATAAAAACAGAAAAATAAAGGTAAAAATATAAAAACATATAATAATAAAACTAAAAAAAATAATAAATGAATAATAATGAAAAAGGTTAATAACAATAAAACGAATAAAAAAACAAAAATAAAAAGCTCACATTCGGAACAAAAAATGAGGTATTTTAAAATACCTCTCTGCCGAAATTTCGTCTGAAACGACGAAAATTTCTGGCTTAAAAGACGAGAGAAATGAATCGAACACGGGTCAAAAATGGGGTATGACAGATGCCCCTATTTAAGTTTCTTCGTTACGGAGATTTAAAAGTGAAATTTTTAAATCGACGGGTCGAAGAGACTTAAATACAGAGTACACCATTTTTGACCAATTTCAACTGTAAAATGCTATGAATGCATGTGACGCTATGCATGTACTGTTGTGAATGCTCGCGACGCAAGTATGAATGCAAGACGGCGAGGATGACTCGACTGGGGATAAAAACGAAAGGATACCCGAGTCTGTTAAAAGAAACGGGGTCCAACTCCACTGGGGATAACATGGTTTCACTGGGGATAGATGTCAGCTGTTCGGATTGTTGCCGAACTTGCCACTGATGAAAAGATAAAATGTCAGCTGTCCGGATGAGGCCGAACTTGCCACTGACGACATGATGAAAAGATAAATGTCAGCTGTCCGGATGAGGCCGAACTTGCCACTGACGACATGATGAAAAGATAAAATGTCAGCTGTCCGGATGAGGCCGAACTTGCCACTAACGACATGATAAAAGGATAAATGTCAGCTGTTCGGGTTGTTGCCGAACTTGCCACTGACGACAGGATGAAAAGGTAAATGTCAGCTGCTCGGATCGTTGCCGAACTTGCCACCGACGCCAGGGAACAAAAAGATAAATGCCAGCTGTTCGGGTTGTTGCCGAACTTGCCACTGACGACAGGATGAAAAGGTAAATGTCAGCTGTTCGGGTTGTTGCCGAACTTGCCACTGACGACAGGATGAAAAGGTAAATGTCAGCTGTTCGGATCGTTGCCGAACTTGCCACCGACGCCAGGGAACAAAAAGATAAATGCCAGCTGTTCGGGTTGTTGCCGAACTTGCCACTGACGACAGGATGAAAAGGTAAATGTCAGCTGTTCGGGTTGTTGCCGAACTTGCCACTGACGACAGGATAAAAAGATAAATGTCAGCTGCTCGGATTGTTGCCGAACTTGCCACTGACGACAGGATAAAAAGGTAAATGTCAGCTGCTCGGATTGTTGCCGAACTTGCCACTGACGACAGGATGAAAGGATAAATGTCAGCTGTTCGGGTTGTTGCCGAACTTGCCACTGACGACAGGATAAAAGGATAAATGTCAGCTGTTCGGATTGTTGCCGAACTTGCCACTGACGACAGGATAAAAGGATAAATGTCAGCTGTTCGGATTGTTGCCGAACTTGCCACTGACGACAAGATAAAAGATAAATGTCAGCTGTTCGGATGATGCCGAACTTGCCACTGACGACAGGACTGGATAAGAAGATGTAAGCTGTTCATTAAAGAACTACCACTTGGCGAAAAGAGGGTGACATCTCTGGTCCAGACACACTGGGGATGACACTTGGGGAGAGACGGTTATCAATTATTCATGATTGATTGGCATGAAAAGACGATTAAAGCAAGACTCAGGGTGGTTAATGCAACCATGTATAAATGATGTTGCCTATATTGTATATGCATGAATGTGTATATGCATGAATGTATGAATGCATGAATGACGACATAAGTTGTATGACTGGCATGACTGATTAACTTGTGATTGTATGAAGGATTAACTGGTATGATTGTATAAAGGATTGACTGGTATGATTGTATGAAGGATTGACTGGTATGATTGTATGAAGGATTGACTGGTATGATTGTATGAAGGATTGACTTGATGAGACAAAATTGGACGGATAAGATGGAAAGTGACCCGACGTCGCATCACAAACACTCGGTAATCTTCAATGGGGATGATGCCACTGGGGGCATATCAAGACAATGACGAGGTAAAGCCCGGCATATACAATAACTGATGAGGAGTAAACACTTCTTGGGGGGAAGCGTGTCAATCCGAAACCATGGTAGAAGAACTGGTGCTTCTGTGGTCATGCTTATTTTTGTTTTGCCTTTTTTGAATCCCTAATTTTTGCCTGGACCGCCCTTTCGGGTTTTCAGCCCACCGGGAATATATTCTTTTGCATGCCCCTAATTTTTGCCTGGACCGCCTTTTCAGGTTTTCGATCCACCGGGACGCTCATTTTTGCCTAAGCCGCCCTTTCGGGTTTTCGACTTACCGAGCTCTTTCTTTTTCTTCTTTTTTCTTTTTGATTTTTTCTATATCTTTTTTTTGTATTTGACCAAGTTCAACCTGCAAAGTTTATCTGTTCTCAGGATAGCTGTTGACGCACCCTTCACTTATTCGTGAGTTCAAAGAAAATGTGTTTGTTGCTTGTGCTTTTAAAAACATGAAAATATTTATGATTTTGAAAAAATATTTTGTTTCAAACACTACCATCAAAAATAGAAGAAGTTTTTTTTTTTTTTTTTAAAACTGAATAAATGGGAATTCCAAATAAAAGACAAAAAGCTCAAATTTATTCAGAAAAGTGGTGACCCGCCAATGGCATGGCTCCACGGATCTTAAAAGTTTGGAAAATGGTAAATATAAGGGGAAGGTACATTGAACACAATAACCGCTATTCTCCCTGACAACTTGGAATTCCACTGTTTGGATGCTTCAGATTCAGAGCCCATTTGATATTTAATTGTGCCCCAATTGAGTAAAGATCAGACCAATGCAGTTACTTTGTATTTTGATCCTTAACTTTTGCATAGATCGCCCTTTCGGGTTTTCGACCTATCAGGATGATTATTTTTCTGTTTGATGTCTCTAATTTTTGCCTGGACCGCCCTTTCGGGTTTTCGATCCACCGAGACGCTCATTTTTGCCTAAGCCGCCCTTTTAGGTTTTCGACTTACCGAGCTGTTCTTTTATTTTTTAGACAAAGTATTTCTTGACTGCATCAGCATTCACAGGACGAGGGAGCTCATCACCATCCATAGTCGTAAGACTTAATGCGCCACCGGAGAAAGCTCTCTTGACGACATATGGACCTTCATAGTTAGGCGTCCACTTGCCCCTGGAATCAGGTGGAAAAGATAGGATCTTCTCGAGCACGAGGTCTCCTTTTTGAAACACACGGGGACGAACCTTCTTGTCAAAGCTTGTTTCATCCTCTTTTAATATAACTGCTCATGGCGCAAGGCCTTCATGCGTTTCTTTTCAACCAAGTTTGAACTGATCATATTTGCTTCGACACCATTCAGCCTCGGATAACTCAGCTTCCATCAGGACTTTCATTGATGGGATCTCGACCTCTACGGGGAGTACTGCTTCCATGCCATACACTAAAGAGAAGGGGGTTGCCCCTGTTGAGGTACGCACTGAAGTACGATATCCGTGTAAAGCATATGGTAGCATTTCATGCAAGTCCTTGTAGGTGGTTACCATCTTCTGCACCATCTTTTGATATATTTTTCTTTGTTTTTTTTTGCTTTTGTTTTTTGCTTTTGTTGTTTTTTGCTTTTGATTTTTTTGTTTGATTTTTGCTTGCTTTTTTTTTTTTTTTGGTAGCTTCGATGGCACCATTCATCTGGGATTTGATCAGGAATACTGTAGTGTCCAAGTTAATCACTTTCAGTGCTTCTTCATGAGGCTGAATGATGTTCTTTTTCATATTTTAGTAACCGAGAGATCCTTTCGTCCCCCTCCTCTTCAGCTTCGTAAACAGGGAATTCAAAGTCGGGGGAGAGCATAAGGTTACAGTGTTCAACGGGTTTATTGGTGTTTAGGCTTTTTATACGATTGATGATTGATTGATTTGAGAAAATGAATTGATGCATACATTTAAAAATGATTAAAAAGAAAACAAATAAAATAATTAACTCTTTGGTTTTTTGTGTTACCATTTTCCTGAAAAAGCAAAATATAAAAAGACAAAGTCGAGGACAAAACGACTTTTTATTTAATGATGGGAATGCATGAAACAAAAGCCCTAAAAGTTCACTTTCATCTCGGGCGGAACGAAAGGATTTTTTGAAAAGACAAGACAACAAAACACATTACTTGGACCTATGAGTAGCTGAGGAAATGTCAACAGCGATCCAATTGCAGTAATCTCTGCCATGTGTTACAAAATTCACTGCCACCTTCTTCAACAGGGTGAGCTTCTGAGCAATCTTGCACCAAATTAACAGATGGGGTCCCATGGCCAGGTAGTAGATTAGCTTGCACATCGGGACTCGACCCTTTGAAGGATAGGATGTTGGCCTGGATCAACTTCTGGACTTCAGCTTTCAAGGCAAAACAATGCTCAACGTCATGACCGGGTGCCCCTTGATGGAAAGCACAAGAGAGATCAGGTTTATACCACTGTGGCAACCTTTCACGTACCTTGGGAGGTGCCCTAGTTTGAACAAGATTTTTATCAAGCAAAACGGGGAGCAACTCTGCATATGCCATGGGGATTGGATCAAAATGGGAAGTCCGTTGAACCCGATTATGTTGTCGAGGCTGTTGTCGATACTGTTGCTGAGGCCTTTGTTGGGGCTGGAGCTGATTTCTGGATAGCCGGAGTTGGGGTTCCAAAAGAGGTGGGACGAAAACCTTCGTCTGATAGAAATGGCATCCCCATGGGTAAGCTCTAGACGTGCCGGGCGATGGAGTAAGTGTGGTAGAAGTTGGTAAAGCAAATAAGATTGGCTGCTCAAGAGTAGTGACAGCAGGCTGAGGAACTGACGTCTGGGTTTGGGAAGCCAACAGAGCATTCATCATGGAGGTCAACTTCCCCATCCCTTCCCGGAGATTGGCCACCTCTTCCCGGAGGTTCTGGTTTTCTCGCTCTAACAGATCCATTCTTCTCCAATTAGCCATAATGTTGTAAATGCGATTCAGTTTGTGAAGAATTCGTCGGGCCACTTTCTTTGGACGGCGGCTGATTGACCTTGGAAGTAGTGAACACAGTGTGAGACTCAATTTGGAAACTATGAATGCAGTATGATGCATGATTATGCTTATGCAAAAAGAAAAAGAACAGATTATTATCGAAGGACTTGTTGGAGTAATTGTAAACATCATAAACTGAACTCTTCACTAAAGCATTGAAATATTACAAAGAGTTTGTTTTTTGTTTACAAGTCATGAGATTTCAGAAGCTAAACATAAGATCCTAAGAACTTCAAGCTCAAACTCCCGAAGCAGATGGATCCTCGGAATCTGAATGTGCACTGGAGCATGAGTCCATAAACCTCCTCTTCCTTCTAGCGTCCTGGTGGAGCAAAGCGTCCTTCCGACGAAGCAAGTCATCCTTCTCAATTATCTTCTGGTTCTGGACGAAAAGCTCGCGACTCTGTTGGGCTAGCTTCCCCTTCAAGGTCTCGTGCTTGAGCTCGAGTTCCTGGTATCTTCTCTTCCAAGTTTCCTTTTCTTGCCTTTCTTTGGTTAACTGTTCATGAAACTCTTCCTTAGTGTCAAAGGGGATAGGCAAAGATGATGGTGGGATGGTGGAGGATAGATGTCTAGGTAGATGGTAGGGTAGGCCAAAGCTCGTGGTCCTATCAATAACCCACTGAGTGTAAGATTCATGCACATAATCTGATTTCTTCCTCAACTGACTTCTGCTGAGTCTGCGGATAGCGCTCCAAGCTTGTGCGAACCTTTCTCTTTTGTTCGAGGGATCCCCATGGTTAAGATAGAATTCATTAGTTAAGGCAAGGTTGCTTGGTTTTGACTTCATTGGGTACCCAAATTGTCGTCGAGCGAGAAACGGGTTGTAGCTAATTCCGCCACGCATACCCAAAAGAGGTACGTTGGGGTATTCACCACAACTCACAATAATCTCTCCAACGTCACTAGCTGCTTGGTACCAAACAATGTCCGATGGGTCAAGTATCATGATTCGGTGAGGCCAAGAAAGTTTGTCAACATTGGTCTTGAAAGCACGGGATTGAGGTAAATGGAAGGTAAACCACTGATAGAGCAAAGGTGCACAGCAAGAGACGGTTCCACGGCCAGCCTGGGTACAGTCATGGATGGAGTGGTAGGTATCGGCGAGTAGAGTGGGTACGGGGTTCTTGGAAAGGAAAATTTTGATGGCATTGATATCGATGAAGTTGTCAATATTTGGGAAGAGTAAAAGGCCATATATAAGGAGGGCTAGGATGGAATAGAAGGCGAGTGTGCTAGCTGCTTCAGCGAATATGGAGGCTTGTTGGTAGAGGAAGTGGGTGGGAAGACCTTGGAGGCCTCCTTTAGAGGTAAGGTTTGCTTGGATGATGGAGGTTTCAAGATGGAGAGCAGCTGCGATGTCGGAGGGTTTAGGAGTAGGCTCAAGGCCGTGGAATGGTATCTTGTCTGGTACGGGTAAACCAACTAGGTATGAGTACTCTTCAAGTGTGGGGACAAGCTGGTAGTCTGGAAAGGTAAAGCAATGGTAGAGCGGGTCATAGAACTGAACCAGGGTCTCTAGGCATCCTTCCTCAACATCTACTCTAAGAATTCTGAGCAACTTCCCGTGGTGAGCTTGAAAATCAACTGGATCACTTACTAAAGATGCTAGCTCCCTTAATCTCAACAAGTTTGTTTTTCTGAAAAGGTATTTCCTAGTGCTTCTCAATGGGATGTCCATATCTACAATGTTTACAAAAAGCTTGTTTAAGTCCTTCGATAATTTGGATGAAAAAGAAAAGAGTTTATGCATGGATGCATGTATGCATGATTATGCCAAAGTACGGAGAAAACATGGTGAGGTTTAGGTCCAAAATGTTGGAGTCAAGGGTAAACACGCCATTTGGTAAGGACTATGGTTTCACATGTACCTGTATCACGGGTTCTACCAGGTTCCCAAAGTCATTGACCACTTCCGAATATTGTCGGATTACGGGACTGACTCCCGGTCCAACAACGTCCGTAGGAAAGTCTCGTTTGAGTGTAGTATCGCGTATCAACCAATTCAAGACTACTCTTGATTAGCCACCGCACTACGTCCTAAAAGGCCAAGATGGGTTAGGTAACTAAAGGTCCTCAACTTCATAGGTCACTTGAAAATATCAATGCCGAACACGACTACTCATGCCAACATAATAATACTTCCAAGATTCCTCCATTGAGCGAGGTTATCACATGTGCCACATCCGAAACTTACTCTCGGAAAGCCACTATGATTATACCACCATCCTATCTTATGTTTCCCTCAAGTCCGGGTGTAGGACTTATCTCACCACTCACGTAAAAAGGTAAACACTTAAGCACATATTTACAATTACAAATAATAATAAAGCATAAAGGTAAAGAAAAGCAAGATAGGTTTAACCCACTTAGGATTTTGCATCCCCAGTGAAGTCGCCATTTTTGTCGCGGTGGTTTTCGGATATCAAGTTATTAATTAGCATTGACTCACATTTTTAGTTCACCACCGATCTTTTATTTTTCCGAGGAAAAGGGGGAAAAGTTCGAAAAAAAACCCTATTTTTAAGAGAGACCAAGGTCCGGGGGTTGGTTACGCAAAGGGAAGGTATTAGCACCCTAAACGTCTATAGTACTCTATAGGAACCTCTTGTTTTATTTATCTTTATGCTAAATTAATTACTTAATGTGTAAATAAATGCTTAAGTGTGAAAGAAAGTTAAAGTGATGAATTTAAAAGAAAGAAAAAGTTTTTGTTATTTTGTTTGAAGAGAAAAATGTTTTTGTTATTTTTATTGATTTTTGTTTAGTTGGTTTGGAAGGACAAAGTCCTTTGCCTACATACCCAAATGGGATCAAAACCGATGTAGTTCGGGAAAAAAGGCTTAGTGATTTGTTATGATTGATTTTAAAGTTTGAAAATATTTTTGAGAAAGATAAGAGGCCGAAATGGCATAGAAGGATAAGGTGTGAGTTTGATTGATTTTAAATTGAAAAAGTTTGAAATAATTAAAAATTGATTGGAATTGTTTTTGAAGAAAATGTAGGAATTAATTGACTTGAAAATGAAACTTGATTGAGAAAAGATTTTTTTGGCTTTTTGTTATTTGAAATGTTTTTGGTTTTTTGATTAAGTTAATTAACTAAAATAAACTAAGTGGTAGTCGAAAAAAAAAAAAAAAAACTAAGCGCGAGGGTTTTCTCACAAAGACGTTGAATCGAAGTGAGATCCCCTTCTCCTCGGATACGGTCAAATTTACGTTATCGATCTCAACATAAAGCATAAAAGATAAATGTGGTGTCAGTGCGATATTCTCATTTATTTTTACATTGGACCTAGATACATTCTAATAGCAATAAAATAAATGACAAAAATAATAAAATAAAAATTGCGATTGCATTAAAGTAAATATGCTAAAAGGAAATAAAAATGCATGAAATGCAAAACTATAAATAAATATGGTCCATAAAATAAATAAAGAAAATAAAAATGCAAGACGTAAAATAAATATGATGCTGAAAATAAAATAAAGAAAATAAAAATGCAAAACATAAAATAAATATGATGCTAAAAGAAAAATAAAAATGCAATACATAAAATAAATATGATGCATAGAATATAAAGGAATTAAAATGCAAGACATAAAAAATAAATATGGTACTGGAAAATAAAAGATGCAAGGCATAAAAATAAATATGGAGCTGAAAAAAAATAAATAAAGAAAATAAAAATAATGCAAGGCATAAGATTAAATATGATGCCTAAATAAAAATGCAAGACAATAAATAAATAATGATGCGTAAATAAAAATAAAATAAATAAATAAATGCATGATGGACTGAAAATTAAAAGGCAGTTAAATAAAGTGCATGAGAAATAAATGAACAAAGAAAATAAAAAGAAATGTAAAAATAAAAGAAGGAAATAAAATAAAAGAAAAAGAAATAGAGAAGAAAAAAAGAGGGGGTGCAGAATTAAAAGGGGAGTGCTACCATAGTAAAGCAGTAGAGGAAAAAACTGGGCTTAGAAAAACATTGGGCTCAACAGAGTAAATCTGGACCGTCTGATTAGACAGAGCGTCCAGATTTAATCTTGAGAAGACAAAGTTTCAGCCATTAGATTTAAATCTGAAGGTCACAGAGAGAGAAGAACATAAAGAAAAAAAAAAGGTAAAAGCGCTTGATCAAAACAGGTGATAATAATGGCCGTCAGATCTTGGATCTAACGGTCCAAACCTGATGGTCCATGAGGACAACGGAGATGCGCGCGCGTAGTAGTAAAGCCAAGGCAACTTAGTATAAATAAAAAAAACACATGGAAAAAAACACAAACTACTCCTCTTTCTCTCTCTATGTTTCAGAAACTCAAAAAAACTCTCTCCCTTCTCTCTTCACACGCGGCCAGGAGCTTTTTCCGGCGCGGTGGTCGCCGGCGGCACCACCGCGCCGGAGCAAAAAAATTCCCCTTTTCAAAATTTTTTTTACATTTTTAGATATCCTTTTTTATGCTCTTTTCGGATCCACAATTATTTTTCTCAAAATCTTTCTTATATTTTCTAGATCTAAACTTTTTTTAGAAAAAGAAACTACCTTTTTGTGTGTGGCTTGTTTGCTGGTTGTGTAGATGGTGAAGGGAGGGCTGCCGTGGGTGTGTATAGTGTTGGGGAAGGTACGGTTCGTGTGGGTGTGTGTTGTGAGCGTGTGGGTTTGAGTGGTGTGTGCTTGTTATGTTGCTGTTGTGAAGCCTGGCCGTGTATGTGTGTTTGTGAGTGAGGGAGGGGCGGCGGTGAGGTGTGTTGTGGCCGTGTATGTGTGTTTGTGAGTGAGGGAGGGATAGCTGCGCTGTGTTGGTACAGGGGGAGAAGTGGCTGTGTGGTGTTGGTGTTTGGGGGAAGGGAGAGGCCGAATATTGTGTGGGTTTTGAGTTTTGTCTGCTTGGTTATTTGCTGAGTTGTGTTGTTTTTGTGTTGGTTTTGGCTTGCTGGATATGTGTTGGTTATGTTGATCTTGTGAAAGAAAAAGATTTAGGTTTTTTGGACGATTTTGGTGGCCGAATTTCACTGTTGTTCTCCCCCTTGGTTCTTGTGCATTTACTGTTGTTTTTATAGCCCTGAATTAGGGTTTGCGAAATTTCTATGGACAAAAATGCCCCTGGGCATCTGACTCAAGTGGATGGACTGTAACAGTAAAATACAATTTTTATAAAATAAAAAATAATAATAACGAAAATGAAATAAATAAAAACAGAAAAATAAAGGTAAAAATATAAAAACATATAATAATAAAACTAAAAAAAATAATAAATGAATAATAATGAAAAAGGTTAATAACAATAAAACGAATAAAAAAACAAAAATAAAAAGCTCACATTCGGAACAAAAAATGAGGTATTTTAAAATACCTCTCTGCCGAAATTTCGTCTGAAACGACGAAAATTTCTGGCTTAAAAGACGAGAGAAATGAATCGAACACGGGTCAAAAATGGGGTATGACAGGACTAAAATAAAAATTTGTTATATTTTAATGACGAAAAACTTATTTAAACCTAGAATAAAACAATACTACATTCGTTCCTTTTTAATTGCCATTTTTTGACATTTTGCATAAACCAAGACAATCAATAAATGTTACCACTTTTGATAAAATAATTTATACTTTTACTATAATATCCTTATTCATTTATTATTTCATTTCATATATTTCTCTATCCGCAAAAAATAACTAAGAGTAATATTGGTAAAACAACATTTAATGTTGCATTGAACTTTGAAAGTGATAATTAAATAAAAACAAAAAACTTTTCAAACGAGACACTTAAAAATGAACGGAGGGAGTAATATCAAATGTTTTATGTCACGAAAATTATGAGATCAACGACAAAGAGAAAATGAGGGAATAATAAATCTTTAGAATGAATTGATCTAATTACAAAGTTTGGTGCACGGACGACACTTTTATGAAAAGATACAACACTTTGCATATACACTCTATGTGTTGCATTGGTAGCCTCTTCAAAAGATGAGCTCAAAACTCAACATCCACCTACGTTCTTGCGATTTTGCACCAAGTGTCGTTATATTTGAGTTATGCTTTAAAGGAGACAAATCTTAAGCACGACAGTAAAATTAAATAGGATTCGAAAAATAACTGAATAAAGACTTTAAATTAAATAAAATATCCAACAAACAGAATAGAAGTTCATCTTAGAATCCTAGCCTAAAAAGATTTAGTTACTCGTGGTAACTAAAGACAAATTACAAAAGAGATAAAACATACCCTAGAGACTCGGAGTGAGGAGAGAGAACTCCTCGCTTGAAGCTCCTAGTGCTTGCCTTCCTCTTGAACCGCTTCGTTATGAATGAGAAATTATGAATGAAAGGCTTGGTCTTTATGAAGGTGAGAAAAACACAAGAAGAGGGGTTGAATTGTGTTGGTTTTTTCTTTCTCAAAAAGCTAAGAGTTAGTTCAGCTTCTGATGTATGATCAGAATCTGAAACTAAGTTCAGAGTTGGACGCAGCAGATTGAAAGTAAATGAGAGAGAGAGAGAGAGACAAATAATTATCCTGGTTCCTTCCACAACCCGGAAGTAGTCCAGTCCCCTTGTCACTTACAAGAGATTTTTCACTATAATCCAATGATTACAAATTGCTCAAGCACAAAAGCAAGAGACTTCCAGATGCTCAAACACACAGTAAGAGATTTCTGATTGCTCAAGCACAAAAGCAAGAGACTTCTAAACAAACAAAGTTACAAAGAAATATGTTTGGGTTTGAACACTTGATATATTATCAGTGGTGTTCACAAAATACAACACAATTTTCAGACTCTAGACTTAAGAAATTCTAAGATAAGAAAGTTTGTAAGAATTTCTAAGTGTTTGATACGTATAGAATTTGGCAGAGTATTGACACTTTTCAAATTTTCAGAGTCTTGTAGTTCAGTAACCTTTCTTCAAGTCTTCAGCCCTTTATATAGAGGAGTAGAGAGACGTTGAGAAGATGACCGATCATCAATAGAGTCGTTTGATTTGAAGCTTGATCCAACATTGATTTGTTCCTTGGTTTGGAGTGCGTACCATGAAGAATACCGTTTGAATCATTTCCTTAAAATGGATTGGATGTTTTGTCCAAGGAGACAAAGTTGCAGAGAACGTTTCTGACTCTGAGAAGTTTACAGAGGTCGTGGTTGTACTATGTCCTTGATGACAGTGACACAAGTTGACTTCTGATCCTTCAGACTTCAAATCCTCAGCTTTTGATCTTCAGCTTCTGATCCTTCAGACTTCAGAGTCTGAGTCTTCAACTTCTGATCCATCATCTTCTGATCCTTCAGCTTCAAACTTGCAACACAAGCTTCCAACAATATTTCCTTGCTCTTAAACTTGTTCCTTCAGAACCAAACTTGATTTATACTTGAATAATTTTTAGTCTAAGGTCCTGCACACTTGAAACAAGTATTAGCATATCCAATTTTCTTTTTAATACCTTGTTATCATCAAAACTCAAAAGAGACATTGTTTACACATTTGTTCCAACAATCTCCCCCTTTTTGATGATGACAAACACAAGTATTAATAGAAAATTGTTGTTAATTTAATTAACAAGTTGACTATAGGGTATGAGGTTTGTAAGCTCCCCCTGAGTCTGATAGTTCACAAGGTGAGGTTTGTAAGCTCCCCCCGAGTTCTATCCAGGTTAATTAAATTCAGTTTTTAATCAATAATAAGTATCACTCAAAATTATTTCACAGTTTGAGGTTCAGAGGCTAAGAGATGAGAAGAGATTCTCCTAAGTTAATTAATTTTAAAAAAAATAACTTATGGTTCAAAGGCTAAGAGATGAGAAGAGGTTCTTTTTGTTCTTCCTCCTCAACAGACGCAGTCAGTATACCCTTTCCCTTGAAATCAACAACTCATTTCTTTGAAGCTGTAACTTCCAAAGTGGACACTACATCTTTCTGTGACTTAAGTGATGGAGTTGTTATATGACCAACATGTTTCAAAGTGTATGTTCTGAAAACACAGGAAAGTTTTCCTTATGGTAGATTTCCCATTCAGAAACTAAATGCTTCAATGTTTCCCCATAGTTCTTCATTATCCTTCTTGAACGCATCAAACTCCATTTCTCCAGGCTGAGAGCTGCAGCTCCCTGCATCTTTGATTATGCCTCCAAAAAGTAATTCAGGACTATATGAAATAAACCTTGGAAATCCCACTTCAAAACTCATTTCTTCAATGATATTTCCCCTTTTTCTTCATTTACTTCCATAATCCCTTTTATTCATTCTTGTCCTCCTCAAATTCTTGCTTGGTGATAAAGTGATATGTTGGAAAATGTTGAGTTGAAGCTCTAACATCTACCTTTTTTCCATTTAAGTTTACTTCAGTGGCAATAGGGCAGCAAGTTAAATAATTTCTCTTTTCAACACCAATTTTGCACCCTTATGGGTTTTGGGCTAAGGGTTTGGGTGTGGAAGTGGAAAAAGGTTTGGATGGGTTAGTGAAAATGATGGTTTAAATCAAAATGAGGTATGTAAATGAAAGGTATAAAAAATAAAAAAATTGTGAAGGAATGTGAAATGGAAGGTTGGGGATTTTTGGTTTTGGAAAATGAGAGGTTTTGGGTGGTTGAGGTTGAGGTTGATGGTGATGGGTGGTATGGTTTTTTAAGGTAGTGGAGGTCAGAGAAGTGATGTGGTTGAGGGGTAAAGGTTAGTGAAGGGATAAATGGCAGGATGGATGGTGGAATTTTGGGTGTGTGGGGAGGTAATGGATGGGTAAAACGTGCAAAAAGGACAACGGTGTGTGTCGCACGTTGTCTTAGGTGAGAGAATTTGTACCAGATGCTCAAAACTTGTCCCCACTTAGATTTTCTCTTTGGAATTTGAATTTTAAAATCTGAGGCCACTTACTCCTTTTGCCTCAACATTTATCACCTAACCAGAACTTGTTGTTCGAAGCTGCAACTTCTAAACAAGAGTTGCATCTTTCTGTATCTTTCATCCTGTAATTGAAAAACAAACAAAAACATTAAAAATTAAAAATGGGAGTGTGAACACTCCCTTTATTGAGGGTTGCCTCCCTTAAGCGCTTCTTTATTGTCATTAGCTTGACAAATCAACACCCAAGTTAGGGTGGATAACATGACAAGAAAAATACATCCTCCTTCCTCTTCTTTCCTTTAGGTAGAAATCTCGTATACTTTAGATATGGTAGCAAGTGTTCCCATGCCCCCATAACAGGACCATTGGAACATGTTTTCTCCCTATCATGAAGTTTAATCAATTCATGTTGAGGATGATATTTTTCTTAAAACACCAAGGGTTGAGTCTTAACAACTACATGAATTGTTTTATCCTCTTCCCTTGGGGTTTCAACAACACTAACTACTTCTAAATCTACTGCTACTTCTACTCCTACATCTAATACTACAATATTTTTTTCTTCCACTCTTTCATCAAGATATTGTTTAGTCTCTATCTCTTTATTATGTTGTTCAACCACTTTGTCCATAGAGTTCTCTTCTTTTTTTATATGATCTAGGATTGCATTGAGATGAGACTCTATGTTTTTACTTGAGACACGATATGCCTCAATACTTTTATTGATAGAATTGCTTGACTCTTCTGATTTTTCCATGAAATTGTTTAGCATAAGAGCCAAGATTTCTACCAACTCCATACTCTCTTCCTCTTGTTCAACTAGTTCCATCATATGTTTCTTTTGGTTTAGATTTTCAGAATTATAACCAATGATGAAATCTAGTTTAGTTGCATGCTTATTCAAAGAATCATTGGCTTCAACAAAGAGGAGTTCAAGTGTACGGTTTCTTTTTAAAAAAAAATTCATCTTGAACTTGGGGATATGATTTACAAGTGGAGTTTCTCATGCCATAGCCAACATTTGGTGTTTGTTGCATTATGTTTAATATATATATATGTTGATTGTTTTGTAACTATATACAAAGATATGTCCAATTTTATTTACGTTATTGTGATTTGATATTTGAATAGATATGAGCGGTTGAACATTTGTACTTAAGTAGTGGATCAAATAAGTGTTTTCCATGCATTAATAATTGGACAGTTGTAAATGGAGGACATGTTGAAATGTCAAATATTTTTTCTAATGAAAAAGTTAGTACTTGGTTTAATCTATTAATTCATTAGCGGGCTTTTATAGTTTAAGTTTTCACCTATAGTTTTGGTAATCTAATTTATTTAATATGATTAGTTGGTTGAGGATTTGGTCCGAACTGAAGAAGACAAGAAAAATGATGTCCCAGTTCAGGCCATAAACCATGCTGAAGGTGGTTTTAGAGATGGTGCATACCCAATTTTTGATGTGCAAACTTATTTGGATGAACTTATTTTGATGTGCATACCCTCTAGTATGAAATATGAAGCCCGGATACTCCAAAACGGAGACGTACCCGTATCAGATACGTATCGGATACCGATACTCCACGGATACTCGCGGATACGTACCCACAAAGTATCGGAATTAATTATTTTAATTTTTAAAAAATATTTTATCTGATACTTATAGGATACTTCATAGATACACTATGATACTTATAAGATACTTCACAGGTACGTATCCTAGAAAAGATGAAAGGTAAATAAGTAAGACAATGTTGTAAAAATTCAGTAGAGATGTATATGATTCAATTTTAGATATGCATCAGTAGAATTGTTTCTCGATGAACCACTTAAAATTATATATAATATGGTTTATAAGAAAACTTTACATACATATAATAATGAAAGGTAATCAATGCTTATTTTCTTTAAGTATTTTACACACATATAAGTTTTAGTATAAAAATTTTGTTAACGTATCTTAGCCGTATCGTATCCTAAATTTAAAAAATTCCGCGTATCCACGTATCCGTATCGTATCGTACCCGCACCCGTATCCGTATCCGGGCTTCATACTATGAATTATCCTTTAACGTATTTCGTTTTCATTTGGAGTTTATGATATTTGTCAGTTAACCATTACTTGGGTTGATTTGTGTATTGTTTTAGGTAATGACTCTAGCTGTGAGGACAATGATGTATGATCAATTCCGGAAAAAAATGTGGCGTCAAACGTTTTTTTAGTACTATGTTTGCAATAAAGAGAAAACACAGAATCATGCTTAACAAACATTCTGAAAATCATACTCAATCACACATAGTAGAAAAACAACATATGTCAGTCAATTCTAGATCTCACATAATTAATTTGCTCAACCAGTTTCTCGTTTCAACTAATGGTCTTGAAATTAAAATAACTTTCCTACAAAACCTCATTTCCAAATTTTGTAGAAATATAATGGGGTCATTTTCCCATTATAAAATTGTAGAAAACTCTTGTTTAAATTTTCATAGCACACTTGGTCCGTTGAAAATTTGAACAGCAGGTACATCCAACACGTTTTCTCAAAATCAATAGAAAACAAATTTTCAAATTCAGACAACGTCGGAACATTTCATAAAATCATTTATTAAAGAAGAAAACATCAAAACAAATACAAATCTCAAAATTTACTTGTAACTAATTTACCGGTCTTACAATCCTAAAAAAAATATCTTATTATATTTGAGTTCTAGTCACTTTACCAAAATTTTGAAATTTTTATCAATTTAAAAGACATAAAAGTAGGTGAAATTCAAAGCATCCAATGTGAAAGATATAATTATATCTTATTTTATTTGATTTCTAGTCACTTTACCAAAATTTTGAAATTTTTATCAATTTAAAAGACATAAAAGTAGGTGAAATTCAAAGCATCCAATGTGAAAGATATAATTATATTCTAATAAATTATGATAAAATAATATAATTTCTAATAAAAATGTCATATTTCATATATCCTTTAAATTTGTTTTCAATTTTTTTCATTAATTTAGTAAAAACAAAATTTATTGCATTGACTTCTTTGTTCATTTTCAGTATCATATTGCTATGTGGTTTATGTCAACCATTCAATGTATTTTATATTTAAAAATACCATATTTCATATATCTTTTAAAAAATTCATTTATTTCAATAATTTAGTCAAAACAAAATTTATTGCATTGACTTCTTAGTTCATTTTAAGTATATATATTGTTGTTTGGTTTATGTCAACCTTTCAAAGTAACCTTTCAAAAAACACACATTTGAAAGTAGAATGGCTATCAAGTTCAATCCTCTCTTTTTTATCTTTGCAATTATGAGCATTGCTATTGTCATGGCAGGTAATAAACTCAGTTAAGTTATATTTTCACTAAAAACACGTCTGATTGAAGTTTTACGGACCATGTTTCTTTTGTTGTTTATAAAAATTAGAAACCATGTTTTTAATTGAAGGATTAGGTTATGAAAATTTATAAAATCTTTCAGAAACGCCAAAATTTATCTAGAATATTATATCATATTTCTAATGTCATTTAATTGATTGTAGCTGCATTTCAAGGTTTGCCACATCTCGAGGAAACAGACTGTAATTATCTTACTCATTGGTGCCCACATAATAATGAAGATTGTAACCAACATTGTTTAAATCATGGCTACCCTAAAGGTGGACAATGTCAACGAATCTCAGTCATATGTTGTTGCAATATTGGGTAGAGAGATCTATGACTGCTATTTGTACAATCTCAATGTGTTTGTACAAGTATATCTACCAATAAAATTTTTACAAAAGAGTTGACAAATCAATAATGTAATTTCTTTTTATTATAATAGTTATAAATCATACAATAATGAAAATAATAACACAAATTTTTTGGCTGATAAGTACTTTATCAATTATTATTACTGATAGTAGTAACAGAAGCATTAAGCTCCACAAAAATGATGCTAAAACACCTTGTCAGTGTATGCACCAAAGGATAAAATGAAATGAGTTACGATCTAGCAATGTTTAGTTCTTTTAGGGTTTTATATTATGTGCTTAGAGATTAACTGAATCAAGTCTTTTGATTGAAATTGAAGGGATAAGAAAGGAGATTACGAAGACATCAATCAATATTAGAGGGTTTCAAAGGGAGAAATTAAGTTTAATACATTTTGACCAAAGAGACAATAGAACATTCACCAAAAGTAGAGAATTATTTTAAATTTTTAAGATATGTAGTTTAATTTTTTGATGATCAAGTTTGTACTTAGCGTTGTAACCAATATTTTTTGTACATAATGCCTATGACAAAATGTTTGTTTTGTTTATATATTATAGTTTATTTTGGTGGCTCACTCAAACATTTTTTCTGACTCCGTTATTGTTTGTACAACTGAAGTCGTGTCACTAATGGATTAAATCGCAAATCTAACCGTTTCTTTTTTGCCCCACACTTTTTATAGGACCTTCATTTTTTTTTTGGATTTCAGACATTTAAATTCTAAAATTCGAACAAATGAAGGGTCTCCAAGAAGTATGTGGTGGAAAAAGAAATTCATCGCATTTCTTGACGATATTAAGCCTTGACCCAATAAAAAATCTCCTTCAATCATTTTACACGAGAAAAAACTTCATTAGTTTGAATTAAGTTTTTTTAAATGACAGATATTAATATTTAATTGTAAGATTAGTTTGAATGTAGTTCACATATTTAATTTTTAATCTACAAATTAAAAAATGTCAGTTTATGCATTTGAAAGTGAAATTTGCCAATGATAGGATATGGCATTTTACTCCAATATATTCTAGTCCTAATGAAGATAATAGAAGAGTGTTGTGGGATGATTTGAAGCAAATTGCTAGGGTTATTATCGATCTATGGATGTTATATGGAGATTTCACTCATATTGTGTGTGCTAATGAGAAGAAAAAGGTGGTGCTCCAACTTCTTCTAGGAAATGTAATCAATTTAAGGAAAGAATTGACGTGTGTCATTTGATGGATCAAGATTTACTTGGAAGAGCTCATGTAGTTTCAAAGATTGCGTGCAAAATGGATTACATATGGGGATCAGAATATGAGGTACTATCATCTTAACTTAAAATTGTTAACAAGAGAAGGAAAAATAATATTTTGATGCTTAGAGATGGGAATGGTAATTGGATAGATGATGTGGGACAATTGCATGATTTGGTCACCAAACTTTACAAAGATTTATTTACTCTTGATTATAATCAGGGTGAGTGGTCACAATCAATTTTCAATTATCCTACTTTGGGTAATGGTGTATTTGAAAGATTAAATGCTTTAATTGATGATGGTGAAGTGAAGCAAGCTTTGTTTCTTATGAACTCGTGGAAGGCCACAGGGCCTGAAGGGTTTCCTGCTCTTGAAATTTGGGGTCTAACACATCCTTATAAAACCGGCTTGTGAGGTGAAGATTGTCCTCACTTATAAACACATTGTCAGGTCATCTCATATCTGATGTGAGACTCTTAACACACCCCCTCACAACCAGCACTATTGGGCTTGGTTCGTGGACATAAATGGTGGGTGGCCCGATAGCGAAAACCTGATAGCAGGTGGCCCAATGGATCTTGAAGAGACTCTGATACCATCTTAAAAATCGTGGTTGGGCCTAAGACAACCCCACAAAACCGGCTTGTAAGCTGAGGATTGCCTCCACTTATAAACACATTGTCAGGTCATCTTCTATCCATGTGAGACTCTTAACACCTGCTTGCTTCTTTCAGATGTCGTGGGATGTAGTAGGGCGAAGTGTGTGTGATTTTGTTCGTCGGAAGTGGATAAATCCTAGTGAGATTTTTGACTTTTTGTAATGAATCAAAATGATATTTGTCTAATTCCTAAAACTGCTCATCTAGAGTTCGTTAATGAATTTCGCCCTATTTCTTTGTGTAATACAATTTATAAGGTGGTGAGAAAAGTGATTGTCGAGAAGCTCAAGGATTGCATTCCTTTGGTTGTTTCCCTGTTCTAAACCGGTTTTGCGCTGGGTAGAATATTCATGGTGTCTCAGGAGATGGTGCACAACATGAAGGATATGAATGGTAAAAAAAAAGGTTATTTTTCTGTCAAGGTTGATTTCTCCAAAGCTTATGACAAGCTTAGTAAGGAGTTTATATGGATAATTTTATCTAAAATCAAATTGCTAGATAGAATGGTTAATGTTATAATGCATTCAAATACTAGTGTTGAAACCAATGTCAGATGGAATGGAGTGAGAGGACTACGTTAGCACCCAAATAGGCATTCGACATGTGGATCCTATATCGCCGTATAAGATGAATGTGGATGGTGAAGATATTGAGGAAAAGAAAAAAATGGGGGGCATAAAAGTTCACCAACAACCGAAACGTTTCCCATTTTAAATGACCTACTTTAGAAATGTGCACTATTCACAGAACATGTTTTGATCATACTTTTTTACTAATATACAAAGACAAATGGTAGCATATAAGATGTTGGATTCGTCTCAATGAATATTTTCAAAATATGAAATTTTTATAATTTTTTGTAATAGATTATTAAAGATATTTAAGATCAAAATTGTGCATTAGTATTTGTGACAGAGTCAACTGTGTCAAATAAAATGAGACGGAGGGAGTATCAGTTTTGCACACATGAAAAGGAAAATACTAGGGCTGGACAAAAATATCTTAACCGGCCCAAACCGTCCGGCCCAGTTCAACCAATAGCACTCGGTTCGGATAATACGGGTTTCCGGGTCTCGCGGGTTGAAGGAAACCGGTCTATATTGGATAGGCACGGTCGGTTCCGGGTGGGTGGTTTGAGCCCATCGGAAGCCAAACCCGCCCGATACATGTATATAGTAATAATAACAGGCTTAATAGTATGATTACGGCCCAATAACATATTGAATTGAAATCAGCCAATATATTTGTAGCCCAATAACCTAAAACAAAGCTAGGTTTTGTTGTTATTCTCATTCACTCTGAATGTCAATTCTCTCAAAGTTCATGTCTCCCGACGGCGCCGAACTCAAACCTTAACAAGCTAATCTCTCAACTTCCACTCTATCCACAAGAATCCTTCTCTCTCTTTGTTTTTTTCTTGGTTGATCTTGTTTCTTCTTGTCTAAACTGAAGCTTGGTGTTTTTTTCCTCCTTTTTCATTACTGCATAACCTTGATGTGTTATGTTTCTCTTTTTTATCTGTCATTACTATTCTTTGTCAAAACATAATTTGTTTATCCTGTGAAATGTTAACAGAAATTAATGAGATTTTAAATTGGCCCTTTTGTTGAATTAACCGATTAAACCGACCCGAATAACCGCGTAATCCGACCAAACCGAAACCGAGTAAACCGACATCGAATTTGGGCGAAAATGGGTCTATGGTTTCCAACTGTGGGTTTGGTTGGATTGAGGTTTTGGGACCGATTTCTGACCGAAACCGACCGATGTCCAGCCCTAGAAAATACCACGTACGTGTATAATTGTTTGATATTTTTTTAACTACTTTTAATCATGTTGCAGCTTTTTAAAGGAAGTTATGACATATTCCATTAACACATTGTTACTTTTTTTTTAGTTTGTTATTTGAAGTATATGAACTACGTATTGTGAGGGAATTTTTTCAATGAATGAAACCAAGGAAATGGGTTAATACTCTGGTATGAATTATCCTTTAACGTATTTCGTTTTTATTTGGATTTTATGATATATGTTTGTTAACCATTACTTGGTTTGATTTATGGGTTAACCATTACTTGGTACTATGTTTGCAGTAAAGAATTTTGAAGCCCTAAACTCTCCCAAACTCTCCAGCCTTGTCCAACTGTTGTGATAATTTGGGTTTTATTTTAATATTTGATATCACAAATGGCTCTTGGAGTGTCATATTTTTCATATAGAACCAAATAGTCATAATCATTTTCCCAAAAGAACTCTTCAAACACTAAAGTAAGCATCTAAAAAAAAGACATATAAATAATGTGGTTAAAATAAGTATTCATAATATAGTGACAGAAGAATGATAATAATTGATTTGTTTTCGATACTCGACTAATTGTGATGTAAAAACTATGTCAAACTGATCTAAAGTCATTTTAAAAAAGACAACTCAATCAATATTGGTGCTTAAACTATGGTAAGATGGTAGCATGTCAGAGTCTTCAAATGTTTTCCCTAAAACTAAGAAAAATCGATTCCGTCCTACGTAGCTCAAGATCAATTGTTGGTGACCTTCAAAACTGTAACACCCATATTAAATTTATTTAGAATATTTAGCATGCGTATTAAAATTTGATACTGAATACATTAAATTTTCAATATTAAAAAGATTCTACTGAATGAATACAAATTTGCTCGTTTATACAACTAATAGAGTACCACTAATATGTACATATATACAAAATACTGATGAAAAACTTGAACTGGTACATGACGAGCATTTGCACTCCACTCAGCTATATCCTGGTAACTTCGTCACGAACCTCTTGCTTACTTGAAACTGAATCAAATGGATTGGATGAGACATAATATCTCAGTGAGCTCCACCTATCCTAGGCTGTATGGCAACCTCGGGGAAACCTACGATTGCCATATTATAATCTCAACTCATTTCGGGTTTATACGTGTCTGTGCTTGCTATACTGTGTAATCGTGGAAACTAGACTACAATCTGCTAACTTAGTGATCAAGGAAAACTAGGATCACTATCTGATAATTGATATCTACCTTGACATATTCTCAGTGTATAATAATCAATTCTCTGTTATTATTATGCTAGAGAGTTAGCGTGTAACAAACAATAATTATCTTGGTTCATTTTATGGAGTGCATCCAAGTGGAGTAACCCTGAAGTACATCTCTCTGCTACCTGTGAAAATTCTTATCATATCAGGCTAACATCGGACTCCTCTTACTTTTGTGCGGCTATTCTCGCGGATGGTAACTCCACCATTCCAGCTCTATCTGAAACCCCATGTGTTCTAACTAACGAGAAAACAGGAGACACAATTTAACATTTTAATTAACTCTTATGTGTGGCTATCCTCGCGGATGGTAACTCCACCGTTCCAACTGTATCCGGAACCCCCTGTGTTCTAACTAACGAGAAAACAGGAGACACATCTTATCTTTAATTAATTCTTTAACTTATATATGGCTTTTGACGTTCCAACTAGTGGGAACTACAAGAGGCACGTCTTAACTTAGTCTTATCTGAACTTTCTGCACTTGAATGTTGAAATACATTCCTTGCACTCTCGTACGCTTAATTAAATACATTCTTATTCTCACTACCTATCATAGATTCTAGACATATCGTTGTCATATGTCATACTTAAGGGTATATTATCTCACTTGTATTAACTACCCTGCTATCCTAACTTTTTCTCTTGTACCTCTAATGCATTGCCGAATCCTTGTTCACTTATTCTTTATCTGTTGAAGACCTTTCAGATATGTCAAAATGGTATTTTCTTAGAAATTATGGTTTTCATATAAAACAGTTGCAAAATGTCTCGCCCGACGCACACACAGCTCGCTATACGAAGCACAACAGCCCAGGAGGGAGCTGTCATAACTCGCCCAGCGAGCTATATCTCGCCATGGTGAGTTGGTCCAGAAGCCGAAAGTGTTGTGCTCGCTGTGGCAAGCATGACAGTACAGAAAATGTTCAAAACGTGATATTTCCTCCATTTTGACTTATCCAAACTTACCCAAGCTTCCCAATAGCTTTAGGAATGAATTTAAACTACAAATCGATGACTTAATTCATGGATTAACAAGGATTTAGCATGCATTAGGGATTAGGGCACAGAATTGATAACTTTTCTAAATAAAGGGGTTTCACCCAAAACTCACCCAAGGTGGGTTCTAATCTAAGGTACTCACCAGAATAATTGATTTTGGTCTTATGCCAAGCTTCTACTCCAAACCCTAGCTTTGATTCCTTCTTCCTCTCTTGATTCACTTAGCTTTTCTTGGCTCAAAAATCACAAAGTTGTGCTTGCATGTTGATTTGGGGTAAAATTAGAGGAAGGAAATGGATGATTGAAGGAGAAGAGAGAGTGGCGTGGAGAGTAGAGAGAAAAGGAGAGGAAATTCTGATTTTTAGAGAGAGGATGGGAAGGAAAAATGAAGGAAAGAATGGGCTTCGGCCACATATATAGACCTTGAGCGGTAATTACCAAATTGCCCTTCACTTAACATATCTCTGATACTCCGTCTCAACACTAATAAATATGTAAGTCAGAAACGGGGTGTTACAAAAACGATAATATTCCCTCAGTTGACTTCATCCATTAATTAATAGTGGATGAGCAAATTCTCCATTTAGAGAAACAAAGTGTGAATTTCCACTAAACAACACATGATCTACAACATCACATTTGCCCAAGTTAATCAACATAGTACTGTCCCTCAAAAAAAAAAAATCAACATAGTACTACAAATGCTACTCAGCTGGAAAATACCAAAAAAAAAATAGCATGACACTACTAACAGTAACATATACGTCGCAACTTATAACAGTTTTTTTTTTATTAACAAGAAACACACAGTCATTAAAGGTGAAGGCTACGGTGAGAGACCAAAACAGGTCTCTCACCGTGCAAATTGATTTGTAACCGTTAGATATATTAATAAATTATTGTGCGGTCAGATGGTGAAAAAATCAAATGGTCAAAAATCAATTAGATATATTCAAAAATCAATCTAACGGTTACAAATCAATTTGCACGGTGAGAGACCTGTTTTGGTCTCTCACCGTAGCTGTCATTAAAACACTAACAGGAACCAAACTCCTTTTTCAAGTCATCCAACTTCAGGGACAACATTCCATTAACAAGTTCCAACTCTAAATTCCTATCAGATGCCTTACGCAGTTCTTCTTCTAACGCCTCGACCTTGTAGTAGTTAAGGTCTCTTGTGTTTCTGTCATAGGTGACCAGGAAATGGTGAAGACTTGCAGCTACGTACTCCTTGGCATCGTAATTGCCTTTGCCAAAGCTCCCCACAGCTTCTAAAGGTGTATGCAAACCACACGCTGGAACAGATGCACGGTATTTCTTGTATTCAACCCCTTCAAATAACTTCGACTTATGTAGTGTATATGAAAAGGAGCATGAGCATAAGTGGCTGTAAAGAAGTAAATATAAGAGAGAAACAGTATAATTTCACCTAATAATGATAATAATAGAGAAATTATATTTGTACAACTATTTTATGAAAAAAATTTAGGCAACTCTTTCTCATACTCTCATTGTGTTTTAACTCTCTCTTTATTGCTTTTTCTTTTGTCTCCTATATTTCTTTGTATATCTTTGATTATCCCATAAGTTGTCCCAAAAATAGTTGTTCAAATAAGATACCTCATAATAATATATGAAATATTATATATGTACCTGTATTTTCAAAACTGTCATTTATACTGACTTTATTAATAAAAGTATAAGTTCAGGCTATACACAGGAATGATGTAAATTGATATTTGATAATAAAAATAAATTAAAATTTTTCTTTTAGTAATTGATAATAAAAATAAATTAAAAGTTTTCTTTTAATAATATTAGAATGAAAATAGGAAAGGAAATTCCAGAGGAAATTCAAAGTTGAAAATTGTGTGCAACTTTTAATGAATTTAAAGAAGAATAATGATAACAACATAGTTTTTAAAACATTTTTCAAAACACTTTTTTATTGGTTAAAATTCACAATGATCCTACCAAATTTGTATGGGAGGCACATGATTTGGTGGGACTCATGAATTTAATCAATAAAAAAGAATGTGTTTAAAAATGTGTGCTAAAGAGTGTGTTAAAGAGTGCATTGTTAGCACTTCTCTTTAGAGAAATTGTTGTAGTAGTTACATATAGAAAAATGATATTTGTACATCAATTTGTGACAACTTTTAGAGAACTCTCTCTCATACTCCCATTGTGTTCTTACTCTCTCTCTCTCTTCTTCTTTCTCTCTCTATTGTTTTTTACCAATAAAAAAAGAGAAAAGGAAGGTTGTTCCAAAAGTTGTCACAAAATAGTTGTACAAATATCATTACTCTTACAAATATGAGTTCTAATCTCTTGCAACTAAGGTGGATACTAGCAGCACACAGATCACTGTGTATAACCACATGTTGCTTCTTCTAACCTAGAGTGGTAGTTTTATATTCAGCTCCATAGTCAAACCTCTCCAATCTTCTAGTTTTCAAATCCATTTCATATTTATGATGTGCAAATATTTTTATATTACATTGATTAGCAGCTTAGACATATCTGTCAGCCACTAGATAGGTCATCACATAAGAAGCAACATTTAAGAAACAAAAAGTAAGAAAAGCACAACTTACATTAGTAATGAGCATATTCAGTTCCATGGTGCTGTTCCTAATGTGTGTGTTGAGCTCAAAATTCCAACTATCTGCAAAACATGCAAAGTAATTTAGAAATTTGCAAAGTAATATAGATACAAAATAAGTGAACAATTGAACATAATTAAACAATAATAATGAAATCCTCAATACCTTTTTTGCCAAAAAACAATCTAGTCTTTCTCCCTTCTCTTGCAGAATACATGCTCAATCCAAAAATTCTAAAATCTTTTAGGAGAGATTCTTCGATTTTATGTACTTGCACAGGGGCAATGATACACCTGTAGCAGCTTCAGGAAATAAATCCTTTCAGTAACCACTCTGATCTAAAATAGAGGAGATTTGAAACTGTTGGACAAGAAGCTTGGCAATATATCATTTTTCCTAGCCCTCGTATGATGATGCCAAGGGAGGTTGATTTTGTCAAAAATGTGCTACCAAAGGGAACTAATCTTTGCAAGAACATAAACATTGCAGCTTAAACTAGAAGTCAGGGAACCGGTTTGGCTTTAGATTTAGAGAATTCCAGAATGAGATAAAACTTGAAAAGAATGGAAATGCATTTCTGTATTCAAATCTTTAATGAATATGATACAGGTAGGATTTAAGAACCTTTTTCCACTTTCCAAGTGATTTAGCTAAAGACTGAATAAGTTGTTATGGCCAGTTGCATGCAGTTCAGCACTTAGCTGAATGACTAAACTATAGATAATACAATAGTCACAGTCGAGTTATACTCTCATAGTGGTTTCTCTTTATATTTTCTTTAGGTATCCCTCTACCCCTGTCAATTTCAGTATCTTCTATTCGATTCAACAATTTCCTCACTGGAGCCTCCCAGTTAATTCATGTGACCTGAACATTTTGCATAATTTGTTACTAAATATATCTGATAGGGTTTTTCCAAGATGCCAAGTTTTCGAACCATGTTCTATGCAGATTAAAAAGATAAATGGGAAAGATTAAAAAGACCGTGTGACAATAGGAAAATGGATGAAAGCTCACCAGCTGAACTATGGGGCATGTCTACAGCATACTTCATCATTGCATAAAATAAAGCTCCAGCGCAATAGCAGTTATCTTATTGTATGACAACCTAATACAAATAAAAATGTTTTTACAAATCAGTTCCCAGTGAATGCAGATTCGAAGTGTCATCCTATACAAACAATCAAAACATATGACGAGAACACCGGTGTCAAAGAACTGCAGTTCCAGAAAGGTAATAGTTATAAACACATGCCATGAAGATAACATAGCTTCTAGACAAAATGGAACACTGGTTCATTAACATATTTAGACAGGGTCAGTTGGAGGTTGGGATGCTCTATGATTAGAGTAATGTGTGACTGTATGTAGTTCGCTTTGAGTAGTGCTTGTGTTAGTGCTGTGATTGTGCACTGGGTTTCTGTTCTGTTATGTACCATAGTTCTGCTGTTTGTATCTAGTCTATTTTATTAAGGCAGTTAACATGTATCTATAGAATATTCTAACTCGGTTGAGTCGGTTAGTATAATATTTAATAACAGTCAATTCTGACAGTTATTACAAGTCTGTTAGCTGCCAGCTTTATTGTGTTATTATAAGTTCGGACATGAAAACTGAAGGAAACTGAAAGAAACTGATATCAAAATAGAAACTAAATAGTAAAAATACAATATAATCCCAAGAAATTCGAGAGTCTTGGTTCTCTCCCCTCCAAGAATTCGAGAGCTTGGTCTCTCCCTACCTATCCTATATCCCAATCCCTGAATATCTTTCTTTTCCTCTGCATCTTATTTATAATACTAACTCTCTCCTATAGCAGTTACATAGAAGTTTAGTAGACAGCAACTACTGCAGACAGCAATTACTGCACATAAGTAACAGTTACTAATTTATAATATATTGAATAAACAATCTACTAATATTCTGTAACTTCTGCCCTTAGGAGTCCTATTGCTAACAATATACTCCCCCCGTAAAGATTCACCTTGTCCTCAAGGTGAAGGATAACATAAGTGTCCACCAGGGTCCCTAACTTGAGACAGAAAGATTGTGTTGTACATGAAATGGGAAAATTTCCTCCCGGATCAAATTTGCTCGCTGCTGTCAGTCCTCTCGTGACCGGTTTTTGGGACGACAATGTTGCCGACAATGGAACTTTCTCGTTCCTAGACTTTATCTTAGGAATATCAGCAACCACCGTGTGAGAGCCGATGTCCGCAATTTCGACAACGGCGACTGTTTGTCTAACCATTCTGGCGGTGGGGGCTCATTTGGTCCATATCTGAATCCCAATTCTCTAAATTTCCCAGTTTCTGAATTTCTTAAGTGTGATGGCAAAGGTGACGTTGGTAGCGAGTCTTCTGCCTGTGATGGATTGTCCATCTCTTCATCACTTCTCTGGACCTTTACTGCAGTGGCACTCATCAATGAATCTGCATTCTTTGCTTCGTCATCAACTTCACAAATTTTTACTTTAGTTTGAGATGCTATTGGCTCTTGCTTCTCTTCTTTAATTTCAGTGTTGCCTCGTTTTCTTGGCCTTCATTTTCTGAATCCAGAAGACAATCCCAAACTTCTGGTTGGAACTTTTTGAGAATGACCTTTGAAAATTCCCACCAAGTATTTGGATTGCTCTCCTTCCAAGAATTCCACCAATCAAGAGCATCTCCTCTCAATGCAAATGCAACAATCCACCGAAGCTTCATCTCTTCACTCATTTTTCTTGACGGAAAATACTGCTCTGCCTATTGCTAACAGAAACCCAAAAGTCTTTTAGAACAAGTATATGATGCATGCGCGAGAAATATGAAAACAACTTATGTTTAAAGGTTTACCACAAAAAATATGTCTAACATCCAAAATACAGAAGGATAGCCGATATATATATGACACATATTTTGATGCATGAAAATCAGATGAAATGGAATGGGCCTCCTGCAGTTTACATTCAACTTCAAATAATAGACATAAGTTGAATTGACTTCTAAAGTCAAATGGTTTTCTTGTATGTTTTCATGCACAGACCTCAGAAAAGTTGCTTCAGCTAGCAAATGACGGACCATTAAAAAATTGATATCCACAATATGCAATCAATGTAAATTTACATGTCAAACAAATCATCTCTTTATCAAAGCCATCTTTTGAATCATCATCCTCCAAATCATTCGGATTAGGTATCAGCTCCGCAGAAGGTGGAAGAGTATTGCCATCATGAATTAACTCCAGTTCATCGTCCATAGCTTACACTGCCTCCAAAATTTTATCTTTAGTAATAGGCACCACTGAATGCCTCCACTCTTCCTCATGGCCTCCTTCACATGGTGGCCAAACAAAAACATAACCAACCCCACCAAAACCTAGCTGATCGATAAAAGAAAATAAAATAAGAAACAGTGGATTCCCTATAAAATGAAATTTTTATCAACCAAATCTTAGTGTAACAAAACAGAAAATCTCTGTGAACCAAATCTTGTTTTGGGCATTAGCAAG
This sequence comes from Medicago ruthenica, assembly GCA_018208015.1. NCBI lineage: Eukaryota > Viridiplantae > Streptophyta > Magnoliopsida > Fabales > Fabaceae > Medicago > Medicago ruthenica. The sequence goes on from CM031376.1 coordinate 78,317,557, forward strand.
AGGCTAGTTCCTAGACTTGAACCCGTGACAATCTAATACTCACTACCTTCTTTATGCATGAAATCAATTTTGTCTTTCCCCCTTCTTTTGCAGTATATATGCTTAATCCACCAATTCTAAAATCTTTTAGCAGAGATTCTTAGATTTCACTTCAGGAATAATTACTTCTAGTTGCCACTCTTTTTTGTTAAAACAGAGTAGATTCAAGATTGTTGGCCGAGGAGCTTGGCAACGCCGTTCCTTCTATCAATACAGCCAAGTATCAATTTTCTTGCCCTCATACGACACCAAGGGGGAATTGAAATGCGCTACAAAAGGAACTCATCTTTATGTTACCAGTAATCTTTACAAGAACATACACCATCTTTGAAATGATGGAAACGAATAGCATCTCGAAGAATTATTTCTCTCTTCTCCACCACAGAGATGAGTTTCATCGCTGTATGACAATCAGAGCAAATCCTCAAGTTCTTCATCACCCTCACTGGTGCTGATTTTGGTAAAGATATAATCCCAAAAGTTACGGCTAACTTTTCACTATGGTGGCTCATTCTGACAGTACCACTGCATTCAGTTTCAGAGATGCCCAAAGGAAGCTTCTCATTGTCAAAGCTAATTTTCTTTATTTTCGCCAACAATTCTCCCAACCTTGAATAGATCAATTCACTTATTGGATGAGAACAATCGTCCACTAAAAACGTATGAACAGTATTTCCTACCTCAATCCAACTTATACCAGGTTCCTTTTTAACTCCTCGATCCTGCATGAGCTTCCAAATCTCTAAAGCATGTTTCTTTTTCCCCACGTCATTGTACAAGTTGTAAAGAAGCACATAAGACGCGGCTTCATGAGGTTCAAGCTCAATTACTTTGTCAGCAATACGTTTTCCTATTTCAGTGTCCTTATGGACCTTGCAAGCACCGAGCAAGGCACGCCACAGTACCGGGTCATACTCAAAACCAGAATCATAAATAAATCTCTGAGCCTCCTCGAGCCTTCCTGCACGTCCTAAAAGATCAACAATGCAAGCACTGTGCTTTACATTAGCTGCTATGCCATAATCTTTCTTCATGGTTTCGTAGTATCCTAATCCTTCGTCAACGAGACCTCCATGACTACAAGCAGTTAAGACCCCAAGTAATGTGATCTGGTTAGGCTCAATTCCAGAGACAGTCATCAACTCAAAAAATCTAAGAGCTTCCTTAGCAAAACCATGTTGTGCATAACTACAAATCATCACAGACCAGGACACAACATCAGGATTCTCTGTCTCTTGAAAGGTGATCCGAGCGGAATCAATGTCCCCGGATTTCGCATACATGCAAATCTGCGAGTTTTTAACAATGGTAAAATCCGCAACACCAAATTTCAATGCATAACCCTGAATCTGTTCTCCGGTCCTTGCTGCAGCCATATCTGCACAAGCACCCATCAAACTCGATACAATAAACTCATCCAGTTTCCTCCCATCGGCCAAAAATCGATAGAACAAATACAAAGCCTTTTCAAACTGTCCATTTTTTACACAACCCACAATCGCCGACGTCCACGAAACAACATCCAATTTACGCGTCATCTCAAAACACCTCAATCCATCATCAACATCACCAAAAAACGAATACAAATCCACCAATGAACTCCCAACAAACTCATCACCCTGTAAACCATTCTTCAAAACCTGCCCATGAATCTGCTTCCCAACCTCAAAATCACCAACGTCAACAGCAGCCTTAACAATACTCGAAAACGTAAACTTCGAACACTTCACTCCCATCCTCCTCATCTCATTAAAAACCCTAATTGCCTCCCGTGCATTTCCACAACACAAACCCCCTCTCAAAAACCCAGCAATCATAGCATTATACATAAAATCATTCTTATTCTTCAAATCAAACCACTCAAAAACCCTAACCGCATCCCTTAAACAATCATTTTTCGCGTACATATCAAGTAAAGCAGTTCCAACAACAACATTCAAATCCAAACCAAGCTTAATTCCAAATCCATGAATCAATCTCCCATAAAAACAATTATCATCAACACACAAACAACAAGCATTAAGTACACTACTTAAAGTATAATCACTGAAAGCATAACCAAATCGATGCATTCTGTATACAAGATGAAAAACCTCTCTGTAACTAGTTTTAGTACCTAGTTTAGCATATGCAGAAATGATTGAATTCCAAGAAACATCGTCTTTGATTGAAGAATTGTCGAATAAAAAACGAGAGGTTTGGATTTGGTTGCATTTTGAATACATGTTGATGAGGGAATTCAGAAATGAAGAAGTTTTGTTCAAGAATCCATTGATGAGGATTGAAGCATGGATTGTTTGACCTAAACGGAGGTTTTTTGTTTTGGCACAAAAGGATAGAAGAGTGGTGAAGTTGGTGAGTGGGTTGAGCAAACCGGGCTCATTGAAGATGGAGGAGTGGACCGGGTTTGATGTGGAAGGTTTGGTGATGATAGAGGGAATGGGAGATTTGAAAAGGTTGAGTTTGTGGAGCTGGGACATGGATGAATGTGTGAGTGTTTGTGTTGGAGGGACATAGCATTGGCAGGTGCATCTATTAGACTGACTGAACTCTAGATTATTTACTACATTATATGTTAAGTATAACTCAGTTCAATGGCGGATCTTGCCCAAAATATTGGGAGAGCGACAAATACTAACTAAAATATTAGAATCTTGCAAGGCTGCTCATCCGGTAGACCCGTTTGATCATTGGAAGAGTTCTTTTCAGGTATCCATGTTGAAGCTATACAATTTTCATCTTCTTTGGTTAACTTTCCGTTTGAAAAATGCATTAATTTTCTTATGTTTGACCACTGTATCACTCCTACAAAATGCACAATTCACACACAATTACTATTAACATAAATCACCAAACTTAAAACCAATCAAATCAAATTAGGAAAGTTCAACTTCACACAATAATATAATCACGTTAATATAATTGAGTTTAATTAGCACAAATTGGATGAAATTAACATAATAAGTTTTGATTGAAAGTATAAATAGAAAAATGCATACGCGTTTACGACTATATGAGAATTGTCCCGAAAAATCACCAAAACCAAGTACTTTAGCACAAATTTTCCTCAGAAAAAATAAAGTATATAACACAACCACAATTACTCACATCAATTAGAAGTATATAAAAAATTTTAGGAAAACAAGCATGAAATAAAAATAGAATAAAAATGAAAATGATGAAATTGAAATATGGTCGAGTTAAGTGCAATTTCACAAATGCAAAATCTATCAATTATTAAATTTCCATCAATTTATTATTTCTAGGTTCTAAGTTTCCCCCAATTTTTAAGCTAAGCAACAATGAATTGAATAAAATGAAGATGACTATTGACAACAAACTGTGCAAAGTGCAAACCAACAAACCTGAAGGGAATCAATTCAAGGGATGATTCGACAAGAAGAGAAGGGGTATCGCCGCCGTCGCCGTCGCCGTCGCCTTCGCCGGAGTTAGGGATGCAAGGTCACCGGAGAATGACAGAGTGGGTGATGATTCGGAAAGAGTGAGACCGAATAAGAGCAGAAAGAGGCAAGCGGGAGGGGGTGTTAGAGAGTAGGCACTCTCTCTGTGTCAAAATAATACTAGTTTTAAGTTTTGTGCGTATTGCATTGATTTTAATGATAAAATTAGTGGTATTTATTAAAATACATTTATTAGTTATAGTTACTGACATAGTTAAGTTAGATGAAATTCAATAAATAAAAGTATAATAGTGGAAAAAATAATAAATGTTAATATTTTAAGGTAATAATTATTTTGAGACAAAGAAAAATATTAAAAAGATAATTATTTTAAGACGGTGAGCAAAAAGTTTTCATTGCATGGGGTATTTTGGTAGTTTCCTATATTATTATTTTTCTATTTTTTTGGATAGGGTACCATGATATTCGTGGCCCCCTTGTGCAGATGTATGAGGTATGTTCTATTCTTCCTAACAAAAAATATTAAGAGTTGATAATGAGTACCTCGTCACAATGTTCGGTACTAATAGTGAGTTCGAGAGTATTTATATTCGGGGACATAGCAATATAACATTAGTCGGTGGGTTTTTGAAGTAAATGATAGAGGTAAACGGAAAAATACAATACAAGGATATATAATTAGAATCATGTTCATATAGTCTAGTCAGAGATCAATACTGAATCATGATAGTAAAATTAAGCAAAGCTATCGTCTTCATGAACTGTCTATGTGTCTATAAAATCTCTAAAAGATGCTTCATTTTACAACTTTGTTACAAAAATGTCTATGTGTCTGTTATGAGTCTAATATGAATTGAACGGCACTAATGTGACGAATAAAAACAAGATTTTTTTAGTCCAAAGAAACATTTCTATTTAATTTTTTATTAAAAAAAATGAAAATCCTAAGCATCTTCGTCTAATTCAATTCACCCAAATCCAAACAATTAGTCCAACCAAAATATTGTGGGAAAAAACTACATTGATAAATTAAAGAACACAATCACAATGCAAGAATATTATAACGTTGAAAAACTCCAAAATAAGAGAAAACACCACAAGTATTGTCTGATGACAATCACACTCTTTAAAGCAAATATATAACTTCACAACAATCTAAAATATATTTAACTTCAAATGTTTGGTGTATCTTACCAGGAATAACTCAGTTCTAGGCTATGTGATACATTTTTCGACATTTGCCTGATAAAAAATGTGAGACATTTTTAATGCAGCAAATTAGTTTTTGAAATGAACAATTTCTATGATGCATAACTAAATTCAAGCTCCTCAACAAAAAAAAAAAGACTGTTCATAAAGATGATACCTTTGCTTAATTTTACTATCATGATTTAATATTGATGTCTGACTAGACTATATATGCACATGATTCTGATTATATATTCTTGTATTGTATTTTTCCGTTTACCTCTATCATTTACTTCAAAAACCCACCGACTAATGTTATATTGATATGTCCCCGAATATAAATACTCTTGAACTCACTATCAGTACCGAATGTTGTGTCGAGGTACTCATTATCAACTCTTAATATTTTTTGTTAGGAAGAATCGAACCTACAACCTTGAAAAGAACACACTTCATACTCATTTGCGCAAGGGGGCCACAAATGTCATGGTACCCTATCCAAAAAAATAGAAAAATAATAATATAGGAAACTACCAAAATACCCCATGCAATAAAAAATAATAATATAGAAAACTCGACCATGGTCGAGTGAGAGGAAAAGGAAGCGTGTTGATCCAATGTAAACTCAGCAATCTACAAACCTACAATAATTTAGGAAAATTAGAAGCACTTATGTTGTGCTAGGGAAATTCTTGTTTACCCATCGATAAAAGGTGGGTAATATTATCCATGTTGAGTTGGCCCAATCAAAACAATGTATTTATATAACATTAAAAATAATAGAAAACAAACAAATAACTTTGATTGGTGCCAACTCAGCATGGGTTGTGTTACCCACCTTTTATTGATGGGTATCCAAGTTGTCACCGTTGTGCTATGAACTTATGTTTTGTAACAATAGAAGGATTTGTTTCGTGTTTTAATGTGATCTTTCTCTATGCCTAAGCAATCATGCTACAAAAGACATTGTTCTATATTACATTTGAGAATAGACAAAGAGATCATCTTTTTGGTTATAGAATTTTTTGTTGAGAGAATTATGTTCTATATTAACTTCTTTAAAAAAAAAACCCAAACATACAAATTTTCAAATCATACATGTTGGGTTTTATATTGTGTTGGCTGCATTTTGTTAAAACAAGATGTTCTAACAAGATGTTGTACCACATGTCTTAGACATGTAAGTACGACATCTTAGCATAAGGTGAAGTGATTTATTTCGCATTCTTGGAAGATTGTGTTTTAGCGTGAGATCATTGAAGATTTGTTTCACGTAGCTTGTGCTCCAAGAGGCGTGTGTTTCTGGAAGCTGCATATGTCGGTTTGTCTATGCCGTGTTTTTGAAGTTAATGCCCAAAACATTTTATGAAATAATATATTTTCTCCTAGAAGATTGTGAAGACAAAATATACATTTTGGTCTGCTGATTTGTTTAGCCCGATTGAAGATCAAGCCCATGCATTCTCTGACTATATAAATGAAGACTCAAACCTATTGAAGGTGATCGAAGCCATCATTTGAAGAAGTGTCATTCTAGGGTTTCATGTTTGTCCTTCTTATTTGTGAGCCTCTCTTTGTATCACCTTGATGCATTGAGCTGGACTGTTTAGTTGAGTTGTACTTTGTTATTTGTAAACTGCTCTAGTGTCTCTAGCAAGAGTAGGTTTTGTTTATTGGAGTGTCTCTCCTATTTGATTATTGTCATACCCCAATTTTTGACCTAATTTTCTTTTTTACTCGTCTTTTTGGTTCGGAATTTTTCGTCGTTTCAGACGAAATTTCTGCAGAGAGGTATTTTAAAATACCTCGTTTAGGGTTTCGAAGGCGACCTTTTTTCAGTTTTATTATTATTTTATTTTACTTTAGTTTTTTTTTTATCTTTTATCTTTTTTAATTATTTAATTTTTGGATTTTTTCTATTTTTATTTTATTTTTCATTTATTTTATTTTGTTTTTATTTTTATTCTTAATGGTTATTTTTTTGTCTTTATTGCTAATCAAATCTATCCAAAGTCCAAAGTCAAAGGTCAAGGTCAAATGTTTGATTTAATGACTTTGACATATGTGATTTAATGGCTTTGACATATGTGATTTAATGGTTTTAATCTCATTTGATGGGGATTTAATCCTTGTCTCCTCATTGTCAAAAGTCCACCCCAATGTGTATATAAAGGCACACGCTCCGGCAACCAAAGGGGAGAAAAAAACTCATCAGTACACAAGCCACAATTATTTCCAAACCAAAAATTAATCACAACCCCAGCAAATCGAAACCACAAAAACCATATCTCAAAACCAAAATCAATCATCATCCATAATCAAAACCACAAACTCGGCCACCTCCACCACCACCACAATCAATCCGAACCTCCTCCCTAACCACCTACAAACCACTAACACTAATCTGAACCACCACATACCACAACCACATAAAGCCACACACACGGCCAAACCCACAACCAAACAACCACTACGCAAAACCGCACCGCCTCTTTACAACCCTTTCCTGCTCACTGCACCCCTCTTTTCCTCTTATTTTTATTTATTAGTTTTATTTCTTTTTCTTGCATTTTCTTTTTATTTGTTGCATTTCTCATCCTTTATTTATTCCTCATGCATTTCATCTTATTGTTCTTTTTATCTTTTGCATTTTCTTCATTCTTTTTACTTTATTTTATTTTCTCAATTTTGTAGTTTTCTTTAGGTTAATTATCATGCATTTTTTTCACTTTATTCATTATAATGCTTTATAATTCAGTATCTCATGCATTCTTTTACTTTTATGTGACATGTTTATTTCTTCGTTTTGCATCTCTTGCCTTTTTTCAGCATATTTATTTTATTATATTAGCAATTTTACTTTTATTATTTATTTTGTCATTTTCATTTTTATTAGAATGTATTTAGGAACAATGTAAATATAAATGAGAATATTGCACTGACACTCACTTTATTTATTTCGCATTATGTCAAAAAAAACAAAAAATACAAAAATATTAGGTTAGTTTATTTTCAAAGGGATTTCGTGGTGATCCAACGTCACCATGGAAATTTCTCGCGTTTAGCTTTCAGTTATTTTTTTAGTCTTAGTCCATTATCAAAAAAAGAACAAAAACATGCAAATAATCAAATATCACAAAAAATCCTTTTCATAAACAAACCTTGATTTTCAATCAAGTGTCCCTTTTTTCTTCTTTTATTTTCTTAAATAATCATTAATCTACTTTAATTACACTTTAATCATTTTCAAATTAAAAAACACAAATCAATCTCCTTTTGCCACTTGGCCTTTATTTTATCTTTAAAACCTTTTTTAAAAACCAATAAAAAATACAAAACAAATCAACCGTCATTTTTACCCCGAACTACGAGGTTTTGATCCCTCACGGGTACGTAGGCAAAGGACCTTGTCCTTCCAAATCATAAAAAATACAAAATAAAAAACATTTTATTTTCCTTTCTCACTATTCTAATTTTTTCTTTTCTTTAAAAAAAAAATAATAAGCAAGTTATAGCCAAAATAAATAAATAAAATCAAGAGGTTCTCGTAGAGTACTACGAACGTTTAGGGTGCTAACACCTTCCCTAAACGTAACTAACCCCCGAACCCTAATCTTTAAAATGTGGTAATTTAGAACTTTTTTCTACTTTTCTTTTAAAAAATTAAAAGTTCAGTCGTGAAATAAAATTAGTGAGTCAACGCTAATCAATAGCTTGATCTCCGAAAATCACTGCGACAATTATAATCATTGTTGAAATCACGGGTTGTATGGTTGAGAGAAAGTGAGATGAGATCTCATATCTATGGGGAGTCTTAGATATAAATTCACGGGTAGTGTTTAGGTGTCAAGGCAGTGAACAAGGTTTGTTCACATAAGACTACAAACCAAAACTATTATAGTGGATTTCCTTTCTTAGCATGGATGCCTCCAGATGTAGGTGACGTTGCACGTAACTGGGTTACCAAATCTCTTGTGTTCTTCCTTCCCTGCACTTTACTTTATTATTGTTTATTAATTATTGTACTACGTTATTATAACTAGTGTCCAAGACATCTCATAAACATCACTGGTGTCCCAGACATCACGTAGAAAATCTGTCCAGGTAGTGTCAGAATTTCAATTAGCATCAGAGCAGGCACCCTGTTCTGTTTTTGGGTGAGCTCTAGGGTTAGATTAATTATGGTCATATGGACAACTCGAAGGAAGGAGGATCTATCAATAGACCACCAATTTTCGATGGTACCAACTATGATTATTGGAAGGCTCGCATGTTGACTTTTCTCAAATCAATGGATAGTAAAACTTGGAAAGTTATCATCAAGGGTTGACAACATCCTGTTGTTATTGATAAAGATGGAAAGAAAACATCTACCTTGAAGCCAGAAGAAGAATGGTCCAAGGATGAAGATGAACTAGCACTTGGAAATTCTAAAGCATTGAATGCCTTATTCATTGGTGTTGACAAGAACATGTTTAGACTGATAAAGACTTGCAATGTGGCCAAAGATGCTTGGGAGATTCTCAAAACTGCTCATGAAGACACTGCTAAAGTTCGCATGTCAAGGCTCCAACTTCTTACTACCAAATTAGAGAACCTCAGAATGAATGATGATGAAACCATTCATGAATTTCACATGCGCATTCTTGATATTGTTAATACTTCCAGTGGATTAGGTGAAAAGATGTATGAAGAGAAGCTTATGAGAAAAATTCTTAGATCTTTACATAAGAAGTATGATATGAAAGTCATTGCCATTGAGGAAGCTCAAGACATAAGCAACATGAAGGTGGATGAACTAATAGGGTCTTTACAAACCTTTGAGCTAACAATCAATGATAGACCTGAAAAGAAGAACAAAAGCATAATGTTTGTATCCAACACTGATGAGGAAGATGTTCAATGTGATATGGATACCAATGAAAGCCAGGTCTATCACGTAAGACATCCCTCGTGTCTCGGACATCACATAGGACATCTGTCCAGGTAGTGCTAGAATATTAACACATGATGTTATCAATAATGTACATTTAAAACACAGTCTTGTTAGTACTGTTGAGGCAAAATCCATAATTAATTTTAAAGATAACAAACCATAATGATTAAAGGATTAATGGACTTTGATTAGTTTCTTGGTATTTAATTTGTGTTCTTGAGTGTTTAAATAAGACAGGAACAAAGTATGAACCATACCAAGATATAAGGAATCAAAGATCATTAAGAATAAAGAACTCAGTCAGAGTTCAGAAAGTTGAACAAGAGTTCACAAGGTTGGATAGAGTTCAGAAAGTTAATGTCATGGTTATCAAGAACAAGCCTAGAAATTCATGAACATATGCATGAACATTCAAGGCTCACATGACATAAATAAGATGCCTAGAAAAGTACAATAACTTGGATCAATCAAGGAATAAAGGCATCTACTTGGATTAAAAGACATAAAGCACATTCATTGTTCATTGAAGACTTATGAACAAATGAAGTACAAAACATTAGGAATATTCCTCTTGGAATATCATCCTAGATGTTGTACATACTGCACTTCATTGATGTTTTACTATTAGGATTTGATTACATCAAATGGAAGTCTTCCAAATCATTCTAAGTAAAACAAAAGAACATTCTGAACTTCAGAAAGTTCAATACAACACATGCTTTAATTTCTGACAGCACAGTAAAATGGTTGGTAAAGTGAAGCAAAAGCAAGATAGTAATCTCAAGGTCAGAATCCATAAGATTTTGACACATAAGGGATTTGACACTGTACAAGACTAGCAAAATCCCTTAAAGTATGTGCATGAAGTGACATGTCCAATTTTCTCTCTCTTGTACACATTCCAACATAGATATGCAAAGGCTTTTGGCTCAGGAACATTCTGAAGTATGCACGCATAACAAAAGTTCATCAACAACCCAGATCTTCATGAGATATTCATAGGATTCATCCAGAAATTCATCTGGCATTCATCCATATGAACCCAGGAATATTCTGAAGTACAAGACTCTCAACCAAAAGTTGCTAAGTCACTAGGACACGTGGCACAAGACCATTGGACAACTCCTAACGGCTACAAGAGGTCAAGAAACTCTATAAAAGAGCTGAAGGCTTTCATTCAAAACACACAGCTTAAAAGCATAATTAAACATCTTATTAAAAGAGTTTAAAGCTTCATAGCTAAATTGATTTCACAAATCAAACTCTAAAGATTATTAAAATCTGCAAGAGTGTGAATCAATCCTAAATTATCTTTTAAAAGATAATCTTCTTCTTCTCTTCTTCCTCTCTTCTGATTGTCTTCCTCTTGACCTCATTTCTTCAAAACTCCAATCAATTGTAAAGAGAAAATCTCATCTAGTTTTAAGGGTATTAAAGTCTAGGTTGAGTAACATAGTGCAAGGTCTGGTGTGACTTAGCACAGAAAGTTGAGAGCCTGCTGAGGCTTAGAGAATACAGGTTGTAACTGTTCCAAGGGAACAAGATTGTACGGTGCAAGATTTGAGAAGGTATCTCAAACATCATAGTGGAAAACTCTCACAAGATTGTGAGGAGTGGACTAGCCTACATTGGGTGAACCACTATAAAATTCTGTGTGCTCTTCTTCTCTTTCCTTATATTTTTTACATTATTGCATACACATTACACACACAGTATTTAACTTAAATATTTTATTCTGCAACTAATACTTCAAAACGTTCTGAATTCTGTTTTAACCTTGTTCTTCCAAGTATCAACTTGAGAAGTGATTATTTTAAGTACAAGATTAAAATTTAAATAGTGTCACAATTCAAACCCCCCCATTTCTTGTGACTATATTATCTACTTCAAGTACAACTCATTAAATCTGCAACACTATTCTTCTACGCAGTGTTTTCTTTTTAGTATTGTTGCTAAAAACATTTTGAAACAAGAAAAAATTACATTTAAAATATTTATTCTTTTTCCGTCAAATAGTTTAGTGACTAAAATTTAAATTGTATACCGATACAAATTCTGGTATATTTATTTAGAGCCATACAAAGTGTGATCCTTTTCTACCGTGAATCTGAATCCACTTCTAACATCACCACCGCACATCTGAATCCACTTCTACCGTGAAAAAGAAGCTACAATGTGTAGCTCAAGAAAATGCATGTTTAACCTCATTCCACTACGGTTCCAAACATGTTTGGGAATCTCATATCATGTTCAAAGTAGTTGAACTTATGAATAATACTCTAGGGTGCTAAATACACAATTAATTCTTATAAATTTTTCCCTCAAATTCCCAGTGAAATCCGAATAGCATACAAAATGTCTTGATCTCTTTTTTGCGTGTGGAAGAACTCAAGTTACTTTCAGAAGCATGGACCAAAACATGCATGTTCATACATACAAAGTGACCCAATAATTTCTCAATAAAGAACATGGTGATCCCCATGCTTTTGATTTTCCCCTCTTCTTTTTTTTTTTGCTTAAAAGGTGACCCTTTAATTTGTATAATGATTATCTTATAGGATTAGTGCTTCCTACGACATGTTTGGATAATAATATTATAATTACATAAAAAATTATATAATCGAATAAGACAAATAAACAAACATAACTTTGAATAATTTTATTTCACAAACTAGCAACAAATGAAATGGTCATTACTTTGTATCCATGAAAGCAAACCGTATATTGTCCCATTTAACAAACACTTTTTTATGGTGTCATCTGTTCAAATTACATTGAGATCCCATTTATAAGGGGAAAAATTCTTATGTGGACACGTGTCTTCTTTTTTTTTTGGACAGAATGTGAACATGTGTCTTCTCACTTAAACTTTCCTTTTTCGAAAAAAATTGCATGCAGAAAAGCATACCACAAAATAATTAAATAAAAAAGGAACTAAATCATGATGGACATAAATCAAAATCCATGCAAAACAAATTATGATCATTCATGAATTTTGTGTTACTCGGCTATTATATGAGAAAGTTTATTTTTTTTAAAGAAAGTTTAATGTTATTCATCAGTTTATACCTGAGATTTATAAATGTAAACATTTAAAATTAGAATGATATTGAATAGTTTTTTCTCTGAATTTTAAGTGAAGTTCTAAGTATTTAAATAGAGATGAATGTACCAACATGGAGTGATACAAGCAACACTTTTTAAATAATCAATTTAATAATATTAATTGTTAATTTGTTAGTATTTATTGGAGGTGAGAATCGAAACAATGACCATTCTTATCATTCCACTACTAAATTCGTCTATCATTGTCACTAAGACAATCTTATATCTATTGTGATATATACTTGATTGTCATAACCATTTGGTCGAGAGTATGATCCTTGATCGGTGCATTTAAAATAAAAATATATCAGGAGAAGTAAATCTCTTAAATGAATCTCAATCACATTAATTTTCGCAATCTCAATCACATTAGTTATTGCAATCTAGCTCACGTTCAAAGTGGTCCTTTTTCCTTTTCAAAATCCAAAAAGATGGCACCTCATCACAACAAGTCACCATAAACGTCGCACTTGCTTTGCTTTAAACCAAAGATGAGCACCTAAGAAAGAAAAAAGATATTTAAGATATGATAATATATGAGGATTTGGTTAACCACTATGTGACACTCCTTCATTCCTTTTTTTCCTAAAATATATATAAACCATTATTTTACCAAAAATAAATATACACACACAATCTTAGTATTATTTAAGGCCTCAATTCTAAAAGTTCCAAAAAAAAAGGGAAGAAAATGGGGATTATGAATGATCCTTTTGTTCTTTTCCTACATCTATGGCTATTCACAATGAAGTGAAATTTGAGTTTTTAGTATTATTTAGTAACTTGTTGTCTTTGTAGAAATCTTGGTGGGAGTGTAATGGAACCTCCTGATGATTTTTGGTCTTCAATATGGAGCTTGTTTTGCTTTCTACCTTATTTCATCAGCCTTTTTATTCTAGGCAACATCAAAGGTAAATTTTAGGCTCAATTCTTCCATATTATTTTGGAATTCTTATTGTATGCTTTGATTAACTTTTCTGTGAATTTTTTTCATGCTTTATCTTCATTTAGCAATGGTAGAGTGAACCTTGATTGATATTTCTTGCATGTATTTCATTTTGAAATATATTATATATTTGAAGGCCTAACTCATTTTGTTACTATTGACATGTTTTTGTTGATGATCACAATAACTTAGATATTTTTTTTTTAAGAACACAATCACTTAGATTTGTTTACTATTGAGTGCAACAGATAAATTTCATGAAGCATATGATTTTAAAAATCACAAAAAATAAAATAAAATGAAAAAGTATATGATGAATGGTAAACAAGAATATAAAAGTGGTATACTTCATTTTGTTTGGATAAAAAACCTAATTAAGCGTTTATCATATATAATGTTTGTGCATAGGTTTGTTCTATAACAAAAAAAAAAGTTAAATTGTTTTCATGTAATCCATAAGTTTCTTCATAAGATATTCCGAAGATCTTATGGAAAAACTTTGTCTTGTGTCTTGTAAGCTCTTATTTCAAAAGTGTATATGAAAAGCATGAATGATTCACAAAACTTTCTTATGGTGCCATTTGACCAATTTACATTGAGATTTCATTTATATGGGGGAAAAATCTTACGTTGACATGTGTCTTCTCTCTCAAACTTATTTTTCTTTTTTATTTAAAAAAGTACATGTAGAAAAGCATACCATAAAATTATTAAATTAAATAAAAAGGGTACAAGATTAGTGGTGACATAATTAAAAATACATGCCAAACAAATTTATGATCGTTCTTGAATTTTGTACTTCTTAGCTCTAAGATAAAGTTTTATGTTCCCTCATTTACATCACTGTAAAATTAGAATGATATTGCATAGTCTTCTCTCTGTAACTAGATTAATAGTGTTGAGAATTTTACATAATGATATGATTTGAACAACACGTACAAGTAGTGGACAACTTTGCCAATGAAGGTTGGTTAGTCGATAAGAGTTGGTAAGGAGTTGATTCATCCGCAAAGTAGCGAGTTCAACTCTCGCTGTCAATGTGTGGATCTCTTTAGTGAATGATCTGTAAGTATTTTGGAAGCACTTTATGAGCATTGAGGTCTGTCCTGACTCTGGTGAGCCCTGAAACCTAACACACCTAAACTTGGTGTAAACAAGAAAAAGTATAGGACATCTTTCACCTATCTCTCATCTTATTAATCGATTTTATTGGGTTGATTTAGTTATAACAAAAATTCTAGTAAAATTCTAAGTATTTAAAGAGAGCTGAACATACCAATATGATGTGGCACAAGTGACAGATACTTGATTCTCTTAATTATTTGGTCAACAATTAGCCTTATGATTGATTTTTATGAAAAAAAATTTACATTAGAAGTAGTCAATATTTTTTTGAAAGAAGTTGTCGATATTTAAATGGATCTCAATTACCTCGATCGATTAATCTCCGATATTTCGCAGATATACCAAAAAGAAAGATATGAGTGTTTTAGTGTAGCACATATACTTATGGTAATCTAGCTCACGTTCAAAGTGGTCCTTTTTCCTTTTTCAAATCCAAAAAGATGACATCTCATCACAACAAGTCACCATAAACTCACCCTTGCTTTGCTTTAAGCACAAGATGAGCACCTAAGAAAGAAAAAAGAGATTAAAATATGAGGATTTGACTAAGCATTATGTAACACTCCATTCTTTAAAAATATATTAAACCATTCTTTTACCAAAAATATACATACACACAATCTTAAAGTACCCTTTTAAAGAATTTCAAATAATTTAAGGCTAGACCCTTTTGTTGTTTCTCTACATTTATGGCTAATAGGTGCAAAATGAAGAATTTTTTTAGTAGTAGGTATTAATTTAGCATCTGGCGTGTGTTAGTTTCCAATCTTTACCTTCTTTGAATGAAGTTTAAAATGGCTAAAAGTTTTGAATTGAAAAGAAAATGAATTTGTGGTGGTGATTTATGGAACCTTCTAAGGATTTTTGGGCTTCATTTTGGAGCTTTATATGTTTTCTACCATATTTCATTAGTCTTTCTTTGGCTTCTAGGCAACATTAAAGGTGAAATTTTATGAAAATATGGCTCAACTTTTCTGTTATATGGAATTCTCTTATGTATATTTTGATTTTGAAATGCAAGTTGAGCACAAGAGAAGGAGTCTATGCTATAATGCAATTGGACTTCTATCTGTTATTTTTAGATAGTAATTCATTTTCCTGTGAATTATATTAGGTTTTCTTTTCATTTACTATATAGTAAAAACTTAGAATGAACATTGGTATTTCTTCTTGCATGTGTTGAATTATATTATATATTTAAAGATTGACTCATTCTGTTATTATTAACATGTTTTACTGATTATCAATCTATAAGATTTTATTTTATTAAGTTCAACATATACATTTGATCAAAACCAGGAATTTGAAAATTTAAAAGAAGAAAAGAAAAATCATATGATGAGTCGAGTATGGCTCATATTAGCGGATAATGAGCAGACACTCGAGCGTAGAACAACAGCTCAAATGGAGCTGAAAGTGTAACGAGTTATGTAATCTACACTGTAGTATTTAAGCACAGTTAGAAATCTTCCATAATAGAAAACTACAAAAGTTACTCAGCTTTTAGAGACGTAAGTATAATTGACCAAACTCTTTGATCGATCATTGTGTTCTTGTGTGTTTATTATTATCTGTTTAGTTTAGAGCCATATTTTCAATTCTAACATGATAAGCTATAAAACACTTTATAACGAGTTGAATATTCAAGGTAAAACCAAGGAGTTAAAAAGTTGGTATACATGTCTATTTTTCTTCAACAAAATATGTATTAGATCTCTATTTTTTATGCTTACTATACTAGAAAAGTAGAAAGTTTAGTGAATGTTTCTACATGAGGAGTATGATCGTGGCTTTAAATTGAGGTTGCGGTAACATGTGGTTGATGCGGCCACAATTGTGGTTTCGATGTTGTTGCATAGACCTCTAAAGACATTCTATTGCGGCCACAATTGCGATTGCAGACTCCAATTTAGAACTAAGAGTATGATTGTCATGCTTACTCTCTCTAAATCTGTTTTCAGGTATCATTTTCTGTCCATTAATATGCTTAATAATGACAATTGGAAACTCAGCTATCATACTTGGTCTTTGGTGCATACATACTACATGGACATTTTACTGTGTTGTGAGGTACTTTTCTTAGCTTCGACAAATCAATCAATTTATTTAGATTTGTGCTTTTTTCATCCTATTGATTTCCTTAACTGACTACAGATGTAAACAATTAGGACCATTGCTGAAGTTTGTGATGTGCACAATTTTACTACCAGTGCTGTTGATTTTATGGCCAGTGTTGGGAATTGTTGGAAGTATTGTAGGTGGTGCAGCCTATGGATTTCTTTCACCATTATTTGCTACTTTTGAAGTTATTGAAGGAGAAAAAGAGAACAAAGTTTTCCACTGTTTTATTGTATGTTTTGTTTTCTGAAGTTTTTAAAGTACTTGTTATTTCTGTTTTATTAGTTGTTCAATACAAGATATTTCATATAGAGACGTGTTTTTAGATAAAATAAGGTGTTGCCTCGCAACTCATTAACCACATTTAACCATAATTTTCATGTGTCCATTTTAACACAGATCGTGGTTAATGGACATTATGTACATTTGAACACCGACGATCCTAGTTTATGACATTTAAAATCTTGGTTAAATATGTTTTGTGGATAATCAATGAGTTGTGACACCTTGTTATATTCATTACGTAATTAACCACATATTTGAACTATGGTAACCTTCTAAACCGTTGTCAAAATTTGTAATCAAATTTGTGTGTCAAAATGTCCTATCTGATTTCATATTGCCTCCATAGGATGGAACATGGAGCACTATTTTAAAGACATTTGATATTGTGAAGGATGTAAGAGATGCATGCTTCCATACTTATTTCTCTGTTATGGATGACCTGAGACAAGAGGGACCACCAACTGGAAAATATTACGAGATCAGGTTTGATAGTATTATGTCTCTAATCATGAAAGCACACCTTGGTTTTCTATGAAATTTTATTGATGTTTCTTTACTCTTTTGATGCAGGCCACACTATCTTCCTGGTGCTATTGTAGCAGCAATTCTTGGGATTATAGTTGATGTGCCAATTATATCATTAGTTGCCTTATCTAAAGTTCCATACATGCTTTTCAAAGGTTGGAACCGTTTGTTTCGTGACCTCATTGGTCGCGAAGGCCCTTTCTTGGAGACAATATGTGTGCCTTTTGCAGGCCTTGCTATTCTTCTATGGCCACTGGCTGTCGTCGGCGCATTTATAGCATCTGTAATATCGAGTATCTTTCTCGGTGCTCGGGCAGGAGTTGTTGCATATCAGGTTAGCCCTCAAATAAGATATTATGGTTCCTATATCATATTGTGTTTTGTTATGTGAAGTAATGACATGGACACGGATAACAGACACGATACCAACACTGACATATAGAGAGATACCAATGCAGGAGTCCTCTTTTTTGTTTGGTCTTCGGTACATTGTTGCAACTTTGTCTCATTATGATGAATATAGTAATGATGTTCTTGACATGCCAGAAGGATCTTGCTTCCCAAGGTTTTACTCTTCTTTCTTTTATAATACATGTAGTTTTGAAATTTGCACTTAATGATGCTCTTGACTTGTGTTTGATAGGCCTAAATATCGACGCAAAAAGATCGAAATGTCACGGACAACTTCACATTCAAGTTCCGTTTCAAGAGCTAAGCCTTTAGCAAAGACTATTTCCCGTACAATTTCATTAACTAATAACATAGCTGAGCTGAAACCATTTGAGGTATTTTTTTCGGATTTAGATTTAACACAATCGTGTTTTCTCGCATTTTTTCTAGTTGCAGTTCACAGACTGTTTGATCAAATTCCGATATCTGACATTTCAACTGCATGACTTAAGTCAAAGTACAGACTTAAAATGTGTGTTGTCCGATTTTGATTGAACAGCTCGCAATTTGTGACTACAGAAAATGCGAGACTTTCACGTTTTATCTTTTTTATTCATTTGTGTACTAAAACAATCACAAGTTGTGTAGTTATTGGATGGCTTGTGCAAGGAATGTCTTCAAGTAGGAGAAACATTGGTTTCTCAAGGACTAATAACACATGATGACATTCAAGAAGCCATGTTTGGAAAAGAGAGTAAAGTCATTAGTATTGGTTTGCCAGCTTATTGTCTTCTTCAAGCGCTTTTGCGCTCTATTAAAGCCGATTCCCCGGGTATTTTGATAAGTAAGTGAAGCACTTGTTGCTGTTCTAGTTGCCTTTAGGCCCTATTTGGATAAACAACTTAATTAAGCACTTCTAATGTTCAAGATCATTTGCTTTTAATATGGAATAAGTGATTTTTGATTACTTCCTCAATGCAGCTGATGATACTGAACTAACTACCACAAACAGACCAAAGGAGAAGTTTTTTGAATGGTTCCTTAATCCACTTTTGATCATTAAAGATCAAATCAAAGCAGAAAGTCTTTCTGTGTCAGAAGAGGACTACCTTTGCAAATTAGTTCTCTTCAATGGTGATCTTGATAGGGTAAAAAATTTAACATTTGGTCCTCCTCCCGAATCCGACCGCAAACTAGCCGAACTCGACGCATTGGCTAGAAGGTACATGTCACAAACAAATCAAGTTACTAAATTAGCTTTACATTGATATCCAATAAAATTTCAGTATTTTAACGTTATTTTTTAAACACGGTTACAAATTAGTACGTTTATATCGCTGTGAATTTTCATTGGATGTCGGTATAAAACTAATTTACACTAAAAGTGAATTCTCCTTAAACTCATTTGTTATTTTCGATAACTTTTGTACTTATAATTGTGAAGGCTTCAAGGTATTACAAAATTTATCACAAGGTTTCCGACATACAAACGGCGATTCGATGTTCTTGTGACTACATTATTTGAAGAGCTTGCTGATAAACATGGAACTTCAACAATAATCAGATCAAAGAGTGCTTTTCCTCGGATTTTTAGTATGAAATCATTCAAAGTCAACAAAAGTAATGGTTCTGATGAAGAATCTGAACTTGGAAGAGATTCAGAATCTTCATTATAAGAAATTTAAGAATATCATGTTATGTAATTTTTCATGCAAAATCATGTATCATGTCTTGTTTATAGTATACACCTACTTGTGAATGGTATAGAAAGGGTTTGAAGGTATGAGAGAAAATAATTCAAAGTTAAAATATTTGATTAAAATTGGGCTCTTATTAACGGGCTAACTAACTAACTAACTAACTAACTAATCACATAGCAAATCCTAGTCCTTCCTATAACTGTCCAAAGAATGCCAATCATTGATAACAAATGTGGTCCCTGTGAGGATTTGTGTGATATACTCAACCATTAAGAATTTGAGAATGTACGATGATTAATGTTTTAAAAAATGGAACGAAAATCAAATCCACGAGACCTCAGCATCATAGTTTAACTGGTTTAATCAGTTCAATCACGATTGATCCGGTTGACAAATAAATACATAATTGTAAAAAATCAAAGTAGGTTGAACGAGATCAGCCCATTTCGATCTCAGTTCAATCACAATGCAATGTAATTAAGATCAAACCAACCGAGGAACTCATCGATTCTCAATTTAATTTGCTGAACTAAATTTTGTTTTTAAAATATTGGTATGCACACACCTGATTTTTTTTCTCTCTTCACTCGTGAAAACTATTAGAAAAATAACAAATTAAATTTAAAACATTATATTTGTATTTACTAAAAAAAACATTATATTAGTAAAATATTAAAGTGAGTACGTGACTAAACCATCGTGGCCCATGATACATAAGTAGCAAATTTCTTCTTTTTGCTACTTGTATCTATTGACTGATTTTCCCTCTAAATTTTCTATATGAAAATTTTCAATTTAGTTAATTTAATTGCAGATTAGACCCTATTATGCACAAAATATATGAGTAATTGTACATGTAACTATAACCACCCACTACCTCCATTTCTCATACAACTCTTGTAAAACCAACTTCCCCACTCTCTATAAACACATTATATATTAAACTAACCTTAATTCCTCAAAACTTTCACCACAAACAAAACTCTTGCTGCACTCACATTATTATTTGCACCCCCATAACACACATGAAAACAATGGCTTCTTCTTCTTTCTCTTTGTATTCCACCACCTTACTTGTGCTTCTCTTGGCTCTTTTCTCTTCACTTCAATGTTCTATTGTAGCTTCAACTGAATTTGAAGTTGGTGACCTAAAAGGTTGGGTTGTTCCACCTTCTAATGACACTGATATCTACAATATTTGGGCTTCCAACAAAAGGTTCCAAATTGGTGACTCCATTCGTATGCCCTAAATCCCTCTTTCTTTTCATCCATATAATTTCAAGGTTTTAAATTGCAGTCACGGTAACCGTTATAATTTATTTATACTATAAAAAAGACACGGTCAAATGTGGTCGGTTCAACTTTCATTAAGGTCACATGCATTAGATACTTTGATGTCTCGCCTTAATCGCAGTCACCAACCTTTTTTTCTTTAAAAAAAATATTATAACACATATAATTGACATTTTTTTATGTGTTTGTAGATTTCAAGTACAAGAAGGATTCAGTGATGGAAGTTGGCAAGGAAAATTACGATGATTGCAATGCAACACAACCAACATTTTTCTCAAACAATGGAAACACTGAGTTCAAGTTAAATCATTCAGGGACATTCTACTTCATCAGTGGTGCATCTGGGCATTGTGAGAAAGGACAAAAGATGATTGTTAGAGTGATGATTCAGGATGTTCATTCTAAGTCTTCTGGCTACCATGTTCCTATTGGTGTCTTTCAAATTGTCTTTGTTTTGGCATTTGTTGCTACCTATGTAATTTGAGTCCTTAGGAAATTAAATTTGTTTGCTAGTAATAGTGTAATATGTTTGTCTTTTACCATGTTTTTTAATTTTGTTTCCCTTTAATTTGATTCTAGCTTTGGTATGTAATTAAGGTCATTGGATTTGTTTAGAACATTATTTCATCGTAGTATACATTCTATTATTATTTATGATGTTATTATATTAAACGTTATTTGCTTTTCATGTGAAAAATATAAATGACTTTTTTTGTTAATAAAAATATAACGGGTTATAATATAAGAAATTTAGTACATTATTTTTTCAAGACTCTTTGAGAAAGAGACAAGAAAAAAGACAAAGAAGAGAGAGAAATGGGGACGTGGATGGTTAGTTACTATAGCTCCAACCCATGCGATGCACGGGTGCTACCGACTAAAATAGTCACCGATAAGTTATACCGTAATATAAAATTGTAGTGGAATAATTCAAATGATAAAAATGTATTAGATTAGTCATATCATGATTACATTAACAAAGTTTGAAAACCGTCTTTTTTTACATTAATTATCATACATCACGAAATACTTATATATAGACGATATTTGAAGACCGCCAGCCCGTGCGAGGCACAGGTCGTATTGACTGTAATATATAATAATAAAATATATCAACTTACTTAATCATAAATTACTAAATACTTTTCTACATACCACTTTTAAAGTTACAATAGTAATTTCACCATCTTCGGTGGTTATCTATATCTTAAGATTCTTAACTCATCTCTTGAAATAACTCTTAATATTGCAACATATAATTGATCATGTAAAAACACAAACATTAGAGCATCCACAATGGTAGTAAACTAAAGAGACTTTAAATGAGTCTCACATGTCCACATCATTTATTAATAATTTTAAAAAAAAGTACATATTAAGGACTCAATGACTTCAATGGTGCTAAATTAAAAAGTCTTAAATAGGTCGCTAATATGTACTTTAACATTTGCATTTAAAAAATAAATAAAAAGAAATTAAAAAAAGAAAAAATCACGTGAACTTGAGATGTAAATGACTCTCCATTGGAGATGATGTTAGTTCATGTGAATTTGAAACACTCGATTGGAGATGCTGTTAGTTTTTAATTGAAGAAATAGAGAATCCTACTGTAATTTGAGACACTTTGAAATTTAGAATTTTAAACACATAAAAGACAACATTGAAGCCACACATGAGCTCTTGTAACAAAAAAAAAAAAAAAGGCTTAACTGAACTTTTCCCACCTATATTTTGTCAATTGTGCGAATTTGCATCCCATCCTTTTTTTTGAGCGATTTTGCACCCTATCATTTACCCCCTTTCTGATTTTGTAGCCTCCCGTGTGTATTTTTGCACCCTATCGTAGAGCGAAGTCAAGGCGAAGGCAAAAAAACACACGGAGGGGCTACAAAATCAGAAAGGGGGTAAATGATAGGATGCAAAATCGCTCAAAAAAAAGGATGAGGTGCAAAATCACATAATTGGTAAAATATAGGGGGAAAAAGTGCAATTAAGCCAAAAAAAAAAAATGAGCTTCTCACTAAGAATGGATGTGTATACCAAACAAACTTTTCTTTTGCCACATTTCGGACTCTACCAATGCGTAATTGCTTCGAGTCTTTAATGTTATATAAACATATCAATTTATGTCAAAATTTGGGAATTCCTGCATTGAAGTCCAACCTTAACAAACTACAACAGAAAAATGGAATAAAACTAAATGACATTCACTAAAAGAGAGAATGTTTTTATTTAAAGTAATATGTTTTTCAAAAAATTATTATTTATAAAAAATAATACAAATTAACATAATTGGTGTGTGATTTGAATGCTACGTGCTTTTTGTGTTGGAAGTTCAACTAAGTGACAAATATTTTTTCTAAATGCTTAAGAAATGTCAGAGAAAAAAAATATAATTACTGATTAATATGCAATAAACCTAAAAATAACCTCACACTGTGATATTTGATCAATAAAAAAAGAGAAATGATTTGTTCAATCATTTTGAGACAACTTTTAAGCAACTATCTTTCACATATTCACATTATATTCTTACTCTTTTTTTTTCTCTCTTTATCTGTTGTTATTGACCAATAAAAAAAGAGAAAAAGAAATTTGTCATAAATATTATCACCAAATGGTTGTACAAATATCATTACTCTTAAAATAAATACTCACAACCTGATACAAAGTAATTCCTCATCGAAATAAAACCAGCCAACACTATTTAATAGAAATATTACCTTAATACTCATAATTTTCATTTAATATCTATAAACATTATACAATATTAACAGTCTAATTATTTTTTATATAATTATCGCAATGTTACGTGACATGTGCGAAAGCGCAGGTCTTTTACTAGTATGCATAATTTTAAAGGGAGGAGCCACCAAATCCTAAAGAAAAGCAACAATTTGAATTTAAAACGTTGAAGACTCTTTTACCGATTGAGTTGTGTTATTTGAACAACCATTTCAATGACAACTTATGAGACAACTATTTATTTACAAAGAAAATGAGGTATTGACACAAAAACCAAAACAATAGAGAGAGAAAGTAAAAACATAATATGAGTATGAGAGAGAAAATTGTCACAAAATTTGTCAAAAAATAGTTGTACAAATATCATTTCTCTTACCGATTATCCTTAATATTGAATGGAGGCAAATAATGTTTTTGTTTCGTTATTGATCTTTTCACCAACACATAGTCAAATAAACACATATGATGACCGGGATTTAAATTCGAAACTCCAGACAAATAAGTAATTTTCATTCGAAATTCCATACAAAGGCTAGTGGGAATTTTAATCAAGTTTTTTTTAAGAAGGGAATTTTAATCATGTTAGTGCCTATTTTCTAGGTAATAAACACGCACTTATCAATGTATTTGGTAAATGCATGGTGGTGGGAATTTATTTATAGTATTTCAAGCCTAGACTATAAATAAGAAGCTCATGTACTTCTCAAATCACAATCGGAAGTTTAATCTATTTGAGTTTTCTATATTGTGAGAACTTTTCCTTTGTTCTTGAGTCAAGAACTTTTTGGTTCTACCGGTGTTAGCATATAATTTTAATTCCTTTATTTCGACTTACTATATGGTTGTAGAAGCCATGAAATTTTCTAAGTGCCAGAAAGGGATGCATATTGCATGCAGATTTCGACTAGAAAAAGATTCAAGATTGTAAGTTCTCCAAGTCCAAGAGTGCAAGATTTGCCTAAGTCCAAAAAGAAAACCATAGAGTTCGACTAAAGGGATTTCGACAGAGAGGAAAAGTTCTCTCTTTGATTTCAGTTGCTTCGACAGAAGGGAAGAAGACTTTGATCAGTTTCTCAATAAAAAGGGGAAGTTTGAAGGTTCAAACACGTGGAAATCATACTGAAGTTGTCGAAATAATATAGTTTCTAGCCGTTAGGTTTGCAGTTATTTTTCTATGTATATATAGTAATTTTTCATAGGAAAAACGGGTCACAAATCATTATCAAAAGTTCTATACACTTGAAGTACCAACGTCTAGAGAAAAGAGTAAACAGAATGTATGTAACATGATCTTGTGAACCATCTTTTACATTCAATGCAATGCAATTTACATTTCCTTAAGTTTTCTGTCCTTTAAAACTTTAAGCCTTTCTTTCTGTTTGTTTTAACAACTTTTAAACAATCAAGTGTTGGTTTTTGTCGAAATCAGGCAGTTATCTTCATGTAAAAACAATTTTCTTCATCTTTTTTGTAAGCAAACTCATTAAAGATGATGGACATTCATGTTATTCTGGAAATAATAATGCACAACATGTTCTAGGATTTCTAGTTTGATCCAGCTTGTAATAAACAAAACTAGACTCGTCGTTTACCAAAAAAAACTGGTAAACAAATTGGCAGGTCGCGGTTAGGGTCATGTTCCTTACCTGTTTTCAAGACGATCCTATCGGCCACTTATCAAGGAGTTGGGCATATTGCTTCTGAATGTCCAAATAAAACAGCCATGATGTTGTTGGATAATGGAGACATAGATGAAGCTGCACTAGGTGTTGGATTTGTTTTGATGATATGTGGTTAAGATTAGGTATTAAGTGTGTTAATTATGTTTATTGTTTACATGTTTATAGTAATTAGTAATGATGTTTATTGTTTACATGCTCATAGTAATTAATATATGTTAAAGCACTACCTAGACATCCATGATATTAAGTTTCTTTAAAGTCTTGTGTTTAACTTTTTGTTCTATTTCAAAGGTTGGAAAAAACAAAATAAAAAATAAAGAAAAAAGTGAAAAAAAATTGAAGAGAAGAAGAAAAGTAAGAAAGTGTCTCGAAAAGAAAGGAGAGTGGAAAAAAAAGAAAAAAAAAACAAACAATTTTTTCATTTTGTACTCATTTTTTCTTTTCTTTTCTCTCTTTTTTTTGAATGCTCAATTTTTTTCTCTATGAACTTACGCTCTCTTGCAATTCTGATCTGATCAGCATAGGCTTCAGCAAGTTGGAGTGGCGTTAAAACAATGGTACAATTATTCATAATAAGGGATGCCAAAGAGTAACCCTTCTATCAAATTACCACATATGCCTAAGAAGTAAATGCCCATCGTGAATAGGTGTCACATCACAAAGAACTTCATCATTGTACTTACCAATGGAAAATGAAATCAACACTTGCTTAGTCACCCTTATGTCTCCACAATCATCCAACCTTTGAAGTCTATATGGATTAGGATGCTTTAATGCGGGCAAACTCAATTTCTCAACCAATAAAGTGGTGGCTACATTAGTACAACTTCCGATATCAATGATTAAACTACATTCCTTGTCATTTATGTGGCATCTAGTATTGAAAATATGCTCACGCGGCTCCTCATCTTCTACCTTAGGCTACATGTTAAGAGCACACCTAGTGACAAAAACATCTCCAGTGACAGGTTCAACAACATCAACATTACTACAATCCTCTAGGAAAGACATTTCATCATCATTGGAACTCACACTCTCTATTGTTGGTCTATATGGCAAACAAACTATGTGCTAGAGGGGAGTGAATAGCGTTTTAGAAAATTTTCAAGAGTTTAGCAAAAGTGTAATTAAAAAATGTATGACTTTTTGGATTCGTGCACAATAAACGATAACAAAAATCAAAACAATGAATATAACACTAAGATTCACTATTGAATTGAGATGTTCAAATGTAGAATCTTAACTAGCACAATCAATTATCAATATTCAACAATTAAAAAACTAGACAAGCTCAAACCAAACCTAATTGAATTAAAACAAACTAACACTAAGGAACACAAAGTATATGAATTAATGATTTGAAACCTAATTGAAGTTCAATTGTGATAGAATTGAATTTAAAAGGATCTTAATTCAATGAATTAAGATTAGGTTAAGTCTTAAAAAGAATCACAATTAAATCAATTAGGAACAAGTATTAAAATTCGTATACAACAATTAAATCAAAATTAAAGAGGAAAAGGAAGAGAAGAACACCAAAATTTTTATAGTAGTTTCCCCATTCGTCCTCGTTTTAGAGTACGTCTACTCTTCTTGATAGAAAATGTTTATATCAAGGACTTCCACTATTGTTGAAATTTGATTACAATTGTTATGATTACAAAGAATTCGCAGAACCACAATAGACAAAGCTCTCAGTACACATATGTGTAAAATTCTATAAAATTCAACTTCTTTTATTTCATTAAAAAAACTTACAATATATAGAGCACTTGCTCTAATAAACTCAAAGGACCCTAATAAATTAAAATAACACATAATATTATTTTTAAATAGAAATTTATGCCAAATTAGACTAATTCCTAATAACACTTATTAAAAGTAAGACATGTGTTGTACCAAAAAAGAAAAGTATGACATGTGTACATGATCGAAAATAGCTATACGACTCACTACAATCATGTAACTGATGGTTCATGCAAAAAGTCTTCATTATTTGGCTGGCCATTCTATGTTAACGTCCATTTAGCAAGCTGCTGCAACCAAATATCACATTCAATGCCAATGGATAATTAATTCCCAAATGAATACACTTAAGATAAAGGTCCACCCATAAGGTTTAGCACCATTTGAAACTGAATTTTTGTGATTCAAAACTTCCAAGCCAATCAATAACAGCTAGTCATGAATTTCAAAGGCCAATAGAAATATCACGTGATATAGTCAATTTCAGCCTCCATAAGCTCAATTGTGAATTGAACATTTGATCCTCTAACTTATTTGTTGTTTTTATTTTGGTCACATAACTCTAAATTTTTTCCATTTGGTCCCTCAAATATACCTCCGTTAGTCAATTTGGTCTGCTTATGTTAACTTTAACTACAAATGTGTAAGATAGATCACCTTTGTGGGTGGTCCATCGTAGACCTTATTAAATTTTTTAACTTTAACCTTTTGATCTTTTATTTTAAAAGAGAGCCGTTGGATAATGCAGATTTATTATATCTTAATGTGCATCATCAACAACTAATATTTTCTTACATTTCTTCATCTTCTTTCCTCTTCTTCTTCATCTTCATCATAATCTTCATACACATTCATCTTTAAACCCAGAAAATCAAAAATCCAGAATTAAAACCCTCTTTTTCCACTCTCTTCATCATCTTCATCAAATTAAAACACATAATCTTTCAATAGAATTAAAACTCAGATTTTTTTTTTATGCAAAAATCCAGAAACCATCATCAATTGCAGCCACAACACATCAAAAAAACCAAATTCAACCCTTTTTAATTCCTTTCATCATCATCATAAAAAAAATATCTCTCTCTTCTCTCTATATCCTTTCTCTCTTCCAATCCATTCACAGAAACATCAACTATTTTATTTTTCATCGTTACCACCACAATCACCACTGCTGCCAACAAAACCTCTCCTTTCAACCTCGTCACTTCTGCAAGACATGTAGGCGTTATTGGACAAGAGGGGGTGCACTTAGAAATGTTCCTGTTGGTGGAGGGTGTCGTATAAACAACAAGAAAAACAAAAGAAGCCGTTCAAAATCTCCTAATTCAACAAACTCTCATGAAAAACAAACTTCCTCATCAAGTGCAATCCCTTCTCATAACAACAACAAGATCCTATGGGGTTTCAAATTGGTATTGGTAATGATAACTCAACTTCTGTTCCTGCTTCTGCTGTTGCTGGAGGTGTTGGAGTTGAACCATGGCGTAATTTGCAGCAATTTCCTTTCTTGAATACATTCGAATCAAACCCTTCTGGAAATAATTCATACCCTTTTCAAGGAGAAAGTAATATTGAAGCTGCAGGATCTGGATTTGTTGGAGATATAGCTTCAAACTCTAGGGTTAATCAAGAGCCACCGGTTAAAATGGAAGAAAATAGAGCTTTAAATTTGTCAAGATCTTCTCTTGGTGTCTCTGAACATAATAACCAACAACAATACTATTCGTGGAATAATTTATCAGGTTCTTCAACTACTCATCTCTTATAACTTTGGACTCTTTTCATGGAATGGATCAAAGATATGAAGTTTCGAAAATTTGTTGCTGGTTTTGGTTTGGAATTGGTTTGATGAGATCAAAAACTCAATTTGAAAATGGATTGGTTTGGAATTGTTGCTGGTTTTGGTTTGAAGCTGGGTTTTGGATTAGAAAAAAGAAGAAGAAAGATGGAAGTTCTGGGTTTTGGATTGGGAAGAAGAAGAAAGGGGTAAATTGGTAATTACATTGAGTTTTTTGATTTTGTGGTTAAAGTTAACAGAAACATACCAAATTGACTAATGGAGGTATATTTGAGGGATCAAATGGGAAAAATTTAGAGTTATGGAACCAAAATGAAAACAACAAATAAGTTAGAGGACTAAAAGTTCAATTAAGCCTTGTTTTAAACTAGCGTAGCAAACCGTGACTGAATTAAT
This sequence comes from Medicago ruthenica, assembly GCA_018208015.1. Lineage (NCBI taxonomy): Eukaryota > Viridiplantae > Streptophyta > Magnoliopsida > Fabales > Fabaceae > Medicago > Medicago ruthenica. Next base: position 78,346,996 of record CM031376.1, read on the forward strand.
AATAATACAAAAACATCATATTAAAACTAGTGGATGTCCGTCTTTCCGCTCTTTTTGTTACACTAACACGTGTAAATTATCAACGATATTTTATAGAAATTTTGCGTGTAAATTACAAACGATATTTTATATAATTTTTTTGATATAAATTAAAATCATAAGTACAGATGTTTGTGACTTTTAATGTAACAAACTCAATTAACCATATTTATCTTTTACAATGAAAACAATAACAAAAATTCTTATCTTTTGAATAACATCAACAATATAACAATATTATAGAATTTTTTTATTTAAAGATATAATTGAAATAACAAAAAAATCAATTCAAAATCCCACCAAATTCTCTTTATTCTCTTTATACATACTATAGATAAATAAAATATTCAATTTATTTGTGCATTTTTTATAGATTTTCTTGCACATGTTTAATGAACTTATGATCTCATCAAGTTTAGTCTGTAGTAAAAAGCCACATAATATATTGGAATAATTTACATGCGAATTCTTTTATAAGTGTTATTTGAGCTTAATAATATCTTCTCCTAATGGGGCATCATCCCTAGCTCTAGACTTCTTCTATTAAAAAATAGTTTTCTTTTAGGTGAATTGTGTCACATATATACAAGTCCATAGTGTCCCTCTATCGTGTCTCATCATCATGAGATCATATACTAAAATAATGCAAAAGGAGGTTGCATTTAGATTCCACTTGACGGTGCAGTTATCAATTAATGTCTATCCTTTTCTCTTTTATTACTTTAATATTTTAATTTAATTCAAACAAATATTTCTACTAAATAATACTATTTTTGTGTTCCTCTAAAATAAAAACATTCTCTATAATATCTAATGAAATGTAAAGTTTAGTAAAATAAGAAGTTGACCATATTATATAAAATAAAAACGAAAAATTTGGCCTTATAAACTCAATCAGTGAAATGTAAATTTCTTCGTAAACTATTGCATATATATAATAATTCCCTCATAGAAGTTGGAAGATATTTCATTTCATATATTTACTATCATAAGATGGAGGAGACAGCATGGAACTCTGAAACTTTTAAAATAGCATACACCGTGTTTGGATGGATTGCTTTTGTGGTTTGGTCTAGTAGTTTTTATCCTCAATTTATCTTGAACTACTCAAGGAAAAGGTATAATCACTTTTTGTTATCTTAAAATTTTAGTTTTTCTCTTGAAAGCAAAAATTTTTATGTGGAAAGTTGGAAATTGTAGTGTGGTGGGATTGAACTTCAACTATTTGATATTGAACAATACCAAACATACCTTGTACCTCATCTACAATGCTTCCTTGTACTTTAGCCCTAATGTTCAGTTTCAATATCATCAAAAATATGGGCTTGATCAGGTATTTAATCATTTATTTCATCAATTCATCACTTTTTTTTTCTCTCTTCCCTTTTCCTTTTATCTTATGTGTGTACTCATTTTCCATGTTTCCAATTGATAAACGTGTGTATATGCATTTTTTTTTATCTATGGGAGCCTCCCAAAGATTACTTAAATATGGACTTAGCCTCTAAGGAGAAGTTTGTAATTAATTATACTTCATGATAACTCATTAACTAAGATATGTAGTAAGATATGTACTACATTATTACTTGATAAATTAGTAGTAATTATGTGTTTATGAAAAATAGAAGCATAGAAAGTACTAGTATTTTCAATTTATGTACGAAAATTTAATTCAATTACTGCTTACGAAAAATGTAATAAGAAAAATAAAAGGTTAAGTACAGGTATTCTAAGAAATTGTAGTATAAAAAAGAAAAAGATAAGTAATAAAACATATTAGATATATATTTGGTGGAATAATAAACATATTAGATAACTTGTGGCCCACTCTTTTAACTCCGAAGAATCTTTTTTTTTTCCTACAGAAAGAATCTTCTTGGCTATATGCATCTATCGTTTGTATGGTTAAGAGAGTGAAAAATTAGATGATTTAGATATCTGATATAAGATAAAATGAATAGAAAGAACGTTTGAACCCTTCATCGAACCGTCAACTCTTATACTATTGTTGGGTTTTGAAGGGAAGAGTAAAACACTACATTTTAATCCAAAATACTAAAATATTGAGTTTATGAGTCATTTCATTATATAATATTCAATACTCATATTTTTATCGAATATGAAACTTCTGCATCACACTTACTACACAATACTAGTTTGATTGAGTAAAATATGAGAGAAAAGATGAAGTATAATGATAAATGATAGTTACTACATTGAGGATGATACCTGTAGCTGTATGCAAAATGCTGTATATAATTCATTGTGAAATGTATGCAAAATGCTATTGCAGATGATACCTGTAGCTGCAAATGACGTTGCCTTCTCAACACATGCTGTTTTGTTGACCTTAGTGTTATTGTTCCAAGTTGCAATTTATGAGGTATTGTTTCACATCAATATCAATTGTTGGATATATTTTTTTATCAAAAAATATTGTTTGGATTTATCATTTATATAAAAATACCAATATAATTCAATAGTATTAATCATTGGTCTGTAACCAAAAAAAAATCATTGGTCTAAGGGACAAGAATAAGTTGGACCGTTGAAAAAGACCTATGACATAGTTTTAGGAAAATTGGCACTGGTATTAAAATGGACCATGATATTTGAACGCCACACTTTTTCTTATACTTATTTCAACATAGTTTTATATCTATATCTCTTCTGCTATCATTTCATCCATATCACACCACTCTCATTTTCTCTTTATTTCAATGTGTATACACCCATATGGGGTGTACCCCAAACATTATATTTAATTTGTTAATACTTCCTTCGTGTCTACATATAAAACCATTTTGGTTAAAACACAAAAATTAAAAAATTTGGTAGTGGTATTAAATTTATTTGTTATTACTATTGTTTTACAATTTTATCTTTTAAGAGAGTGTTAGTTTTTGTTTTCAACGAAGTATTATTTTTTAAGGGGAAAGTATTTATTGTTGATTGAGAAAAATACTTAAAATAAATAAGTTTATGTAGGCAAATAAATAATTAATGAAATTTGAAATACCAAAGAGGTCTTATAAAAAGGTACAAAAAAAATCTTAAAAGAATTTTATAATTAGGAACGGAGGTAGTAATTGATATCCCTTTTACGTTTATCGTTCAAAATAGAGTTAATTTATGTTTTCATTGCATATCTTTTTTTTTTACGACGTCTTTTACGACGTCAATGATAATTTCATTAATAAAAAGTCAAAAGTCAAAACAGTAGAAAACAAGGCATCCAAAGTGATGTAGGAGGGTTTCTTTAGTAATTTTATTTCAACTCAATTTTAATAATTTATGTTTTATTTTCTGTTTTAGATTTTTGGTCCATTAGAGTTTTGTTATTTCCTTAGTATTTAAACACTTCAGTTGTAGCCAGAGAGGTTTTTATTTTTCATCCAATAATATTTTAGAGAGTTTTCTCAATTTCTGGTGGATTCCGGAATCCTATTTTCATAAGTTTGTCGCTTGCGAACTTGTTTCTTTTCAATCTAGGTTTAGCGCTTGCTAGCCTCCGCTTCCGACTGCGTCACAAAGTCTCTTCAATTTGCGTATTATGCGGATTATAAAGAACATATTTCGTTAAATAATGAGCAGTTCGATTGGTCTTGTCTAATAAGTAAAAAATTTAAACTATAAAAATTATTAATAAAAATAATAGAACCAACATAGAAGGAAGATTGTCGATGACCACTCAACACCATAACCACATACGAAACATTTGATTTGATTCCGCTATAAAATCTAAAAAGGCCGTATCATTTGCAAATTTCAAACCCTTTGGCATATTTATTCTTGAAAAAGATGTGAAATAATTAGAGGTATATTAGTAAGAAAATATTTAATGTAGTTAAAATTCAAAAGGATGTTATAGAGTGATGGCTCACCTTAAGCATTCTAGACTCAACAAGTTCAATCTCTGATATGCATTGTTTTAGTTACACCAACATTATATGTAGAAGAGCTAAAATTATGACTTTACATTTTGCCTCTTTTTTTTTGTGCAGCGTGGGAATCAATCAATATCAAAAATCACAATGGGAATCATCACTGTGGTGTGGATTACTGTTGGAGTTTGTTCCTTCATAGCATTCCCTTCCAAATCTTGGCTTTGGCTCATATCCATCTTTAAGTGAGATATTTTTACTTCCATCATCTTCTATTAAGAAAAAATTTGAGGAGGAAATAAAATATTCTCTTAGTCAATTGATAAAATTAAAACTACAAAGCATGATGAAGAAAATAATATTTCAAATGTCATTTTTCATGTACAGCCTTAAGCAATGTTTTCAAAAACGAATTAGATGGTTCAATCAGTTGAATTGAAAATTGGTCAATTTGTCGGTTGACAACCACAATAAAGTCAAAGTCTTATAAAACTTGATCAAATCGGCTTGAACTGTGGTTGGTTAACATGTTCCTTTTTTTTTTTTTTAATGAAATGCCTTTTTAATACAAATTTATTTAATAGTCACCCGATTCAACCGTGGTTGAACTAATTGAATCATGATCTGAAAGTCTCATCGGTTCGATTTTCAAGCCGGTGTGAAAATATTGGCCCCATGATGAAGGTTTAATGTTATATTCTATGTCATTGAAAATCAATATTTGGTTATATTTCAATTCATATCTAACTATTGTGTGCAGCACAATGCAAGTAGTTCTGGCAACTATCAAATACATTCCACAGGTTATAATTTATTTATTTATTTATTTCTTTGTAATGAGTGAAAACCAAACTGAAAGGCATTTTTAATTGCGGTATAAGACATACCCTTTTAGGCGTTATATTTTAAGGGAGATGCTAACATATGCCTTAAGGCACAAATTAGCATGACCATTTTTCTAAAATGTTACTAAAATTGAAGTACTTAATTGGTGTTACTAAATCTAAAATAGATCTTCTATAATAATTATGATGTAGGCATTTATGAACTTCATGATCAAGAGCACAGATGGATTTAGCATTGGAAATGTGTTCCTTGATTTCTGTGGAGGAATGGCAAACTATGCCCAGATGGTCATACAATCAATTGATCAAAGTATGTCTTTATTTCCAAATTCACATTATAGTAATATTCCAAATGACTTGATGCATCAATGCATATAATTAATGACATTTCTTCTTTTTTCCATTCTAGACTCTTGGGTGAATTTCTCTGGGAACCTTGGAAAAGTATTGTTATCTCTGGTAAGAATTGGTCCCTTCCCTTTACTCTTTCATTCACTTCAATTTTGATGATTTGATATCTTCCTTTTTTATGTTTCTGCTTCTTAACCTACAAAACTTGCATTAGAATAATGAATGTTCTAAGGGCTTGCATCAAATTCCTTTGAAATTCAAAGAGCCTACGTACATGTTTGGTTAAAGATGTTTTTTTTCATTGATAGTTACAAATGTGCCACTTGTTTTTGTCTAAATCTTTGGAAACTAAGAACAAAGTATTTTCTGTATTTCCTGAATGATTTTTGAAAACCAATAATAAAATGAAAGTAAATTCACATTATAAGTTCAATCATGTTTTACCATGTTGTCCCAAGGTCAACAGCTTTATGATGTAATATTACAACATGATAAAATGGTAAATCATTACAAAAAACTATTATGTATTATAGTGATTGATAACAATCAATTTAGAGATTGAAAATGTAAATCAATCGCTAACATTAGTGACTAGTTGTTTAGGAAAATTTTACAAATTGGTTTCTAAATCGATCGTAAATTCTTTTAGCGATAAATTTAGACATCAATGTAGTTACCAGGTTGAAAAATCAATTGCTAAATCGGTCATAAAGACAACATTTTCTTAAGCTAAAATTACCTTAATTTTCTAAGGTATAGTGACTGATTTAACAACCGATTTAGAGATCGAAAATGTAAATCAGTCGCTAACATTAGTGACTAGTTGTTTGTACTTGCAGTGAGTATAATATCTAAAATTAGGGTTAAGAACTATTTAAGTGATGTCTTGAGAGTGCTCTAAAGGGGGTATTTATAGCCTTTTTTGGGCTAAGTTTTCTGTGGCTTAGGCCCCAAGTAACTTGGACCCAAAGCCACGTTTAGAGCGTTCTAGAGACTTCTAGAAGCTCTTTAAGGCGGCGCCCTTAGCGGGCTCGCCTAGGGTCCTTTTGGCCCTTCTGGAGGGCACTGAGTCCTTATGGAGGGCGACGTGTCCTTCTGGAGGGCTTTGTGCCCTTAATGATGAGATTGATAGTCCACAACCCAACAAGCACGAGTCTTGGGACTAGACGAAGTGATTAACTGTGAAGGTTGTTAGTCCACAATCCAACAAACACGAGTCTTGAGACAAGTCAAAGTGATTAACTATGAAGTTTGATAGTTCATTGTTCAAGAAATTTTTACAAATTGATTTCTAAATCAATCGCAAATTCTTTTAGCGACAAATTTAGACATCAATGTAGTTACCAGGTTGAAAAATCGATTGCAAAATCGGTCATAAAGACAACATTTTCTTAAGCTAAAATTGCCTTAATTTTCTTACCCGTGTATAATGTAAACATTTTCAGGTTTGTATGTTCTTTGATCTTCTTTTCATGTGTCAACATTATGTGTTGTATCAATCAAAGAAAACATCACTAATTTCTCCTTCTAAACTCAATGACAAAATCAAAGAGCCCCTCATCAAGTCTCCTAATCAGCCATTAGCAACAAATGTGCCGGTGCATGGCTGAAAATGTTTGAATTTGTAATTATGTTTGGTCACAATACATATTAATGTATATAATTAGTCACCTGTATGATTTTAGTATGTACAGGCAAAGTTCCTTTGTAGCTGGCAGATTCAGTTTTACTGTATTCAATAAGAACATAATAATCCAATATTATTATTATCATCATCATCATCATCATTAGGAATTGAACTCATATTTACAATACTAACATAATAAACATCATACAAAATTATTTTACACTACAATCAATCAATACTCGCAAACATAACAAAGAATTATGTAGCTACCTTTAATTTTATAATTATCAAACATAATGTGGTAAGAGTTGTGACCGGAGATCAATGTAAATTAATTTTACAGCGACAATGCATATTTGTTGATCTTATTATTTTAACTTTGAGTGAATGACATTTTTTTAAGAGAAGTTTGAATTACACTCCTCTTATATCTTGTATTAGAATATATTCCCCTCCCTTGAGAAGTAAAAAGTTAGAGTGAATTACATACCTCTTAAGAGATGCTTGAATTTCACTCTTCTCTCTTAAGAATTAAATATGTAATACACTTAATTTATTTTAATGTTAAATAGATATTTTATCGGTTGATGTTGGTTGAAAATATACATATAGAGTCAAAAAGAAATAGGGAGACCAAGAATGAAATATATGGGGTTTGTTTATTTAGACCAACCAAAAACATGAAGGTCTAAGTTAGCAAAAATGCACCTTTTTATTCCCTTTACTTCAAACTTTCTTAAAACTTGCTTGCTGTCAATTCAAGGATTCAGAGGAGATAACTGGCTGATCAAAGCTGGTGCTGCTGCTGATCGAATTCTAGAGGGAGAGGGAGAGAAAAATCTGTTTTAGTGAGAGAAGGAAAATGAGATAATTATGAAACTATTCAAGTTTATCCCCTTTTATCACTTTTCCTCTCAAAATTACCATATTGTCCCTACTAACTCATAATTCCTCTGTTACTGATTAAAGTTGCGTTTAAGCGGGATGTTACACTCTACCCCCCTTAAAGAAATTTCGTCCTCGAAATTTAGAATTTACCTGAAGTGAAAGGTAAAAATTGGATCTCTATCCGAAACAATACTAGTTGGAACACCATGCAGTTTCACAATTTCTGCAATAAATAACTCTGCATACTGAGCAGACTTGTAGGTAGTCCTAACCGGTAAAAAGTGAGCAGACTTGGTTAACCGGTCAACAACTACCCAAATGGAATCATGTCTTCGCTGAGTTCGAGTTAATCCACTTACAAAATCCATAGATATCTCTTCCCATTTCCACTGAGGGATTTCCAATGGTACTAGCATCCCTGCAGGCCTCTGGTGTTCGATCTTTATTTGTTTACACACAATGCATCGTGATACAAATTCCACAATATCTGTCTTGATACCAGGCCACCAATAATCTCTTTTCAAATCTTGATACATCTTAGTGGTACCCGGATGGATACTGAAACTACTCTTGTGCGCCTCTTCCAAAATTAGCCTCTTCAAATCGACATCTTTTGGGACATATATCCTACCTTCAAACAGTAATGTGCCATCTGATGCCCTTGAAAACTCTGATTGCCCGACTCTTCTCTGAAGGTCCATATCCAACCCCTGAGCCTGTGCGATTCTGGACCGCAAATCACAAGTGATCTCTAATTTTTGCAACAAAATGCCATTGTCCATCTCAGTAACATTGAGATTAAGATCTCTGAACTTTTCATACAGATCACAAGTATGCATCAACACTTCTGCTCTAACCAGGGACTTCCTGCTCAAGGCGTCAGCAACTACGTTTGCCTTTCCTGGATGGTACTTTAAATCAAAATCAAAATCCTTCAGGTACTCCATCCATCTCCTCTGCCTCATGTTCAATTCCCGTTGATCGAACAAATACTTTAAGCTTTTGTGGTCACTGAAAAAGTCAAACTGAGCACCATATAAATGATGCCTCCACACTTTCAAAGCAAAAACTATAGCTGCCAACTCAAGGTCATGTGTGGGGTAATTCTCCTCATGAGATTTAAGTTGTCGTGAAGCGTAAGCTATCTCATTACCTTCCTGCATGAGCACACTGCTCAGTCCTTTAGAGGACGCATCACAATATACAACATATCTCTTCTCGGGATCCGGTATCGCTAGCACTGGAGCCTTAGATAATTTCTTTCTCAAGGTTCTGAAGCTCTTCTCACACTCCTCGTCCCACACGAAGGGCACCTCTTTCCTAGTGAGACGTGTCAAAGGCAAAGCAATTTGAGAAAACCTCATAATAAATCTTCGGTAGTAACCTGCTAAGCCCAAGATGCTTCTAACTTCAGCCACATTCGTTGGTCTGGCCCAATTAAGGACAGCTTCAACTTTCGACGAGTCTACTGACATCCCTCCCTGAGAGATGACGTGACCGAAAAACTTAATCTCGGACAACCAAAATTCACACTTACTGAATTTGGCATATAACTGCTTTTCTCTAAGAATGTTCAAAACGATTTCCAGATGATGGGCGTGTTCCTGAGGGTCGTTTGAATAAATCAAAATATCGTCAATGAAAATTACCACAAACTGATCCAAGTAAGGCTGAAAAATCCTGTTCATGTAGTCCATAAACACTGCTGGGGCATTAGTCACTCCAAAAGGCATAACTAGGAATTCGTAATGTCCATAACGTGTTCTAAACGCCGTCTTGGATACATCCGACGATTTGATACGAATCTGGTGGTATCCTGATCTAAGGTCAATCTTAGAAAACACCGTTGCTCCCTTGAGCTGATCTAGAAGATCATCAATCCTTGGAAGAGGATACTTATTCTTTATAGTTACCTTATTCAACTGGCGATAGTCTATGCACAATCTCATGCTACCATCCTTCTTCTTAACTAGCAAAACTGGTGCACCCCAAGGTGACACACTGGGCCTGATAAAATGTTTCTGAATCAAGTCCTCTAACTGGGACTTTAATTCCTTAAGCTCTGCTGGTGACATCCTATACGATGCCACAAATACTGGTTCTGATCCTGGAATGAGGTCGATAGAGAACTCAACTTCACGTTCTGGGGGTAAACTGATTATCTCATACGGAAAAACATCTAGATATTCATTAACAACTGGGATGTCACTCGGACTCAGTTCTGATTCTGATGTCACAATAACCATCACGTAAAAACCCCTATCCTGAGCACAAATAAATTGAATTAACTGATGGGTATGATTAATCAGCCACACCTTCTGTAGTATCATTTGTTGGCATATAGATACTCTTTTCAGCACATCCGATATACACATGATTAACGGAGATCCAATCCATTCCTAGAATCACATCAAGTTGTACCATAGGGAGACACACCAAATCTATATAGTACGTCTTACTGGATACCGTGATAAGACAATTCTCACACACAAAACTTGCTACTACTCCGCCTTGTTGAGTATTTTGGAGTTGGCTGCATATTTTGGCAAATCCAACGTGTTGAATAGATGCATCTCCTTATTTAGAACAAGTCTTCAGTTGCAAGAAACTTGATTTGGAGCTGTTCAGAAGCTGAAAAATCCTTCAGAAGCTGAATGCACCTTCAGACGCACTGTAGCACTTCAGAAGCTGAAATCCTGAGTCTGAAGCATCAGACGCACTATAGCAGAGTTGACTTTTGTTGACTTCTTCAGAAGCTACATTTTTGCAAGTTATTTCTGCATGAATCTTGGCGAGATTTATCAAGGATTTATCCTCGCATATTGCTTCTAGAATGCTGGTTGATTTGGAGAAGATTTAATGAAGATTTGGTTTGTTTTTATGAAAACACGTATTTTACTGATGTAATCTTTCAAAGATACATTGCAGAATTATATGTTTCCTAATTGAGCCTTGCATAATTTAGAAACATATCAATTCAGAAGATTGTATTCAATTTTAAAAGAATTGCTGAAGGATATAAAAGGAGAAGTGTTGCTGCTATTCATGAGATACGCAATATAGAAAAATCAGAGATATTAAGTCTTTAGGTTGTGTAAGCTTTAAGCTTTGTCTGTACACCACTCATATGTTCTGAGTTGGTTTAGTTTTATTGAGTTGTAATTCATTCCAAGCTTTTAAGCAAGAATGAAGTTTTTGTATTGAAGTGTGTTCTTCAAAAACTGGGTAGTTTTGTTTCAGAACTGGGTTTAGTTCAAGTTGTTCAAGTAACTGGGCTGTTGCTTGAATAGGAAGTTAGTGGATTCTAATACTCATGCGTGGGTAGAAGTCTGACTAGGTGGAAGTTGATTGCTTAGGATAGGAACTGGGGGTCAGTGTCTGAGTCTTAAGGATTAATTCCAATAGTGGATTTCCTTCCTGGATTGGTATCCCCCAGAGTAGGAGGTGTTTACTCCGAACTGGGTTAACAAACCTTGTGTTCTTTTTATTCCTGCACTTTTATTTCCTGCTGTTTTTAAATTGTGCCAAAGTTTCAAGTTCAGAACCTGTTGGTTCAGAACCAGTTTTATAATAACCAATTAACTCCTAACCAGTTGCTAAGCCAGAAATTTTCACACCTTATGTAGCGGTGGTTACCGTCATAGGAGGATTCAACGGTGACATAGGTAATTGTAGAGTTTCTACACACTTATATGAAATAAAAGAACATGATGCACCACAATCAAAAAGAACTTTAACTGGATTCTGACCAAGATAGCACATACCAGCAATTAAATCTTCGTTGGCC